>BTPG01000001.1:309587344-309614844 GCA_036245525.1 Semisulcospira habei | reverse complement strand
TTCAACATCAAGGCGAAACTTCATCACACCACGCCCGAGGATAGATTTATTTAAAACCGCCCTTGCTTTCTCGGGCGCCTCGTTTTGGAATAAACTGCCAGCGCACATAACACACACTGGTTCACTCCCCTCTTTCAAGGAAAGCCTCTTCAAGTACCTGCTATCTAACAGCTCATTCACTGGTTCGGGTATCTCCATCGCCTAAAGCCTTGATATTAACCTCCGCGCGCACGTGCGTGTATATGGGTGTGTGCGCGCGCGCGCGTGCGTGTGTGTGTGTGTGTGTATGTGTGTGAGAGCATGCGGCGCGAGCGTGCGCGCGTGTTTGATTTCAGTGAAAGAAGGAATTTTAAAGACTATCTCTTTTTTTTTTTTTTTTTCCCCGTTCACATTGTTAGTAATCATAATTGGTGCCCTCCATTTTGCCTTATCCATCTCTTTTTGCACGACTTATTATATTATGTGCACTTTCATGTTATCTTAGTAGCTTTGTACCTTTAGCAGATTTGTACCTTTGTAGTTTAGCAACGGCAAGCGTGAAAAATGGCACATGTGCTAACTGCTTCTTCCGTTCAGAAATAAAGTTTCATTTCATTTCATTTCATTTCTCTCTCTCTCTCTCTCTCTCTCTCTCTCTCTCTCTCTCTCTCTCTCTCTCTCTCTCTCTCTCTCTCTCTCTCTCTCTCTCTCTCTCTCTCTCTCTCTCTCTCTCTCTCTCTCTCTCTCTCTCTCTCTCTCTCTCTCTCTCTCTCTCTCTCTCTCTCTCTCTCTCTCTCTCTCTGGCCTCATCTACACGCCTTTTCTTTCGCTCGCTCCTGCACGTGATTGCACACACTCTTGTCTCTCGTGTTCAGGTTCTTTCCGAGTCTCTCTCTTACGCGATTTTTCGTTGACGTCATTTTTACTTTTTCCGCACTTTTGTTCTTCCTTTTCTTTTATTTTACGTCACCTCCTTCAGTTGCCACATTCCTTCTGCCATTGAAGATAAGTAGCGGCTAATCTCTATGTTTGTTTGTTTGTCTATTTTGACAAAGGGTATTTACCCGAAATATTAATAAATTGTGTTGTACCCGTCTTTTCTAAGCGTGTTTCTTTCTCCGTTGGGTACTTCTTTGCATATTACACGCTTGGCAGTCACCTTTTTGGTCTGGATTGTTGAATTATTACATTAGTGAGGTGAAGAGGCCCACCGAAGGGGTCAAACAGAAAATCTCATGAGGCGTGTTTTTACAAGCACCTGTAAAAACGAAAAGAAAAGGGGAGACTGCCAGTGCTAATATTTTAGGAAGGTTACAAAGTAAAGTAGATTATAGCACTGTCAGGGGAGAGAAATGTGCATGATCGACCAGTGATCATAGATCTACTGTGGCCAAAGCACAAAAAAAAAGAGATAGGAAAGAGAGGGGGTGCTAAAAAAGTGACTGAAAGCAATGCATATGGAAGCCCCCCCGAAGGGGGGCGTATCACATATCCCACTGTTCCAGCCACTCAGTGCATGGAAATTTAAATCTAGGTCCCCCCGAGGGGGGTCCAGATATTTAGCCGGTGTGGACAGCTGTTTCGGTCTTGGCGACCTCCTCAGCACACCATCGGCGATACTGGAGGAGGCAGGAATTATTAGCACTGGCAGTCTCCCCTTTTCTTTTCATTTACTACTACATTTACTACTACAATATCGACTGCAACCCCTTCCCCCCTTTTGGTAGGTTCTCTTTTAGGGTGCATGGAGGTTTGGCTCTAGGTGGTGGCATGGAATGTATGCCCTTGCAGGCACCACAGTAAAATGTGGTTGTCTTTGCAGGTAGGCAGAAATTCCTGCCTCCTCCAGTATCGCCGATGGTGTGCTGAGGAGGTCGCCAAGACCGAAACAGCTGTCCACACCGGCTAAATATCTGGACCCCCCTCGGGGGGACCTAGATTTAAATTTCCATGCACTGAGTGGCTGGAACAGTGGGATATGTGATACGCCCCCCTTCGGGGGGGGCTTCCATATGCATTGCTTTCAGTCACTTTTTTAGCACCCCCTCTCTTTCCTATCTCTTTTTTTTTTTGTGCTTTGGCCACAGTAGATCTATGATCACTGGTCGATCATGCACATTTCTCTCCCCTGACAGTGCTATAATCTACTTTACTTTGTAACCTTCCTAAAATATTAGCACTGGCAGTCTCCCCTTTTCTTTTCATTTACTACTACAATATCGACTGCAACCCCTTCCCCCCTTTTGGTAGGTTCTCTTTTAGGGTGCATGGAGGTTTGGCTCTAGGTGGTGGCATGGAATGTATGCCCTTGCAGGCACCACAGTAAAATGTGGTTGTCTTTGCAGGTAGGCAGAAATTCCTGCCTCCTCCAGTATCGCCGATGGTGTGCTGAGGAGGTCGCCAAGACCGAAACAGCTGTCCACACCGGCTAAATATCTGGACCCCCCTCGGGGGGACCTAGATTTAAATTTCCATGCACTGAGTGGCTGGAACAGTGGGATATGTGATACGCCCCCCTTCGGGGGGGCTTCCATATGCATTGCTTTCAGTCACTTTTTTAGCACCCCCTCTCTTTCCTATCTCTTTTTTTTTGTGCTTTGGCCACAGCAGATCTATGATCACTGGTCGATCATGCACATTTCTCTCCCCTGACAGTGCTATAATCTACTTTACTTTGTAACCTACCTGTAAAAACGGTTTTGACTGTACTTCCTTCGGGCACGAAAGTGCCAGATGAAAGTTTTAAATTGATTGGAATTCATACCGTAATACGTTTGTACAGAAAACAAATTGACTGGAATCCTTAATGCAATAAATCTTTAAAGAAAACAAACTTTAAAATAATGTCTTCCAATTATTGTAGCCTTTATGTTTGTGCCTAGAATAATCGGATTACCAGACTGTTTGTGCGCAAAGCTATTCTAGCACCGCCCTTGAACTGTCATGGTTGATCTGTCTCTTGTACTGTAATGTAGCCCCTATAGGAGGACCTTGGGGATATCCACCCTACGGTTTAACTCATTTGAGTCGTGCCGCTGGAGGCGGCACGTCTCGAATGAGTTCACCCCTTCACGGCCAGTGGACGCACTGAGATTATTTTGGGGTTTTTTTTGTTGTTGTTGTTGTTGTTGTTGTTGTTTTGTACATCATTGTAAGGTCAACTTGAAAGATCCTCAGCCGTTCGAAGAGCAAGGATGTACAGTGGTTTCAGCAAGAGGCATAGATCCTCATGAGCCCCCGCAACTGCGGGGGCTCATGAGGATCTATACCTCTTGCAGCAGGGTGGTTGTTCAGCTGTTCTCGGCAGTGATTTGGGTTAATATGTTAAAACGGAGAGTCAGACGGGCCGACAGGCTGCCTTCATTGAAACAGATAGTTTTGTGCACGCGAAGATCTACTCCGGGCGTGTTCTTTATGTCTCTTTACACCAAAACAGCAGAGAGAGAGAGGGGGGGGGGAGGGAGAGAGAGAGAGAGAGAGAGAGAGAGAGAGAGAGAGAGAGAGAGAGAGAGAGAGACAGACAGACACACAGACAGACAGACAGACAGACAGAGACAGACAGACAGACAGACGCTTGCATTCGGAGGTGCGTACGTGCGTGCTACCGGGCGTGTTCTGGAGCGTGCGTGCGTGCGTGTGAATCAATCAACCATGATAGTTCGATGGTAGCTAGTCGCCTGTCCACAGGCACCACTCTCCAGCTGTCAAGTATCAACCACGATACCTCCTGAATATCTGAACGCTGCGACTGTAATGTGTTCACGAGAAACATTTATATACAGCAGCAGCGCGTTACATCATCAAAGAAAATCAACTGTACATCGGCAGTTCTTAAGCTACTATCGTCGATTAATTTTGCACTGAAGTAGTGCTTATCTGAGGATAAAAAGTGTAAACTATCATTCATTTTCGTGGAGAGAAAAGCGCTTGCACAAAACGTTCCGTCAATCAAATGAAACGGTTTACTCAGAACTAGCACCAAAAAACACAAGCCCTCGCCTGCAAATCAAAGTTGCAGTTTTAAACACGAAATTGGTCCTCAGAATGAGGATGCAGATGGAACTGAGCACTGCCAGCAAGAGGCATAGATTCGCATGAGCCCCTGCGACCGCAGGGGCTCATGAGAATCTATGCCTCTTTTAGGTACAAAGAGTAAACGCTTTTGTAGTCAAACGTCCAAGAAATTTGGCGCTTTTCAAAGAGATAGAGGAGTCATACTGTGAAATCTCATGCCATCCTGATGTTAAGGAGCACAGATTTAAATCGGCATAGTGACAGTGAATGATATCTGGCCCATGAAACTCTGTTCCCAGAGAGAAGAGATTTTCGATTACAGAGGCTGGAGCGAGATTAAGTCAGTTCGATTTTTTTCGCGCCAGAAACAGAATTTCGATTGCTCTCAATTTCTGCCTGACACTACACACTCTCCGCGGTGAATTGTGCGAGAGTGGTCACACCTCGCGCCCTGAAATTGCCACTGTTGTAGCGAGCATTGTGACAATGTGGCAGTTGTCACAAATGGTGGACACCGCTTAGAGTCCCATCGTGTTTTGCAACAGCAAAATTTGGTTGTCACAAAGCTTGTGCAGGCTATACCAAGTTTGTGCAGGAAAATCGATTCCAAAGAAAATCGATTCCAAAGAAACACTCTTAGAAAGGACATTCACGAAAAGATTATTTAAATACAAATTGTGTTGTAAGCGGGTTTTTCTTTTCTAAGCGTGTTTATTTCTTTGTTTTGGGTGGGAATTCCCTTGCCTGTTTCACGCTTGGCAGGCACCTTTTTGGTCTGGAGTTCGATTTTCAATTGTTACAATCTCGCCGAGGCGTCATTAGCTTTGTAAGAAATTGTCGCAAAGCCCCTAGGGATTTCTTTCTGGATTCTCCACAGTTAGCTTTTGACAGCTTTATATTTGTTGCGAAGCCGGCTCGTTCTGATTCCACTATCTCTTTATATCTTTGGGGTGTCAGTAGCGGTTTTAGTCGCGCTGATTCCGACAGGAATCATCGCGACTAAAACCGCTACCGAATCCCAAAGGGTGAACAACGAACCCTTACTGTCACTCCCTCTAGTGCAGTATACCTCGCGCCCTCAAACCTCCACTGTCAGTAGTGAGGATTCGTTTGCAACAAACGACTACAGACAACGAACGAGAGCAAAGTCACAACGTATAGCCAGACACTACTATAAGCATATTCAACACTACAAACATAACCAAGAGGCAGACAACTCTCCAAACATCTCCAAGAGGCAGACAACACACCAAACATCTCCAGGAGGCATAGATCCTCATGAGCCCTCCGGGCTCATGAGGATCTATGCCTCTGGGAGATGTTTGGAGTGTTGTCTATGCTTATGGTGCAAGCTGGCTGTCTCTTCGTCACGTGGCTCTCGTTTGTAGTTAAGAGTAGTTAGTTGCAAACAAAACCTCACTGTAGTCTCTCTTGAACGTTCCTTTCATACCTAGCGTCCGTACGCACCTTCCTACCCGCCCACCCCTCTTATACTCTCATTTGTTTCTGTAACATATTGCAGCTTTTACTTTCTTGTACCTTTTGTTCTGTGATTTTTGTAAAGGATCCTTAATTTGGAGGTTAAGTGCTATGTAAATGTATATTATTATTATTATTATTATTATTATTATTATTATTATTATTATTATTATTATTATTATTATTATTATTATTATTTGATCACAGGTATTTTTTCTCCTATGTTTCAGATTTTGTTCGATACTCAAGACAAGGGGGATTACTACCTCGCATCGTGTCAAGAAAAAAAACAGCTAGACTACGCGCAGTCTCGTACCGTATTACGGAAATGTTTTGCAGAAATCATAAGATTGCAACAGACGAGTTCACAAACATCTGTGACTAAAAACATTGTTCATGTTCAAGAGGGGTTAAATTAGTTTCTTTGTTCAGCGAAAGTTCTGTGAACAGACCTTAACAAGCCCATGAACGAGTGCGTGAACAACAGACCATATGTGAGGTAAGCGCAGCTAACTGCAGTACTTACTTACTTACGCCTGTCACCCCTACCCGGGTATAGGCCGTCGACGAGAGACCTCCAGCAACTCCTGTCCTGTGCTTCTCCTTCGAGTCTACTCCAGGTGGTTCCCAGTCTCTTAATGTCTGCTTGGAGGTCTCGACGCCAGGAGTTTCTCGGCCTACCTCTTTTCCTCTTTCCCTGGGGGTTCCATGACAATGCCTGCCTAGTGATACTGGAAGCTGGCTTTCTCAGACTGTGACCGATCCATCCCCATCTTCTTCGCCCAATTTCATTCTCTGCTGTTATCTGCTCTGTTCTCTCCCAGAGTCTGACGTTGCTGATCTTCTCTGGCCAGTGGATTTTCAAAATTCTTCTAAGGCAACTGTTCATGAAGGTCTGTACTCTGTTGACTGTGGTTTTTGTCAATCTCCAAGTCTCTGCTCCATATAAGAGAACTGCTTTTACATTGGAGTTGAAAATCCGGACTTTGGTGTGTTGTGACAGCTCTCTGGAGCTCCACACTTTTTTCAACTGGAGAAAGGCTGCTCTGGCTTTACCGATTCGTGCTCTGACATCTGCATCAGTGCCGCCTTTTTTGTCTATGATGCTCCCGAGATAGGTGAAGGCCTCCACCTCCTCCAACGGGGTGCCAGCAAGCAAGACTGGTTCTTCCCTGGTTGCGTTCAGCCTCATTGTCTTTGTTTTCTGTTTGTGAATGGTGAGGCCCACTTGGGACGAGATGTCAGCAAGCCTCGTGGTCTTGTCCTGCATTTGTTGATGAGTGTGGGACAGTAATGCCAAGTCGTCTGCAAAATCGAGGTCGTCAAGCTGTGTCCACAGTGTCCACTGTATTCCACTTCGTCTGTGCTCTGTGGTCATCTTCATGACCCAGTCTATGGCCAGTAGGAAGAGGAACGGAGACAGCAGACACCCCTGCCTGACACCAGTTCTGACCTGGAGCTCCCTGGTGAACTGCCCTTCGTGGATCACGCGACATGTCATGCCATCGTAGCTGCTCTTGATCAGGCGGACGAGCTTTGTGGGTACACCGTAGTGTCGTAGGAGTTTCCACAGAGTCTCTCGGTCCACACTGTCAAATGCTTTCTCATAATCCACAAAGTTGACGTACAGCGGGGAGCTCCACTCCAGAGACTGTTCCACGATGATGCGGAGAGTGGCGATCTGGTCTGTACATGATCGGTTCTTCCTGAATCCTGCTTGCTGGTCTCTCAGCTGGGGGTCAACGGAGCTCTTCATTCTCTCCAGGATGATCCTGTTGAAGACCTTTCCTGGTACTGACAGCAAGGTGATTCCTCTGTAGTTGGAACACTTGCTGAGGTCGCCTTTCTTGGGAAGCTTGATTAGGTACCCCTCCTTCCAGTCAGCCGGCATCACCTCCTCTTCCCAGATCTTTCCAAACAGTGGGTACAGCATCTCCACTGTTGTCTCTAGGTCTGCTTTCAGAGACTCCGCTGGGATGCCATCTGGGCCTGCTGCTTTGCCGTTCTTCAAGAATGCCACTGCTCTTCTGATCTCTTCCCGGCTGGGTCTGTCACAGCTGATGGGTAGGTCGGTCTCTGCCGGCTGGATGTCTGGGGGGTCGGGTGGGCTCGGTCTGTTCAGTAACTCTTCAAAATACTCGGCCCATCTGTCGAGTTGGTCTGCTCTGTCTGCAATAGGCTTGCCTTCTTTGTCTTTTACTGGTCTTTCTGTATGGCCATACTTGCCTGACAATTTTCTGGTAATGTCGTAGAGCTGTTTTATGTTGCCGCTGCCTGCTGCCTTTTCTGCCTCTGCTGCCAGGCTGTCTGTGTAGGCCCTCTTGTCTGCCCTGATACTACTCTTCACCTCGCGGTTGGCTTCCGAGTATTCCCCCTGTGCCCTTACTTTGGCTGCTCTTGTGCGACTGTTGTTGACAGCTGCTTTCTTCTGCTTCCTCACTTCTATCTTCTTCAAGGTCTGTGCCGACAGCCAGTCCTTGTGATGGTATTTCCTGAACCCTACAGTGTCTTTGCAGGTTGAGTTCAGCGCCTCTCTAACTGCCTTCCACTGCTGCTCTGTGGTGACCGCCTCCTCTTCATTTACTAGCTCCTGCAGCGCTTGAAACCGGTTGGACAGCACCAGTTTAAACTCTTCTCTAACTCCAGTTTCTCTCAGGAGGCCTACATTATAGCGCTGTCTTCTTGTTGTCTCTGTGCGGCTTTTCTTTAGCTTGAGCTTCATTCTTAAGGTAAGCAGATGGTGGTCGGAGGCGACATCTGCTCCCCTCCTCACTCGAACATCTTGAAGGGATCTTCTAAATTTCTTACTAATGCAGATATGGTCTATTTGGTTCTCTGTTGTATGGTCAGGTGAGACCCAAGTTGCTTTGTGTATTCTTCTGTGTGGGAAGATGCTGCCTCCAATGACAAGTCGGTTTAGAGCACAAAAGTCTACAAACCTCTCCCCGTTCTCACTCATCTCCGAGCCTAGTCCCTGTCTCCCCATCACCTCTTCGTATCCGGTGTTGTCCTCCCCTATTTTGGCATTAAAATCGCCCATGACGATGGTGATGTCTCGCTCCGCACATTTGTCTACGGCACTCTGGAGTCGGTCGTAGAACTCTTGTTTCTCTTCCTCATCACTGTCATTAGTGGGCGCATAACACTGGATGACATTCAGCTTGAGCTTTTTCTTGGTTCTAAAGGCTGCTGTGATAATTCTTGGCCCAAGAGGTTCCCAGCCCATCAGCGCGCTCTGTGCCACTGGCGACAGCATGAATGCTACACCTTCTGTATGGGGGGCATTCTCCTCTTCATGACCTGAATACAGAATCATCTCCCCACTTAACAGCCTTTTCTGGCCAGACTGCGTCCATCTGGCTTCACTGATACCTAGCAGGGAAAGGTTGTACTTTTGCATTTCCGCTGCTATCTGGGCGGCCTTGCCGCTCTGGTACATGGTCTTGACGTTCCATGTGCCCATGGTTGTATCCCTGGATAGAGAGAGGCGGCTCGGTCCTGTGGCTTCCGAAGACTTCCGGCTTTCACCACAGGACGTCATAAGTCTTCTGGTAGAAGAACCTTCCTCCTCCAGGAATGGAATTACTGTTAGTCTTTTCGTCGGCGTTTTTGTAGCTATTTCCTTTTTTGCAGGGTGGGGAAGCTACCCCCACGCCCAACCCCCTTACTAGGAGGACCAGAGGTTTTCTGTCGGGGTCACCTTCCCTTAGACCATGTTGGTTCACGGCACCTTATTTCATTCGGTGCACCCCTCTCACGAGGGACCCCCTATCCACCACCCAGGGGACGCGCCTCAACGCCGTATGGTCCCAGCGCGAGGTAACTGCAGTAAGAGAGTCCGAAATAGCTCAGGCGGTTAAACGTCGGAGCAGGAGAGCGAAGGGATTCGCCAGGTCGTGGGTTCGAATCCCGTCCCGTCCCCGGTAGCTGGACTCACAATCCAGGGGAAAAAAACGGATTTGTTCAATAGCATGTCCGTTGAAAGGTCCTGGTAAATCAAAGTGGCGCAGTTGGAGTGCGCCTGAGTTGATCAGTGTTCAGGCCGTACTCCATAGGCAATAGATTTCCCTGTCCCCCAAAACCCGCCCGTCAGGGCCGTCCATGATCACCTCGGTGCTGTGGACGTTAAACCCGAACTAACCAACCAACTGCAGTAAATATACACAGTTGAATAATTTACCGCTGGACAAACAAAAAGTTAGATTCTTTGGTTCCTTCTGTCTTTGGAAGGCAATAGACAACAAGTCCATTTCTGTGAAAAGCGAGATTGTAATCGTAATACAACGAAAATGTCGCTCTTCACAAAAAAATACTTCCCAGACCGAATTCCCAGCCCACAACAAATACAAAGCAGAAAGTGCGCGCACTTTCTGCTTTGTATTTGTTGTGGGCTGTCCATTTAGATCTATTCCATATTTTGGGAAATATTCATGATGTGAAAGTCGCAAATCGAAATAGAGGCTTTCCGTGGCTTTGGTGCAATCATTGACGTAATTTTGAGTTTCACGTCACTGCAGGCCACGAACGCAATACTGTTGTTGCATTCTGGAAGATCACAAATCGAATGGAGGCTTTCCGTGGCTATGGTGCAATCATTGACGTAATTTTGAGATTCACGCTACGACAGGCCACGAATTGAAGAGTGTTGTGGCACTCTGGAACAATAAAAGAAGAACAATTTCAAAAAATGACGACGAGGAGATAATGTTTTATTGATAATCAAACACAAATAATTTTTTTTTAATTAAACAAGCTGGACTAGGACGTAATATTCGGTGAGATATTGGTAACCTCTTTGTTGCTCCTTTCTGCCATCGCCTTGCATGTTCCTTACGACGTAACTTTTTATTTCTTCAGTAATGCTCAGAAAGATCCCTCCCTTCACGGCGACCACGGAAAGCCTTGCTTCCGCTCGTGTGACCTTTGACCACTCAGCTTATTAAGAATAAGTAATGGCGCCGAGTCCGCGGCAAGCTAACGGCAAATACAAAAACAGGCAGTACTTTCTGCTTTTATATTTGTCGTCTGGTGGCAATTTGGTGCACTGAGAATAGGTCAAGGCATCTAACTGATTGTTTACACAGCGTGGAGCGATGTCTGCAAACGAATGTGAATTTTCGCTCGTGGACCGATGTATGCACGTGAGTGATATACGAGTTACCATTTACCATTCGTTCTGTGGCTGGATGAGACATGCGGATGTGCTGATTTCGCTGCGTTCTTTTTGGTGATTGAGGCGAGTGACCAATTACCATTCATTCTTTGACTGGACGAGACATTTGGATGTACGTATCTCGCTGCGGTCTTCCCGTGACTGGCTAATAACACCGTCTCACGGGAGTCTCTATCCCAATGCGCAAAAGGCCATCGGGCCGACGTCAGCCCGATGCCTTTGCGCACTGTGATTCCTGTGATTGGAAGGAGCGTTCTTTTTTCTTTTCTTTTCTTTTTTTTTTTTTTTTTTTTTTCGTGTTTCCTATCAATGAAATAGATCTCAGCTAAGAAAGGTTTGGCGACTGCTCCTGTATACTTATTGATTCTGTGCGGGCATTCTTCAGAAACTGCTGCTCGATTCCGGGCGCTCGATGTGTAGATTAGCCCTCCCCAAATAAGTTCATATATTATACATGTATATGAATTTCGCTGGGGAGGTACGAACGATCAAAAAATAAGCTTATCGGTCATTATCAATCGTAGGCTTAGATTGGTGAATGATGAAAAAAAAAATGGCAACCACACCAAGCGTGTAACGGCCGAGAAAAGGAAAGAAATTGGCCTTGGCCTTTACTTCGTAAACTGTTTTGTGCTTTTCCTTTCAAGGCGTGCTTTTTTGTTTATTGGCTTTTCCTTTTGTATATGATATATGCCTTTGACTGATGAGAGTTTCATTTCCGTTCGTTTAGCGAATGAATCCATCTTCCGCCGAACCGTTTCAGAGTTGGCTCAAGGCATCATTGATTTTCGCGTGTGCCACACAGGCGAGCAGGTGCCATTGCTAAAACTCGGATAACGTAACGAAATCGAACAGTTAGGGCCTATGGAGGAGAAAAAAGAGCAGGATTCTTGACAGCTCTGCAGCAGTGCTGAGCACTCCTAGCCTTTGACATTCTAGTGACTACTCCCAAGGAATCATTGATTTTTTTTTTCGTGTCGCACACATGCAGGCATGTATCTGTGCTAGAGGCAGATTATATAACTGAATCGAACGGTTAGGGTCCGTAGAAGAAAGAAATCAGCACGACTATTGATAGTTCGGCTGCACTGCTGATGTCCTCAAGCCTTAGATGTTCTAGTTAATCAGTACTCAAGGCACCAGTACCAGATTCGTATGTCACACAAACGCAGCTAGGTGCCAGCTTCTAGAGCCAGATTGTATAACTAAGCAAACGGTTAGAGTCCGTGTGTCCGTAGGATAAAGAAAAGAGCAGGAACCTTGATAGCTCTAGAGCAGTGCCAAAGACTGCAACTCAAATGCGTTATAGTTATTACTCAAGGCATCATTGATGTGTGTGTGCTGCGCAGTCGAGCAGGCGCCATTGCACGAGCCAGATTGCGCGACAGATTCAAACGGCTCGGTGCGTAGAAGGGAAAAAATAGCACGTAGCGTGATAGTTACACAGTAGTGCTTAGCATTTTAAGCCTTACGAGTTCAAGTCACTGCCAGTGGAGGCAGATCGTGATTCTGGAATCTTTGTTAGTTCACAACGCTGACAATCCCAATTGTCACAGGAACTTGGATTCAAAGTGGTTTCAGCAAGAGGCATAGATCCTCATGAGCCCCCCGCAATTGCGGGGGCTCATGGGGATCTATGCCTCTTGCAGTTGGCTCAGTGGTGTTCAGTTTTTCTCTCGGCCGTGTAGGGGTAATCAAGCATCATTGCTTTGCGCGTGCTGCACGAGCGAGCATGAATTCTTGCTCGAACCAAGAATCGTATACTGAAGTGAAAGATAGCACGTATACAACTCTGCGAGTAGTGCTGTGGAAATACAGTCCATTGAGACTAAGACCAGATATTAGAACCCAATGCAGAATCATGATAGCTCCCTCAATTAGTGCTTCGGTGGTAGAAGTGCATAATAAAAGAGTTTAGGTGCAGATAGAGTCTCACTGTTTTCTTAAATTAATTTGTGTGTGTGTGTGTGTGTGTGTGTGTGTGTGTGTGTGTGTGTGTGTGTGTGTGTGTGTGTGTGTGTGTGTGTGTGTGTGTGTGTGTGTGTGTGTGTGTGTGTGTGTGTGTGTGTGTGTGTGTGTGTGTGTGTGTGTGTGTGTGTGTGTGTGTGTCCTTTCCTTCATACAGCTCAGTTGGCGGTAAAGAGACGCCACAAAAATATGCTTATACAGCAGGACCTGTTGTGAGTGACCACACTTAAGACAGACCACCTGTCATTAAAGACCATCATTTAGGTGGCTGTAGCTGTGACTGTGGCTGTAGCTGTGACTGTGGCTGTAGCCACCTAAATGATGGTCTTAAATGACAGGTGAAACTTTATGCCCTTGAAAGGGCACCTGTCTTTTAACTCGTTCTACCCCTGACACACCACAGCAAGATAAGGATCGACCATGACAGTTCACGGGTGATGCCAGAATAGCTTGGCGCCTATGGGCGCCAAGCTATTCTGGCATCACCCTTGAACTATCATGGTCGGTCTGTGTCCTGCACTGCAACGTAGTCTTCAGATGACAACGGCAAAATTTAAGGATTTTGGTGTTGGGGTGGAATGAGTTAAAGAACATTTGTTCCTTCAAAAAGAGTTGGTCGCGCGAACCATGTTCTATAACTTATTCCATCTTTGCAGCTCATAGTCATCAAAGCATCTTCTGTCAAGCTGGGTCTTTGTCTGCCGGGGAGCCCATTCCCCTCCATAATGGCAAAACCGCTGGGGAACACTGAAAGGCATGAGACATTGTAGAAGATAATGTGAAGGAGTGTGCGTCGGCTCCAGGAAGACTCCACATTTCTACCGACGCTTCATTTTTGTCACGTGCATGTTGTTTACTAAAGGAGGTTTCCTTTAGTGTGCGGAACCCTGTCATCGTGCCTTGTTCTCAGAAACACCACCGTGACTCACACCACAATCCTTGGATATCACCTTTGCAGTGGGAAAGAACGTTAAAACAAGTTCGCACCCACGTCTGTAAGAGAGGACAAGGGAGTGTTTTTGTGAACAACAGTGCTTGGAGAAACGTGCTCGAACAAAGCGCGTGCGATAGTGCCTTTTCTTTCATAGCACCACTGTGAGACTACAGATCTTGGATATCACCTTTATAGTGTCCGAGGACGCGGAAACGAGTTCACACCCACCTCTGTAGGAGAGAGGAGGGTGTGCGTGTGTGTGTGCCTTTGTGCTATGGCGGGGAATTCTTGGCTGGCGTGCCTCGCAGTGATAGCCGTATTGACTGCTATTGGTAAGTACGCATGTCAAAGTCCTAATCCCCCGCCGCCCGCCCCCAGTGAGCAAAAGGTCTTCGAGTCAACGTCGGCAGCAGCGGGCCCGCGCACTGACACTGACGACACTGACACAGCCACTGACACTGACGACACTGACACTGACGACACTGCCACTGCCACTGACACGGACACTGACGACACTGACACTGACGACACTGACACTGACACGGACACTGACGACACTGACGACACTGACACTGACACTGACGACACTGACACTGACGACACTGACGACACTGACACTGACACTGACGACACTGCCACTGCCACTGACACTGACACTGACGACACTGACACTGACGACACTGACACTGACACTGACGACACTGACACTGACGACACTGACACTGACACTGCCACCTGACACTGACAGTGACACTGACACGGACACTGACACTGACACTGCGGCCGACGTAGCCCGTTGCTCTTCCGCGTCGACCATGATAATTCAAGGGTAGTGCCAGATTAGCCCCCATTTCTTATTACTCAAGGCATCCCCGCCCCTTCACCCCCCCCCCCTCCCCCCTTTACACACATAAACCACTGCTCAGTGCTACTGCTTGATGTTAGTTTAGTGTTGTTGGTGTCAATGGTGGTGGAGCTGGTCGTCGTCGTCGTCGTCTTGGTGTGGATCTTGACTCTTAATTTCTTGTCGATAAGTGTTTATTTTGGGCTGACGTGTGTTTGAATGACTGAGCGAGTGATCGACTGTTTTCGGTTATGCTACAGCTACGTAATATCGCATGGCGACTGCTTGAAAGTCAGTGTGCGTGTGTGTGTGTGTGTGTGTGTGTGTGTGTGTGTGTGTGTGTGTGTGTGTGTGTGTGTGTGTGTGTGTGTGTGCGCGCGCCTGTATGTGTGTGTGTGTGTGTGTGCCTGTATGTGCGTGCGTGCGTGTGTGTATGTATTTGTGTGTGTGTGTGTGTGTGTGTGTGTGTGTGTGTGCGTGTGTGCGCGCGCGCGCGCACGTGTGCTTGTGCGTAAGATGGAGACAGAGAGAGAAGATTTGATTTCAAGCGCAAAAAGCCCACGTACTGTCCACAATGAAAACGACCGCTCCTGTAATTTGAGAGAGAGAGAGAGAGAGAGAGAGAGAGAGAGAGAGAGAGAGAGAGAGAGAGAGAGAGAGAGAGAGAGAGAGAGAGAGAGAGGTAGGGAGGGAGAGAGAGAGAGAGAGGGAGAGAGAGAGAGGGAGAGAGAGAGACAGGGAGAGAGAGAGGGAGAGAGAGAGAGGGGGGGGAGAGAGAGAGAGAGAGGGAGAGAGAGAGAGAGAGAGAGAGAGACAGACAGACAGACAGACAGACAGACAGACAGAGAGAGGGAGCGAGAGAGAGAGAGAGACAGAGAGAGAGAGAGAGACAGAGAGAGAGAGAGAGAGAGAGGGAGAGAGAGAGAGAGAGAGCAAAAGAAACAAGTGTGTGCTGGTCTGTGATTTTGAACCTTGCGGTTGCAAGGTCCAAAATCACAGACCAGCACTTTACTAATGATCTAGTTGGTTTGTGCTGCCAGGCCAGTGCAACGCGTGTGATCCCTGCGATCTGTCTGTCTGTCTGTCTGTCTTTCTGTCTGTCTGTTTGACAGACAGACAGACAGACAGACAGAAAATTTGGCTTTGAGTACAAACAGTGAGTAGCCGCAATGATAACTTAGGAAAGCCGCTGTAATGTGTCTATTCGGTTTGTCACCTGAAAATGGTCAGGAAACAAACGTGCGCCATTTCTCTGAACATAACGTTTTCATACGTAATGATTAAAAACAAAAGCTGCTGAAATTGTCAGATTATTCTGTTTATAACTGAAAGCGATCCCAAAACAAAGGTATTCTGTTTTTATAACTGAAGGCGATCCCAAAACAAATGTGCGCCTTTTAGTGTCTGTCACTTCAGAGGCGTTATTACAAAAACAGGAGCAGCTGGAATATGTCAAATTGTTCCCATCATAACTGAAAGTGATCCAAATAAAATATGCGCCATTTAACCCCTTCCCTGCCACTGTACGTACGCCGGCCGTACATATGTTTCAGAAATTCTCTTCAGCTCATTCAACGACCAAAAGCCAACACCGTCCAAAAAACATGGATTCAAATCGGTCTCAGCAAGAGGCATAGATCCGCAAATGCGGGGGCTCATGAGGATCTATGCCTCTTGCAGCTGGATCGCGTCCTTCACCTTTTGTTCTCGGCAGTGACGGGGTTAATGTCTGACGCTCTCTGATACTCAGAGTTATCACGCAATAACAACACAAAAGCAGCTGAAACTCGCCAGACTATTCCGTTCATGAGCCGGAAACAAATGCCTGCCATTTGTCTGTAATAGCGGAGGGAGTGGCGCCAAATGACAGCAGTTCCAGAAAATGCCGCTAAGTGTCCTTCACGCTAGGGGAAAGGGAGATAATCGCTTCTTATCTCCCTTTTCCGCCAGGGGCGAAATATGGCCGTCGCTTGTCGTCTGATAATACTAGAGTGACTCTGTCAAGCGGCCCGTCAGTCCGACTGCAAGAGACATAAATTCGCATGATCCCCTGGCGGGGCTCATGAAAATCTATGTCTTTTGCAGACTTGGATTTTGTAACAGCTGTTCATTGAGGTCAGGCAACTTTGGGGAGTTAGGCCTGCGTACATACCACTCATAATGCTTGATGTTCATGCCGGCTTGGTCACTGTACTGCAAGCGACTTTATAGACGCTGACAATTTTTCTTCAACCAGTGTCAAATGAAGATATTTCTCATTGGGAGACGCCTATGTATGGTGCTTGACATCAGTGTTACTTTCCAGCCTCGAGAAACTGAGTCGACCAACTGCCGGAGCGGAAGGGGAGCGGAGGGTAGGGGGTGAAGACACTAAATAAAAGACATCGTAAAAATGAAACATATAAAATCAAAATTTATGTGACATCTTTATGGTCGCTTTTTATATAATTTGCTTTTTATCCAAATAATAATGATAAAGAGTATAATATTTCTTCTTCAAGAAATATTTTTCTCTAAAAATATTGTAAATACTGGGGAGAGGGGACGGGGGGGGGGGGGGCTACTCTTCCTCCCACGCCCCCACCCGAATTCCCACCCCACCTCCATCTCCCCACCCCCACCCACCCCACCCCCAAGCACGCCCCCCCCCCCCATCCCCCAACCCGCCACCCCCACCCTCGGTTTCTACTACTGGGCTCATCAGAACCTGTCTCTTTTGACTTTAAACGGCTTCAGGCGCTGATCAGTTCAGGAAACATACCCTCATGATTAACGCTGAGAATCTTTTGTCGCTCAGTCGCAGAAGTTGTCACATACACACGCTGACAGCGAATGCGGTTAACCTATTCACCTTTTATTGCCTGGAGCAGGTCTGTTATATCGACTTGCTGCAGGCAATATAGGGTTAATAGTTCGGCAATATCTTTTTTTTATGAATGTTCTTAGCCTGTCTTACAGCAATGCTGGACGTGCGGGCAAAATTAACTCATTGTGCCCGAGGTACGAAACACTCGCATTAGTTGGAGTTGTTCTCTGAGGGCTGCATTACGATTCAGGAGACAGATCGACCATGATAGTTCAAGGGTGGTGCCAGAATAGCTTGGCGCCGATAGGCGCCAAGCTATTCTGGCACCACCCTTGAACTATCATGGTCGAGCCATATCTTGGTGTGGTGTGTCGGGGCTGAATAACTTAACTACTTATGAAGATGGAAATATCGTAAACTAAACGACTTTTTCCGCTCTTCTTCTGATCTGCACGTAGAAGAGTTCGTCCGTTACGCACTGAGTAGGGACGGTAAGAATCCCCTGTTGCGTGTTCCTACTCCTGCGGATTGTGAAAATAAGAGCAGAAAGGCCTTAAGTTTAGACTATACATTGACAACCCGCTGCATCGTCAAATCAAAGCCTGCCACGGTGCAGATTGCTTTAACCCCTTTAGCCCCGGGACCCTGCAGCAGGAGATGGACTGATTATGATAATTCAAGGGTAGTGCCAGATGAGCTTGGCGCCTTCAGGCGCCAAGCTCATTTGGCACTAATCTTGAATTATCATAACCATTCCGCCTCCTGCAACTGGTGCATAGTCGTTCATTAACACTTCTAAAATTTGGGAAAGCTCCCGTGGGGCTAAAAGGGTTAAGTGGTAGCTTTGACATATTCCTTTAACTGAGGTGGTCACTGTACACAGTATAAAATCAGCTGAATGTGTTTTATACAAATACGTGACCCAGACCAAAAAAGGTGAGGGCCAAAAAAGTGTATAAAATGCAGAGAATAAACCAACGAAGAAACACATAGATTCTTCACACTGCTAAGATAAGGAGCGAATTGTTTTTGGTTTTTGTTTGTTTGTTTTGGTCTACTTTGAAAAAAAATACAGTTATAACATAAGATATTAAAGGCCCACTACCCCCGTAACTGTTCAAAAATACACTTCTGTAACAGATGGTTACGAAACGCTACACACAGGTCTAGTTATGGTTCATTTAGATTCAGGACAATCCAGTTGAGCACACGTCGTCTGCATATCAAGTAATCTGACAATGACTCCGCTCGGTTCTAGAAATACAACGCTTTCAGTACGACAAACAGCTAAAGATAGATTGACACGGCAGCGCTGAATAAATACGTGCGATTACGCGTGTGATTTTGCTGCGTGTCCAAACTGCTGTTAAAGTTCATTAGGTGTGTCGACAGACATAATAAACACAAATGGTGCTGAAATGTGTCTTCCGATTTATGCGTAATGGTACTTTAAACCCGAAATATATTGTTTTATAACTGTCTTTTCTAAGTGTGATTTTTTTCTTCGTTGGGCTATTCAGTACAACTACTTGTATAAAAGTAGCATTCCACGTCGACCCTCGCTCTCAAGGGACACTACCTACTCACCCCTCTTTTCTTTGACCTGATTCTGAGTCAGAAATAACTTCCATTCTCTCCCCGCTCCCTAATCCCCCACTGTTTTAACGGCAGCAATTTTTATTTTGGCAACTACTGATTTAGACTAAATCAATAGGGCAGCGTTGAGTCCAATCTCTCCTCCTTACAACGTGGCGCACTGTACGCCCACGCAATTGTCCTCTCCCTTTGAATGATACAGATCTAAATTTCGTCATTAAGCAGCATAGATCCTCATGAGCTGCGCCTCATTAAGATCTTCGTCTTTACAAAAAGGCGAAATGCTTGGTGTCCGTGTTGAGCTGACGTCTATCTAGGGTTCACAGAAATTCATGTTGACCTCCTGCCTGAAAAGGATGTAGCTCTAAATATGGCGATAAAAAAGCATAGATCCTCATAAATGCGGTGGCTCATGAGAATCTATGCCTCTTAAGACTTAATACGCTGATTTCATTTGCACACTTAAGCACTGCTTTTAGGGTAATGTTCGGGTGGTTGTATTGGTTGGTAAACACAAGGGTCTCACACATAGGTTTTTGGTTTTTCTAACCCAGAAACTGGTATATTTGTCATTATAACTGACGTCATCGCCGGTTGGTTTACGACTGAAAATGAAGTTAGTCAGAATGCACACTGATTAAAATCACCGGGGGCAGAAAACCGAAGTTGGCAAGAGTTTAGTGCCTCTGACTCGGAGCGTCAAATGGGCGCTCCGAGTCAGGGGTAGGAACTCTTGCCATAACTTCGGTTTACTCTCCTTGTGTTTTAAATTACATTATATCCTACAGGCTGTTTTAATCACGTGACGCTGAGCTTTCTAGGTAAAGCATAAAGTTGTATTCTTCTGTAATTTTTTATCAGCTGTGTTTCTGTTTCTTATATAATACTTTTCAGCTTGTTTCTGGTTAGAAAGCCTGGCGGCATACTCTTAAATGTATTACGTCACTGAATCCAAACCAAAGGGGGACTACCACATGTATAAAATGTCAAGAAAATCGCAGCTAACAAAGAAACACACTTTAGAAAACATGCAACATACTTTTTAAAAATGTTTTTTCAGAATGAACATACACACACACACACAAACACGAAACACTTATCGTTCTTACACTTTTCGCTTAGGAATTTTTAGTAGTGCATTGAAGTTTGGTCTATTACTATATACGTCCCTTTTAAAAAGGAGTTTTAACCCTTATCATTCGGAATACACGAGTGTGTTAAATAAGTTTGACTAAAATAGTTCAAGGGTAGTGCCAGAATAGCTTGGCGCCTGTAGGCGCCAAGCTATTCTGGCACTACCCTTGAACTAAAGCCATTGGTCTATATCCTCATCTGTAAGTACTGTAATGTAGCTTGCATGTGGCAGTGTACAAATTTGAAGCTTTCATCCTTAGTATGATACGGTTAACGAAAAAAAAATCAGTTTTGTTGTACTTGTGCCTGCCAAGCGTCTTAATTTCTTTGTTGGGATTTTTTTTTTTTTGTTGTTGTTCTTCTTTCAGCTTGAAACTCCTGAACAGGGTTTTTTTTTTTTTTTTTTTTTTTTTTTTTTTTTTTTTTTTTTTTTTTTGGTGGGGGGGGGGGGAGGAAGGGGGGTTGTTTTTTTGTTTTTGTTTTTTTTTATTCAATCACTCTGCTTTTTGATCTGTGTCGGCAGGTCAGCGGCCTTAAAAGCCCAGATCATACGAGACCTGACCGGACTGTACGCGCATTTATATAGTCCAGCAGACGATTTAACACTATTAATGTACCAGTTGCAGGACATAGATTGATCGTGATAATTCAAGGGTAGTGCCAGATTAGCTTTGCGCCTGAAGGCGCCAAGCTAATCTGGCACTACCCTTGAATTATCATGGTCAAGTTGTCTCCCGCTGTAGGGATCCGGGGCTAAAAGGGTTAAACCGACGGATGGCCTATGTAAAAGCGAGCGCAGTCCGAATGAGTCATTTGAATTCTAGACGTCAGCGCGACAGCATAGCGACGCCTGCTCACAGTCTAAATCTAAACCGAAGGCACACCTTCGAAAACTGACCCATTAAGCGTAAGAAAACTCTGTGTGGTAGATTCTGAGCCTATCAACAGATATCCATCGTGAAAAACTGACAAAGTGTCGAACTGCACCCCTCGACTAGCTCTGCCACAGTACTTGGTCCAGAATCGATTCGGTGTATACTGCCTAGACGAAGTTAAGCTCTAAGTTCCGTCACTCTAGCTGTTGGTCGAGAGCCAATTATCTCCCTTCCTCGACAGTCTGTGAGGCTGTCTCACCCCTTCGGGGAGTTGTGTCCCTTTCCTCCAAGGGGCGCAACTGTGAGAACGATCTAGATAGATGCGATTAACTGGGCGGAAGAAAGCGAACTGGGCTTGTGAGGTTTCGTTAAACTGTGAACAGCAAATAAATGCAAGAGGCATAGATCCTCATGGGCCCCCGCGCAGGCGGGGTCCATGAAGATCGATGCCTCTTGCTGCCCCCATTTATTTCCACGTTCCTCATATAATGACAATCGGATTTTCGGTCTGGGAGTGCGTGGGAATCAGTAATCTATGCCTCTGACTAGCACCACTCGATGCATTTATACATGTACATGTGGTCCCTTCTCTCTCTCGCTCCACCTACCAAGAACAAGTATATATATATATATATATATATATATATATATATATATATATATATATTATATATATATATATATATATATATATATATATATATATATATATATATATATATATATATATATAACTAGCCTGGCCTTGTCAGGTGCAAAAGCATGGAATAATTTACCTCAGCATCTTAAGTCTATTTCTATATTTAGTATTTTTAAGGCTCGCCTTTATCGCCTTTTACTTCTAAACTAATACCACGATTCAATTCTCCTCTATTGATGCTGTACTCTCAGAGACATGGTCTAATTACAAGATGACATTCAGTTTATGTCGCTGTTGTTACGATTGTTTGTTTGTTTTTCGCCTTTTATGCTTTTCGTACACTTGAATGTTCTTGACACTATGTTTGTTTGTTGTTGTTGTTTTTATTTTACTGTGTTGCTCGATGTATATTTATGTGTGTAGAGTAGCAGAACAGTTTGTAAGAGAGGCATTCGCATGCCTAAAACTTTATCCTAAATAAAAACGTTCATCATCATCATCTCTCTCTCTCTCTCTCTCTCTCTCTCTCTCTCTCTCTCTCTCTCTCTCTCTCTCTCTCTCTCTCTCTCTCTCTCTCTCTCTCTCTCTCTCTCTCTCTCTCTCTCTCTCTCTCTCTCTCTCTAGCCACTCTTCCATCCTGAAGAATCATCTTGCAGACAATATGTTGTTCAAACTATGACGTTTCCATCGAATTCTCGATTTGAACCTGCGGTACTTACTGGATAAGCTTTTTCATGGAGTATTTTATTCTAATTATTGAAGGTTTTCTTTCATGGTCCCCATCACATAGTTAGCAAAATGGTTCCAGGGCCGACATCGGGATTAACTGGCGTGAACAGCTCCAAACGAACGTCAACCCGAAAACTAATCGCTTACTGGGCCTTTACTTTGCAGGCAAGTTGTATATCAGTCCTGCGGGAAAGAATGTCTACAACTTGGGGTGAATATGCATGCTGATCTTCTGACGAAAACGTTAATTAACTCATTCAGCCCGACGCACGTATTTCCCAAATTTTGGAGGCGTCATGTAACGACTATGCACCTGTTGCAGGAGATGGATCGACCATGATAATTCAAGGGTACTGCCAGATTAGCTTGGCGCCGACATGGTCGACCCATCTCCTGTTGTAGTGCGTCAGGGCTGAATGGGTTAAGGATTGGCTCTCCACCATACACTTCTTAGCCAGTCTATAATAACGCATGGATTACGCGTGACTGGAACGCTGACGTTTGGCTGATCGATGACATCTACGGACAATCGATTTGTTGGATAATAATCGATGATGAGATCACGTGAACAGAAGTTAGTTAGTTAGTTAGTTAGTTATTGGGGTTTAACGCCGAGCAGGCGACTAAAGCCATCTCACGGCGGGATGGGTAAAAGTGTGGTCAGCCAGTTTAGAGAAAGGTCTCAAAACATGATGTCAATACAGTTTAAAAGTAAGCTTACCTGAAAAAGTCACACAGGTAAATCGGACATCTGTGCAGACTTAGGAAGGTCATAAGAATAGTCAGACATAAGATTTATATAGACGACAGACACTTACATTTTGTAAAACAAATTGGCTTCTTTTAGAAAGCTGAAGATTTTGTCCGATGGGACGTCCCGAAACAAAACCTTCAAAGATTAATATATCACGTGATCATGAACCTACTGACGACTTGATGGCCCAAGACGTTTATTAATAGCCAATCGATAAGAACGTACTAGATCACGTGATGGGGAGACTGTATAACGACTGGCTTTTCACCTTGGACGTTTATAGCCACTCAGTTGTGGGGTTCTGTCCGTCTTCAGGGCATCTGCCAAATCCACTTCCATCTGCAAGAGACATAGATTTCCATGGTCCTGTGCAGTCGCAGGGGACCATGAGGATCTTCGCCTCTTGCTGAACAAGACTGGGTTCCAGCCGATCTCAGAGTGTAGGGTTGTTGTTTCTTTGTCTTGGTACGGCTGGTTTCATAACATGTATGTCCGTCGTGAACAGTATTTGCAACAAGCAAACACGAGAACATGTTGAGAGAGAGAGAGAGAGAGAGAGAGAGAGAGAGAGAGAGAGAGAGAGAGAGAGAGAGAGAGAGACAGACAGACAGACAGACAGACAGACAGACAGACAGACAGACAGAGAAACAGACAGACAGAGAAACAGACAGACAGACAGACAAACAGACAGACAGACAGATCGCAGGGATCACACGCGTTGCACTGGCCTTGGGAATACTAAGCAGCATAAAAAACTAGATCATTAGGATATATCAATAGTAAAGTGCTGCTATGTGACTCTCTCTCTCTCTCTCTCTCTCTCTCTCTCTCTCTCTCTCTCTCTCTCTCTCTCTCTCTCTCTCTCTCTCTCTCTCTCTCTCTCTCTCTCTCTCTCTCTCTCTCTCTGTTACGATTGTGGTTGTGTTATCCTGTGAGAGCATTTATCGTAGGAAACGATCCGATTTTTTTTTAGCTATCATGGTTACGTTTCACGTGCCTTTTTAGTAAGATTTTCTTTTGTTCGTGAGTAGAGCCGATTTCGTTTTGTTAAATTTAGTTCAGAACGTTCTAGAAAGGTCGCATTGTCTAGTGACCTCGTATGTGTGACGTCTAGTAGTTGGCAACAGTTCGTAACAGTTCGCTACATTTTGTTTTTCAGTGCGCGTGAATTGAGCAGCCTTTATTTTGTTTTGGGAATGTTCTCGTACCTTCTAGAGCTATCATAGAACGTGGTGATAGGGCTACCATACTTTTATGTGTCTTCATTATACATTAGGATTTAGAGCTGAAGTGAGCAGCCGAGTTTTTGTAGCCTATTTTAGTGATTCCAGAAGATTCTTATTAAATGAGTTTCAGTTGAGTATTTCGTTCCGATTGGTTGCATTGTATTATTTCCGTAGATGATTCTAGAATTTGGTAGTATATATAAGGAGGGCGCTGGGAAAGCCCGTTCGTACATTGTCTTGCTTTGTCAGTTGTAGAGACACGCAGTTTATTGCGAGAGACGCTGTGTATGAGAAACTTTGTGTCGCAGTGTGGACATTGCAGAAGAGACTTTGTATCAGTATTTGTGCATTTGGAATTGCACTGTGTGGATATTGCATCGCTGAATTAAATATTGTTGGAACTGTTACTCCAGTATTGTCTACATCCTTAAGCCACGTGTGACGGATTGCAGCTGAACGAGGTTTATTTTAAAGAACCTTACGTGCGTGCATCTGGTGTGTTTATCATACTACGACTACAACTCCACCACGTAACATTTTGGCACCTCCGACGGGACTTCTTCAGTTGGTTCAGTGGAAAGGGTAGCAGGAGAAAACAGCCAGCAGTGAAAAGCTGAGATGGCGACATCGGAAATGGAGACATTCCTGAAAATTGGAAAGGAATGTGGACTCGAAGGAGCTCAACTCCTCGAGTTTGTAAAGGAGAGAGAAGAGAAAGAAGAAAAGAAACAAGAGAAAGAAGAAAAGGAGAGACTGGAGAGAGAAGAGAAAGAAGAAAAGGAGAGACTGGAAAGAGAAGAAAGAGCCAAAGAACGTGAAATCAGGAGACTCGAAATCCAAGCAGAAGAAGCAGAGAAACAGCGAAAAGAGGCAGAGAAACAACGAGAAGAGGAGCGAGAAGAGGCGGAGAGGCAGCGTCAACACGAAATTCATCTAAAGCAGATGGAGATTGAGGCACAGAGCCAGAGGGTTTCTGAAGCAACAGTATTAGCCAGCAGAGAACAAACAGCCCGTGCGCCAAAACTTCCACCTTTCATTGAAAATTCAGATAAAATGGACGCTTATCTGGAGCGATTCGAGCGCTTCGCAAATAGCAACAATTGGAAACAAGAGACTTGGGCTATTAAACTGAGCGCACTTCTAACTGGCAAAGCGCTTGAATTTTACACTCGCTTACCAAGAGAGGAAGTCGAAGATTATATGCAATTGAAAGCCGCCCTGTTGAGACAGTACGACTTCACTGAAGAGGGTTACAGGCGACTATTTCGGAACTGCAAGCCTGAAGAAGGAGAAACACCCGGCCTATTCATTGAAAGAATCAGAAGCTACCTGGAGAAATGGATAGAGCTGGCTGGCCTAGACTGAGAGTACAAAGACCTGTGCGACCTCATCATCAAAGAACAAGTTTTCTGCGCATGTTCTAAGGACCTGGCCGCCCACCTCAGAGAGCAAAAAGACCAGTCACTAAAGGCCTTGGCCGATTTCGCTCAAAGATACCTTGACGCCCACAACATGAAGTTTGGGTCCAGTAAGCCACAGCGTGTGTCTGCACCAGCAGAGGAAATCCACAATGTCAGAGACACCCCGAGATACAAGCCGGTGGAGAACCTGACATGTTTTCTCTGTGGAAAGAAAGGTCACAAGGCGATACGGTGTCCTTTTAAAGACATTCCCTGAGGCGACAACATCAGAAGATCCAACCAAGATCGTGGGATAGCAGGCAGAAGCAGTACCACGTCTCAACACAGAGCTGCCGCTGTATTAGCCAATGATGTGACGTCATCCAATGACTTTGATTCTAGAGAAACGCGAGTGACACCAGAGCTAATTGAATCTTTCAAAAAGAATGGACGCATCCCAGTAGGAGATGGGGCTACATTTTTACCAGTCTCAAACATCGCGCTGCCTGAGAATGAAGTGCCGAACATGCCGGTGGTGTCAGGATTCGTCGGCGACACACCAGTGAGAGTGTTGAGAGACACTGGTTGTAGCTGCATCATCGTGAGAGAAGACCTAGTAGCTGAAGACCAGAAGCTACAGGAGTGGACCACCCTCATTTTGGCTGACGGAACTGTAAGGATTATCCCCCTTGCCAAAGTCAGTGTCGACACCCCATACTTGACAGGAGAGGTGAAGGCGTTGTGCGTGAAGATACCAGTCTACGATCTCATCATCGGAAACATTGATAGTGCCAGAAACGCAGACGATCCAGATCCAGAGTGGAGACCTGAAACATGTGCTGTTACCACGAGAAGTCAAGCAAAGAAGAGTCACCAGACCATCCCTCTGAAAGTGGCGGACAACACGGAAGCAGCAGTGGTGAATAAAGACAGGCTGGTGGAGCTACAGAAAGCCGACCCCACGCTTGACAAGTTCCGAGGTCAGACCGAGCCCGTAACGCGAAAGGGAAAAGAGATAACCTTCGAGACTAGAAAGATATCCTGTACCGGATATTCGACAGCAATGGAGATAAACCTGTGCGTCAAGTAGTAGTTCCTGAACCTTTGAGAATGCAGGTGATGAAATTGGCACATGATTCCATATTGGGAGGACATTTGGGAATCAACAAGACGCTCGATAGAATCCGAGCCGTCTTCTACTGGCCTGATATGGGAGGCGACGTCACTCGATTCTGCAGATCGTGCGACATATGCCAGAAGACAATCTCCAAGGGAAAGGTGCCCAAGGTTCCTCTAGAGAAAATGCCATTGATCGATATGCCTTTCAAGCGGGTAGCTGTTGACCTTGTGGGGCCAATATCTCCTCCGAGTGAAGATGTTCATCGATACATTTTGACCCTGGTGGACTACGCTACACGTTATCCTGAAGCCATACCACTGAAAAAGATCGACACTCCAACAGTAGCAGAGGCGCTCGTCGACATGTTCAGCCGTTTAAGAATTCATGAAGAGATCCTGAGTGACCTAGGAACTCAGTTCGTCTCAGACTGCATGGAGGAAGTCAACCGGCTATTGAGCATCCGACACCTTACTACCACCCCTTATCACCCCATGTGTAATGGGCTGGTTGAAAACTTTAATGGAACTTTGAAGGCTATGTTGAAGAAACTGTGTGCTGAGCAGCCAAGGTTGTGGCATAGATATATCAATGCCTTGCTCTTCGCATACCGTGAAGTTCCTCAGGATTCGACAGGGTTTTCCCCTTTTGAATTACTGTACGGTAGGACTGTAATGGGGCCCATGCACATCCTGAAGGAGCTGTGGACCAAGGATATCGACGCACCTGAGGTGAAAATCAGCTACCAGTACGTCTTCGACCTGAGAGAGAAGCTGGAAGATACCCTCAGGATGGCTCGAGAAGAACTAGGGAAGGCGCAGAACAAGGGGAA
>BTPG01000001.1:309547344-309582344 GCA_036245525.1 Semisulcospira habei | reverse complement strand
TAACATCTAACGCCTGAGGAAACTAGCTGTACGAAGCAGGTGACATATATTTTCATGTTCGCCCGCATGCTGTTGGGACTCATGAGGATCTATGTCCGTTGCAGGTGAGCTGTGGTCGCTGTGGAGAGCGGCTGAAATGTATCCGATGAACGTTAAAAGTTTCATGAAGGCAAACTAATTAGGTCTCAGTGGGTCGTCGCGCTCCAAGTGTACACAATTATTGGTGCTAATGGCTGGGGAAAAGAGGAGCCGGAAAGACTGAAAATGTATACACCGGAAGAAATGTCGTGTAATGGGGAGGGAGAAGGGTGTTATGGATGGGCTGGAAGAGATTCCTGGTAGAGGGCGTGTGTGTTGTGTGTGTGTTGTGTGTGTGTGTGTGTGTGTGTGTGTGCGTGTGTGTGTGTGTGTGTGTGCGTCTGTGTGTGTATTCTGTCTGTGTGTGTGTGTGCGTGCGTGCGTGTGTGTGTGTGTGTGTGTGTGTGTGTGTGTGTGTGTGTGTGTGTGTGTGTGTACCCTTGAATTATCATGGTCGACCCATCTCCTGCTGTAGTGCGTCAGGGTTGAATGGGTTAAGGATTCAATGCAGCCTTAAAATAAAGTACATGGCAAAAGGCTACTGTATGCAACCTTTATCACCAGCAGGTAAAGATGTCAGTGATGTAAATGGAGCTTACAAGAGACATAGATCCTCATGAGCCCCCGCAGTTGCGGGGGCTCATGGGGATCTATGCCTCTTGCCAATGGGCTGATGGACGCTGCCGGCAATTTTAAGACTGCGTTTCAAATGACGAGAGATTAGGAAAATTAACCTGACACTATCTTTAACCCATATCATACTGAGGCTAAAAGCTACATTATAGTACTTACAAATAAAGATATAGACCAGTGGCTTTAGTTCAAGGGTGGTGCCGGAATAGAGGCGCCAAGCTATTCCGACACTACCTTTGAACAGCTAGTTTAGTCAAACTTATTTCACACACTGGTGTATTCTGGATGATAAGGGTTAACTATCGCGGTTTGTTTCCCCACATTTGACGCTGGCAGCGAAAGAGCTCAAGACCCCCCCCCCCACCCCCACCCCCACCCCCCACCCCTCACCCCCGCCCTCCCCCTTCCCCCCCACCCCCTTTTTCCGCGCTAAATCCTCGTCCCAAATCCCGCGAGACTAGGCCACCACGTGACCTTCGTTCGAGACTAACCCCGTGATCTTGTCTTAGACAATTCAATAAGGAAGCTGACATTCGCATTTGTCTCCCGAGAGTTGCAAAGTGTTTGACCTGCCGTGCCTAACCTGGAGAAAGTTTGACGCAGGGAAAATACGATCAAGGAATCAATGACTTTCTATTTATCTGATGATGAGGCATTGACATCGTCGCACACCTAGCCACTTGTCAAACCTGCTGACATCTACAGAACTATACGAGTTTGTGGTGTTCACAGAATGTTGATATAAGTGTGCGTACACGTGGCGAAACATTACAGGCTATGAAAGAAGAAGCAAAAATGAAGAATTCAAAAGAAAATTTCATTCATGCAGACCATGATGGTTTAAATGTGAATCTACATTTACATTTTAACCCCTTCACTTTGAGTAGACGCAGATCGTCTTTTAAATTCATTGTGAACTCCCCAGCCGTCAAAGTGGTTTTAGCAAGAGGCATAGAACCTCATGAGGTTCTATGCCTCTTGCAGTCGAATGGTGTTTGACTTTTCTCGGTAGTGAGGGGGTTAACAATAAGATTAATAGTAATGTATGATTAGTTAGACGCCTTGAAAAAAAAAACTTACTGTGTGGCATGTGCTGTTCAGCCTCGCGCTCTGTAATAATATTATGAGCGAGGGACAATCTGCTAGGAAATGTATATTGGTTGTTACTTCAACTTTGCGCGTTTATTCCAACCTAAAGACCACCGACTCACACACGGGCGTGGTATGATTATACAGGACGCTGGGTCTCCCGGTGGACATTACGTGAATAATGTAAACATGGGGCTCAGACATTAATAACCACCCGCCGCACCGTGGTATATCCAGCAATAACAAACACTCGCCTGATGCGTGGCACTGACTGGCTGTCTCGCTTCCTGGTACAAAAACTGAATTGAGTGCAGTCAGATTTAACACATCAGCACTGAAGAATCTGTATGTGCTGCGGGGGTTCCTGAGGATCTGTACCTGTTGCAGCTGGGCGGGTGTTCACATTTTCTCGGCTCCTAACAGGTTGACCTCTTCCCTGCCGAGAAACTGTCAACAAAATCCAACCGCAAGAGGTATGGATCCTCGTTAGCAGCCGCAGTTGACCATTTTCTTGACATCATTTTGACATCACGCTCCCTTTTTCTTGACATCATTTTGACATCACGCTCCCTTTTTCTTGACATCATTTTGACATCACGTTCCCTTTTTCTTGTCATCATTTTTACATCATGCTCCCTTTTTCTTGACATTTTGACATTACGCTCCCTTTTTCTTGACATTCTGGCATCACGCTCCCTTTTTCTTGACATCATTTTGACATCACGCTCCCTTTCTCTTGACATCATTTTGACATCACGCTCCCTTTTTCTTGACATCATGTTGACATCACGCTACCTTATTTTGCGTTGAATTAACCCATTATATCCTGAGGACGGATTTTTTTAATTTTTCTGATTGTCATGGGGTGGCTGCATGACAGATTAGGAGATAGATCAACCGTTTTAGTTCAAGTGTGGTGCCAGAATAGCTTGGCGCCTCTAGGCACCAAGCTATTCAGGTACCACGCTTGAAGTAAAATGGTCAGATTGATTTCGAGCAGTAGTGTATCAGAATGAAAAGGGTTAACAAGGATTTCAGTGACGCAATCTGCGTTCACTGGCAGCGAAGGGGTTTATTAACCCTTATCATTCGGAAGACACCAGTGTGTGAAATAAGTTTGACTAAAACAGTTCAAGGGTAGTGCCAGAATAGCTTGGCGCCTCTAGGCGCCAAGCTATTCTGGCACCACCCTTGAACTAAAGCCATTGGTCTATATCCGTATCGGTAAGTACTAAAAAGTAGCTTGCATATGGCAGTGTACAAATTTGAAGCTTTTAGCCTCAGTATGATATGGGTTAAACGAAAGCAGTGCGATGGATGGATGGATGGATGGATGGATGGATGGATGGATGGATGGGACGGGGTTGGAGGGGGAGAGAGAGAGAGAGTTTGTGGTTTAACGCGATCTGCACCATGACAGGATTTGATTGCTGAAGTTTCGATCAGTGTTGTCTTGCCTCAGTTAATACTTTTCTACCCTTCTTTTTACAATCCATGTGAGTAGGCACACGTATCAGAGATTTGTCACTGCCTTTTTGAGCGTAACGGAAGGAGCTCTCCTGAATACAAAGGAGAAGAAAAGCAGAAAAGTCCTTCATATGGCAACATTCAAACTTCATCATTTAAGTTGGCCCTTTTTTTTTTTTTTCTTTTTCCCAACATTACTTTAAGACATACAAAAAACATTTATAAAGGTGATAGTGCAAACTGTTGACTCTTCACTGCCTGGAGGAGCTCGCTTTAACTCATTCAGCCAGTATTTCCCAAATTTTGGAGGCGTCATCTAATGACTAATGTACCAGTTGCAGGAGATGGATCGACCATGATAATTCAAGGGCAGTGCCAGGTTAGCTTGGCGCCTATCGGCGCCAAGCTAATCTGGCACTAGCCTTGAATTATCATGGTCGACCCATCTCCTGCTGTGGTGCGTCAGGGCTGAATGGGTTAACACTTTGCTAGCAACGAAAACTCAAAAACGTTTATTCGAAGGAATCGATGAGGAAGATATAGACATAATAATATACATAATTATACGGCGTCTCTGAAATAGCCAGTCTTTGAAGGCTTTCGTCTGTCTACTTGTCCAAAAAGTTTGCGTAGAACTTTGTCTATCATCTTACTGGAATTAAGTTCTTTGAACTCCGGACTTCAAAACAACGCATCGCAAATCATATCGTCGAAACCGTCCGTCGCAAGAGGCATAGATCCTCATGAGCCCCCGCGCCAGCGGGGGCTAATGAGGATCTATACCTCTTGCTGAGTCTACAGCGCAGAGTTCCTCATGCAGGGGAAATAGTCAGAGTCCCGCGGACTAGCTCTCTGTTTACATCGGTTTTCGATGACATTGTCCTGGTAGGGTTCGTCTGCTTCTATATTTGCACCTTCTGCCGGCAAATATCTAGTTCTTTAGGCGGAGTTTGTTTAGCCATAAATAACCCACCCGCTGTTCGAGTCAGCTGCGCTGTCAACAAGAGACATAGATTCTCATGACCCCCTGCAGCTGCATGGGCTCATGAGACTCTATGTCTCTTGTGGATAGGTAGGGGTGGGACCAGAGACACGCACTGAGAGCTTTTCTAAAGAATTATTGCCTGCTTTTGTCGACTGTGTGTGGAAAAAAATGAAGACATTGTTTTGTGCTGGAAATAACACGAATCAACACTGAGAGGAGATTTTTTTTTTCATATTTCCTGCAACTTTATATTCTCTGTATTACGCGAGCAGGGGCGGATCTCGAGACGGGGCGGGGAGGAATAGGGGGTGGGTGGTGGTGGGTTGGCAGGGGGGATGTCACGAATGTACACACGCACAGATATACAGACGCGATCGCGCGCGCGCGCACACACACACACACACACACACACACACACACACACACACACACACACACACACACACATACATACACACACACATGTACACTCTGTCTGTCATATAATATATCTGGTTATCTTCTGCCTTTGTGTCTGTCTGTCTGTCTGTCTGTCTGTCTCTCTCTCTCTCTCTCTCTCTCTCTCTCTCTCTCTCTCTCTCTCTCTCTCTCTCTCTCTCTCTCTCTCTCTCTCTCTCTCTCTCTCTCTCTCTATTCCCATCTTGTATAATTTTTTCCACGTGATTCGCTGTTAAATACCAGCGTAGTTCGTTTCACTTCGTCTCATACATAATGAATCGGAAAAATCAGGCCGTTTCTGTAGTCATAAACCGTCGGGGGTTCTTTCTCCGGGTACTCCGGTTCTTCCACCCCCCACACTTTGGTACCGGTCTCAGGCCACTTTACAAATTTCAAATACAAGCGATCAAAAATCTCTGTAACTTCAGTAGCTGACTGGCCCTTCGTTTGTACTGTGTTTGTCTTAAATGGCGTAAATCCGTGGCTGTTTCGTGAGTGTGTGTGTTGGGTTTCAGGCGCGGCGCTTTGAGTCGATTTCCCCAAAATTGAGAAAAAGCGCCTATATAATAACGGTATTATTATTTTTTTTTTTTAGCTTAGGACGTTTGCGACTAACTTCCACCCCCCCCCCCCCAAACCCCCTCCCCCCGCCCCCACCACCCCCACCCCACCCCACCCCACCCACCCCACCCTCCCACACACACACACACACACACCCCGCCCCCGCCCCGACAACATCGCCTTTCCTTCGGGCCTACGTCTCTTACAGCTGGCAACGTTTTCAAATGGTGATTTTTTTTTTTTTTAATCTTCACCAGATAAACGATGTGGCTTGCAAGAGGCTTAGAAAATATTGAACCGCTCCTGCTTGCGCGGGCTCTTGACGATCTATGCCTTTTTTGGAAATCAGAGTTTGCGAAAAGTGTAATATCCTTTCTTTCTTTTTTTCTTTTTTCTTTTTTAACCTTCGCCAGAATATCAATGACATAAATTAGTCTTGTCAGGCGACACACATCCTCGTGAACACCCTCACTTGTCGGGGGCCCATAAGGATATGTGCCTTTTTTCAAAACTGGGAGCTTGCGAAAAGTGATTGGATTCTCTCTGCGGTTTAACTTTTATCTTGTTGCAGAATATCTACGACTTAATAGTCGTGCAAGAGGCATAGATCCTCATGAGCCCCCGCAACTGCGGGGGCTCATGAGGATCTATGCCTCTTGCAGATGGACGGTGCCTGCTATCAGCCTCTTGGTTACCTTTGATCTTCGCCGATGGGCGCAGTCATGCCGATCATGAGGATGTGCCATTTCAAAAGACATTAACCTTAGGGAAAACAAACAGGCAGCGCAGCGAATGAGAGAGAGGTCACGTTTCTGCCGAACGACTCCCAACAACGAGCGAAGGCTTTTACTTATTGTGAGCAGTATATGGCACACCAATGTTGTGAAAGTGTGGGCCAGTGGGATGGCTAATCACTGGTACACCCGTGATTATACCGAACTTTCTGCGAACTTTCAGTAATTCAAGCTGAAAAGTTAATATACCTTACTATTTGTGAGCAGTATATGTCACTTTGAGGTTGGGTCGACGCAGAGGTCGGGACCCAACCAAGTCACAGCAGACAGCCAGTGTGTACCAGAGGCGAGGACACCACTCCAAATATCTCCAAGAGGCATAACTCTTCATGAGCCCTTTGATTCAATTCAATTCTTTATTCATCTCACTAGGGGCAATTAACGCATCAGCCCGACGGCCGTATTTCCCAAATTTATTTTCGAGGCGTCATCTAATTACTATGCACCAGTTGCAGGAGATGGATCGACCATGATAATCTGGCACTACCCTTGAATTATCATGGTCGACCCATCTCCTGCTGTAGTGCGTCAGGGCTGAATGGGTTATAGAGGTCCGACTGGCTCAGTCACTCAAATATACACTCCGGGCTCATAGACCCTCATGAGCCCTTCAATTCAATTCAATTCATTCAACTTTATTCATCTCACTAGGGGCAATTAACTTTATAGCGTTCAGGCTCATTGACTCAAACTACACACCGGGCTCATGAGGATCTGTGCCTCGGAGATGTTTAGATTGTTGTCTGTGCTTATGGTCCAAGTTGATTATGAGCCCGAGGGCCCATGAGGCTCTATGCCCCTTGAGCATCTATGCCCTTTGAGCATCTATACCTCTTGCAGATTTTGGGAGTGTTGTCTGTGCTTATGGTCCAAGCTGATTATGAGCTGATCCTTTACTTTTTGTGAGCACTACATGTCAGACCAATGTTGTGAAATTGTAAGCCAGTGGGATGGCTAGTAACTGATATACCCGTGATTATACCGATTCTGAGGACTTTTATTAATTCAAGCTGAAAAGTTAATATTATATTATATTGAGCAGCATTTTGTTTGAGTGCCGATAACATGCAGATGTGATTACGAGTGACCCGAATCAAAATGTCCGAGTCGTACCACGAGGACATTTTGATCGGGTCAAGAAATCACATCTGTCCGTTTTCGGCACTATATAAAGCAAATTGCTGCTCAATATCATTTGTGTACCTAGTCCAAAACAAAACTTTACCTTCGCTTCGTGCTCTCCACTCTGTGCGACCATTTTAGGTTTGCATACCGAGACTACTATTATGCACGCCGAAACAAAACATATGCATATTCACAAAATGATTTTAATTCAGTTTAATTCATAAGCAAAGTTTAGCAATGAAACACCCCTAGCAGCAATGTGGATAATAACTTGAAAAAGAAAAAAAAATAGTAGCGAACAAACAAGAAAACATCCACTATAGATGCTATGTGAAGCAGACGACAGTTTTGTTCACGCAAGGGAGCTACTGAACTGTTTTGAGTGATTTTGAGCGTTTGGATGTTCCGTCTACCTCCTACGCTAATACATTTTCGGTGGTTTTTCTAGCTTGAAATGTTGTATTTTGCGACTCTAATTTGCGTTACATATCTACAACAATGAAAGTTTCAAGTGATAGGTTATTGTCTTTAGCTTTCTGTACTCTTTGTATGGCTTTTTACGGGTTTCCACGTTCAATGCGAGTCAGTGCCGAAGCACACGATGGCAGCGATGGCACGTACACGGACGAAAAAAGTATCTTCGGCATTGGTAAAGAACGACAAGTTTAAAATTAATCAAAATGTTAACTTATCATAGTTGACAAAGATGCATTAGTGTTGCAGCAGAACAGTATTTTGTGTTTTATTTCGTAAGACCCTGGCTCGAGAATCCATCAACAACCGCAAGGCTTTTCGGGAAAAATAAGTATATCGAACAAGCTCATGAATAATTAATTTGCTTGTTATACAATTATGTCAGTACATGTGTCAAAAAAGGAAAAAAATATGGCGTGTGTACATACATTACTATTCGTGAGCAGTACATGCCATTTTAGCCGAGGCCGTTGGGTCGACACCGTGGTTGGGACCCAACACTGAGCTGTGGATTCGCTCTGGTTTTCTTGTTGGGAGTCTTTCGTTGCAAACGTAACCTCTCTAATGACAAGCGTTTTCGTGCAAACACGTACTTTGCTCGTGTTTTGTGGTCTAGTCTTTATGCAGTATTTTATGACATTTAAGGTTCTGGACTCGTCTTGCTCGTTGCGGATCAGTCGTAATAGAATATGTATAGCATTTAACCCCTTCGCTTGTGAACAAAAAGTGAAGACGATCCAGCTGCAAGAGACATAGATCCTCATGAGGGCTGATGAGGATCTATGCCTCTTGCTCAGACGAGTTTGTGTCCATGCCTCTTGGACGGTTCTGGCTTTTGGGCGTTGAATGAAGAAAGATTTCAGAAGCAGCCATGCACGTGCTGTGGCAGAGAAGAGGTTAAAAAGCTGACGTTGTCTTAGTTATTTAGGCATGCGTGCGTGCGTGAGTGTGCGTGCGTGTGCTTTGGATCATAAGACCCAAAATCAGAGACTAACAGTGGTATTTAAAGCGAAATTCTCTAGGGGCGGGCTTTGATAGCGGAAATTTGGCGATACGAGTTCCCAGCATCGTTTTCCATCCACCCACAAAACATTCTACACTCCGTTTCACAAACTATATGAGTGGGCACATGTAACAGAGGTTTTCTACTGCACCCCCTTCAAGTGCGTATCGGCGGAACTCTTCTACGTACGTCGGAGAAAAAAGCCAGAAAAGACTTTCCTTGTACGATTTAATTCAAACGTCATATGTTTAACCCATTCAGACGCACTACAGCAGGAGATGGGTTGACCATCTCCTACAACTGTGCCTAGTCATTAAATGACGCCTCCAAAATTTGGAAAATACGGCCGTCGGGCTGAATGAGTTAAGTAAACTAGTCTATGGTACCGGTTTCAGGCCACTTATAAAATTTCAAACACAAGCGATCAAAATTTCCGAAACCTCAGTAGCACCACGTGAATGTCCTGTGTTTGTCTTGTACTGTGTTTGTCTTCAGTGTCTATGTGTGTGTGTCACGTGAGCGTGCGTGTTGGGTTCAGTTCGCGGCACTTTGAGCCGATTCGCAGAATTGGGAAAAGCGCCTATATAATAACCGGTATTATTATTAGTCCTTATGAACATGCATTCTTGTAAGACATGCTAGGAACATTATTAAAGGAGATATTGCGAATGCTATCCCCCCCCCCCTCACCCACCCCCCCCCCCCAACACACACACACACACACACACACACACACCTCCCCCACGCCATGCCGCTTCACATTTCGTACAAGGGGGACCTCAATATGAATGAATCAAACCTGTTAATCCTTTATTGTCTGTAGCAGCTCCCACTGAGCAACTTGAAGAACAGTCACGTGATAATTTTGAGGTCATACAAAATGTCAACAATAAGAATTAAAAACGTTTGTTTACACATCTCATGTACACATCAACATAACGTATTTCGTACATCTGATTTCAAGGTGTTTTTTTAAAATTTGTTCATGTGTGAGCGGCTTTGTGAATTTGGACCTTGCGGCTGAAGCCGCAAATTCCCTAATTCACATAGCAGCACAGGTCTGACAAGCAACCAGATAAACAGAAAGCGTACCACCTTTACGCTAACAAACACATGAACATACCAACCTCAACACGCACCCCTTCTCTCTCTACACCAGTGCCTCAAATACTAGTCTAACTAGTAGAGGGAATAATCGATGGTGTTCTCGAGCAACCCGGTAATGGACTTTCTGGTGGGGGGGGGGGGGGATCATGCTGAGATGCGGTTACTTCTCTTGATATTTTTCCATTTTCTGACGAAGATCTGGAATCTGTAGCACACGAGGGGAAATGCTCAAACCCACTTGTGAAGAAAGCCTTAGAAAATAAATTATAGCCAAATTGTAAATCATGTTTACTTTTAGTCCAAGGAACTAAAAAGTTGAATAAATAATTAAATAATGAATACATTTTTAAAATAAATAAATAAAATGAAATAAAATAAGAATTGCTCGTTACGCTGTTGCACGCGAACACTATTGTATAGTCCGGAGTAGTTATTTTTACCAGCAGTAGTCTAGGGCGAGTTTGCTACGGCAAAAATGGAATCCACTCGATCATAGCAGTTGAACTCTATCTAACACCAGACCTGAAGTGTTCAAGTTTGTATTTAAACCGTTGCAGGGGCCAGTTGCATGAGCGAGCTTAGTCCTGCACCAGCCACTACGCAAGGTGCGCCGCCGCTATAGCGTCGCATCTTGCTTAGTGGCTGTTGCAGCAGCAGGCTCGTTCATGCAACTGGCCCTAGGTGACTTAGCTACATGGGTACACAAAGCTATAGCCTGTTGTGCAGTGTCTGTTGTGCAGTGTGAAAGTCCAAAACACGGTGTGTCTTTTTGTGTGTGTGAAAAGCGAGCTTTTCTTTGATATACGATGAAAATCCCGCTTTTTACAAAAATAGACATACTGGGTTTGTTTTTGTTTTTTTTCATTCACAGGGCTATGTTTATAACTTGCATACAGACAGGTATATGACATAATTTGTGTCGATTTTAAATCTGTACTTTAGAGTTTGCAAAACTGGAATTGTAAAAATAGAAAGGGACTTAATATACGAAATAAAACATACGATTAGATGTATTATTTAAAGAGAATCAGCCGTCAAATTTCCATGGGTACCTTCACGCTGTGGGATTGTTTTTGGAATGACATATGTGACAGGCTGGCAAAAGGCAACGCTGAACAGGACGAAACCGTGACATTATCTACATATGAAAAATATACTGCGCTCACAAGACGTATACATAAAAAGTAACCTTATTTATATAGCAGCTTCTTCAAACAAATTAGGAACTCTAACATATACATTGGGATTAAACTCGTGGGAAAACCAAATTTTCGAAAGGTTTGATTTGTAAGTGTTCAGAACCTCAATCTTTTTTCAACATATTATACTCGAATACGCTATTACAACCAATCTGTTCAGACAAAATAATATAAATGTTGATAATCTAGCAGGAAACATCAATGATAATTTACAAAACAGTTCAGCAACAACTATAGTGAAATCAATATGTCGTGATACTGTAGGTAAACAACTGTTGTAATATATGGTAAGTTGATATAATTAACCCCTCCTTGAGTAAATCTACTCTGTGTGAATCTTTACACGCCATATTAACGCACACTGCACGTACATTTTTGTTTCAGAAATCTTGGTTCATTCAACGACCAAAGGCCAACACCGCCCAAGGAACATGGATACCAGTTGGTCTCAGCAAGAATCATAGATCTTCATGAGCCCTCGCAGTCGCGTTGGCTCATGAGGATCTATGCCTCTTGCGGTTGGATAGTGTTCACTTTTTCTGGGCAGTTTTTTTTTCTTCAGGGGGTTAAGGTTAACTCATTCGCGGCAAGCCGCATCCGGATGCGCGGCTTATGCCGCGCATCCGGATGCGGCTGGCCTCGAATGAGTTAAAGTGTGTGGTTGTTTTTTTTTTTGTTGTTGTTGTTATTGTTTTGTTTTGTTTTGTTTTGTTTATGTTTTATTCTTCTTTTTTTCTTTTTTTCTTTTTTTTGGAGAGGGGGGGGGGAAGGGGCGGGGGGGGGGAGGGGAAGGGTGATGGTGTCGTCTAAAATCGCCAATATGTGATGACGGGAACAGACGTTAAATAATTTTCATTCAAACAGCAGAACTTGTTTCAAGCTGCCACATTTTGGGGGCAGGCAAAACTTAGTCTTTAAAGACAGGCGCCCTGTCAAGAGAAGACTCGAGGGACAAACAGCGTCACCTGTCATCGAGCGTCCATGGTGTTATGCCTGCGACGAGCAGTATTCTGTTAAACACGTTTTGCTGTCTTGTGCCGATCTACTTGACACAAGATATAAACTCTTCACAGCAGACTGCTTGAAGGTTGTTTTCTTGTTTGTTTGGTGTTTTTCTTCGGGATGTATCCCCGGGCAAAATCTTCAGTTTTCTGAGAGTGTGCACTATGTTTGATAAGATTTGATCATGCATTGACTATGTTAATTCTATTTTATTTTGACCTTTTGGAGAGCCTGTACGCTTTCCGTTTAAAGACCTGTGCGACATTTTAGCATGAAATATTTTAAAGATATATTTACATCTTGTCTGAAGACCTTTCTTTTAGTCTGGCTGGACAGATTTTTACCCATCCCGCCGTGAGATGGCCTTAGCTGCCTGCTCGCCGTTAAACCCAAATAACTAACATGTCATCAAAGACCATCATTCGGGTGGCTACAGCCACCTGACAGGCGGTCTTTCATGACATGCGACCTTTCTTGAAGGTGATCACTCAGTGCAGGTTCTGTTGTACCTTAAAACGTATACCGGTGTGCTGATCTGTGATTTAGGACCTTACGACTAGAAGCCGTAAGGTCCCAATTCAACGACAATTAGCCCACATTTAGTCAGGGTTTTCTTTTTCTAGAACGCTATAGTCTATGGCTTAAGTGGTGCCATGGCTTACAAGAAATGCGTCTGAAACACTGTTCTGGTCCTTGTAGAAAATACATCCACACGACAGCTGGCCACTTGCGCGATCAAATTGTGTCTGTCTCTGTCTGTCTGTCTGTCTGTCTGTCTGTCTGTCTGTCTCTCTCTCTCTCTCTCTCTCTCTCTCTCTCTCTCTCTCTCTCTCCTCTCTCTCTCTCCTCTCTCTCTCTCTCTCTCTCTCTCCTCTCCTCTCTCGCTCTCTCTCTCTCTCTCTCTCTCTCTCTCCCCCACGGTCGCCTAGGGACCTGTGGGGTTGTACTTTTAGTCTGGTCCTTGCTACCCCTGCAGGTGGGTTTACTGTTTGGGGGTTGTATTCTGTCTTTGGTCCATCGCTGATTTCGTGCTGTCTGCGCTGCGTGCAGTTCTTTCGCATTTGCGTGGCCGTCCTGAAGGCTTGTTGCGTGCGGGCGTAAGCATCTCTCACTCCGTCTCGCTCGCTCTCGCGCTCGCTCTCTCGCTCGCTCGCTCTCGCTCTCGCTCGCTCGCTCTGTCGCTCGCTCGCTCTCGCTGTGCTGTGGTGTGTGTGTGTGCGTGTGTGTGTGTGTGTGTGTGTGTGTGTGTGTGTGTGTGTGTGTGTGTGTGTGTGTGTGTGTGTGTGTGTGTGTGTTGAAAGCCATATTTAGCTACTTTTGTTGACAGCCGCGTCTTCTCTCATGAGGTACACAAGTTATTTCGAGAAACTGAACGAAGCATTTTACTGATTATTTCATTATTATTTGACTGATTATTGACGAAATAATGCAGCAGAGCGGGCAAATTTCTGAAGCATTTTGGTTATAATAGGTACGTCTCATTTTTTTTTTTTTTTTTTTTCTTCCGTGGCGTTTTTTTTTTATGACTGAGCTGCAATAGACATTTCAAGAATCGGACAATGCTTCATTCTAGTTCTGCAACGTGGTCTTTGTCGAAAGAATGTTCTAGAGCGCGGCGCGCATTCATTTGTGTCTTAGACCCTCTCTTGGCGTTACACGGCGACGCCAGTCAACTGCAAGAGGCATAGATCCTCATGAGACACGGGGACAGCTGCCGGGACTCAGCTGCGGGGACTCGTGTGGATCTATGCCGCTTGCTGGCCCCAGTTCGGTTCCGCGTTCCTCGCGCGAGCTCGCGTTCGAGATTACAGTCTTTGGTGATTTCGTAGAGGTTAACCCTTTGGCTGTCGGTAGCGGATTTTGTCGCGATGATTCCTGCAGGAATCATCGCGACAAAAAACCGCTACCGACAGCCAAAAGGGTTAACGTGGCCAGTGGCAGACAAAGGGTTAATTCTTTTCACTGCCTAGGGAAAAAAAAAGAAAATGATCCAACTGCAAGAGGCATAGATCCTCATGAGCCCCCGCGACAGCGGGGGCTCATGAGGATCTATGCCTTTTGCTGAGACCAATTTGTATCCTTGTTTCTAGGACGGTGTTGGCTTTTATTGGTTGAATGCACCAATGATGTCAGAAAGAAAAAAGTACGTACAGTCTACGTACAGAGGCAGGGACGGGGTGTGGAAGATGTTGCTCGTCTAGAAAGCCATGGCCTCCTTCATGAGGTGCAGAATATACTTGAAGAAGTTGGACCACGCCTCCTCCAGCTCTGCCACGTGGGCCTTGTCGAAAGACGGTTCCAGAGCGCGCATGAAAGCCGGCACGAGCAGGTCCAGAAGCTCCATGCGCACGTTGTTCTGCACGTGCTTCGTCCCCACCTCGTGGATGATGGAGGTCAGGCGATTGTCATTCTCCAGCAAAGATATGGCTTTGTCTAAAGTGCACATGACCTTGTGCACGTGCCTTTTCAAGGTTTCCCTCCCGCGGCTGGCGTCCCCCTTCCACTGGCGGACGAAGACGTTGCGCACGTAAAAATTCTTCTCGAAGAGGTCGCCGAAGACGATGATGCCGACTTTGAGCATGTCACGACGAAGCTTGGACCACGAGGACTGCACGATTTGCCGCTGCTCTGGTGTGAAATTCGGTCTGGTCGGGGACAGGCCTCGGGCGATCCACACGTCCAGATGTCTGGGCCTGTCGAGGTACACCTAAACACAAACGAAAAAAAAAAACAGATAAATCATAAATCATAAATCAGCGCATTAAATAGGCGCTTTGTTCCAATTGAAAATCGGCTCAAAGCGCCGCCAAGAACTGAACCCAACACGTGAATCACGCGCATTCACTCGCACACTGTACACAAACACAGAACATTCACGTGGTGCTAAGGGCAAGCTCAAGCGAGCTACTGAAGTTTTGTAAATTCAAATCGTTTTTGTATTTGAAATTTGATTAAGTGGGCTGAAACTGATACCAAAGTCGTGGGGGAGGAAGAGCCGGAGTACCCGGAGAAAAAACCGCCGACGGTCCGCCCAAATTAACGGTGACACTTAGTATAGGAGAAAAGTCCGACGCCGAAACCGGGTATCGAACTTCGCACCTCTAGTATTGGTGGCAGGCGCTGTTACCGCTGCGCCACGGATCGCCCCAAGATTCGTGGTAGCCCCCTTTTGTGCATGCAGCCACCGCTGCTGTCCAGTGTACCAGTGGCTGCATTGAATCCTAACGATGCGACTTATGAATTTAAGACTACTATTCACGTCTTTTTAATTAGAAATGATGGGTGCGGCCATTTTGAACATGACCTTCGACCTACTGGGGACGACTTCCGGTTTTCAGTGCTTGCAAACATGGAAGCTGTGAATAAAAAAAAAACCTACACAAGTTCCCGATCTAGCGGCCGACATTGCGCAGTAAAAGGTTGCCACAACAACGAAAAAAAGCTGTATGACTTGTTGCAAATGCCATGTTTTGACCACAAACCTTTCATTCGCCGTTATTGTTCGTGTTTGAAACCTTTTTGTTTGTAAAAAAGTGTATCACATCGCACACTATCCGATGAAATGGCCTGTTTTTTATCGGCCGGCCGTACACACTCGAGCGACACAAGTCAGTCTGAATTTTTATGTCTAGTTCATGTGTGTTTCGAGGAAGTTTTGCTTTAAATTGCCGGTACTCCTCATCATCAGCGGACCAAACCGTGGCGGAGATAGTTATTTTGCGCAGCGTTTTGTTGCACGTATCAAAATCTCCGTTGAAGTTATATCCCCATATTTTTGGTAGGGATTAGGACTACCGACTCTAAGGCCTACCTACTGATGCCAGCAGGTTGTTGTCTCACTCACGCCCTGATATTTTCATACGGTTTTTGTATCATGGGCGTGTGTGATCTTCAACTTTTGTGTAAATGTGTGGGTTTTTTGGTTGTTGTTTTTTTTTGTTATATTTTTGTTTTGTTTTGTTTTTTGTTTTGTTTTTCCTCCAACTTTTTATGTTCTGTCAGTAGAATAGTGAAATAGTTCTGTTTTGTCGGTACAATAGTGAAACTTGTAGTAATGTACCCAGTAATTCATATTTATTGTCATGCTGATAAAATTAAAGAGTTTGTTGGCAGATTGTCAATTTTTTTGTGTTTGTGTCATGAATTATCCTTAGAATGCATTACTCGCAATTCTTTCATTGTTTTCAGTATTATTATATTAATGTATACATGTATGGTGCAGCAATACAAGTTTTGTTGTCTCAAACATTTCATAAATAACATGAGAATATTTTGCCACCCAAACGTAGAGACCAAACAAAGTGTAGAAATAGTGTTATTAGCTTGAGATACACTTGAAAACAGAACACTTAAATAACTACATGGCTACACAAAATATCTATGCATATACACGAAAACTTCGCAAAAAACTTTCCAACGCGCACACGTAAACACTTCTCTGAAAGGCCAAACCGGAAATGCTACACAGCCGAGCAACCTGTTAACCGACCCATTTGAGAATATTACCGTTTGGTAAAAAAGAGGTTAATACAGCTAAGGAGATAGATCGACCATGATAGTTCAAGGGAGGTGCCAGAACAGCTTGGCGCCGACAGGCGCCAAGCTGTTCTGTCACCACCCTTGAACTGTCATGGTCGATCGATACATTTGTTGTAGTGCGTCAGGGCTGAGCGGGTTAACCTGTCTATCCGTTGGGGAAGATGCTATAAAAAAAAAAAGAAGGGCGGGCTGTGATATTTATGAGTCGTTTGACTTTGGAGCGGGCAAAGACCATGGGCCGTAGGCAGGGAATGCCATAAGCAAAGAATATTTTGCTGATTTACCAACTAGTTATTTTACTAAGAGAAAACCCAACTCAGCCATAGTAAATACATTTAGTCTTTTTAACTTTATGCAGTGTTCTTTTTTTCTTTTTCTTTCTTTTTTTTTTTTTTTTTTTGGTAGGGAGGTTTAAACAACTTCACTTTGATTTCCGGGTCACAATGCAAGGTCAGTTTCCCCATCTACGTCATTATTAGTTCTCTAAGTGTAGATAAACGGAGCGCAGCGTAATTATCGGAGTGCATGAATTAGGCTAGCACATTTGGATCGAGCTACCATTACACTTTATTGGGGGCGCCTCTACCCTCTACCCTCAAGCTAGCATCACGGTCCGTTCAATCCCCTGTAACCAGCGCAAAGGTTTCTTTCTCTTTTCCGCCACGAAGTTTTACAAACGAAACACCGGTCCGTTCTCAAAGGACAACGCAGTAATAATAATAATAATAATAATAATAATAATAATAATAATAATAATAATAATAATAATAATAATAATAATAGCATGTATATAGCGCTGTGATCCAGCATTTGTCACGCTGGCTCTAAGCGCTTAAAAACGTAGAGACACAAAAAAACGAGACGCCAAAACACAACTGAGATTGCTAAAGCATGTTCTTAATTAAACGAAGTTTAGTTCGCGAACTCTGACGAACTAGAGTTCACGATCTCGGACGAACCAGGTTGGTTCTTAATTGGACGATCTAAAGAGACGGCGAACCTAGTTCGAAGTAGTTCACGAACCTCGACAAACCATAGTTCGCTGTCGGAAAAGGTTCGCTAAACGTGTTGAGCAAACCAAGGCGAACCTTTTCTCTGATTGGTCAAAACTTTTACCCTCTTCTGCGTTGGAGATAAGAAGACAGTGACCGATACAAACAAATATGGCGGACGGCGATATTTCACTCGTGCGAAGAACAAGACCTATTTTTATTGATCTGTGGGAGGCGCAACGCTGTTTGTGGGGGTCGCTACTGCAAGGAGTACAAAAACAAACATCGTTCAATTCGCGAAGCGGCATAGCGGCAGCCATTTTGAACACCTTTGCAGACAGTAAGTACGCCGAATCAAGCACTTCAGTTAAAAAAGAGAACCATGGCAAACCTGGTTTGCTGAAGTTCGCCTAGGTTCGTTCAACCTCAATGAAGAAACAAACCAAAAGATCGCCGATCTTCTTCCATCTAGGTTTGCCGATCAAAAGTTCGTCCAAATTAAGAATAGCTCTAAGGGGGAGCTTAATGCTGACAGTCAGTGATGATGAAGAACGATTAAAGACTAACTGCTAGCTTTGAAAGATAATGGGCTAGACAGATGCTAGAGCGTTGGGCGAAAGGTACGTTTGAAGATTGCTTGTGAAGGCCGGAAGAGATGGAGACTGCCGCAAGGAGAGAGGAAGGGCATTCCACATGGATGGCCCATCGTAGCAAAAAGCGCGTGAACCCACAGTGGAGAGTTTAGCGCGGGAAACTTTCAGTGTTCGCGGATCAGAGGAGGAACGGAGGGATCTGGACGGAGTGTGAAGTTGAAGCAGATCAGTGAGGTAAGTAGGGGCAGAGAGACAACGTCGCCTCTCGTCCCAGTGAACAATAGGCTACCGGTGGCTGCAGAGGTAACCTTTTGGCTGTCGGTAGTGCTTATTGCAAAAAGCACTACCGACAGGCACAGAGTTGCCAAAGAAATAGGGTGATACGTGTTTGTTTTTTCAGCATGTTGGCACCGTGTTCTTCTTGTCTGTGACTTCGGGTCTTACGGCGTCCAGCCATAAGGTCTAAATTCACAAACCAACACACGTGTGTGAAACAAGTACAGAAGAGAAACAGAGCAAATGGATTGATAAAAGTACGATACGATGCGTGCACCTTTTTCACACTTCTGTCGAGGTGTTCTGTTGATTTTGATTTCATACAACCCATAGGACTCGGAGTGTCAGGTGATTCGGGGTCCCCTCCCACGCGAGACCAGCGGCTCCACCCACCCACCATGAGCGCAGGCCTTCTCCAAGTCACCCGGTCATGAACCACGAGATGAATGCGCCCACACAATGCACGCAAACTTATGGTGATAGTTCTAACACCGACTCCATACTTGCAGAGTATGACGTCAGTTTCGTCACTTCCGATTAGGACTTGAGGGAAAACGACGTCATTGTTGTGTCGTAAGATAACAGAGTGACGTTTGTAGCGACGTAGCGTGATAACGTAAAATCTTTCTTCTTCTTTTTTTTTTTTTTTTTTTTTTTTTGGCGCACTCACGCACGCATTCACGCAAACAACCACTCCCCCCAAACACATACACACACACACACACACACACACACACACACACACACACACACACACACACACACACGCACGCACGCACGCACGCACACACACACACACACGCACGCACGCGCACGCGCGAGCACACACACACACACACACACATACACACTGGCGGGCGCGAGAAAGGATAGATGGATGGATTGATGGATGGATGGATGGGTGGGTGGATGGATCGATGGATGGATTGATGTATGGATTGATGGATGGATTGATGGATAGATCAACGGAATGTAAGAGGAATGATAAATATTAGGCCCCAAGGTAATAATGCTTCATTTCTTATACCTTTTTGAACTATAAACACAGTCTTAAAACCCATCTTTTCACATCTTCATTATCAGTGTTCATGTATTTAGTCATTTTCTGTTCTTTTGTGTATTCTAACTGTGGCTTTGGTTTTGTCACCTTTTGTGTAATATTTTTCTTGTTGGTATGTACGGCGCCTAAAGCATCTTACCACTTATAGGCGCCTTATAAATCCTCTTTATTATTATTATTATTATTATTATTATTATTATTATTATTATTATTATTATTATTATTATAAAGATCGACACGTCTCCCGCTGCGGTTATTTAGGGTTGAATGCAGTCAACAAACATAAACCCATCTCGCCAGTACTACATAGCACAAGACACAAAGCGATTTGGGCCAACCATCAAGTTTTCTCATGGGATTTTTCATAAACTGCTACGCAGTACTGCTCAAGGGGTAGAGCTCGCTAGTTTTGTCGATTTTAACACCAACAAAATCCAGACAAAAGGGGTGACTGCCAAGCGTGTAAAATGCGGATCCCAACGAAGAAAGAAGAAACGCGCTTAGAAAAGACAGGTGCAACAAACTTGTGTTCTAACTGTCTTTCTAAGCGTATTTCTTTCTTCGTTAGTTTGTTTTAACCCATTCGAGACGTGCCCCTTCCAGATACGCGGCATAAGCCGCGTATCCGGAGGCGGCAGGACTCGAATAAGTTAACACCAACTGCTTTTACGCCAAGTAGCTACACCACTTATGACAACCAGGAAGAAAATCAGAACAAAGAGTTCAAACACGCTTTGAAAGGACAGGTACACCACAATTTTTTAATTTCGGGGTAATTTTTTTGTTGTTGTTGTTTATGTCCATTTAAAAAAAATAAAGTGTTTAACCCGAAATTAATAAATAAAAAAGAAATGCACTGCTCACCTTCTAAGGCGGGCAGTGTAGCACTTCTTGCCTAAGAAAATAAGGCATTCATTGTACAGCGTTTTGTATGTACCTTTATTTTGGAAAAGGATTTAACTCATTGGAGACGTGCACGTCTCCAATGAGTTAATAAATTTTGTTTTTTGGGTTGTTTTTGTTTTTGGGTTGTTTTTTTTTTTTGTTTGTTTTTTTTTTTTGTTTTTTTGGGGGGTGGTGGGAGGTTGTGTGTGTGTGTGTGTGTGTGTGTGTGTGTGTGTGTGTGTGTGTGTGTGTGTGTGTGTGTGTGATTGTGTGTGTGTGTGTGTGTGTGTGTGTGTGTGTGTGTGTGTGTGTGTGTGCGCGTGTGTGTGATTGTGTGTGTGTGTGTGCGTGTGTGTGTGTGTGTGTGTGTGTGTGTGTGTGTGTGTGTGTGTGTGTGTGTGTGTGTGTGTGTGTGTGTGTGTGTGTGTGTGTGTGTGTGTGTGTGTGTGTGTTTGCGCGCTCTCTCGTTTTGAATGCTTTGAGTTCACCTTTAAGGTTTGGATCTGACAACCACGAAGAGGACGCAGTCTGTAGTACCCCTGGGGGGTTGACTGTTTAGCTGGTACGACACCACATAACTCATTCTGCCCGCGACACACCACAGTAAGATATGGCTCGACCATGACAGTTCAAGGGTGGTGGCAGAATAGCTTGGCGCCTACCCTTTTCCAAAATACACGTACATACAAAATGCTGTACAAGGAATGCCTTGTTTTCTTATTCAAGAAGTGCTGCACTGCCCGCCTTAGAAGGTGAGAAGTGCCTTTTAAAATTTTTTTTTATATATATGTACAAGTAGAACACAATTTATTAATTTCGGGTTAAACACTTTATTTTTTTTTAAATGGACATGAACAAAAGTTGTTTTACCCGAAATTAATAAATTGTGGTATGTGGGGAACTGTAACAACTGGCGAGGCATCACCTTACTATCCCTCACCAGCAAGATCTTCAGCCGCATTCTCCTTGAACGCATTTCGACAGCACTGGATGGCATCCTTCGCCAGGAGCAGGCAGGCTTTAGGAAAGGCAAGTCCTGCATTGACCATATTTTCGTCCTGAGACAGATCCTTGAACAGTCTAACGAATGGAATGGATCCCTCTATGTGGTCTTTGTGGACTTTGAGAAGGCCTTCGACAGTCTGCATCGAGACTCCCTTTGGAAAATCCTGCGATACTATGGAATCCCCCAGAAACTTGTCAACGTCATCAGGTCCCTGTACAAGAATTTTGAGTGCAGAGTCGTCCACAACAACCAGCTCACCGAACCGTTTAAGGTGGAAACCGGAGTGAAACAAGGATGTATTCTTTCGCCGATCCTCTTCTCAATGGCAATTGATTGGATCATGCGCTGCACCACAGAGGGAAGGAGGCAGGGAATTCAGTGGACGCTGACCTCAATGCTGGATGACCTCGACTACGCCGATGATATCGGGCTGCTGGCAAGCAGAAACCAGGACATGCAACAGAAGACACAACAGTTGACACAGTCAGCAAGCTCCATAGGTCTCGGGGTCAACATTAGGAAGACTCAAGTCATGAGGAAGAACACCATAGTGGGCGACCCAATCACCATCAATGACCAACCTCTGCAAGAGGTGGACGAGTTCACGTACCTGGGCAGCAAGGTTACCACAGATGGAGACTGCACAAGGGAGATCACCACAAGAATCAGCAAAGCCAACCAAGCCTTCGCAATGCTGAAACTCATCTGGAGGACCACAAACCTGAGCATCCACACCAAGCTTCGTATTTTTAAGAGTAACGTGCTGAGTGTCCTTCTCTATGGGTCAGAGTGCTGGAAATCCACTACTGCTACGGAACGCAAGCTGGAAGTCTTCCAGAACAAGTGCCTGCGACGGATCATGAAGGTCTTCTGGCCAAACATGATTACAAACGAGGAACTACGGAAGAGAGCAGGCGCAGACAGCATCGCTGAAACCATCGCCACACGGAGATGGAGATGGCTAGGCCACGTTTGCAGAATGTCACCCGACTTATTACCAAGGGTGGCACTGAGATGGACACCACAGGGGAAGAGAAACCGTGGGCGACCAAAGGAGACGTGGCGCCGAACCGTGGAGCGAGAGCTCAAGAACAGAGGCCTTACTCTGCAAACAGCACCCAAAATAGCAGCTGACAGACAAAAGTGGCGCTCCCTTGCCGTCGCCTCAAGCACCAGACGGCGCAGAGAGGACTGAATGATGATGAATGAATGTCCTTTCAAAGCGTGTTTGAACTCTTTGTTCTGATTTTCTTCCTGGTTATCATAAGTGTTGTAAATACTTGGCGTAAAAGCAGTTGGTGTTAACTCATTCGAGACGTGCCGACTTCGGATACGCGGCTTATGCCGCGTATCCGGAGGCGGCACGTCTCGAATGAGTTGAAACAAACTAACGAAGAAAGAAATACGCTTAAAAAGACAGAACACAAGTGCTGCACCTGTCTTTTCTAAGCGCGTTTTATCTTTCTTCATTGGTCGATCTGTCTTCTGAATTGTAATGCAGTCCTCAGAGGATAACTCCAAAATGTGGCGGATTTCGCACCTTGGGCACCATCAGATAATATTGCAGGTGATGGCGGCGATCGAGCAAACTACTGTATCGTATGATTACAAAGTAAAGTAGGTAAAAGCACTGTCAGGGGAGAGAAGTGTGCATGATCGACCAGTGATCATAGATCTACTTGGTCAAAGCACAAAAAAAGATAGTAAAGAGGGGGGGGGGGGGTGCTAAGAAAGTGACTGAAAGCAATGCATATGGAAGCGCCCCACCCCACCCCCCACCCCCCCCCCCCCCCACCCCCGAAGGGTGGCGTATCACATATCCTACTGTTCCAGCCACTCAGTGCATGGTAATTTAAATCTAGGTCCCCCAAAGGGGGGGGTCCAGATATTTAGCACTGGCAGTCTCCCCTTTTCTTTTTTATTTATAACTGTATCGTATAACAATTTTTTTTTTTAAGTGTACGCACTGGCTTTTGCTATGTAACGGCAGAGTTGTTATTCCAGTAAGCATAGTTAAGCTGCGGTCGACTTCGCCCCGGTGGCCTTTAGCGTAGTAGAGTATAACCGATGAAAACCACCGAACGTTACTCCCTGAGTCGCAGAGCGTGGATGCGCCAGAGTGTTAATATTATCGGAAAGTGTCGATGAGGCTGACGGAACGGAAAACATAATCTAAAATCACCACATCTGCCCTATTAGTCACAGGCAAGGGTGGAGAAATGCGTTTTTATCATGAAATTCAGACAAGCTTGCTAAATGCAAAGAAAATCCCTCACAAACAAAAAATTAAGAAACGCGTTTGAGGAGGACAATTACAACACAACTGCGTTGAACTTGTCCTTTTTTTTAAAAACGTGTTTCTTTCTTTGTTTGTACTGTCCCTTTTTAAGCGTGCTTCTTTCTCTGTTGGGATTTAGCTTACAGTTGTCTTGTAATTATCTTTTTTAACCCATTCAGCCCTGACCCATTACAGCAGGAGATGGATCGACCATGATAATTCAAGGGTAGTGCCAGATTAGCTTGGCGCCTGTCGGCGCCAAGCTAATCTGGCACTACCCTTGAATTATCATGGTCGATCCGTCTCCTGCAACAGGTGCATAGTCGTTAGATCACGCCTCCAAAATTTGGGAGAGTCCGAAATAGCTCAGGCGGTTAAACGTTGGAGCAGGAGAGCGAAGGGAATCGCCGGGTCGTGGGTTCGAATCCCGTCCCGGCCCCGCCGCAGCTGGACTCACAATCGGCAGGGGGGAAAAACGGATTTGTTCAATAGCATGTCCGTTGAAAGGTCCTGGTAAATCAAAGTGGCACAGTTGGAGTGCGCCTGAGTTGATCAGTGTTCAGATCGTACTGCATAGGCAATAGATTTCCCTGTCCCCCCCATAACCCGCCCGTCAGGGCCGTCCATGATCACTCCGTTGCCGTGGACGTTAAACACGGAACTAATCAATCAATCCAAAATTTGGGAAATACGTGCGTCGGGCTGATTGAGTTAAGCGTGTTTCTTTGTTTGTTTGGAAGAACCCAATGAAAAAGGAAACACGCTTAGAAAGAAACAGTTACAACAAAAAATTTAATTGTGTTGTAACTGTTCCTTTGTAAGCGCGTTTCTCCCTTTGTTGGGTTCTTGTCTGCATTTACACACTCGGCAGTCACGTTTTCGGTCTGCGTTGTTTGTTTGTTTTTTTAACTGGGATTTCATCATAAAAATCAATGCGCAAAGTCCAGACCAGTATAGGTGACTGCCAAGTGTGTGACTTGCAATGAAATAACCAACAGTGAAGAAACAAGGTTTGGAAGGACAAGCACGTTCATTGTCAAACAAAACTACTTTGGCAGTAGGAAATAACCCAAAGAAGAAAAAGTCACGCTTAGAAAAGACAGTTACAACAGAATTGTGTTGTAACTGTCTTTGCTAATTGTGTTTCTTCGTTGGAACTGCCTTTTCTAAGCGTGTTTCTTTCTTTCCTGGGTTGTTTTCTGCATTTTGCACGCTTTGCAGTAACCTTTCAAGTCCGGGTTGTTTTGTTGGGTTTTTTTTTTTTTTTTCGGGGGGGGGGGGGGGGGTTTTTGAACGAAAGAATAAATACTATAGACCGTGCATTTCTGCCCTTTGAAAAAAAAAAAAAAAAAAGTAAGTCTATTTTTGTGGAAAGCGAGATTTTCATTGTAATACCGTGAACATCTCGCTTTTCACAAAAATGGACTTACTGTCTTTGCCATCCTAAGGCAGCTTAACATTCAGCGTCAATATAAATACATGGTAAAAACGCATTCCTCTACCACAGCCTGTGTTATTTGTAATGTTATTGCAATGATCAGATGGGGCTTGCTTCAAAGTTGTTACGCTTGGGAATTGGAGGGAAAAGTGTGTGTGTGTGCGTGCGTGCGAGAGACAGAGACAGACAGACTGACTGAGAGAGACAGAGAAGCAGGCAGACAGACAGACAAAACAGACACACAAACAGATTTATATAATTGTGAAGCAATCCAGAACTTCAGCCAGGTATCATTTTCAAATGTCAATATTGTCACACTGTCCTGTAAGAGGAGAGGCTGGATGGGGAAAAGTCTGCAGAGAGAGAAAGTTTTGTAGAGGAGGGGAAAAAAAACAAGATTGCTGTTCTTTAAAATGGCACTGTTCTCAAATTGCTTTTATGTTCGTAACATGAGGAACGCGTCTGGGGATTGCCCGAATGAAAGGTCACAATGTGTGTGTGTGTTTGTGTGTGTGCGTGCGTGCGTGCGTGTGTGTGCGTGCGTCCGTCTTTGTGTGAGTGTGCGTGCGTGCGGATGCGTACGTGCGTGCGTGTGTGTGTGTGTGCGTGAGTGAGTCGGATGCGTTGCTGTTTTGCTGCGTTTGTGAGTGCGTATGTACGTGCGTGCATGCGTGCGTGTGTGCGTGTTTATGTACGTGCTTGCGTGTTTGTGTGTGTGACGGGGTGGGGGGGGGGGGGCGGGAGAGGGTGATGGGAGGAGGGGAAGTAGAGAAATTGAAGCAGGCAGATATCGATGTCGATAATAATGAAGACCCATGGTGTTCGGCAATGCATTGGCTTCCTGATAGACAAAGGTCTTCGGGCCGACGTCAGCCGCAGTGAGCCCGCGCACTCAGCTGTGCGCGGGCTCACTGCGGTCGGCGTCGGCCCTTAGACCTTTTGATTACTATGACTTACCCTGACTGCTACTGACGATACAGTTGGGAATTACACGGGTTTTTCGTTTTTCTTTTTTTCCCCGCCGAACGGCATCGTCAGTTGATAGTAGTCTCCGGGTTGATTTTCCTCAAGCGGAAGAGCTCAGCGGGTATTCCACCTGTGCTGCCCAACAATGGTCAAAGCAAGTACGTTTATTTTTGTGAAAAGCTAGATTGTCATTGTGTTACGTTTAAAATCTCGCTTTTCGCAAAAGTGGACGCACTGGTTTTTGGCATCGCAGGGCGGAATTGTGGTCTAACACGAGTAACGATGTAGTTACTGCTAGTTGTGGTGGCGGAAAGTGTCGGAAAATTGGCCTTCAGAGCGGTTGTTGCTAACATCTAGCGTAAATGTCAGAGGTGAAATCCCTTTTCTGACCTCTCTGTCACACGCACGCACGCACGCACACGCACACACACACACACACACACGAGAGCGCAATCACACACAAACGCACAACGCACGCACTCACACAAGCACACACACACACACACACACACACACACACACACACACACAGAGAGAGGCACACACACGCACGCACTCTCTCTCTCACACACACACACACCAATTCTACACCAAGTAGCAAAACGTCCTCCGGCCCACGACGACCGCAGTGGGCCCGCGCACAGCCGTGCGCGGGCTTACTGCGGCCGTCGTGGGCCCGATGACCGATAACTCCTCCCCTCCCCTCCCTTCCCCCACCCCCCACACTCCTGCCCAGATCCACCCCCTCACGCGCGAATCATTACCACCACCACGTATAAATCTGTCATGTCAACCCAGTTCACCCAGTTTTTTTTTTTCAGAATCATTGACGCACATTGTGGCAGCGATAATTTTTCCCATCCACGTCTGTTACGTGGTAGTCGTAGTCGCAGTGTGATACAATCACACCAGACACACGCACGTAAGGGTTTTTGTAAAGAAACGTCACTCAGCTGCAACTCGTCACACGTGGCACAAGGCTGTAGACCACACTGGAGTAACAGTTCCAACAATATTTTATTCTCACGATGCACTCTCAGCACAATGCGCCCACAAATGCATTCACAGGTTGGTACTCTATCTCGTACAATGCATCCACAATTCTGATACACTGCGTCTCCCGTACAATGCACGCACATAATTTGCTAAAAAAAAAAACTTTCATACTATTACAGATTTCTAGAACAATCCGGCAAACTATACAACTCAACCAATCAGAAAGAAAACGTAACCAAAACTCATTAATATTCATGAGAAAGAAAACTCTAGTTCTGCCCACAGCTTTCTACAAACTTCTAGGCGCATACCATACATGTTGCGAATTGTATCCAACGTGTTTACTACAAAACTTTGACGTCATATTTGAGGTCACTAGAATGATCGCAACCCGGACCGAACCTTCCAATCTAATGTAGGTTAAACTTTACAACATTGTAGCGAAAATATGCGTCCTTCTAGCTAGACAACAGAAATTGATCGCAATTCTCCAAGCAAAAGAAAATGAATCCTACTAAAAAGGTACGGTAATTCTTATCCAAAATAACTCGGATGAATATCGGATCTTTCCTATGATCAACATACACATGCTCGCAAAAGAATAGCACAACCACAAACGTAACAATGTTAACGGCGGGACACACAACGAGCGTAATTGTTCAAGAGTAGTGCCTGATTAGCTTGGCGCCTGAAGCTAATCTGGCACTGCCCTTGAACGAATGCGGCTGAGCCATCCGTAAGTAGTTCCTAACAGATGATTTTTTTTAATTATTGATGTTAAAGTGGAAGCGTATATGACTTGGAAGTGAAATGTGTGAGTTCACATCTGCCAAATCGTGTCTCCTAATTTAGAAGCTTTCTAGTTTTTCACATTAGCAAGATACCAACATGCAATCCGACAGAATGAAAATGGACCAATGAAAAAGTTGGTAGTGACCTTAAAAAATAGGATCGTGAAAATGAATGAATGAATAAAGGAATGAACGATTAGGCGTTCTTCTAGCGAGAACAACGCAAGCAGTAAAAGGGTTCTTCCCTATTGATATTACTCATATGCCGTGTCCTCGTTGTTTCAGCTTAACCCCTTTTTCCATACATCCACCGGTATTGTTTACGGTAACAGTGGCTAAATGCATGGTCAGGTTAAAAAAAAAATTGTTGCTGTTGGGGTTTTTAATATATTTATTTATTCATTCTGTACATGTCATCGCTACTTTTTGTGTTTTTTTTTTTTATTTGCAAAACGTCATCTCGCATACTACGAAAGATAAGTAGTGCAATGTATTTTTGTATGTATGTCAATTTTGGGTTTTTGTTTGAACCCAAAATTTAAAGGAAATATGTTGTGATTGCACTTTCTAAGTGTGTTTCTTTATTTTTTCGGATTTTCTTAATACGTTCAGGCTGTGACCGCCACCCCTTTTGCCGTGTCTCCAGACCTTCCCGTCCACCCCTCCTTTCCCCTTTTGCCGTGTCTCCAGACCTTCCCGTCTACCCCTCCTTTCCCCTTTTGCCGTGTCTCCAGACCTTCCCGTCTACCCCTCCTTTCCCCTTTTGCCGTGTCTCCAGACCTTCCCGTCTACCCCTCCTTTCCCCTTTTGCCGTGTCTCCAGACCTTCCCGTCTACCCCTCCTTTCTGTAACCCTTTCCTTCTGATACACTACTGCTTGAAATTAATCTATGATAGTTCAAGGGTGGTGCCAGAATAGCTTGGCGCCTGAGGAGATCTAGGTTGATCTATCTCCTGATTTGTAATGTAGCCTTCATAGGACAATAAGCGAATCAGCCTCAGTATGTAATGGGTTAACCATACCTCCCCACCCCTATCCCCCACAACCCTCTAGCCCCACCCGCCCTCCCTATTTCCTTTACAAAGCCAAATCACGACCACAGCCGTCCAATTCAGTTAGTGCTAGTCCGTCTAGGGTAAGTCTCAGATTAGAAGAAGTGTTTGTAAGGTTTTGCGGGCCATGAAGGCGCTGCCTTGAGCCGGCATCCCAGACATGAATGCATGTTCTTACATTTGTCGTAAAAAAAAAAAAAAAATCGAGTGACGTCAGCTGGGGGCGCGTTGAGATTTTACGCACAACCCTAAGATCCGGCATACATCATGCATGCCTTTAACTCATTCGAGACCTGCCGCATCCGGATACTGCTGTTAAAGTTTATTAGGTGGGTCGACAAGGTTTAACACATACAACTGGTGTTGAAATGTGTCTTCAGATGTATGCGTAATGGTTCTTTAACGCAATCGAGACGTACCAGAAGCAATTTGCCCCGTGTACGCAAGCGACACATTTGTGCAGTCGTGAGAACAGCAAATGTAAAATGTAATTTGGACCAGCAACAGGCATATGTGCGGGGGTAGGGGGGTCATGTAGATTTGTGTCCCATACAGCTGAAGTCAGAGACTCTCGATTAGGAATCTGAAATGATGAAGCGGTAGCACTGTCCACGTAGTGACAACTTATAATGACATATTTTACCTAAGCTTAAAGCGAAATGCTCCACGCAATAAGTGTGAATAGTTCCCAATGTCTGTATTACAAATGTTCTTAGCATGTCTTACGATAACGCTGCACAAAAGGGCTGACTTATTTTTTGTTTAACTCTTTCGAGACGTGCCGCATCCGGATTCGCGGCTTTACGCCGCGAATCCGAATGGGGCACGTCTCGAAAGAGAAAATGAAAGACTTTTCTGCTCTTTTTTTCTACTTAGTGAGTTGGAGAGTTCCCGCGTTACGCACAAGGGGCAGTAGAGGGGGGAAAATACTGTGTTGAACGTTACTTGTGCATGCTCACATGGAGTGTGAAAAGCAAGGTAGAATAATTTTCGTTCAGACAAGACAACATTGATAACCTTTACCCGTACCCGCGAATTTTAGCATCTGAAACCCGCCCTGGGCATGGCGGAAATCGCTTTCAGATCGGAATTCCCAAATTCTGAAGTAATTGACCTTTATGACAATATTATAGTTCAGGGGACAGATCGAACGTGATAGTCCAAGGGCGGTGCAAGAATAGCTTGGCGCCTAAAGGCGCCAAGCTATTCTGGCACCACCCTTGAACATCATGGCCGATTCATATCTTGGAATCTTGTCTTTGCTGAACTTGTTAAATACACAGCTGTTAACTGCACCTGCAAAAAGCGTAGATTCTCGTGTTTAAAACAGAAGGAAGAGATCGACGTAGATCCTTTCAGTCTTCATGGGCTCATGAGCATCTGTGCCACTTTCAGCACAGATACAAATGTTCGCTTGCGGAGTTGTCGACACGATGATTCTGGAACAGAAACAATTACATCGTATGGTCGGAGTTCCTGTGAACGGTAGCACGTTCGCTGGTCGAAACAGGAGAACATAATTCAGTTATCACGACAGATAACCCAATTAAGCGCCCTCTATATGTGTTTTGGCCAGGAAGGATTCGCTCTCCTCTGGGCTTGACAAATTTTACGGCTGCAATGGTACCCGTTGGCTCGAGTTCCACTCACACTCCGTCACAGATGTGCGTCACCAAAATTATATCAACTTTTTGTTGTAACAGTCATCTGCGGATGAGATTGCATCAAACATTTTTGCTGATTCAGACCAGAAAAAATTAATGGTAAAAAAGGCAATCTGGTATGGATTTTGCTGTGTGTGAGACAGACATTAACGTCAGTAGCAGTCAAGGGTTTAATCAGATCATCACACAGAGATTCTGGTGAAGAAACGGTTAATTTCTTATTCATCTTTATTCACAGCCTCACCTTTCCCGCTGCTAAGTATGGGCAGGCTGCGTACACTTCATTACGCCATGCGTACACTATCATTTTAGCAGGTGGAAGAAAGCCCGGCACTGACACTATGCATAAGAGTTGTGTCAGCGAATTAGTATTCTGGAGTGATTCGTTAATCAACAATCGTGCGTGGGTGATGAGTTGTGCTTTATGACTCGGCCGTCAGTTCTAATGGCAAGCTTTGACTGCTATTGACGATACCGCTCGGCGGAAGTGACGTGTAGTTACGCGTCACTTCCGCCGAGCGGTATCGTCAGCAGCAGTCAAGGGGGTTTAGGTACGTGAAATGTTCTATATAGTGGTCAGTGATGCACTTGCTGCATTTACAATTACACAAGCAATCTTGGGGTCTTTCTGAAAATCTCTCTCTCTCTCTCTCTCTCTCTCTCTCTCTCTCTCTCTCTCTCTCTCTCTCTCTCTCTCTCTCTCTCTCTCTCTCTCTCTCTCTCTCTCTCTCTCTCTCTTTGAACTCGGTCAGCACACAAGCGGAAGTGACGCACCGTCTGACTGCCTGATCAATTTGCTGAACTCGTGTGAATAGGTATTTGCGTGACTCAGTGTGTTTGTTCTCTTCTTTTGGAAGTCTGCGTTCTTTAGTGAGTTTTCTTGTTTTTCTTGTTCGATTGGGAGCTGAGCAGGGAAGAACCCAACGGAGAAAGAAACACGCTTAGAAAAAACAGTTACAACACATCCTTCACTTGCCACATTCTTTCTGCGATAAGTAGCGACTGATCTCTACACTTGTTTGTTTCTCTATTTTATCTATATTATACCCGAAATATTAATAAATTGTGTTGTAACTGTCTTTTCCAAGCGTGTTTCTTTCTCCGGTGGGTTCTTCCCTGCATTTTACACGCTTGGCTGTCACCTTTTGGGTCTGGAATGGGAGCTAACAGACATCTTTGACGGGGGGGGGGGGGGGGGGGGGGGGGGGGGGGGGGAGAGAGAGGGGTCTGGCATGAAAATTAAAGCTTGGTTATGTTTGTTTGTTGTTGTCGTTTTTTGTTTGTTTTTTAACCATTTGCGTGTAGGTAGCGGTTTTAGTCGCGATGATTCCGACAGGAATCAACGCGACTAAAACCGCTACCGACACGCAAGGGGTTAAGCAATCTGCTCCAGAGTGTCTGCCTTCTTCCTGACATGGCAGGAATCAGACAAGGAAACCTGAAAAAGCATTTCCAGTGACAGAGCCAAATGCACCACAGATTTGATCGCCTCCCCAGCAGAGTTGTGTGAAGAAGTTTAGGAAATGCTTGGCAGACTTGAAAAGACATGAGTGATTTCGTTAGAGAACCAGACCAATATTGCTACGACATTCGAAAGAACTCTGGGGAGACTTCAGGTGCGTAGAGTAGAGCGCGTATGAGCCTTTCCGAGTGGAGAGGTCCCATCTTGACCGAACTGAATTGAACTGAACTTAAATAAACTGACCTGAACTGAACTAAACTGGCCTGAACTGACCTGAACCGAACTAAACTGGCCTGAACTGAACTAAACTGACCTGAACTGAACTGAACTGGCATTAACTGAACTAAACTGACCTGAACTGAACTGAACTGAACTAAACTGGCCTGAGCTGAACTAAACTGACCTAAACTGAACTGAACTGAACTAAACTGGCCTGAACTAAACTGAACAAAACTGAACTAAAATGATCTGAACTGAACTGAACTAAACTGGCCTGAACTGAACAGAACCGAACTATACTGACCTGAACTGATCTGAACTAAAGTTACCGCTGCCACTGATTCTCGCCACAAACTGAAACTAACTGCTAACAAGAGAGCTCGCGCTGACAGCTTTTGCTAAAACTTAGTTGGACTTTGGAAAGAAAATGTCCTTTGCGTTTTGTCAGTGAGTGGTGGTCTGTGATTTTAGACCTTACGGCTATAAGCCGTAAGGTCCAAAATTACAGACCAGCACACAGATAAATGTTATCCCCACGAGGGCTTTGCAAAGATTAAATCAAACTAGACACAAGCATTTTCTTCAATCCTAAAAAAAAGATTATTCCTCACATGACAGCTGTTACTCTCTTATTGAGTTTAGCGAAATCTTATTTAGATGTTAAAAGGCTTCAGACAGACATTTCACACGGAGTAAGTAAAACCAAATCCTCCCATAATAGGTTTTTGTCTGACACTTGACGAAGCAACGAACAGGATTTTTCAGCTTTGGTTTGGATAACAAAGCACGCAGAAGAGTGTTCCATTCAGTTTCATTCCCAGAGCCAAATGGCCAGCATTGTATAACTTCTTTACCTCGGAGAAAAAGTGAATAAAATCCATCTGCAAGAGACATTGATCCTCATGGATGCGTTAATTCATCAAAGGGATAGACTAGGAGGCGGTGTGCATGTGTGTGTGCGTGTGTGTGTGTGTGTGTGTGTGTGTGTGTGTGTGTGTGTGTGTACGTGAGATTGTGTGACTTAAAATGTTTTAATATGAGTGTACGAGTATTAATATCTTTGCTAAGTCTTTCTTATTAGGCAGTGAAAATATGTTTGTGATATGTATCTTCAGGCAGTGATAATGTGATATATACTGGCTGGGACAATATGTTTGAGGCATTGTTTTTATGCGAGGATATATGCTATTAAAATATGTTTATTCCTTTCATTTTTTTTCCTACTGAGAGAAGACGGTGCAAATTTCACATCTAATGGGATCAACTCATTTTGCCCGAGGCACGAAATACCCACATTTTGGAGCTATCCACCTGAGGACTACATTACATTTCATGAGACAGATCGACCATGATAGTTGAAGGGTGGTGGCAGAATAGCTTGGCGCCTATATGCGCCAAGCTATTCTGCCACCACCCTTCAACTATCATGGTCGAGCCATATCTTGCTGTGGTGTGTCGCGGGCAGAATGAGTTCATACGTTCTTTGAATCTTGAATCTTGCGTGCCTGTGCAGTGAACTTTGATTATAGCAAGCCTACAAGGGACGTAATCTATCTTCTTGTTTGAAGTTTGTTATAAGCGAAGTGAGTTACGTAGAAAAAGAGTTGTCGGGACATCTGCAAAGTGTTGTCAGTTATATCCGACTTTTGTTAGTTCCGACATTGTTATAAGCGGAGGAGACTGTGACTTTAGACGTGCGGTATGTACACATACACGTCAAATAGCCGCGTATCCGTACTTGAGACGTCTCGAATGCTGTTGTTGTTGTTGTTGTTGCAATTGCTGTTGTTGTTGTGGTTGTTTCTGTTGTTGTTCATGTTTATTTTTTGTTGTTGTTGTTGTTGTGGTTGTTGTATGGTTGTCGTTGTTCATGTTGTAGTTGTTGGTAATGTTGTCATTTTGTTGTTTTCGTTATTATTGTCGTGAGTTTGTTTGGGTTTTTGTTGTTGTTGTTGTTGTTGTTTTGCTATTGACATTGTGTTGTTGTTGTGGTTGTTGTATTTGATCTATACCCGGTACATGTACCTGCTTTTGCGTAAAAGCCCGCGCACGGCCATCGTCGGCCCGACGACCTTTTGCGCACTGAGAATGGCGCGACAGCACAATAATAATATTGGGTTGTCGCACCATTCTCAGTGCGCAAAAGATCCTCGGGCCGACGCGGACATATTGTGTCTAACGGCAACCCTTCTGCATGTTTCAGCCCTGGCTTGCAGCTGGTCTAACGAGGGTTGCGAGCAGGACGGCGAGTGTTGCAGCCGGTCGTGCTTCAAGGCGCACGAGGGGACCAACGCTAGATGTCGCCACTCGTCCCTCGGGGACTCCTGCGTCTTCGATTACCACTGCAGGGACGATCTCATCTGTGGGCCCTACTACAACTGCTGCTCGCCCTATTGGAAAATGTGCTCGACTGACGCCGACTGCTGCGAGAAGGACCACGTGTGCAGGCCGGCGGAGGGTTTTATATACGACCGGTGTTTATTTCCGGCCTCAGCACCACCTACGGGAAGAGCCTCCGCATGGACTATTTTCTTGGTGGCGGGTGTTGTTTTGCTCGTGGTGAACGAGTTTAGAGGGTGGAGGTGATTGTTATTTTCAAAGGCGTGAATGGGGAATTGTTTTTTTTTTTTTTTTTTATTTTTTTTTTTTTTTTTTTTTTTTTTTTTTTTTTTGGCCGGCGGGGAGGGGGTGGGGAGCGGGCAGACAGAGTATGACGATTGGGGTTTCGAAGGGGTTGGGGTGGAGGTGTGGTCTTCGGGTTCCGTTGAACTGAGCTATTGTCGATCTCTTTTGAAGAGATGCACACATTTTGCACAAACCTTTATTTT
>BTPG01000001.1:309459844-309539844 GCA_036245525.1 Semisulcospira habei | reverse complement strand
CCCTCATGAGCCCCCGCTGTCGCGGGGGCTCATGCGGATTTATGTCTCTTGTTTAGTCCTGTGTTCGTTGTGCCTAAATGTGTCCCATATACATCTGTGCTCTTCACGAGAATGTCGGTCAATGTGCAGTCATTTTTGGTGGCGAAATTCGTGAGCACTGGCGGTGACTGGGGTTAACCCATTCAGCCCTGACGCACTACAGCAGGAGATGGGTCGACCATGATAATTCCAGGGTAGTGCCAGATTAGCTTGGTGCCGACAGGCGCCAAGCTAATCTGGCACTACCCTTGAATTATCATGGTCGACCCATCTCCTGCAACAGGTGCATGGTCGTTAGATGACGCCTCCAAAGTTTGGGAAATACGTGCGCCGGGCTGAATGAGTTAAAGCCTAAGATCTCATTATGTACAAACGGTTCAATCAAGCTGAGGCTTCACAGACAAACATACAGGCAGCACCATACACGAGGACAGTGCCGCCTACACAGCCAAGACCTCAAACATAAGAATGAAGGTGGTAGAAGCGTTGACTCACGCTCTGAACTGGACTCCTATGCTGGATGGCAGCCAAACCAGTCACGCCACCATTCTCACAGACTTAAAATGCTTTCTGACTGCCGAGAATGACACTGGCCAACATACAACTACGTAGACTAAAAAAGTACCCAACGGAGAAAGAAACACGCTTAGAAAAGGGGGTACAACACAATTTATTAATATTTCGGGTAAATACTCTTTGTCAAAATAGACAAACAAACAAACAGAGAGATTAGCCGCTACTTATCTTCATTAGCGGAAGGAATGTGGCAACTGAAGGAGGTAACTACGTAGACTATTATGAATCTACTGCCCAGGACATGCTGGAGTCCAAGGCAATGATCGAGCGGACACCCTTGCTGGAAAGGCAAACATTGCACAGGGCCTGCGAATGGGCAGATCAGACGTGGTAAGAAACCCTATAAAGCCTTTCCACGAGCAGAGCCAAGGGCACCACATAATCGACTGCCCACGTGGCTGATGTGTGTAGAGAAAGGCAGCGGACTTTGGGCAGACTTGAAAAGACGTGAGAGATCCACAGTGAACCAGCCTAATATTGGCACAACATCGAAAGGAACTCTGGGAAGACTTCTGATTGGGGGACGGGACAGGGGTCCTTTCCGAGCACAACGATCATGCCTTGGCCGAACTGAAATGAACAATACGATATAAAGTCCTAAAGTCCTCTACATCCCGTAACATCTCTCTCTCTCTCTCTCTCTCTCTCTCTCTCTCTCTCTCTCTCTCTCTCTCTCTCTCTCTCTCTCTCTCTCTCTCTCTCTCTCTCTCTCTCTCTTTTTCTCTCTCTCTTTGCAGGACAGTTTGGAAGATAGGCATTGCTATGCCTAAAACTTTTTATCCTGAATAAAAACATTTCATCATCTCTCTCTCTCTCTCTCTCTCTCTCTCTCTCTCTCTCTCTCTCTCTCTCTCTCTCTCTCTCTCTCTCTCTCTCTCTCTCTCTCTCTCTCTCTCTCTCTCTCTCAAGCAATTAGTCGCTTGGCCGCTTACTCACAGACAATCAGGCGCGACGACTGCCTTACAAATGAATGATGAATGAGGAAATGGGGCCATGTTCGGGGGAAATTATGGTCGTGATATTTTCCTTTTCGGCGCCAACGAGAAGAGATGAATTGATTATTGTAGCTTGACCCTTTGGGTGTCGGTAGCGGTTTTTGTCGCGATGATTTATGAAGGAATCATCGCGACAAGAACCGCTACCGACACCCAAAGGGTTAATGATGCAACAGAGCCTGTATTGAGTGACCGCCTTTATGAGTTATCACCTTTTATTAAAGACCATTATTTAGGTGGCTGTATAATAATAATAAAAAATACCGTTATTATATAGGCGCTTTTTCTCAATTTTTTGGGCGAATCGACTCAAAGCGCCGCGAACTGAAACCCAACACGCACACTCACGTAACAGACACGGATTTACGCCAGTTAAGACAAACACAGTACAAGACAGACGAAGGGTCAGTTCAGCTATTGAAGTTACAGAGATTTTTTGATGGCTTGTATTTGAAATTTTTGTAAAGTGGCCTGAAACCGGTACCAAAGTGTGGCGGGGGGGGGGGGGGGCGGTGGGTGAGGGGTGGAAGAACCGGAGTACCCGGAGAAAGAACCCCCGACGGTCCGCCCGAATTAACGGTGACACTTACCAGAGGAGAAAAGTCCGACGCCGGAACCCGTTTTCGAACCTCGCACCTTTGGCATTGGTGGCAGGCACCTTAACCACTGCGCCACGGACCGCTGTAGCCACCTGAATGACGGATTTTAATGACAGGCAACACTGTTTCCCTTCAAGACCTCTCTTGAAAGAGCGTCTGTCTGCAGAGACCACATTTCTCTTGCAACAAAAGACGCTAACTCAAAACCGTTTCTTCTGTGTTGTTTCTGTTTGATCAGCTTCTCCCAAACACATCACCACAAGATATGAATTTGAACGTGAAAGTTCAAAGGCGGTGCCAGAACAGCTTCTCACCTCCAGGGCAAATGTGTTTCTGTTCAACCAGTTCAGGGTATGGATCGACCACGATAGTTCAAGGGGTTTGGCCGAGTAGCCTGGCGCGTATAAAACTGTTACATCTTTATATTAACTAGGTCTGCGCATAGAATCCCTGGCCATGCCCCCATAACCTGATCCTTAGTAGCGGCCATTATCACTTTCTCCGGCGTTAAGCCGGAACTAACCGACGAAAAAATCAAAGGAGGTGCCCGAATAGTTTGGCGCCTATAGGCGCCAAGCTATTCTGGCACCACCCTTGAATTATCGTTGTCGATCCGTCATCTGACCAGTAAAATAGTCTTCAGAGGACAACTGCCTAATTTGGAAATGTCGACTCAGAGTTTAATCAACGTGTTGATCATTAACCCATTCAGCCCTGACGCACTACAGCATCAGATGGGTCGACCATGATAATTCAAGGGTAGTGCCAGATTAGCTTGGCGCCTGTCACGGCCTGTCACCGCCTGTCACCGTCTGTCACCGCCTCTACCACCTTCATTCTTATGTTTGAGGTCTTGGCTGTATAGGCTGCACTGTCTTCGTGTATGGTGCTTCCTGTATGTTTGTGAAGCCTCAGCTTGACTGAACCGTTTGTACATAATGAGATCTTAGGCATTAACTCATTTAGCCCGGCGCCAAGCTAATCTGGCACTACCCTTGAATTATCATGGTTGATCCATCTCCTGCAACAGGTGCATAGTCGTTCGATGACGCCTCCAAAACTATTTGGGAAATACGTGCGTCGGGCTGAATGAGTTAAACGTAATTTGTTGTTTTTACCTTTTAAATTGTACCGGAAGTCGTTGCAAAATGGATGGGTTGTGATAGGCCATGGGTAGTGCCAGAGCTGTTTTAGTGCCTAAGTCCACCATCACTCCGATAGGGGTGTTTCTCCATGTCATTGCTGGTCCTCGTAGTGCTAATGTCAGTTGCGATAATCATCTAGATTTTAAAATCATGGCCTGATTATCTTGAAGTCTAATTCGTCAAATCAAAATTATAAACAATTGCTAAAAACCATAAAATGATTACCATCTAGCTATCATGGTCATTTTTGTCCCTTCAAAGCAGTGCCGAGCAACTGAATTTAATCTATAAATCGATAGACTCCGACACATGACATGGTATCCGCAACTACAATATACTTTTATTTTACAACGGTGAAATTTCGTACACATTTAGACCGTTTTACAAGCTAAATGTGCTAGCTACCCTCGAGCTATCGTGTTAGTTTGATGTCTCCCGTGACTTGTAAGCAGAGCTTCCAGTATTCACGAATGCATAATAAACTGGCACTGGAGTGGAAGTACATAATTTTGTCCTCTGTGGTTCCGCTGTCGGTAATGGTTAGACTAATTTCGCACGTCGTGTGTGTACCAGCCCGGCGGGTAAACAGTCATCGGACCGACGTCAAGCCATAGCTGGCCCGCGCACGTCCGCTAAGGCTGACGTCGGCCCGAGGACCTTGTGCGCGATGGCAAGAAAAATAATTAGTCGCCGTGTGTAATTGAGGAGTAATTAGATATGAAACGGAGTGCCTTGATCGTTTCAAGAGGATGTATGCGTGCGTGTATACGCGTTTGCGTGTGTGTGTGTGTGTGTGTGTGTGTGTGTGTGTGTGTGTGTGTGTGTGTGTGTGTGTGTGTGTGTGTGTGTGTGTGTGTGTGTGTGTGTGTGTGTGTGTGTGTGAGCAGGGGTGGATCAGGTGGGGGGGTCCGGGGGTCAATGCCCCCTCCCAGACCCCAAATTTGTTAAAAGTTTTTTTTTTTTTTGGGGGGGGTGTTTGCCCCACCCCCCACCCCACCCCCCGCCCCCCAGCCCCCATCCGTCGTTTGATATATATTTGTGGGAACGGCAAAGGTGTATTCCCTGGAAGCAAGGACTAGTACCATTCGCCCCTGACCCATTCTTAGATTGATTTTTCTATTTCTGCGCCTAGAAGCAAGCAAGGCCCGCCGACTCCCCCCCCCCCCCCCCCCCCCCCACTCACCCCCCATTCCCCCCCCCCCCCCCCCCCTCCCCCCCACTGTTTATTTTCCGGCGCCTAGAAGCAAGCAAGGCCTGCTTGTGAAAAAGTGTATCACATCGCACACTATCCGATGAAATGGCCTGTTTTTTTCGGCCGGCCGTCTTATGGCTGTGTCAGCAACAGCAAAACATAAGAACGTCAACGAAATAAAGTTAATAAACAACTCCAGAGTGAGTCACAGGCAACAGCCGGACGCACAATGAAACACGAGGTTGGAGGACCAAAACAAAGGAACCAACTTTTAAAATAAATCGCCTTACAAGCTTAAAGACAAGTAAGCTGCCGGCACTAACGAAAACAGTCGCCACTTGACTGGGAACCCAGAATCACTTTTAATACATGGTTGGCGTAACAGGAACCAACTTCAAACAGGCCAAGGGGATGTGAAACACATCACTACACCGCAGGGAAAAATCCAGCCATAATCACGCTTAACTTCAGCAAGAAAAAGGGAAAAAATCGAAGAAAAAAGAAAAAGAAACGTGGCGGGGCAGCATGAATTATCTCGCTCAGACAAGTAGCAAAGCTACATCTATGCCGTCACCTGCGCATATCTCGCACTACTACCTTGGAACCTAGTAGAAGAGTGGACATTGGATTGGTCTTTGAATTCATAACTGCTGGGCACGGCGCATGATCGGACCACAATACCCATGACCATCAGCGAAACCTGGGATCCTCTGCTTTGGGCACATGCATAAATGTATGAGAAGCCTCACTAACAGAAGTCCTAAAACTTGCGACATAACAAGGTGAAAGAGTAAAACTACCCCCTGGGACACGCCGGAGAGTACGGGGTTCTGAACAAAACCTCCCCGAATACCGGCCCAGACTCGGCACCAAGGAAATGGCAAACGTGGAGACCAAAACGAAGCCGAATCGCTAGAAAACCCAACACCCAACACGGGGACTTGCCACACACCCGGCACGACGCTCAATACACAACACGTGGAGAGCCGACGCAACACAAAACCTCGAGACGTAACCTGTACCATAGAGGTACAGAGCTCCAATGTCCTAGAAGCGGAAAACTAACTCGCCCTCAGCATTCTATCACAACTTCAGACTTGCCAAGGCGATGTGAAACACATCATGACATCGCACTAGATCAAAATCCAGCCATAATCACGCTGGAATACCAGCAAACAAAGGTAAAATTAGAAGAAAAAGGAAAAAAAGAAACGTGGCGGGGCAGCATGTATCTCGCTCAGGCAAATAGCAAAGCTACATCTATGCCGTCACCTGCGCAGTCTTCGCACTACTACCTTGGAACGTAGTAGAAGAGTGGACATTGGATTGGTCTTTGAATTCATAACTGCTGGGCACGGCGCATGATCGGACCACAATACCCATGACCATCAGCGAAACCTGGGATCCTCTGCTTTGGGCACATGCATAAATGTATGAGAAGCCTCACTAACAGAAGTCCTAAAACTTGCGACATAACAAGGTGAAAGAGTAAAACTACCCCCTGGGACACGCCGGAGAGTACGGGGTTCTGAACAAAACCTCCCCGAATACCGGCCCAGACTCGGCACCAAGGAAATGGCAAACGTGGAGACCAAAACGAAGCCGAATCGCTAGAAAACCCAACACCCAACACGGGGACTTGCCACACCACCCGGCACGACGCTCAATACACAACACGTGGAGAGCCGACGCAACACAAAACCTCGAGACGTAACCTGTACCATAGAGGTACAGAGCTCCAATGTCCTAGAAGCGGAAAACTAACTCGCCCTCAGCATTCTATCACAACTTCAGACTTGCCAAGGCGATGTGAAACACATCATGACATCGTACTAGATCAAAATCCAGCCATAATCACGCTGGAATACCAGCAAACAAAGGTAAAATTAGAAGAAAAAGGAAAAAAGAAACGTGGCGGGGCAGCATGTATCTCGCTCAGGCAAATAGCAAAGCTACATCTATGCCGTCACCTGCGCAGTCTTCGCACTACTACCTTGGAACGTAGTAGAAGAGTGGACATTGGATTGGTCTTTGAATTCATAACTGCTGGGCACGGCGCATGATCGGACCACAATACCCATGACCATCAGCGAAACCTGGGATCCTCTGCTTTGGGCACATGCATAAATGTATGAGAAGCCTCACTAACAGAAGTCCTAAAACTTGCGACACAAGGTGAAAGAGTAAAACTACCCCCTGGGACACGCCGGAGAGTACGGGGTTCTGAACAAAACCTCCCCGAATACCGGCCCAGACTCGGCACCAAGGAAATGGCAAACGTGGAGACCAAAACGAAGCCGAATCGCTAGAAAACCCAACACCCAACACGGGGACTTGCCACACCATTTGACTGGGAACCCAGAATCACTTTTAAGACCTGGTTGGCGTAACAGGAACAACTTCAAACAGGCCAAGGGGATGTGAAACACATCACTACACCGCAGAGAAAAATCCAGCCATAATCACGCTTAACTTCAGCAAGAAAAAGGGAAAAAATCGAAGAAAAAAGAAAAAGAAACGTGGCGGGGCAGCATGAATTATCTCGCTCAGACAAGTAGCAAAGCTACATCTATGCCGTCACCTGCGCATATCTCGCACTACTACCTTGGAACGTAGTAGAAGAGTGGATATTGGATTGGTCTTTGAATTCATAACTGCTGGGCACGGCGCATGGTCGGACCACAATACCTATGACCACCAGCGAAACTTGGGACTTTCTACTTTGGGCACATGCATAAATGTGTGATAAGCCTTAATAACAGAAGTCCTAAACCTGCAACATAACAAGGTGAAAGAGTGAAACTACCCATAGGGACACGTCGGAGAGTACACTATATCCCAAACACCGAAACGAAACAGTGTCGACTCAAAAACTGACCCATCGCGGTCAAAAGAGAGGTAAAACAACTCAGCGGGAACTGCATCTCACGGATGAATTTATTTCTGTTCCCTCAGACGACGAAAGAATCAAGGCCTCCTGATGCATATACTGCACAGCCAGCCTCTCCTGCTTTGCCTCGTTGCAGCATGACGCGGGACCTCAAACCATTAGGCCGCTGGCCTACGGACAAGGCGACCTTTCGCCGCCACGACATGCCAGAGTGCACAACTGAAACATATCAGTACCTGTCGGTCCACCCACCGAGTCTTCAAAGGACCAAGGGGGAAACACTCCGCATCGCAAGAAACTCAGTGCTATAACGCAGTTGAAAGAATTGAAGAACTCAACCTGTTACATACCAAACTACGAGCGGGGGAGTACGTGTAAACCACGCTAACCAACCTATCAGCCCACTGTGTCGACCAGAGGTGGAAAACCTCGCCCAGCGAAGCAAACTAAGCTTCTCACCCTCGGCCAAATAAGACGAGGAATAAAGAAAAATCTTGGAAAACGTAAAAAAAACAATTAAGAAACATGCCCCAAAACAAGGGGCAAACACATCTGACCCGATAAGTAAATCGGGGCTAAATGTAGGAGACTGAAACAACAACAGCCAAAAATTGCTGTGAATGTGGATGTCTCAAACGGTTTGGTCCGCTGACGAGAGGAGTACCGGCTTCGAAAGCAAAACGTCCTCGAAACACACCTCATTCTTAAACACAAAAACTGACTGACTTGTTTTGAGAAAAGAGTGTGTTCGGCCGGCCGAAAAAAAAAAACAGGCCAGTTCATCGGATAGTGTGCGATGTGATACGCTTTTTCACAAGCTGGGAATTCCCTAATGATGCTGCTTATTCACTATTCCACTTTCGTAATACCGCCGGCCATTTGCACGTCATAATTTGTCATCGTTCCACCACAAAGGAAGCTGTCGCTTCGAGGCGTGGCCAGAGTCGGTTTCGGTCAGCGAGAGGCGTCAATTCCATGAGCCCTTGAAATCTGCAATCTGTGCCCCTTTGTGATTTGTGCTGGATCGTCATTACGGGCACTACGTTAGACAATCAATGTGGTGGATCGTCATTACGGGCACGACGTTAGACAATCAATGTGGTGGATCGTCATTACTGACGGGCACTACGTTAGACAATCAATGCTGGCTTTGGGAAAGAATCGTGAGATAGTGTTCCCCTTAACCCATTCAGCCCTGACGCCGTACAGCAGGAAATGGGTCGACCATAATCATTCAAGGGTAGTGTCCGATTAGCTTGGCGCCTGTCGGCGTCAAGCTAATCTAGCACTACCCTTCAATTATCATGGTCGATCTATCTCCTGCAACAGGTGCATAGTCGTTAGATGACGCCTCCAAAATTTGGGAAATACGTGCGCCGGGCTGAATGAGTTAATTGGGTGTTCTTTGCCTCTGTCTGTTTCCTCATGGGTGGCTGGGTGGGTGTGTATGTGTGCGGGTGTGTGTGTGGGGGGGGGGAGAGGGGGGGAAGGAGGAGAGTGTGAGAAGGTGTGTGGTTGTGCGTGTTTGCGTGCGTGCGTACGTGCGTGCGCGCTTGTGGGCGTTTGTGTGCATGTGCGCGCGTGTGTGTGTGTGTGTGTTTGCGTGCTTGAGTGCGTGCGTGTGTACGTGCGTGCGCGCTTGTGGGCGTTTGTGTGCATGTGTGTGTGTGTGTGTGTGTTTGCGTGCGTGTGTGCGTGCGAATGTGTGCTCGCTTGTGGGCGTTTGTGTGCATGTGCATATGTGTGTGTGTGTGTGTGTGTGTGTGTGTGTGTGTTTGCGCGTCTGTGTCTGTGTGTGTGCGTCCGTGTGTGTGCGTGTGTTCGTGCGCGCGGGGTGTGTGTGTGTGTGTCTGTGTGTGTGTGTTTGCGTCCGTGTGTGTGTGTGTGTGTTTGTGTTTGTGCGCACGGGGTTTGTGTGTGTGTGTGTGTATGTGTGTGTTTGTGTGTGTGCGTCCGTGTGTGTGTGTGTTTGTGCGCGCGGGTTGTGTGTGTGTGGGGGGTGTGGGGGTGGGGGGGGGTGAGTGGGTGTGTGTCTGTGTGTGTGCGTCTGTGTGTGTGTTTGTGCGCGCGCGGGTGTGTGTGTGTGTGTGTGTGTGTGTGTGTGTGTGTGTGTGTGTGTGTACGCGTGTGTGTGTGTGTGTGTGTGTGAGTGTGTGTATGTGTGTGTGTGTGTGTGTGTGTGTGTGTGTGTGTGTGTGTGTGTGTGTGTGTGTGTACGTGCGCACTGTTAAAACAAGCACGAGACGTTCGAAAATCAGAAGTAGGTCAAAACTGCACGTGTTTGTACAGAACCGGCGGAATGAGAAGCCCGGACAAACATGCGATATCGCATGTTTGTCCGGGCTTTTTAATTCACCGTTTCCCTCGAAACACATGCAATTTTTACCTACTTCTGAAATCGTCTATTTTACAGAACATAAATGATAGGCGTGACTGTTTATTTTTACCACCAGAGCAGCATAGTACATTAAAGATCTTACCGCTATTGCTGTCATTTTCAAAGTCCATTGCATTGGCCAAAGTGTTACAGATGCCTATAATCTGTATCTGGAGGGGTTTTTAATCAGTTATACTTAAAGAAATTGTTAAAATGCAAGTATCTGGAATATCTGGAATATTAGTTTATTGAAATCAATTTTACAAACTAAATCCTTATGAAAATTCTAAAGTGGCACTGTCTTTTATGTAGCAGCTACGATAGTCAAACTTTAACGTCATATGCAGTTTTTAACTCTACAATACGTCATAACTTGACGTCACGCAATAAAGCTACTATACGTTATAATTTGACGTCACACGCAGTGTATAAAGCTGTGATACGTCATAATTTTAACGTCACAGGCAGCTGTCTGCGTTTATACACAGTTTGTTTCTGATGTTATTAGTATATTACGTCAGTTCATGACGTTTCGCTCCCTCCTGCACTCAAAACAACACTGCCTGTGACTTTTCACATCTCCATGCGTTTATAACAGCCTAATCATGATGTGATTACGCCTTTTATGACGTATCGCACCAATCCTGCATTCGAAACAACACTGCATGTGACATCAGACTATGACGTCTCAAGCCTGTTTGCGTCTGAGACGGTATCAATAAACCCCTTCAATGCCGATGGACGCTGATAATGTTTGTTTTTTTAAATTATCGTAAATTCATGGCCAAAGATCTCCACCCGTCAAAGGTTCGCGGAAGCAAATGCGGTTTAAACAAGAAGCATAGATCCTCATGAGCCCCCGCAATGGCGAGTGCTCATGCGGATCTATACCTCTTGCAGTTGGTTAGTGTTAAAAGTTGGCTAAAAAGTCACATTTGCTCTCCTCCCTGCGTGACAGTCTCATCGCATATTATACATTGCGCCTAGAAACAACTCTTCGCACAATCGTTTGAGCATCGCTTGCGAGTCACCTCGCAGTCCTCCACACACAGCCTCTGGGCCTCGTTCAATACAGTCACGTCGATAATGTCGCAGTGTTGCGACATATCCTGAACGCAGTCAGTCTTGCAGGTGCAGCTCTGGTTGGTGCACTTGTTTCGGTAGATGGCGCACCTTACCGACCTCTGTCCGATGACGTCATCCAGCAGCGCCATACCGATCAGTGACGCCAGCAGAAGTGATGCGCTGCGACCCATGTCAAACCTGAGATTTGATGGAACTGATCATTTTCGAACGAACTTATTCATTCATTCAAGGCGTTCCGCATCGACAGCTGCGGAAGTGTCGTATAGCGTTGCCGTCGGCAACGCTATACGCACGTCTGCAGCTATTGGTGCGGAGCTCCTTTCGTGAGTTAACGACCAACAGTAACAATAACCAACAATCAATAACCAACCATCAATAACGAACAAAGAAAGAAGCAGTTAGTTAGTTAGTTAGTTAGTTAGTTAGTTAGTTAGTTAGTTAGTTAGTTAGTTAGTTAGTTAGTTAGTTAGTTAGTTAGTTGGAGGCATTTGCCATTGACTTTAAATTGATTACATAAACACAGTCTGCGTCCAATGGCAGCGGTTAAGCGTGGTTTTGTTGTTCTTGCCGTTGTTGTTGTTTCGTTTCTTCCAGTTTTTGTTGCTTTTTTCTATAAGGGTTTTGTTGTTGTTTTTTATGTTTCCTTTTTGTTGTTGATGGGTGGGGTTTTTTCATGCATTTTATGCGCGGAGCAGACACCTTTGTGGTCTTCACATTTTGTCAGTGGATTCCCCCCCCCCCCCCACACCCACCCACCCCGGACCCCCCACCTCCACTCCCCACCCCACCCCCCTAAAACGCTTTTTACCGACTGCGGATGTAAATGCTTTCTCTGACACCATCGCAAATTCACTGCTGTGGATAACTCCTTTTGAGATGCATTGGGCAGTGGGCAGATGTTTACATCTGCACGGGACATAGACGACCTCGGCCCCCACGAGTCCCCTGCTGCCTTACAGGCCTGGCCGCTTGGCTGCGGAAAGGCTAAGGGAGGAAACCCCTGACATCAAAGCCCCCGTGTCTCCGGGGAAGGCTTTTGAGCCAGAGACTAAGACAAGGACAGTCTGATATAAAACTTACGACCTGAGGACCTCGATGCCACCGTCCCAGCTTGCTAGGCCATGGCAAACGAACCAAGGGTTTAAAGGGTGGGGCCAGTACTGCGCACACTGCACTCCACCAAAAAGCCCACCGCGCAGGCTTTAGACAACTTCTAGCAAAAAAAAAAAAGAGCCGCCCACCAGGCCCACCTAGCCCAGCCTTCCTGCCCTGTGAAGAAGTCTGCCTTCTGCCTCATCTGCAGCAGTCTCCAGCTCAAGCTTAGAGAACTCCAGAACGAGTGGTGGTCCAGACTCGCACAGAGGACCCAGCTCTGCGCTGACAACGGTGACTACAGGGGCTTCTACGAAACAATGAAAACAGTGTATGGCCCTAGGCACCTGGTACAAAGTCCCCTGCGAAGCGCTGATGGACAGGCACTCCTCACAGATAATACCTCCATCTTGAACCCCTGGTCGGAATACTTTCAGGACCTCTTCGGCGCTGAGCGCACTGTTCAAGAAACAGTCATCCTCCAAATCCCACACCTTCCACTAAAGGTTGAATTGGACGAACCGCCCACCGCCGACGAGACCCTCACAGCCATCCACCAGCTCAAGAGTGGCAAAGCAGCAGGCATTGACGGAATCCCGCCAGAGATATGGAAACATGGAGGCCCAGCACTGCACAACAAGCTCCACGACCTCTTTCTCTGCTGCTGGGAAAAAGGAACAATACCAAAGGATCTCCGTGATGCAGTCATCATCACCCTGTACAAGAACAAAGGAGAGAAGTCTGCCTATTCTAATTATCGTGGAATTACCCTGCTGTCCATTGCCCGGAAAATTCTCGCAAGGTTGCTCCTGAATCGGCTGGTACCTGCCATCGCTGAAGACCACCTCTCAGAGGGCCAGTGTGGCTTCAGAGCCAACAGGAGTACCACCGACATGGTCTTTGTGCTGAGACAGCTTCAGGAGAAGTGCCGCGAGCAGAACAAAGGGCTGTATGTAACGTTTGTCGACCTAACAAAAGCGTTTGACACTGTGAGCAGGCAAGGTATGTGGCAGATCCTGGAGCGACTAGGCTGTCCCCCAAAGTTCCTCAACATGATCGTCCAGCTCTACGAGGACCAGCAAGGCCAGGTCAGACTAAACAGTGACCTCTCAGAACCATTCCCCATTTGCAACGGCGTGAAGCAAGGCTGCGTGCTGGCACCGACCCTCTTCACCATCTTCTTCAGCATGATGTTGAAGCAGGCCACAGTGGACCTCGACGATGACGACGCAGTGTACATCAGGTATCGTCTCGATTGGCAGCCTGTTCAACCTCAGACGACTGCAGGCCCACACGAAAACCCTAGACCAACTGATTCGTGAGCTGCTCTTTGCTGATGACGCTGCCCTCGTTGCACACAGAGAGAGAGCCTTGCAGCGCATTACGTCCTGCTTCGCAGATGCCGCCCAGCTCTTTGGACTTGAGGTCAGTCTGAAAAAGACAGGTCCTTCATCAGCCAGCACCCAAGGAAGAGCATCGCCCTCCCCACATCACCATCGGCGAGTCCGAACTGAAGTCTGTACACCAGTTTACCTATCTCGGCTGCATCATCACGTCAGACGCCAAGCTGGACAAGGAGCTGGACAACAGGCTGGCAAAAGCGAACAGTGCTTTCGTGCGACTATTCAAGCGGGTGTGGCACAATCAACAGCTGAAAAAAGGCACCAAGATCAGCGTGTACAGAGCTGTCATCCTCACCACCCTGCTGTACGGTTCCGAGTCCTGGGCCCTCTACCGCAGCCAACTACGACTCCTCGAACGCTTTCACCAGCGCTGCCTGCGTACCATTCTCAGCATTCACTGGAGTGACTATGTCACCAACGTCGAGGTCCTTGAACAGGCGGAAACTTTGAGCATCGAGGCTTTGCTGCTGCGGACACAGCTTCGCTGGGCGGGGCACGTCTACAGGATGGAGGATCATCGCCTACCCAAGATCACTCTGTTCGGCGAGATTGCCACTGGACACCGAGACAGAGGGGCACCAAAGAAGAGATACAAAGACGGTCTCAAGAAGTCACTTAGTGCCTGCCAAATCGACCACTGCCAGTGGTCTTCGCTTGCTGCGGACCGTGACACCTGGCGCTCCACCATTCACAAGGCAGCCGTCTCCTTTGAGGACTCTAGCAGAGCTAACCTCAAGGACAAGCGGCTCAGGAGAAAAAAACAGAGTTGTCGTAACTCAGAACCCTGACCAGACCTTCCCCTGCAGCCACTGCGGTCGAACCTGCCTGTCCCGGATTGGCCTCCGCAGTCACGAAAATGCCTGCAGACGACGTGGGCAAGCCCTATAGAATCTTCGTTCGCGAAGTCAAGCCATGATGATGATGATGATATAAACGAAGGCAGCCAGAGGCACAGATCCTGACGCATCTTGGATACGAGTTTTGTTCTATGAAAGCTCAAAACGTTCTAAAGTAAAAGGTTACTTAGTGTCGTTCGAAACAACAAACACACTCAGTACTGGAGTTGGCAACGTCATGAAATATGTTAAATTACGTTTTAAGTCAGAGTTGTCGTAACTCAGAACCCTGACCAGACCTTCCCCTGCAGCCACTGCGGTCGAACCTGCCTGTCCCGGATTGGCCTCCGCAGTCACGAAAATGCCTGCAGACGACGTGGGCAAGCCCTATAGAATCTTCGTTCGCGAAGTCAAGCCATGATGATGATGATGATATAAACGAAGGCAGCCAGAGGCACAGATCCTCATGACCCCTGCGGGAGCTCACGAAGATCTATGCCTCTTGCGTTGGGGATGATGTTTAGTATGTCCAGGCGGGAAAGATTGTCAATTTATGCATACATAACATATTTTGACAAAAGTGGGTTTTTGTTTTTTTTTAATGATGCTTGCTATCGAAAGCCGGTAGGTACTATAAGTTATTGGTAGCATGGGTTTGCTACACCGACCCTTGTAGGCCTGAGGGAGGTCAAATGAACCATTGTACCCCGAAGGCCGAAGGCCTTCGGTGTACAATGGTTCCTTTGACCTCCCTCAGGCCTACAAGCGTCCGTGCAACAAGCCCATGCTACCAACAACTTATTGTACCTACCGGCTACCAACAACGTATTTGTTTTCATTCCTCCACAGTTTTGGATCACACGAGACATGACTGACGTCAAAGGAATATACATTTATACATAATAGACTTATAACGTAATTTAACATATTTCATGACGTTGCCAACTCCAGTACTGAGTGTGCTTGTTGTTTCGAACGACACTAAGTAACCTTTTACTTTAGAACGTTTTGAGCTTTCATAGAACAAAACTCGCATCCAAGATGCTGTCACAAAGAGTCCGCCCCAAGTCCGCCATTTGTCGCTACAGGGGTTTTTGTATCACGGTCACATGGTGCGGTGTGTGAAAAAGTGACTGGTCGTGTGACGTAGTGATGAAAACAAATTTATTTATTTTGCCATGACTTGTGTGATATGTGCCTCTTCAAATGACATAACATATTTGATTGCACAATTTGGGAGTCATGCAATAAAAGGCACCCTTGGTTTCAAATTATCTGAAAAGACCCTCGAATGCCAGCAGTTATTTGCCAGTCTTTTAAATGAAACCTTTCTTATGCATAGTTTGAAAGCATAATAATAATAATAATAATAATAATACCGTTATTATATAGGCGCTTTTTCTCAATTTTGGGGAAATCGACTCAAAGCGCCGCGCCTGAAACCCAACACACACACTCACGAAACAGACGCGGATTTACGCCATTTAAGACAAACACAGTACAAGACAAACGAAGGGCCAGTCAGCTACTGAAGTTACAGAGATTTTTTTATCGCTTGTATTTGAAATTTTGTAAAGTGGCCTGAGACCGGTACCAAAGTGTGGGGGGTGGAAGAACCGGAGTACCTGGAGAAAGAACCCCCGACGGTCCGCCCGAATTAACGGTGACACTTACCAGAGGAGAAAAGTCCAACGCCGGAACCCGGTATCGAACCGCTCACCTTTGGAATTGGTGGCAGGCGCCTTAACCACTGCGCCACGGACCGCCCCAAGCATGGGCATAATTTACAGGTAACAGTTATGAACTCTTATTTTTGACAGCGGGTTCTATGGAAATTATATGCATGCACCAAAATGCAGTATGTAAGCTATTCTGGGACTCTTACGTCTGGAATATGTCTTTGTTTTCTGTTAATATTTGTATACAAACCCTATGCATGCACCAAAGATGCAGTATGTCAACTATTCTGGGACTCCTACGTCTGGAATGTCTTTGTTTTCTGTTAATATTCAGTTGTGAGCTGCCAGGTTTGTCTGGACTATTACGGCTCAATCCCACACATTTGAACATGTCGCATTGCAGTTACAGTGGAATCGCTTTAGAACTTTTCTTGGGATCAGTCCCCTGTCTTTGAGAGAGAACAAAATAGTGGTCAGCAACATATGACTCGACCATGATAGTTCAAGGGTGGTGGCAGAATAGCTTGGCGCCTATAGGAACCAAGCTATTCCGCCACCACCCTTGAACTATCATGGTCGATCTGTCTACTGAATTGTAACGCAGTCCTCAGAGGATAACCCCAGAATGTGGGTATTTCGTACCTCGAGCACAATGAGTTAAAGACTCTCTCAAGAGAAGTCATCAAGGGCAAAACGTGTCGCCTGTCATTAAAGACCATCATTTAGGTGGCTACAATCCTGTTACGTGGTAGTAGTAGTGGTCGTAGTATGATGCAATCACACCAGACGCACGCACGTAGGGTTCTTGTAAAGAAACTTCACTCAGCTGCAACTCCTCATACGTGGCACAAGGTTGTAGACCACACTGGAGTAACAGTTCCAACAATATTTTATTGCAGCGATGTGATCTCCTCACAATGCATCCACAAATGCACCAACACTGATACATTGTCTCCTCTACAATGCGTCAACACTTTTGACACACTGCGTGTCTCATACAATGTACACACATATTTCCTAACACGCTCTTTTATACTATTACAGATTTCCAGAATAACCAGCAAATTCGCACAACACAACCAATCAGAAAAGAAAACGTAAAACAAAACGTATTAATATTCATGAAAAAAATGCTCTATAAATAACTACAAATTTCCACTACCATCTAGGCGCCTTTGATACCTTGTTACGCAATGTTGCCAACAACTTTGGACGTCATATAATTATGAGGTCACTAGATTCATCGCGCCGTTTCGAGAACATTCTAGCTCAAAACGAGGTCGGACTTTGGCAACAATGTAACGAAAAGACACATCATTTTAGCTATACAACAGAAGTCGATTCTCCAAGCAAAAGAAAGCGAATCCTACTAAAATGGTACGTAATTCTTATCCAAAATAAATCAAATGAATATCGGATCTTTCCTATGATCAACACACACATGCTCTCAAAAGAATAACACAGCCACAAACCTAACACAGCCAGTCACAGCTACAGCCACCTAAATGATGATCTTTCATGACAGGTGTTCTCTCAAAAGGGTGATCGCTGAGAACAGATTCTGTCGTACATAGCTCTAAGCGTTTATTTTCGAAAGCCGTATCATGGTTCTCTATTCGATCAAAACTGCTTCTGCTGCACATAGCTCTCAGAGTTTATTTCAAAAGCCATATGGCTCCCTATTTATTTACAACTGGCTGTTCAGAATTTAGTACTACATATACATAGCTGCAGGGTTGAATGGACCATGATAATACAAGGGTAAGAGGTGCCAAGCTAATCAAGCAATACCCTTAAATTATAATATTCAGTATTTTATCTCAAACAGAACCATGCGTTTTTAATATGCGCTGAAGTGTTAATTTTTCAGTTCAAGTAAGACTAACTTACCGTCGGTTTTGTAAGGAGAACATTGGAATAGGGCAACTGAGAAGCCTTTGGGGAAATATTCAGATGGCCCCGACAAACACAAACAATGTCATAACAATGTTTTGCAGTGGATAAAGACAGCTGTGCCACTTAGTGTCGCTATTGCGCAGGTCATTTGCACATAATAACCATTACATAGCAGGAGATAATGGCCGTCATTGGAATGAATTACGTGTAGCATTTGATGTATGGTCTATAGTATATTGCCCTCTCTCTCTCTCTCTCTCTCTCTCTCTCTCTCTCTCTCTCTCTCTCTCTCTCTCTCTCTCTCTCTCTCTCTCTCTCTCTCTCTCTCTCTCTCTCTCTCTCCTTAACCCCATTGTGCTCGCAGCCACCAATACTGTTATAGTAGTGTGTTACTGTACTGTTCACAGTAGTGTGTGATTGTACTGTTTACAGTAGTGTGCGATTGAACTATTTACAGCAGTGTTTGATTGTACTGTTAAAGTGTATTGTGTGATTTTACTGTTTACAGCAGTGTGTGATTGTACTGTTTAGAGTAGTGTGTGATTGTACTGTTTACAGTGTATTGTGTGATTGCATGGTATGCAGTAGAGTATGATTGTACAGTTTACAGTAGTGTGTTTGTGCTCTTTATAGTAGATGTGATTGCACTGTTTACAGCAGTGTGTGATTGTACTGTTTTCAGCAGTGTGTGATTGTGCTGTATAAAGTAGTGTGTGACTGTATAAGTGAATGAACTGTTTACAGTAGTGTGTGAATGTACTGTTTACTGTAGTGTATAATTGTACTGTTTAGAATGTATTGTGTGATTGTACTGTTTACAGTAGTGTGTGATTGTACTGTTTACAGTAGTGTGTGATTGTACTGTTTACATTGTATTGTGTGCTTGCAATGTTTACAGTAATGTGTGACTGTACTGTTTACAGTTGTGAATGATTGTACTATTTACAATAGTGTGTGATTGTACTGTTTACATCAGTGTGTGATTAAACTGTTTTCAGCAGAGTGTGCTTGTACTGTTTACATTGTATTGTGTGCTTGCAATGTTTACAGTAACGTGTGACTGTACTGTTTATAGTTGTGAATGATTGTACTATTTACAATAGTGTGTGATTGTACTGTTTACATCAGTGTGTGATTGTACTGTTTTCAGCAGAGTGTGCTTGTACTGTTTACAGCAGTGTGTGGGTGCATGTTTACAGTAGTGTGACTATCCTGTTTACAATAGCGTGTGACTGAACTGTTTACCGAAGTGTGTGATTGTACTGTTTTCAGCAGTGTGTGTTTGTACTGTTTTCAATAGTGTGATTATATTTTTTACAACAGCGTGTGATTGCACTGTTTATAGTAGTGAGTGATTGTACTGTTTACAGTAGCGAGTGATTGTATTGTTACAGTAATGCGTATTGTACTGTTTATAGTATTGAGAGATTGTACTGTTTACATTAGCTGGTGCTTGCACTGTTTACAGTAGCGTGTAATAGTATTGAGTGATTGTGCTGTACACAGTAGTTTGCAGTTGTACGGTTTAAAGTGCCAGTATATGCGTGCGCAAGGGGATTCAGGTCAACTGAAGCTACTTTTGGACGCTTCGGGCAGAACGCCCGATGCGTCCAAAAATAACTTCACCTGAATCCCTTTGCTCATGCAGCTACTGGTACTTCCGCCAGATGCGTCTCAAAAATAATTTCACCTGAACCCCCTCACGCATAAAGCTACTGGTACAGTAAACAGTACATGAAGGAAAATGAAACACAGAAGAGACAGAAGCCACCCAAACAAACTGAAAAATCAGAATCGTCATTAGCAGTCAAGTGGTTAAAAATAACAACACAACCAAAAAAAAAATAAACAAACCAGCGAGTAATTGCTTTTAATTGCGCCGACTGAACAATTACAAACAGCCATTTCCATGCAATTCTTCATATATTGCATTAACTCATTCAAGGCGCCCCGCATTGATAACGTAGTATAGCGTTGCCGCCGGAAAGGCTATATACACTGTACCACCCTTTCACTGGGCGCCTTGAATGAGTTAACTAACCCAATTTGTCGCTCTCTTTTAAACTTCTAGCCAAGCTTAGTAGCTTATTTTTAATTGTTGCAGTTCGCATCTGCTTGATTGTTCGTGCCTTATAATTATATTTCAATTGTGTTTTGGTTTGCAGGCTCGTGCATGGTCCTCGATTGATTCAAAGCCTCTTTGTCCGTTCACTCATTCACTCAACCCCGCATCAATAGCTGCGGAAGTGTCGTATAGCGTTGCCAGCGGCAACGCTATACAACACTTCCGCAGCTATTGATGCGGGGCGCCTTGGATGAGAGAACGGACAAAAAATACCTTAGAAACTCCCCGCGTATGCAGTCACCGGTACTTTTACGCTATTTATGACAAGGGCCTAACCTGTTGGTTGTTGATAGCTATCGTTGGTTCATGGCGTTGTCTTGCTTTGTGGAATTTTCTGGTTTATTGTCTGGTGCGTCTTCCGTTTTTTTTTTTTTTTTTTTTGTTTGTTTGTTTGTTTTTGGGGGGGTTGTTTGTTTGTTTGCTTTTTTGGTGTTTTTTTCCAGTTATTGCTGTAATGTCATAGTTTGTTGTTCAGTTTTCGTGGTCTTTTCTTTCATCTTCCTCTCGCTGTGTGACCTTTTCTGGTTCTTTGTTTGGAGTGCCTTATGTTTCATTGCCGGATTGCGAGCTTTTGTTTCAGTCATTAATGTAATGTCACAGAGTTTTTTCCTTCTTTAGAGTCTTTTCTTTTTCTTCTTCTGCGACAGAAATGAGCTGTCAGCAAAGCATTGCATCGGGGTTTCCAATAATGGTAACGTGGACAAGATCCTCCTTTACAGACATTCTTTGACACAATCTTTGCTGCATTTTTGCAGCTCGGTTTTACAGTTCTCGACACACTCCTTCTCCTCTCTTCTCAGGCTCTCCACCCTCAAGCTTTCACAGTCATTCCCTGATCCGTACACGCAGTCGTTCTTGCAGACACAGTCATCAATAGTGCAGCGGCTGCGACACAGTATGCAGTTGACGTCTTCTGCTTGGGTGATGTAGACCAAACACGTCATGGCGAAGAGCAGGATCAGGAGACGTGACGTCATAAGTGAAGTGATGGCCTGTAAGATGTTCGTAAATCAAAAATTAGGTCAAAAGTGGATTAAAGTAAGTTGTTTGGAAATTTTAAAAAAATTAAAATAGTTCAAAAATGGATTAAAAGCCCAGAAAAATACGCGATATTCCGTGTTTGTCCGGGCTTTTAATCCACTTTTTTTTTTTTCGTCGAAACATGCAATTTTGCTCTAATTCTACTTTCCAAAGTCGTCTGTTAAAGGCAAGAGGGTAAAATAAGAATTAAGCAAGAAATAAGTAAGAGAATGTTTTAGATCCGTATGCCACATGGACAGTAAGTCTGTTATTGTGAAAAGCTTCCCAATGAAAATCTCGCTTTTCACAAAAATTGACTTAATATACTTTTCCTTCACATGTCAAGTCAAACTGATAGGATATATGAGAATTATGATGATGATGATGAAGATGACGATAATAATAATAATAATAATAATAATAATAATAATAATAATAATAATAATAATAATATAATAATAATAATAATAATAATAATAATAATAACGATGATGATGATGATGATGATGATGATAACAATAATAATAATAAACTAATAATTATTATTATATTATTATTATTATTATTATTATTATTATTATTATTATTATTATTATTATTATGACGATGATGCGGTTGAGGAGGAGGAGGAGGATGATCATGATGATGATGATCATGATGATGATGATGATAATAATAATAATATAATAATAATAATAATAATAATAATAATAATAATAATAATAATGTATACATACAGTCGACTTTGTATATAACGAGGTCGAATATAATAATAATAATAATAATACCGTTATTATATCGGCGCTTTTTCTCAAATTTTTGGGGAAATCGACTCAAAGCGCCGCGCCTGAAACCCAACACACACACTCACGAAACAGACACGGATTTACGCCATTTAAGACAAACACAATACAAACACGGTACAAGACAAACGAAGGGCCAGTCAGCTACTGAAGTTACAGAGATTTTTGATCGCTTGTATTTGAAAATTTGTAAAGTGGCCTGAGACCGGTACCAAAGTGTGGGGGGTAGGGGGGGGGTGGAAGAACCGGAGTACCCGGAGAAAGAACCCCCGACAGTCCGCCCGAATTAACGGTGACACTTACCGAGGAGAAAGTCCAACGCCGGAACCCGGTATCGAACCTCGCACCTTTGGCATTGGTGGCAGGCGCCTTAACCACTGCGCCACGGACCGCCGTAATATGACAAAAGTCGGACATAACAGCATTTTTTTCAGAGGTCTTGACAGTACTATTTCGATAGAAACTTCTTTGCTTGTAACAGATTTCGAATATAACAACCAGAAGTGAGAACAGTTAGGTCCCCGAGCGATTTGTTATAAGCTAAGCTGACTGTATTTGAGGCTCCTATACTTTCACATCAAAAGCTCTCGAAAACTTTAACTCATTCGCGCCCAGCCGCATCCGGATGCGGCTGGCCGCGAATAAGTTAAAGGCCGTGCTACTGATCTGTGATTGTGGACCTTACAGCTACGAGCCGTAACATCCACAATCAGAGATCAGCACACGGTCACGTCTATTTTACAATAGAGCAACAAATATCATTCATTAACTAAATGTCTTCAAGGGAGATATACGAGAAAACAGAGCTAGAACAAAACACCGACGTGGATATTCACTTTGTCATATTACCGCTTTCCAGTTGTTGTCTGTCTTAATAATAATAATAATATTAATAATAATAATAGTAATAATAGTAATAATAATAATAATAATAATAATAATAATAATAATAATAATAATAATAATAATATAATAGTACTTGTATAGCGCCCTAACCTCGTAAATTAGAGCTCTAGGCTCTTAACAAAAGCTAACTGTACAAAAAATAAATAATTACAAGAACGCAATTTACATTATGACGAAATGACACTATATATCAGACGTCACAAATCTGTCTGGTTGGCTTTCATTTTGAACCACACGGTTCCAGGCTGTTAGATTCGAAATCACGGCCCAGAATACAACAGGACCTGTTCAGAGCGACCACCCTAATGAGTGACCACCTGTCATTAAAGATCATCATTTAGGTGGCTGTAGCTGTGGCTGTAGCAACTGTGGCTGTAGCTGTGACTGTGGCTGTAACTGTGACTGTGACGATAGCCACCTAAATGATGGTCTTTAATGATAGGTGAGATTTTTTACTTCTCTTGTGAGAGCACCTGTCCAATTTTTCTTGCAAAAGTAGGCTTGTCAAAACAGGTTCTACTGTTAATGTGTAACCAAGTAAGCAATCTGACAGAGATATGCAACTCAATGGAAATAAAATGACACACGAAAGAGCAAGATAGAAATGGAAACTTTAATTGGGGAAAAAAAATAATAAAGCTTACCATCATGATAGAATGAGAGGTCCTGTAGTTTCAACGATCTTCTTGTACGGGCTGAGTAGTTGTCTAGTGTCAAGCAGTCCTCGTGGGACAGGATATATCGTGAACGTATTGCACATCACCTAAACCGTGACATTCAGGGGCATTTGTTTTTCTGCCAATTATGTGGTATTATTATTGTCAAGGGTTGTCGCCCTTCCGCTGAACCTTTTCACTGGGAGCGTGCCGCAAACTGCACCTGTTAACTCATTCGAGACGTGCCGCCTCCGGATACGCGGCTTAAGCCGCGTATGCGGAGGCGGCACGTCTCGAATGAGTTAAACAGTCAGGGATTTAAAGCCTGACAGTCGTTCCGCGTGAGAAGCTCAGATATCAAAAACCTGACACTCGCTCTGCGTGAGAAGCGCAGATATCACAAGCCTAACAGTCGCTCTGCGTGAGAAGCAGAGCCAGCAAGAGGTGTAAACCCTCATGAGCCCTCGCCTCCGCGTGGGCTCATGAGGGTCTATGCCTCTTGCAGTTTGGTGGAGGAGGGGGTGGGGGCGGGGGTCTGTGACCCGGCATGGATTTGCGTCACCAAACGCTGTACTAGAACTGCTTACAACAAACATAGCTGGCATTGTGTGTGTGTGTGTGTGTGTGTGTGTGTGTGTGTGTGTGTGTGTGTGTGTGTGTGTGTGTGTGTGTGTGTGTGTGTGTGTGTGTGTGCGTGTGCGTGCGTGCTCTCGGGTGCGTGTCTTTTTCTATGTGCCTGTGTATGTATGTATGTATGTATGTTATGTATGTGTGTGTGTGGGGGGGGGGGGGTGTATGTGTGTATGTGTGTGTATGTGTGTGTGTGTGTGTGCGCGCGCGTGCTTGCATGTGTGAATGTGTGTGTGTGTGTGTGTGTGTGTGTATGCCTGTGTGTGCTTGCGTGCTTGCGCGTACGCGTCTTTTTCTATGTGCCTGTGTATCTGTGTGTGCATGTGTGTGTGTGTGTGTGTGTGTGTGTGTGCGTGCGTGCGTGCGTGCATGCGTGCGTGCGTGCGTGCGTGCGCGCCCGCGCGTGCGTGCGTGCGTTGTGTGTGTGTGTGTGTAATAATAATAATAATAATAATAAGTTTATTTCAGTTTTTGAAAGTCATCAGGCCCATATGAACAAAGAGTACAATTTACAACCAGAAAATACAGGAAGGTGGTTGTAAAACACAATCACATAACATTACATCAGCGCACCCCCCCCCCGGCACCCCCCGCCCCCCCCTACCCCCTCCCCCCACCCCCACCCCCGAAAAAAAGGACGCACTTGAGTTGACGGGGATTACATATATTGCCCGTATTTACATGTGACACAATGTTCGGAGCAAATCCATCTACTTCCTTAATTTAAGGCAAGCTGAAATATACATGGCGACTATAAAGGCCAGTTTACCCTGTAGGTTTCCACACAACAGCTGAACTTTGAAATCGGATGGGAATCTGTAGTAAAACAGCGGAATGTATTTTTTACGTAAAAGGGGCATATTTTGGACACTCGAACAGAAAATGGCACAAATCTTCCGCCTTATGCCAATCACATGATTTACATTCTGGATTAGTGACGGGTTTACCAAACCTGGATACTCCGTTTAAACTTAAAGGTAAACGGTTTCATCTCAGTAAACATATTGCCCGTCTGAGTTCACAAGAGTTCAGCTGCCCTATGTAACTGGATCAAGTATTTCTGGGTGGTAATGGCAGTATTCTGTGTTTGAGGTAAGAGATGCATGCCAGTCCTGTCGGAAACAATCCATCAGCCGATCTTTGAATATCTGAATGAACATAGGAGTGTTTCCAACTGACTGCATTTCCCATACATACCCAAACCCGTGCATACATAACACAGTCTTTACTTGCGTAGCCCAGTTCCATCTACCTGAAGCATCATGCATACATAACACAGTCTTTACTTGCGTAGCCTAGTTCCATCTACCTGAAGCATCATGCATACATAACACAGTCTTTACTTGCGTAGCCCAGTTCCATCTACCTGAAGCATCATGCATACATAACTTCGTGTAACACTGTCTTGGGTATCTGTTTTCTGACATGGTAAGAAGTCTGCACCAGTACTTCACCATTCGAACATATGCATCAATGTACATAGGAAATCTTCCACACTCACCCAGCGCAATATTATTTTTTACCATCTCTTCCATCACCAAGGACCATTTTACAAACCTTTATATGAACCTGTCCAATTGCATCATGTCTCTGGAAACCCCAAACCTCAGACCCGTATAGCACAATGGGTTTAATCTTGACATAAAAAATGTGAAACACAGTGTCAGCTGGCAAGTTTTGTAATTTGAAGTATAATCTTTTGATGCCTGCAACTGCTCTCCTGGCTTTTCCATCTAAGTTCTCTACACATCTAGCCCAGTTCAGAGTGGAGGAAAATATCACACCAAGGTAAGTATAACTGACTCCACCTGAATCTGCTTGTCAGCATAAAACCATTTTTCACAATTAGTCACAAAACCTCCATTTTTGAAGACCACCACTTTTGTCTTGCCCATGTTCACAGAGAGTCCGCAATTTTTTACAGTATTTTTCTAAACAATTAATTTTCTTTTGAAGATCCACTACAGAGTCAGAGACAATGGCTATATCATCAGCATACATAAGAAGAAAAATCCCCAGTGGGTCTACAAAAATATCAATATAAATTGTTAATGACAAAACTGTACAACTTACTGATAACATTCAGAATTTCTCTGTAATTGTCAACATTTCTTGGGTTACCCTTTTTGTGTAGTGGAAATATCACAGCCTTGGTCCAACTTTCAGGGTAGTCCCCACTTTGAAACACACCATTAAACAAAGGATGCACAAATTTCACAAGGATTTCACCTCCACGAAGAAAAAGGTCAGTGGGCAAGCCATCAGGGCCTGATGCTTTCGCTTTCCTCATGCCGTTAATAGCACTGCGAATTTCATCATGCTTGATTTCCTCGTCAAACTTTGTATTATGAAAACCATCACAATCATCATATGCATGGTCATGTGTGTGTGTGTGTGTGTGTGTGTGAGAGAGAGAGAGAGAGAGAGAGAGAGAGAGAGAGAGAGAGAGAGAGAGAGAGAGAGACTGACTGACTGACTGACTGAAACTTTATTTATCAAGGATTGAGATATTAGGCACACAGGCCTTTCTTCCAATCTGTCCTTGCTACATCTACTGACATACAATAACAGGCAAAGTTACATTACACTCACAAACAACAGCGAAAGTAAAGCGAATTACAACAACACTACAAACAGCAGCAATGATTTAACAAGACACACAGGTACCCAAACGAAGATATTTGCACGTGTCATAATCACCGTTTGCGGGAGCCCTCCCCAGACACTCCCACCCGGGGGGCACGCCACAAGGATACTTTCACTCGAATGACATGCTAAGCACATCGTTTGAATAAACGGTGCACCAGCACTGCATCCCCTGACCAAGCCTGTACGGGAAGCACCCACACAAACGCAAATGGTATGATAAAAAATAATAGTTGCATAAAAAGAAATTTAAAATAATAAAAAGAAGAACAACAAATGAATATATGTTTAGACAACACTAGATAATTAAATTTACGTTGCCTTGGATAAATGCTTGTACAGTTTTGCTTTAAACTCAGCTAGGGAATTAACTTGTTGTAGATGCGGAGGAAGAGAATTCCACAGGAAACCACCTGAGTATGACAAACTGGATTTATACAAATCAATGCGGGGCCGCTTTATGCTCAGGTTGCTCCGAGAGGTGCTGCATCTCTTCTCAGTAAGAGTAAAGAGTTCCGATAAGTAGCTGGGGGCCTTACCGTTAAGAGCTGTGTGCACTAGTACGCACTTGTTAAATACTAAGTGTTTGTCAAGAGGAAGGAGTCCAGCTGCCTCGAGCCTCGCCTCAGTGGGTAGAGATGAGCTAGGAATAATTAGTTTGGCTGCTCACCTGTATAGCGAATTTATTTTCTTGAACTGGACCTCGCTGCAGCCATCCCAAACTGTGGAGGCATAATCAATGTGGGGCTTGATGTATCCATTGAAAAATAGTTTACGCGTGGTCAGATTAATGACCGCTTTCAGTTTAGACAGTAAAAATAATTTCTTTGAAATTGTCTTTCCGATGTGTATGAGATGAGGCTGCCAACTGAGTTGGTTATCTACAATTACCCCTAGTAAACGGTGCTGCTGTACTTGCTCTATGGGGACAGCTTCAAATGAGAGGTTTAGAGGCGCGGGTTGCAACTGATGTTTCTGACGTGTTGTGACTAGCATGCTTTTTGTTTAAGTTGGATTGACTATCATTCTATTGCTACTGCACCATTCAGAGACTTCTTGTAGGCTCTGCTGGAGGCTGTTGGTTATGTCAGCTACAGTTTTACGGGCTGCATGTAGCGTCGAATCGTCAGCAAACATGTCACACTCAGCACTAGCACATGTGATGTGTAGTGGTAAATCATTAATAAAGATACAGAATAACAATGGGCCCAAAACCGAACCCTGAGGAACACCAAGCTCTACTGGAGAGAGAGAGAGAGAGAGAGAGAGAGAGAGAGAGAGAGAGAGAGAGAGAGAGAGAGAGAGAGAGAGAGAGAGAGAGAGAGAGAGAGAGAGAGAGAGAGAGAGTTAAAGGGAAAGAGAATCGTTTTAATGTGATTACGAACGCTTGCAGTAAAGTGTAACTGATTGTTGTACATGTATATATATGTGGCGTTCACATGTGTTGCCCGTATGTTTAACTCATTGAGCCCGAGGTACTAAATATCCACATTTTTCAGTTATCCTCTGAGGACTGCATTACAATTCAGGAGACAGATCGATTATGATAGTTCAAGTGTGGTGCAGAATAGCTTTGCGCCTATAGGCGCAATGCTATTCTGGCACCACCATTGAAACATCATGGTCGAGCCATATCTTGCTGTGGTTTGTCACGGATAGAATGAGTTAAGTTTGGTTTGGCTCTGCATGATTGGTTCTACTGCTTGTAGGGGAAGAGACCCATGTATGAAACACTTAAGCAAAAATGTCTCGCGCGACCGTCCTAAAAAAGGTAGAATCAATCCGTAACCAGAGTTTGATAGAGATTATACTGATGCATCTTAGGACAAAGCCAAATTTCAAAACTCGAATCGACCCAGAAGCAGTTCCAGTTTGAAAAAGTGACACATTGGCACCATTTGCTTAATATGAAACACTAGGTCTCCTATTATGAAACAGTGTGAATATGTCCTCTTCGCAAGTTTCACTTACATTTTGTTGGAAAATTAAGGCACGAGAGATGGTTAGCACACATTATAGGCTCATTTAACATTGAAAGTGAGTTAAATATAATGAGTCATCCGCCACTGGTCCACTATTGGTCCATCCATTCTTCATCCTGTGTATATCCAATTGTGACATATTTTATCATTTTGAATTTATGAGAGACCATCAGAGCCACAGACTTCTAATTTGGCACAGTGATCCTATTTGACAATAGCTTTGATTGTCACTTGCGCTTACCTCCAAACAAGGTCAAGGTTACAAAGGTCAAACGGGTGATTTAAAAAAAAAAACTAGTTATAATCTTGTTTTAAAACTTGCCAAAGAGAAAACTGATGAGACAACTTTTGTTTGCAGCTCTACTAAGTTAAACTCTCTTTAAGGTCAAAGGTCACGGGAAGTAAGAAGGCTTTTACTTTAGGTTGTTGCTATTGCAGGTAGTTCGAATGTTAACTTTGCATCAAGACCCCAGTAGAAATGTTGCTAGGAGTTTACACTGTCTGTGCATATTAATTTTATTGGCTCCTTCCAAAAGTCAAAGGGCAGGCATGGTCAGCAAGTGTGTTGAAAGTGTTCTATGTATGGGGGAGTAAAAGGTACGTATTTAGTTTTTCCACTTCAGAAGCTGGCATTATCGACACAGATTTATGTACATGTTCAGAAGCACATTCAGGGGGAGAAGGGTGTTCCAAGGTGCACGGCTCCCAGGATATTTTTTAATGTGTCGTTTTCCATTTTTGGGAGTTTGGAACCCACCCATCCCCACCTCACCCCCTCCACCCCCCCACCCCACCCCACCCCCCCCCACCCCCCACCCCTCACCCCCCCCCACCCCACACACACACACACAAACACACGCACACACACATGCACATACACCCTCCTGCGCCTCTTCTTGGCGGAAATTGTAAACGGTCCATCGGGTGATTTTTGGGTCATTGGTGAAAACCAGACCTCCCTTCCCGCGACCCCTCACCCGCACTAACACCAGCACCAAGCACCCCTCGTCTTAGTCAACAAGTGGTGCATTTTGTAGGTCTTCACACTCTTCACATTCTCAGCAACTGTGACTCCGTCGACAGGAAGAGTTCCCACGAAAAGGTCTACGGAATCTCCCGCAATTTCTCTTTTTTAACTGCCCTCTACCTTAAAGAGAGGTAATTCGCAATAGTATTCGTGGTATAAAATGCATACTTAGGTACTTTCAAACTTTTGCACCCAAAGTTAACTTTGAGTAATTGAGTAATTCCCCTTGGTATGTGTACAGTTCTAGAAACGCCAGCCTCACCTATCTGGTGTGTGAGTAACCTTTTAAAAATTTGTGTGCGGAAAATGACTAATCTTTACAAGCATAGCTACCTTTGATGACCTTGACCTTTTCTACAGGTGAAATATGTAGATAAAGTTGTTCTTGTAAACTACAGTTGTGTGGAGTTTAAAGTCTGTGAATGTTTTAGTCCCTAAGAAATTGCCTTATACAAACACACGCATACACACACGACAGCTGAAGAGCATATGCATGGACGATTGGTGACTACATTTATACTGTTTCACATTTGCTGTCACACCTAAGCCAACAAAGTTTGCTTTTGGAACAAGTATTTAGCCTCACCCCCTCCCCGCAGACAGTCATGCGCCATTTTGTCTATCTGAAAGCATTACCAACAACTGTGCGCGTCATCTTGAAGTGATGTAGCAACATAAACCTGGTTTTTGACATCAGTATCTGTTTTATTCTCTTCGCTACCACTGGACGCAAAATTGCTCTGAAATCTTTCTTAATTTAATCCCAAGGAACCCCAACCGTCAAATAAATATATGTCATTTGTGTCAGCAAGAGCCAAAATCGCCATGAGCCCCCGCGATCACGCGAGGCTCATGGGGATCTGTGTTTTGCAGATGGATCCTATTGAGAGTTTCTCGGCTGTGAAAGGGTTAAGTGAAGATATCATCAAGCAACATTTTTTTTTAAACCGGGCCTGTGGCTTCAGAGATATTGCCTGCACAAAGGCTCACACAAATATGACCTCTGGGGTATTCTCTACTCAGTAATCTGCAAGACAAATATGGCAACTATGACCATGACCTTGAGGCAGAGGCGCAGTTAATATTGATGGCAATGTGTGATATGGTAAAATACTTTTATCTAAAATTTGGATTGAATAGGCCCAATGGTTTTTGAGATATTGCCTAGCACACAATCCTGCACAAAACAAATATGGCCGTCGTGATCTTGGCCTTTCAGACAGTGCATAGATTCTGGTGTGCTACACTCTGTGTCGTCACAAAATATCACAATATCACAATTTGCCATTTGGATCACATCATTTTGGTGTGTAGAGTAACATTGCCTGGACAATAGCATACATAGTAAAATGTCGCCGTTGTGACCTTGACCTTGACGAAAGTGACATGATCGTGGTGTGGAATACTTTGTATTGAGAAAAAGTATCTACATCTGAAATTTGGAACAAACTGGCTGGATAGTTTCCGTTCTATACGCTAGACAAACACTGTTCTTTATAATTATGAAACACTGTTCTAAATATGAAACACGTTTCGTATTAGGTGCTCTTTGAGATTCATAATAGGAACAAGATACCCCTCCAGGAAAATGCGTGCCTCCAAAAGAACAAAAAGAGAACCAAACGAATGCCGCTGGTTATCTGATGTCCGAAGATTGCTCTTCATGACAAGAGTAGCTTTTTTTTTTTTTAAATCACAAAACTGAATGCTGATTTAGGTGTTTCAAAATGGCGAAAAAATAAGAAGCAATAGGGTCAAAAATCACATTTTCTCTGCGTGTTTTCGTTCTCATCACGCCTGACATTTTTGTACCGGAAATAAGGCTCACTAAATTAGCTCTACATTACTGCACAGATGGAATTTGGAAAAGTTATTCCGTTTCGCCGGGAGCAAGATGTTTCATAATAGCGCTGTTTCTTAATATGGGCTCCTCCCCATTGCTTAACGTCCCAAAACCAACATGATTTTGTCGGGACGTGCGTGCGCTGCATGTGATAAAAACAAAGTAGAATATTCAGCATGCATGGTAAGATGACGGTTCAAGTCAAATGAACAAGCAGGGTACAAGAATCAAAGACATAGGAAGAAAAATCTCAAAATCCTGATGAGAAGAACCCAACGATGAAAGAAACGCGCTTAGAAAAGATAGTTACAAAACAATTTATTAACATTTCAAAATGTCTGTACCTAGTACAACATTTTTGCTTCCCACCAAAGCGTATGATGTAGATGTTTATTTGCAACTTCCTCAATTGTTGGGCCGAAACTCCATTCACCCTTTAAGTGGGCGTTATGCCATGCCTGCCACTGTGTCTTGTGGTCTTCTAGGTCTCTACAGAGACGAGTCAGCTTAGCCGTCATCTTGGTATCTCTCAGTTCTGCCGTTAGCTCGCTGGCATTTAGGTCATCGCGGAGCTGAGCCATGTCATCTCTCAGTTGGGTGATATCGAGCTCGCGTTGGATTAAATCAGATTTGGGCTGGCTGACTTCATCCTTTACGTTTGTGAAGCCAGACGTCACCTGTGTTTCCAGCTGACTGACGGTGGATCTCAGGCGGGCTTGGGGCTGGGTGACTGCACTCTGTAGTCGAGCTTCTAGGCTGAGCATGTTGGACTGCATCTTGGCTCTGGCTTTAATCTGAGCTTTGTTTTCAGCTTCTTTTTCACGTCTCAGTTCCCCCGCCTCGTCTGTCATACGACGCAACGCTTCTCCCCATCTATCCTGCATACGACGCATTTTCTCCTTCTGATCATGCACACGAAGGACATTTTTACAGTTATCTCGCACTGTCTCTGTTTGATCTTTCATTAAAAGCAGCGGTTCCTCCGTCTGATCTTGCACACGATCCTTTTCTTTCTGGAACTTGCTTTCAGCGCGCGATGTTCCAGACTTGATGCCAGTCTGCATTGACCGCGAGTCATGAGGTGGTGCGACAGGCGCTCCGGGGGCGTGGTTCCACTCCAGGGCCTGAGTCAGTCCCACACGCGCGGTGATCGCTGCAATGGTAAAAGAACAACACTGTCAAGCCTATAGCAAAATGAGCTCTCACAAATCAGTCCAGTCGACTCTGAATACGTGATCTTATTAACTCATTCGAGACGTACCGCCTCCGGATACGCGGCAGGCACGTCTCGAGTGAGTTAATCATCTTTTGTGATTATGATACAAGCTTACAGTTTCAGTCAGACCGTGCTATTCGCGCGCGTTTCTGTGTTCCAATTTACGCAGACTTCTGACGAAAACCACACAGCGAGCACAGGGTCCCTCGACCGACGTCGGCCTCAGTTGTTCCGCGAAACAACTGAGGTCGGCATCTGCTCGAGGACCTTTCGCTCACCGGGCAACCTCACGGCATCTTGTCGAGCGAAGGGGTTGGGGGGAAACCTACCTTCAAATCCTGGGATTAATGCCTTTGCCATCATCAATGTGATTTCATACACGGTGCACGGACAGCTTAAAGGCCCACTACCGCCTTAACGGTTCAAAGATCCACTTCTGTAACCGATAGTTACGTAACGCTACACACAGGTCTAGTTATGGTTCATTTAGACACAGGACAATCCAGTTCGGCAGCACATGTCTGTATCAAGTAACCTGACAATGACTCCACTGCGTTCTAGAAATACAACGGTTTCAGTACAAGAAACAGCTAAAAATAGATTGACACGCTAACGGCAGCTCAGGATAAATAAGTGCGGTTACGCGTGTGCTTTTGCTGCGTGTCCAAACTGCTGTTAAAGTTCATTAGGTGTGTCGACAAGGCATAACAAACACACATGGTGATGAAATGTGTCTTCATATTTATGCGTAATGGTACTTTAACCCCAGGCACATTCCAGGCTCGTGAGTCCGACGCTTTGCAGCCAAAGCTACCATGCATACATTTTTTTTACAACACAGACCTGTACGTGCATCGATGTTTTATTGAAATATTGTGCCCCATGACCGAAATCCCCAAATTTTGAAGTTGCCATTCTCTCTGAAGACCCTATTACAATATTGGAGGCAGATCGGGTGTAACAGCTCAAGGGTGGTGCCAGAATAGCTTGGCGCCTATGGGCGCCAAGCTATTCTGTCACCACCCTTGAACTATCATGCTCGATTCATATCTTGCTGTGGTGTGTCGGGATTGAAAGAGTTAACACAAGTAACTAATCCACCAACCATATTTTGACAAAAGTCCTGTCAAATACTATTTTCAACTTTGAAAGCCAAAATTGGAACAGATACCTGATGATAAGACCATCCTATGCATGCTAATTGGGCCGGCCCCTCTAAAAGGTCAAGGGTCAAAACAGATCGTCAAATGTGGGTAAAATGCTCGTAGAAGGTTAGCAGAAAATGGTAGTTCACGCATTACAGAAGGCTCGGGAAATCCATTTATAAATTGGTCGCTAGTCTGATTAATGAATTCAAGAGTCCGAAATAGCTCAGGCGGTTAAGCGTCGGAGCAAGAGAGCGAAGGGAATCGCAGGGTCGTGGGTTCGAGTCCCCGTCCTGGCCCCGGTAGCTGGACTCGCAATCCAGGGAAAAAATACGGACTTGTTCCATAGCATGTTCTTTGAAAAGTCCTGGTAAATCAAAGTAGCACAGTTGCAATGCGCCTGAATTCATCAGTGTTCAGGTCGTACTCCATAGGTAATAGATTTCCCTGTCCCCCATAACCCACCCGTCAGGGCCGTCCTTTATCACTTCGGTGCCGTGGACGTTAAACCCCGAACTAACCATTAATAAATTCATGAAATGCCTGGATGGTTTTTGCCTTCTCTGTATTTCATAAACGGGTTAAGAAAATCACAAATTTCCTGATTTCATGGCTTGACTGTAACACACACACACACACACACACACACACACACACACACACACACACACACACACACACACACACACACACACTCGCCACAACGTGCGATTCTGACCTCCAAAGCCTGTACACGACATATGTTTGCCACAGTAGCAAAACGTCTTCGGGCCGGCGAAGGCTGCAGTGGGCCCGCGCACATCCGTGTGCGGACCGACTGCGGTGGTCGTGGGCCCGAGGACCTTTGCTGACTGGGTTGTAATGCTCATCGACAGACAGCTCTGCTAACCCAGTGAAATACCTGGCATGACATCAGTGGCCGTGTCCTTTGTGTTGGGAATGTCAGCGGGATCTGAAGGCAGGGGCCGCAGCAAGATCACTGACACAGGCCACTCGTTGCCCCCAGCAGCCAGTGTCACTTCCTCCATGTTAACCACTTTCAGGGCATCTGCAAATTAACAACGTACAGAATTTGCAGATGCGTCACCATTGACGGCGTCTCTTCCAACCCAGTCAGGCTCTCCTGCGGCGTTCCACAGGGGTCCGTCCTGGGGCCGGTCCTTTTCACACTCTACACCTCCCCCCTGTCCAACATCATCCAGTCTCACCACATACTCCACCACCTCTACGCTGACGACTCACAACTACTAGACAAAGACAAACTCGACAACACTCAGACACTACTGACTCGCACGGCTGACTGTTATGAAGACGTGAAAAACTGGATGACAGCAAACAAGCTCAAACTGAACGACGACAAAACAGAAGCCATGCTGGTAGGCACTCGCCACAAACTTCCCCAGCTCCCTCCCTCTCTCCACCTTCAACTCGACAGCACCCCTATCTCCCTCTCTGACTCGGTCAAGAACCTTGGCGTTATCCTCGATTCCTCTCTTTCTATGACCAGCTTCGTCTCCGCCACGGCCCAGGCATGCTATTTCCACCTCCGCCGCATCAGTCAGATCAGAAAATACCTCACTACCGAAGCTGCCACCAAACTCCCTGTCTCTCTCATCTTATCTCGCATCGACTATTGCAACTCTCTCCTTTCCGGCCTTCCTCACTCCACCACTCTCACTCTCCAGCGCGTCCAGAACAATGCTGCCCGCCTCGTCCTCAGAAAGAAAAAATCCGACCACATCACTCCCCTGCTCAAGCTCCTTCACTGGCTCCCCATCCCCCAACGCATTAATATAAGATTCTGTCTCTCTGCTACAAATCCATGAACAACTGCGCTCCTGCCTATCTCTCCAACTTACTTCACCCCTACACTCCTCCCCGCTCCCTCCGCTCCGCCTCCGACCCTCTCCGCCTCCTCATCCCCCGCACCAAACTCAGCACTTTCGGCCCCCGCTCCTTCTCAGTATATGGTCCATCTACCTGGAACACTCTCCCACTCTGTATCCGTCAGAAACACTCGCTCTCCTCCTTCCAGTCCGCCCTCAAAACTCACCTCTTTCAACAGTTCTAGCACTATATCACCACACTCCCCACCCCAAGCTGACCGTCGTAATGTATTTTCACTATTTGTGTCACGTGAGTCATTGTCTAAAGCGTGCGCATGCGTGTGCAAGTTGTGAGTGCGCGCTTAGAGTTATAATTATTATAAGATAAGTGCATTATAAATACCGTAATTATTATTAATTATTAATAAAATTTACGACTAACCTTGTTTAGTAGATAAATCAACACCGCATAATATGTACTTAGTATATAAATCAACACCGCATATATACTTAGTATATAAATCAACACCGCATATATACTTAGTATATAAATCAACACCGCACATATATTTAGTATATAAATCAACACCGCATATATACTTAGTATATAAATCAACACCGCATATATACTTAGTATATAAATCAACACCGCATATAAATCAAGACTGCATCCACTACCTCATTCAGCCCGACGCGCGTATTTCCCAAATTTTGGAGGCGTCATCTAACGACTATGCAGCTGTTGCAGGAGATGGATCGACCATGATAATTCAATGTTAGTGCCAGATTAGCTTGGCGCCGACAGGCGGCAAGCTAATCTGGCACTACCCTTGAATTATCATGGTCGACCCATCTCCTGCTGTAGGGCGTCAGGCTGAATGGGTTAACAACGTACAGAATAACATTTACGACTAAGTTTTCTTAGCGTATAAATCAACACCGCCGTTAACAAAGACTGCATCCATTAAAATGTTTTTTTTTAATAAAATTAAAATAAAAACTCACTCACTCAGTGCAGTACGGAGTTTTTCGCCTTTGCGCATTAAAGGGACATTTATTTAAGTCATGAGAAACCACTCCCGATACAAATGTGAATGCCTACTTCTACTTTGCTAATCTGACAAATCTGGAGGGGGGGGGGGATATATCGGTTGTGGTGGAGGGGGGGGGGGGGGGCTTGTTGACCCGTGTAAATGAAGGCATGTCCTAACCCTTTGCGTTTCGATAGCGTTTTTGTCGCGTTGATTCGTGCAAGAAATCATCGCGACAAAAACCAATACCAACATGCAACGGGTTAAAAGGTATGTACCTAACCCATTGTGTCCCGGATACAAAATACCCACGTTCTGGAGTTGTCCTCTGAGGACTGCATTACAATTAAGGAGACAGATCGACCATGATAGTTCAAGTGTGGCACCACCCTTGAACTATTATGGTCGATGTATATCTTGCTGGGTGTGCCAGGACTGAATGAGATAAAGCGTGTTCACACAGTGTAACGCGGCCGACTCAACAACATCCAGACCAGAAAGGTGACTGCCAAGCGTGTAAAATGCAGAAAAATCCCCAACAGATAAACAAACACGCTTAGAAAAGACAGTTTATCTTTTGTTTTACGTCACATCCTTCAACTGACCTTTTCCTTCTTCGCTGACAAGGTTAGTAGCGACTGAATTCTATTATACTTGTTTGTTTGTCTGTTGTTGTGGAGTTTTTTTTATAGTAATACATTGGTGGGAAAAATGTCTTTTTTTAAAGGTGTTTCTTTCTTCGTTGGGTTCTTCGCGACTCAAGAAAGGAACATACCTTATTTATGATTGTATGTAAGACTATGCATTTAATGTTGATCCTGTAGTTAGAAAAGGGAAAAGCTTTCTGAGTCGATGTCAGCCATTTGCAAAGGAAGATTCCGTAGACTGTGATGTCACGTCATACTCCGGTTTCAGTTTCAATCTCAGTTTCGGTTTCAGTCATTCAGACGAAAGGTTCTTCGAACAAGCCCAGAGTTTGTGGATCAACGTGGTTTGCGACGCGAATTTGTCGCGTGGCTAATAAAGGGGTTATTTGACTAGTCTCTCAGATAAGTACCAAAACAAACTCACCTTCAGCGCGTTCAAATTCCACAAAGGCGATTCCTGCACGATCCGGACAATGGACTCTGTTTACACGACACCCCCCGTTCCCCAGATATCCCATGTGGGCTTTGATGTCGTCTGCAGTAAAATCCCACTTAAAGAAAATGTGTCCATGGAGCAGGACAGTAGTTGGCGCCTGAAGCACTCGCTTCTTCTCCTCATCTGTACAGCATATAAGCAATAATCATGGATTAACTCATTCAGCCCTAAGACCGTATTTCCCAGATTTCGGAGGCGTCATCTAATGACTATGTACCCGTTGCAGGAGATGGATCGACCATGATAATTCAAGGGCAGTGCCAGATTAGCTTGGCGCCGACAGGCCCCAAGCTAATCCTGCACTACCCTTGAATTATCATGGTCGATCCATCTTCCCCTGTAGTGCGTCAGGACTGAATGGGTTAATTTTACATGCATACACTCCATACACGGCACCGACTAAATGCAAATTTGTAACAAACACAGCCAATCGGTGCGTCAGCAGGCTGGAGCAAAGCTAGGCATGCTCATATAAAAAAAACAGAGTTTTTGTGGATTAACTCATTCGAGACGTGTCGCCTGCGGACACGCGGCGATTCGCAGCGTGTCCGCAGGCGGCAGGTCTCGAATGAGTTAATGATGGTGTTGGGAGTGTTCAGAAACACTAAAAACTGTAAGCTGACTTCTGCATTGCTGAAGGAAAATTATAAAGAGCAGCTAACAAAAAGCGCAAACGGTAGTCTGGAAGATATTAATATTACACTGGTTACCTCTCGGTCCGCTTCGCTCATGAAGCTGATCGAGGTAGGTAACCAGTCTGACTATTTGCGTTAACATTGGGAAACGCCCAAAGTTAACGCAAATAGCCAGATTGGTTACCAACATCCAATACAAAGTTAATGTAAATAGCCAGATTGGTTACCCACCTCTCTACAAACTGACCTTAAATGTTCTCGTTGACGAAACAAAGAAAATACTTTGAAGTAAGTATTGTCCTACAACAACCATAACGAGGAAATTGGATGCTTACCTGGAGAGGATATAGTCTGATGTCCACTGTAAACAGTCATATTCTGTTCGTCAAACAAAAACACACGCGCCGAAAACCCTTTTATCGAGTGATGATCCCTGCGCACTACGATCACTGCATCTGTAACACAAAGGAAAACATTCAAAATGAGGAAATCGGTCCATTCATTATAGTTTGTTCTATGGTGGATAAATGCATGTAAATACTGAAATATAAACATTTACACCAAAATGCTGGCAAAACATTCCTGAACAAAAATAATGGTATAGTGACGGGGAGAGAGAGAGAGAATGAATGAATGAATGAATGAATGAATGAATGAATGAATGAATGAATGAATGAATGAATGAATGAATGAATGAATGAATGAATGAATGAATGATACTTTATTTCTCAAGGATGGAAACAATAGGCGCACAGGCCTCTTCTCGTGTTTGTCCTTGCTAAACTACAACATTAAAAGCAACACTAAAACAATGTTAACAGCACAAAACAAGCGGCTACACCCACAGGTCACTTGTGTTACATTCCGATACAAGTTCCAAAGTCGCTGAAAATTATACACACACACACACACACACACACACACACACACACACACACACACACACACACACACACACACACACACACACACACACATACACAGCAAAATGGCAGGATCTTGGTTGGGGGGGGGGGGGGTTGCGATGTACATTGTGTTTATAGAAAGCGACTGCACGCTTATGATACAGCTACTCATGTGTAGGAATTTAGTGAACAGGCAAAACACTACAATAAAGAGAGATATTATGTAAAAGCTAACAAGTGCAAAACGGAGGACCACAGGAAATCATTGACATGACTCTTTTGGACATATTATCTACGTTTCTTTCAAGTTTGCTCAGAGATGTATTTAAAAGCTTTCGTCCTAAACAATGGAAGATGTCTCGTTTGCTGTATATGTGGAGGAAGTGAGTTCCATAAATAGGCACCCGCGTACTAAAGGCTATATTTAAACAAGTCAATTCGGGGCCGTTCAATGACGAGACTGTTCCTCAAAGTGCTGTAAACCCTTTCGCTCTCAGTGAAAAGCATAGCCAGGTAGAGGGGGACTTTCCCGTTCAGTGCTTTGTGCTTAAGATTAGGGGTGTAGGGGGCTCTGGATAGAGGTAGCACCTTTGCTGTTCGGCAGCTGCGTCCTACATAGGACGGACGGGCATCACTGGTCCTCATCCATCTCCTTAATCTCTCACGTGCTGGCTCCAAGCGCCACACCCTGGCAAACCACCTCAGCTGGTGGGCTAAACAACGTGAGGGGGTGGTGTTCACATTGCACCACTAGGCGGATGAGCTGTTTCTGACAGCCAACGGCTAGAGGACGGAGGAGATCAGGTTGGATCCAACGGCCAAATGTGGGGGAGTAAACCTTTCAAATCAGGAGTGGAGCCCCGAAGGCAGACAGCTGCCTGTATTCACGCACTGTTCTGGCAGCTCCTGCAGCCAAACTGGTGCCAAACGTACTGCTTTGCATTCCTTTGGATACATCAGCGAGGCCGAGAGGGGGATCTTGACGTCTGGGCACCCCAGGATCTCCATAAACTTCGCCCAGGCTTGCGCCCTGGAGAGGTCACTCCAGTGACTGACCCAGCAAGCGCATATACCCATTGTCTTCCGAGACAGGATGCCAAACAGCTTAAGATTAAATAATAAGGGCCCTAGAATAGACCCCTGGGGAACACCGCAAGTTACTAAACCATCAGAGGAATACTTGCCATTTAGCAGTACTTTCTGTGTTCTGTCCCTGATATAGGAAGATATAAAGGAGACAGTATTTGAGTCAATGTGATAGAATGGTAGTTTTTTTAGTAGGATAGAGTGGTTGACAAGATCAAAAGCTTTTTTCAGGTCAAGAAAGATTGTACCTGATACTTTATTGTCATTTATGGCAGAGAGCCATTTATCAATTAAATGATTGAGGGCAGTTTGGCACGAATGTAGAGGTCGAAATCCTGATTGTGCTGCAGTTATCAGATGGTTTTGCTCCAGAAAGTTTAGAAGATGAGTATGGATATGTCTCTCGAGCGGTTTTGAAATACAGGATAATATGGAAATGGGCCTGTACTCGTTTAGGTTGCATAAATCTTTGCTTTTGGGAAGCGGGATTACCTTCGCTTTTTTCAGCTCGTCGGGAAAAACGTTATGTCTGATCAATAAATATAAATAAAGGTCAGGGATTCGACGGCGTAGGGCAGAGATAGTTTTAAAATCTGACTACTAATGCCATCTGGACCGCAAGACGATTTGTTCTTTAAACTGGAAATAGATTTGCCTACATCTAGGACAGTCATAAGCGGTACTAAAAATGGGCCGCAGGCTCTCTGTTGACTATGGTGACGTAGTTGATGAGAGCAAGCGTAGTTTACAGGGTTAAGTGTATTTGACTTCGCCAGAGTTTGAGCAACAGTTATGAAGTGAGCGTTGAATGCATCATCAGTAAGATCGCGCGGAAAATTAGGCGATCGTTTACTATTACCTTTGGTGAAATTGTTTATTACTTGCCAGACTGAACGGATGTCTTTGCCGTCGGCAATAATTTGTTCTGCATTTTGCCTCTGTGCTTTACGAACTAGAGATTTGACATGGTTTCGCTGCTTCTTGTATTCAGTAAATTTATTGTCTCGTTTTAATTCATCTCTTACTTCCATTTCTTGTTTTATCTCATCAGAGAGCCATTTTGGCATAACAGGATATTTGACGAGTTTGATGCGCTTAGGCTCGTGTCTATCCAGAACGGCGAGAAACAGCTCGTACCAGCGTGACAGGGCATCGTTAGGGTTTTTGCAGTTTTTTATATCATAAAATGGTACTAAAGATAGTTCATATAAAAAAGCAGTTTGGTCGAATTTTTTAAAACATCTATACATTATGGTAGTGTGTCCTTTGATTGACTGTTTGGCTAACCTAACAGACAACGTAAAACAAACAGGAAAGTGATCACTAATGGAAATATTAGGTACGCTAACATTTTTTACAACGCTGACATTTGTGCTATATACATGGTCTATCAGCGTTGAAGATGAGGAAGTCACTCTAGTAGGTGACTGGACAAGCTGTTTCAACCCTAAAAAATTCAACATGGATCTCCACGAAGTGTGTCCTTGCTTTTGCAAGTCTATGTTGAAGTCTCCCAAAATATGTACATCACCTTTGGACTCCTGAACCACATCCATCATTAACACAAACTCGTCCTGCCAGGAGGCTGAGACTGCTGGGTTTCTATATACAAAACCTATAAGAACAGGCGAGGACTTGGTCGTTTCAACTTCTAACCACATGCACTCTATATTAGGGGATTCTAAACCACAACGCCTCTTTGCATAGTTGTTGATGGAATTGTGTACGTACACAGCTAGGCCAGTATGTCCGGGGCAGATGCATCTCGCCTGAGAATGGAGTAATTGTATATAGCTATGGCATGGTCACTAATGTTAGCTGTTAGACGAGATTCCGTAAATCCAAAAATGTGAAATGGTGAGGACTGGTTTAGGAGAATAGTTATATCTAGTATTTTGTGACAAAGGTGATACACATTAAGATGACCGATATTTAAAGAATGAATGCTGTTGCCACCTGTTGACATATTAAAGAGAGAGAGGGAGAGAGAGAGAGAGAGAGAGAGAGAGAGAGAGAGAGAGAGAGAGAGAGAGCATGAGAGAGCGAGAGAGAGAGAGAGAGAGAGAGAGAGAGAGAGAGAGAGAGAGAGAGGGAGAGAGAGATAGAGAGAGAGAGAGAGAGGAGAGAGGAGCGAGAGAGAGAGAGAGAGAGAGAGAGAGAGCGAGAGAGAGAGAGAAGAGAGAGAGAGCGCGCGCGCGCGAGAGAGAGAGAGAGAGAGAGAGAGAGAGAGAGAGAGAGAGAGAGAGAGAGAGAGTGAGCGAGAGAGAGAGAGAGAGAGAGAGGATAGAGAGACAGAGAGAGACAGAGAGAGAGAGAGAGAGAGAGAGAGAGGAGAGAGAGAGAGAGAGAGAGAGAGAGAGAGAGAGAGAGCGAGAGAGAGAGATAGAGAGAGAGAGAGAGAGGGAGGGAGAGAGAGAAGAGAGAGAGAGCGAGAGAGAGAGAAAGAGCGAGAGAGAGAGAGAGAGAGAGAGAGAGAGAGAGAGAGAGCGAGAGAGAGAGAGGGGAGAGAGAGAAGAGAGAGAGAGCGAGAGAGAGAGAAAGAGCGAGAGAGAGAGAGAGAGAGAGAGAGAGAGAGAGAGAGCGTCAGTCTGTAGCCTGCGTAAGGGGGAAGGACGCTATAGAATAGCGCTGTATTATTATTATTATTATTATTATCCTAACATCAGCGACACGTTTGTTGGATCATAATACGTAGCATAAATGGCATCATTGTGGTGATGATAATGACGACGCAAATGATAACCACATAATTATTATTATGATCGTCATCATTATCATCATCATCATCATCATCATTATTATTAGAATTATTAACATTATATCATCTTTATGGTGACATTGACAACAACAATAATAATGATGATGACGATGCGGAAGACATAATGATGACGGATAATCGTTTTAATAATCATCAACATATGATACGGTGGAGATTTCAAATCCTGACCAGACACCCTATCAATGTTTCATCTAAACAGGACTGATAAGGCAAGAGAACAGTCACCGTGGTCTGTTTCTGTCTTACCTTTGTGGTCGAGGAAGTCAACAATGTAAGTGAAGTGATCCTGTTTATCCACACGCTCCACCGGCCCGCCACCACTCTCTTCTCTTGTCTTCATATATTCCCAGACATCGGTGTCACTGATATTATTTAACTCGTCCCCACAAACGACGAGCACGGACTTGAGCGGCGAGGGATCTTGAGCTGGTGCTGGTTCGTTTGCTGAGTGCCCCATGGCGTGTGGCTTGGCCGAAATTTCACAACAAACGCAAAGATGAGACTGAATACAAGTAAAAGGCACGAGAAGTAAGAAGTTGAACGGCCCCGTTACAACTGAGAAAGCTCTTGTGTTGTGTTGTACCCGTCTTTTCTAAGCGTGTTTCTTTCTAAGCGTGTTTCTTTCTCCGTTGGGTACTTCTTTGCATATTACACGCTTGGCAGTCACCTTTTTGGTCTGGATTGAGAAAGCTCTGCTACCAGCCGTACGACTAGGACGTATTTGGAAATGGTCATCGGTAAAAAAAAAAAATGTTTTGACGGTTCTACGACAAAATTAGTGGCATCGGCTTTTCCCGATGACTATAATTTTGTCGTAGAACCGTCAAACCATTGTTATAAAAACTGTCAGCACCGTCATGCCTGATTGCGTAGCCAGTAGGTATGCTCACGTATTGATCACTCCCAGTGGATGTGACAAAGAATAATTGTTGGTGCCAGGCAGGCCTATAAATAAGTCTGATCTCAAAACAGCGTAAAATAAATCAGTACAGTGGGGGCCTTTCACACGAAGACATTGATCACTCAGCAAACGTGTGCCAGACGTCTGTGATATACATATGCAGCCAAAAAGCCAAGTGTAATGTCGCGAGTAAATCGCGTTTGCACAGGTGTTTCCCAGGGCCTATTTTTAACCCATTTAGCACCGAGTCCCTACAGCAGGAAATGGATTGACCATGGTAAGCTAATGGTAGTGCCACTTAATTCGCCTGAAGGCCACTATCTGGCACTACTCCTGCAACATGGTCACACAGTCATTAGCAACACTTCCAAAATTTGAGGAATGGGACCTTAAGAGTAAAAGGGGTTGAGACCGGGTGACGAGAGAAGTGCCTTGTGTGGGTGTGTGTGGGTGTGGGTGTGTGGGTGTGTGTGCGGTGTGTGTGTGTGTGTGTGTGTGTGTGTGTGTGTGTGTGTGTGTGTGTGTGTGTGTGTGTGTGTGTGTGTGTGTGTGTGTGTGTGTGTGTCTGTGTGTGTCTGTGTGTGTGTCTGTGTGTCTCAAACAACATCGAAGCTGTCATGGTTTCAGTGACACCAGCCCATTCTGCACCGACCTACTAGAACAAGATGTCGATCGACCATGATTGTTAAAGGGTGGTGCCAGAATAGCTTGGCCCCGAGAGGCGCCAAGCTATCCTGGCACCGCTCTTGAAATATCGTCAATCCCATAACATAAATGCCTAACTCATATTTCAATGTTTTTAATAAACGCGGGGGAAAACACTGTCTCCCTTGACACGGAAAATTTGCGGTTCCAATTTTGGGTACCTTTATTACTAACAATTTAATAAAATAAAAATAACAAATGTGTGGAAGAATTTGAAGAAAGTATTGTAATTATGGGAAATATATGCGTCTGATGCCTGTAAGCAATCAGTTGTTTTAAGTACTTGTGTCTGCTGGCTGCAACGTTACCGATCTCACTGAAGTGCAGCAACAGAACATGATGCTGATCACCTGTGCTTGAAAGACAAAGTCATTAACTGCATTTATTACCGTACAGATGTATCACCAGCATTATGATCAGCGAATAAATACTGGAAACTGGAATACTTCACTGGAAACACCGATCCGATTGTGAAAAAAGCAAACCAGCGTCTGTACCTTCTTAGGAAACTGAGAAGTTTTGATGTCAGTTCCAGGGTTTTAGATCCGTTTATAGAAGCCTGATCGAAAGCATACTGACTTTTAACATCACTGCTTGGTATGGCAATCTCAGTATGAAAAACAGGGGCAGACTGTCACGTATCGTCAGAACAGCTGAGAAGATCATTGGCCTAGGACAGTACCCAGTAGTTGATCTGTACCATAGAGCTGTCCGAAGGATAGCTGCTAGCATTGTCAATGATCCTCGTCACCCACTATCTGATCAGTTTCAAATGCTACCATCAGGCAGACGTTTCAACATGCCACTTGCCAAAAGGAATGTTTTTAGGAAGTCTTTTATTCCAACTGCTGTCTCGATTTTGAACTCTCGTTTATAACGCCGCGATAAGTATGATCTACTTAACATTATCTCCCATCTTGTGACAGATTGCTTGTGATAGATTGCTGCAATGATAATTTTTCATGATATGTTCTTGTAGCGTTTGTTAATGTCTTATATTGTTCTTTCATGACGAGCCGAAAGGCAAATTTCTGTCGTGCCTTGACTCGAACAGACAATAAAGTTGTATTGTATTGTATTGTATTGTATTGTATTGTATTGTATTGTATTGTATAAAAGACATATCAAGAAACAATTCCCTACCTTCAGGAAAACTAAACACTGGTCGCTTAACGTCTGCGCTGAAGTTTTCACGCTGGTGTAGGGGTGCCATTTCAAATAATAATAATAAATAATTACGGTATTTATAACGCGCTTATCTTATAATAATTATAACTCTAAGCGCGCACTCACAACTCGCACACGCATGCGCACGCTTTAGACAATGACTCACGTAACACAAATAGTGAAGATACATTACGACGGTCAGCTTGGGGTGGGGAGTGTGGTGATATAGTGCTAGAACTGTTGAAAGAGGTGAGTTTTGAGGGCGGACTGGAAGGAGGAGAGCGAGTGTTTCTGACGGAGAGAGAGTGGGAGAGTGTTTCAGGTAGATGGACCGTATACTGAGAAGGAGCGGGGGCCGAAAGTGCTGAGTTTGGTGCGGGGGATGAGGAGGCGGAGAGGGTCGGAGGCGGAGCGGAGGGAGCGGGGAGGAGTGTAGGGGTGAAGTAAGTTGGGGAGATAGGCAGGAGCGTAGTTGTTCAGGGATTTGTAGCAGAGAGACAGAATCTTGTATTGGATGCGTTGGGGGATGGGGAGCCAGTGAAGGAGCTTAAGCAGGGGAGTGATGTGGTCGGATTTTTTCTTCCTGAGGACGAGGCGGGCAGCATTGTTCTGGACGCGCTGGAGAGTGAGAGTGGTGGAGTGAGGAAGGCCGGAAAGGAGAGAGTTGCAGTAGTCGATGCGAGATAAGATGAGAGAGACAGCAAGTTTGGTGGCAGCTTCGGTAGTGAGGTATTTTCTGATCTGACTGATGCGGCGGAGGTGGAAATAACATGCCTGGGCCGTGGCGGAGACGAAGCTGGTCATAGAAAGAGAGGAATCGAGGATAACGCCAAGGTTCTTGACCGAGTCAGAGAGGGAGATGGGGGTGCTGTCGAGTTGAAGGTGGAGAGAGGGAGGGAGCTGGGAAAGTTTCTAGCGAGTGCCTACCAGCATGGCTTCCGTTTTGTCGTCGTTCAGTTTGAGCTTGTTTGCTGTCATCCAGTTTTTCACATCTTCATAGCAGTCAGCCGTGCGAGTCAGTAGTGACTGAGTGTTGTCGAGTTTGTCTTTGTCTAGTAGTTGTGAGTCGTCAGCGTAGAGGTGGTGGTGTATGTGGTGAGTCTGGATGATGTTGGACAGGGGGGAGGTGTAGAGTGTGAAAAGGACCGGGCCCAGGATGAACCCTTGTGGAACGCCGCAGGAGAGCCTCACTGGGTTGGAGGAGACGCCGTCGATGGTGACGGACTGCTGTCTGTCGGAGAGGTAGGAGAGAAACCACGAGTGAGCAGAGTCAGTGATGCCAAAGGAGTGGTGAAGGCGGTGGAGGAGGATAGAGTGGTCTATGGTGTCGAAGGCGGCAGAGAGATCGAGTAGCGTAAGAAGGGAGATGTTGCCCGAGTCAGTGGAGAGAAGCAGGTCGTTAAGGATATGTAGAAGGGCTGTTTCAGTGCTGTGATGTTTGCGATAGGCAGACTGGAAGGGACTGAGGAGGTTGTTGTCGGCGAGGTGGAGGTTGAGTTGGTTGAGGACAACCTTTTCAAGAAGCTTGGACAGGAAAGAGAGATTGGAGACTGGGCGGTAGTTCTTGAGTTCGTTTGGGTCGAGGTTGTGTTTTTTTAAGGAGAGGACGGACGATGGCGGACTTGAAGATATCGGGGACGAGCCATTCTCTAGAGATGTGTTGATGATGTCGGTAATGAAGGGCAAACGTTTGGGGAGGCCGTCACGGTAGAGGGAAGCTGGGAGGGGGTCTAGTTCGCAGGTTTTGAAAGGCATGGACTTTATGGTCTTGAGGACTTCATCCTGAGAGACGGGGCGGAAGGACGAGAGGGGAGTGCCGGAAAAGGGGGCAAAAAGACCTCTTCTCACGTCGGCCCTTATTTCTGAATTTCTGAAAGGATGTGGATCTCCGCTCTGGGGTCTTCTGGGTCTTTCCTCAACCAACTCCGTAAAAATGCCTAAGCCTCAGATAGGCATTAACCCTTTCACTGCCGAGAAAAAATCAACACCGCAAATGCGGGGACTCATGAGGATCTATACCTCTTGCTGGCACCACTGTGTGTCCATTGTTCACGGGACTCAGTTTCGCGTCAAACTGACACAGATTTCAGACGCACAATGTGCTACAGTGGCAGTGAAGGGGTTAATGTTATGAACGTGACAATATTACGGTGCAACTGCCTCATGCCTCATGAACCGCGATGTGGTGCTCAGAGGATAACTTACAATGTGTTTAAGTGTTAATTTAAGCGCCTGGCGGGGAAAGAGCTGAGACCTGACCATATCACAGTGGCCCAGGAACCCTCACGGGCCGGGGGCGGGAGGAGGGCGGGGGGGGGGGGGGCGGGGAGGGGGGGGGGAGGGGGGGGGGAGGGGGGAGGGAGGGTACATCTCTGGATCGGACTAAAGTCTGGTCATACGAATCTTTTGGACATGGGCCATACCTCCTCATATCCCAACAGTCAAATAGCTTGGTAGAGTTCATGTTACAAGCAACAATAACAAAAATAATCCACCTTGTTATCCCTCTGCACCCCACCACCCCACACACACACCCACCGCCACCCTCCACACCCACCCTACCGCCACGCCCACACCTTAACTAGTTTCCTTTGATTTTTAAAGACTGAAGCCTCCCCCGAAATGTTCCTAAACCACTGAAGTGTTATAAAAATAAACTTTGACAAGCAGGTAAAAAAAAAAAGGAAAAAAAAAGTGCAGGTTGAAAAAGCAACGCCCAGTAAGCCAAGGTTCTCGGGCTCACGGAGGCCCCAGTGGGCCCGCGCACGGCTGTGCGCGGGCCCGCTGTGGCCGTCGTGGGCCCGAAGACTTTTTGCTACTGGGGTCAACGGCTCAATCCCGCTTTTGCCACGAACGCTTTATGCACGCAATGGAACTGAATATCAAAGAAAATGTCATCCGGTCTGTCTGAGTGTTAAATTCTGCGGTGACTCGGTGACTGGTTTGGGTGGCTTACTCATATTTCTATTGACCTTTTCATCAGTCTATTATATGTGCTCAGCGTTTGCGGTAGGTAACCTTAGTCGACGTGTAAAGTTGGATCGGAGTTTGAAGATTCCGTAATGACATTTAACTCATTGCGACCGAGGTATGAAATACCCACATTTTGGAGTTATCCTCTAAAGATTGCATTATAATTCAGGAGACAGATCGACCATGATAGATCAAGGGTGGTGGCAGAATAGCTTTGCGCCTATAGGCGCCAAGCTATTCTGCCACCACCCTTGAACTATCATGGTAAAGACATATCTTGATGTGGTGTGTCGCGGGAAGAATGAGTTAAGAAACAAGATGAGATGAACCATAACCTACAAAATCCCTTCTATATGAGAGCACTCATCGCTGTCAAGGGTCTCTACCTTTTGTCTTTGACCTAATTCTGATGTCGAAGTATCCCTACCCCCAAGATGTAAAAATACACGAAATTAATTAGAAAGAAATTACTACAGCAATTCCCCTTCATTTTTACCTCTCTTTACCTATCACGTTTCAATAATGTGAGCATAACGTGTAAGAAAATGAGGAAAATTGTAGCCTTTACGATAAGTTCGTGGTTAATGATAGCTTTTTCCCCTTTAAATTGCGATTTGGGAAACGTGCGTTGTTTCCGAAGCCCTCAGAAATTTTGTATAAAACTGGTAGGTCTTGTTTAGGTTTTAAATGTTTAGGACGGAGTACCACAGTTACTCCCAACCTGATTTTATGATGCTGTGATGCATTTTGGGGTCACAGTGGCTGAATCTGCTGCCCTACCCCCATTTTACCAGTAAGCAAATGAATGCAAAATAATCATTTAAAAACTTGCTTACGTCAGACTCCTCTATTTAGATATTTTTGTTACCATTTTTCTTAGCAAAGTATGCATATTGTACATAAAAAATTTGGAAAGTTGATCTTTTCACCAATTTCAGTGTGACCCATTAATATAATTGTAATTCTTTTAGACAAGCCGTGAAAAAGGGGGAAACGTCTGTAAACAGGGGCTGCTGCTGAAGCTTCTACCGTCTGGTGTGTGAGGCACGATGTAGCGATGGCTGAAAGACTTCCTCTTCAACAGAACAGCGAGACTGAAGTAAACGGCACACTCAGCAGTCTTGTCAAACTCGGGGAAGGTGTTCCTCAGGGAGGTGTTGTGACTCTGACGCTGTTCTTGGTCTACATTAATGACATCAAAACAGCAGTACCAAGGTTCGTCTCGAACACCCTCCATAAGGATGACTTTGCAGTGTGGAGCGCAGCAGAACATACAGAAATAGCATCCTGCAGAATCCAGTAAACTGCCAACAGAGTCAGCAGCTGGACTAAAAGATGGCCACTCGAACTGAGCTAGATCCGGGAAGAGCGCGAATGGGGGTACCCTTGCGCCATCTGCTATATCTCTGACGTGTTTCTAAGAATTCTAAGGGAACATGGCTTAAACTTCGCAGGACATACTAAGGTACACTTTGATGCCCATCCTATATAGTACTGGGTGGAGGGGGGATAATGGTAGACAGGGCTAGCTCTTGGGCTAAATTACTCAGACTTTAACTCATTGGAGACGTGCTGCTTCCGACTTCACCGACCGTTTTACCGTAAGCCAAATGCTGAAATCAGTGTGCAACCTTGTGACTTCTTGGGGCATTTTCTGCTAATTGATTCTTCTGAATAAGTTCGAAGACGCAAAGAAACGACATGTCAAATGTCCTTACACGGCTACGTATCTTCCATCTGATGATAATGAAACCTTGTGCAGCCTTTTTTGGTTGCTTGCTTATATCTTTACAGGGCGCAGAAATGAGAAAATTACCTGTTTAGACATGTGTCGCCCGCTAAATTACACATAGACTTTTTAACCACATGCGCGGATAATAGACATCTGGCCTTTCAGAATGCTCTATAGAAAGATATTCATACTGCTGGTGTTGTCGTGTTTGGCTGATATATGTATGTGAGCTGGTTTGCAAAGTTTGAACGTATGGCTTGTTCAGTGGAATTATAACTGTGTGCAGGTCTGTGATTTTGGACCTTACGGCGTAAGCCGTAAGGTCCCAAATCACAGAACGGCGCACAGCTACGGTCGGGCTGGAAGACTAACAGACTGTTGTGTTGACTAGACTAAGACCGAAGATAATCGACTTGACTGGATCAAATTTAACTCCTTTCACTGCTTAGGAAACACAGTGACCCAACGCGATACAAAGTTCTGCAAGAGACATAGATCCTCATGAGCCCCCGCGACAGCGGGGGCTCATGAGGATCAATGTCTCTTGCAGGAACTAATTTGTGTCCATGTTCCGTGGCCGGACGGTTGTGGCTTTTGGTCTTTGATAGCACAAAGATCTCAGAAACAGACTATGAGTTCATTAGCAGCGGAGGGGTTCATAAATGTCAGGAGTTTCACAGTGGTTCCGACCGCTCTTCCTATGTGTAAATACTTTGCTTATTACTCACTTCGGATATAGCGACTAACTCAAAAATGTATGTTTCCTAGCCGCTTTGTGTAATATCTGACATTGGCTATGTTTCCCAGCTTTGCGTAATATCTGACATTGGCTATGTTTCCTAGCTTTGTGTCATATCTGACATTGGCTATGTTTCCTATGTGTGTCTGTATGTTTATATGTGTGTATGTATGTTTATGTGTGTTTGTGTGTGCGCGTATGTTATGTGTGTGTATGTGTGTGTGTGTGTGTGTGTGTGTGTGTGTGTATGTTTGTGTAGCTTCCGTCTTAGTCTAGTCAACACACAGTTTTACTGACATTGGCTATGTTTACTAGCTTTGTGTCATATCTGACATTGGCTATGTTTCCTAGCTTTGTGTCATATCTGACATTGGCTATGTTTCCTAGCTTTGTGTCATATCTGACATTGGCTATGTTTCCCAGCTTTGTGTCATATCTGACATTGGCTATGTTTCCCAGCTTTGTGTCATATCTGACATTGGCTATGTTTCCTAGCTTTGTGTCATATCTGACATTGGCTAATTGTTTTAGGCGTGGAAAAGAAACTTGATGTGCTCTCAGTGGCTTTCCAGTCACGCCCTCACACGAGGATTTGTCAATCGCCAGTCGAGATCATGAACATATTAACCGTCACGAATTTATGACAGAAAAATGTCACGAGGGTCTGTCACGTCTGTGCCCACCCAGCACTTCCATGTGCACAGGCACGCACACCCACACACGCACGCACACACACGCACGCACATGCGCGCACACACACGCGCGCACACACACACACACGCGCGCGCACACATACACACAAACACACACAAACGAACACACACGCACACGCACACACATAAACATACACACACATATAAACATACAGACACACACACACACACACACAAACACACACACAAACATACACACACAAAAACATACACACAAACACACACACACATAACATACGCGCACACACAAACACACATAAACATACACACACATATATAAACATACAGAGACACACACACACACAAACACACACATATAAACTTACAGAGACACACACATACACATCCATTACCACCATCACCACCACGATAATTGTGCTCATTACATCTATAAACTCATGTGTGCTGTTCTGTGATTTTGGACCTTAAAGCTGTAAGGTCCAAAAATCACAGGCCAACACGTAAGGTCGTACTTTCTGAAATCACACAGCAGCCCACGCAATACACAATTTCCCACCACATACATCTGCACACCTACACACCATTTTCATTTACATCGGAACCTGTTACACGCGGAATTGCAATTGGTCTTTAAAAACATGTGCTCGGACAAGAGAAGTCTTGAAAGGGCAGAAAGAGTAACCTGTCATTAAAGACCATCATTTAGGTGGCGACAGCCACAGTCACAGCACCAGCCACCTAATGGATGGTCCTTAATGGCGGGTGATCTCTCATAAGATAGGTCGCTCAAGACAGGTTCTGCTGTATATGCTGGCCGGCAGTCATTTATATCATTAGCTTCCTAAATCGCACAAATTAACCCCTTGACAGCTACTGTACGTAAATTGTACATCTGCCAGTTCAAATGGCGTCCAGCCGACCCATGAACCATGGATACAAAGTGGTTTCAGCAAGAGGCATAGATCCTCATGAGCCCCCGCAATCGCGGGGGCTCATGAGGATCTATGCCTCTTGCAGTGGTGAAGGGACAGTGCAGGGATTAAAGGGATTAAATATCACAAATGCTAATTGAATAAATGGATAAAATTGAGCATAATTTAGATCTAATGCGCTGCTGTTAAAGCAAAACCGGTGCCTGGAATTTCTCGGCCCAATACACAGCATTGACTCCAAGCAGCAAACCTGGGAGCCTGCTTCAAATATCTGCAAGGTAAGTTTTCGTTTGTTTGTTTGTTTGTTTGTTTGTTCGTTCGTTCGTTCGCTCGCTCGCTCGCTCGTTTGTTCATTTGTTCGTTTGTTCATTTGTTCGTCTGGCTGGTTGGTTGTTTTGTGTATGTTTTTTTTTTCTTCTCTTTGTTTGTTTATTTGTTTGTTTTTCGTTTTTTGTTTGTTTGTTTGTTTGTTTGTTTGTTTGTTTGTTTGTTTGTTTGTTTGTTTGTTTGTTTGTTTGTTTGTTTGTTTGTTTGTTTGTTTGTTTGTTTGTTTTTGGATCTGGTTGGTTGGCTGATTGGTTGGTTGGCTGGTTGGTTGTTTGGTGCATGATTGGTTGGTTGATTGGCTGGCTGGCTGGTTGGTTGGTTGGATGGTTGGTTGGTTGGTTGGTTGGTTGGTTGGTTGGTTGGTTGGTTCGTTCGTTCGTTCGTTCGTTCTTTCGTTCGTTCGTTCGTTCGTTCGTTCGTTCGTTGGCTGGTTGGTTGGTTTTTGGGTTTGGTCGATTGGTTGTTTCTAAATAGTCTGTGAAATCTGTGTCCAAGGACAAGTACTTCTTTGTAAGTTCATTTAAAAGATGATAATACTTAAAATTTCATATTTTTTGTTTGTTTGCCTCTTTGTTTAACTTAATCATTCGTCGGACGGACGGTTCGTGAGTTCGTTGGTTGGTTCACAGCTGGCTGCTTAGTTGATTAGTGGGTTGTTTACTTGCTTGGCTGGTAAGCTGCTTGATCGTTCTTACGATCTTTCGTTACGTTCCTTCAAGTTCAATGCTTGTTTTCGTGTATGCGCTTACTTTGTCCTCACAGATGATCTTCACAAAAATGACGTCATTCCCGATGACGCTTGTCATCATCGCAATGCTGTTTACTGATGTCATCCAGTCACGTGATATGGGCTGCATTTTGTGCAAAAGTCGATGTGAACTGGAGGACTGCGTTTGCAAAAACAAGTGCCTCGGGCCTGATGCTAACGGAAACGACTGCAAGAGAATCAAAATGGACTCGCTGAGCAAAAGTATGAAAAACTGTGTCGAAGACTGCGACGAGAAGACTAAAGGTTGTGAGAGGCGGTGTACTGTCGCAGTATGCTAGACTGGGCACAGGATTCGGAAGCCGAGTTGTGTCCCCCTGGCAAAGCTGTTGAAGCCTCTCAAGGGCACTTAACTCTGTGATTTCTCGCCCCTGAAGATATAGTCTGCATTATTTTATTCATCCAGTCAACAATGACACTCCACAACCTAAACTAGGTCGACGATGATAGTTCAAGGGTGGTGCCAGAATAGCTTGGCGCCTGTGGGCGCCAAGCTATTCTGGCATCACCCTTGAACTATCATCGTCGACCTGTTCCCTGAACTTCAATAAGCTTCGCATTCTAACCACGTGCCAGAAACCTAAATTATTTTGGGTCGAAGTTTGTTACAAGCGACGTCATTTAAAAGACGTCTAGCGAATACTTGTAAAAAAATATATATATATATATATATAAAAAATTAAAAAAATTAAAGAAAATTTAAAAAAATTAATTTAAAAAGCGCTGTTATGAGACTTTTGTTATATCCGACCATGTGTTAACCCATTGTGCCCGAGGTGCAAAATCCCCACATTTTGGAGTTATCCTCTGAGGACTGCATTACAGTTCAGGAGACAGATCGACCATGATAGTTCAAGGGTGGTGGCAGAATAGCTTGGCGCCTATAGGCGCCAAGCTATTCTGCCACCACCCTTGAACTATCATGGTCGAGCCATATCTTGATGTGGTGTGTCACGGGCAGAATGAGTTAAGCGAAGTCGACTGTAGGTTTTCGAGGGCAATTATTAAATTCCGAAATATCGACCTTCGGGAAGTAAGTAAAAATGGTGAGGATGTCACTTATAATTATGTCTTATGTTGTTAACGTTTTGCTGTTATTGTTGTAAACATTTAAGAAAAATGACGGCCCATAAGAACAATATTACAAGGACAGCAATCGAAAGCTTGCACGCACGCACGCACGCACACACACACACACATACATACACACACACACACACACACACACACACACACACACACACACATACACGCGCGCACACCCCCACACACGCGCGCACACACAAAGGCACGCACGCACGCACACACACACATACACACACACACACACACACACACCTTTTCTCAGAGTTTTTAAACTTTTATTTTCACACCTCTCCTTCAAGCAACAACGCACAACAGAGAAAATTAACACATTAGAGGCAAAATCAACAACTGTTACCAACATGTGGTTCACACACACAGTTAAATTGATGTAAATACTGTTGTCAATACTGAAGGTTAGGTGACACACGCCCACACAATATCTTCCCTAGTAACTAAAAGGTCATCGGCGCGTCGTCGCCCGAGGTTGGCCCGCGCACATTTGTGCGCGGGCCAACCGCGGCCGACGACGCGCTGATGTCTTTCTGCTCACCGCGCCTGTAGTAACAGTGACAAAGTGACAGTCTGAAATCCATCCTGAAAGAATATCGAAACATGAACATGAGACTGAAATATAAATACGCACAGAAAACTTCCGAAGAAACACATCGGCAGGGGACCCACTTTTTGTTGTTATACCCGAAGTTTGTAATAAGCGAAGTAATTTACAGTCGACTTCGCTCATAACAACGTCCGATATAACACAAACGTCGTATATAACAACACTTTTTCGGAGGTTCGGACACAAACTACATTGCTTATAACTTCGGATATTTCAACAAAAACATATTGGGTCCCGTTTGTTGAATCCGAAGTTTATTGTACGAAGAAAGAGCAGGGGCGGATTAGTTACCTTGGGGAGGGGGGGGGGTTTCAACTGTTTGTTTGGGACCTTCAACTTGATAGAAAAGGCCTCCCCAACGCTAGACCTTGCTTCCAGGCGCCGAAAAATCGAAAAGCGTGGGGGCAGGGAGGGAGGGTGGGGGGGGGTGGGGGGGGGGGGCTAGAGAGAAGGACAGAGAGCGCGTGCGTGTTAAGACTCTCACCGTACGCCAAAATATCAAACAACGAGGGGGGGAGGGGGTGGAAGGGGTGCGTATGTGAAAACTAGCCAAAATTTTAAACGTGGGGGAGGTGGGGGGGGGGGGGGTAGGATCCAAACACCCCAAAAAGGAGCTTAGTTATAGCAATTTTTTTTAATCGGTCCGGGAGGAAGGGGGGAGGGGCGGGTTCCGGAACCCCTAGAACACACCCCTCCCACCACCACCCCTTGAAGAGTGCTATCGGGACCTCTGAAAAGTGTTGTTGTATCCGACTGTTAGTACATCCGACCTCATAATAATGGAGATAGTCTCTGATTGCTTTGATCAATATAATTATGAAAAAAAAATCTGAATGTTTCCTGAGTGGAAAAAAAATAACACAGCATAATACTTGTATCACAAAATGTGCGGTTTTTTTTTTTTTTTTTTTTTTTTTTTTTTCATTAATCTTGGTTTTACCCCTTAGGCGCACGCAGAAAAAAAATCACGTCTTTGAAACCAACGGCAAATTCGACGTTTGAGTTGCCACATCCATGTAACATAGGTATAAATGATACCAACAAGAGGCAAAGAACCCCTTGAGTCTCTGCATCCGCGGGGACTCATGGGGTTCATTGCCTCTTGCACTTGGGTTGGTGTTCGCATTTAAGGGGTTAATTAAAATCACATCATATGCAGGCAAATAACATTCAAATCGTAGTAGCACACAGACAATGGATAAAAAGTTTCTTTAACCCATTCATCCCTGACGCACTACAGCAGGAGATGGGTCGACCGTCATAATTCAAGGGTAGTGCCAGATTAGCTTGGCGCCTGTCGGCGCCAAGCTAATCTGGCACTGCCCTTGAATTATCATGGTCGATTCATCTCCTGCACCTAGTGCATAGTCATTAGATGACGCCTCCAAAATTGGGGAAATACGGCCGTCGGGCTGAATGAGTTAACAATACTGATGTAGAGAAAAAACAGTGGTGTGACCATGGAAGTGCTTTTTGTTTTTAAATTCATAATCAACAAGCAAAAGCAATACGCAATACTGACACAGTTAAAATTTAAGCAGAAGTCAAACTTTTAAAAAATACTGCTCCAGGTTGTTTTTGGTTGTTTTTTTTTTTTTTAATGTTAAAAGTTTGTAAGATCTCCTTTGAAAATGTTCTCAGCATGTCAAACAATAATGATCCATTAAATTTATGACGTCTGAATGTCGCAAAACAAAAGACGTTTTTCGTTCTTCTTCTGTGTTCGGCCTACTCGCGCATGGGGCAGTAGTTAACCTCTGCCTATACTGTCATGGATTGTCAAAAAAGAAGGGTAGAGAAGTTTTAGTTGAGGCAAGGCAACTTTGAGAACCCGTTGTATCAGCGAGCTTTATCAATCAAAGCCCGCCCTGAAGCAGATCAATTTAACTCATTGTGCCCGAGGTACGAAATACCCGATTTTGGAGTTATCCTCTGAGGACTGCATTACAATTCAGGAGACAGATCGACCATGATAGTTCAAGGGTTGTGGCAGAATAGCTTGGCGCCTATTGGCGCCAAGCTATACTGCCACCACCCTTGAACTATTGCGCTCGAGCCATATCTTGTTGTGGTGTGTCGCGGGCAGAATGAGTTAATTTAGAAGAACATGTTGCAGCATACAACTATGCATCAACATATTTCAAACTCACCTCCATAATTATCATAATACTATTTAACGCATCAGTCTAAAATGCGAAAGTTTCCTTTAGTTGTTGTTGTTTTTTTTTTAATACTGGTGAGATGAGGAAGGCAAATAGTGTAATGATTTCACACCCTAACTCTAAGCTGAAAAAAAAAACACAACAACTATTATCAAGAGTTTCAAATAAAAGCCAGCAAAGAACAATCAGGATCGAAGTCTTAATCCCAAGACCATTTTCTTTTTTTTTTTTAAGTTATAACATTAACAACTTCATTGCCGGAAAAAACGCGAACACCTACCAACTGCAAGGGGCAAAGGACCTCATAAACCCCCGCAAATGCGGGAGCTCATGAGGATTTTTTCCTCTTGCATGAATCGATTTATATCCATGTTCCTTGGGTTGACGGGATCATACGGTGCTGAATTTTGAATTTTCCCGCATATTAATCCAGCAAAACAAATCAAACATGAATATTCATAACAATTAATGAAATTGAAATTATTACAAAAGTTGCACGCAAGAAAATGTACAAATTTACTCACTCGATACTTTGCGGCATCCGGATACGCGGCTTACAGCCGCGTATCTTGATGATGCAAGTCTCGAATGAGTTAACTGGAAATAAGCATGTCACTTAAACGACCAATAACGGTAACTCGTGCATTGAATATAGTCCATAACATCGTTGTACAGCAAGCAGAATCATAACACTTAATACTGATTCGGCAGAAACAGACATGGAAATGCAGCATAACCTAACCAGCCAAAGACAGTGTAAGAATGGTATGTCTCCAACTGTAGCAAACAGAAAACCGCTCAAAGAACAGTCGTATCAAAGTGTGTCAAGCGCAACCTTTCACTTGAACCCCCTGTAGTGCAGCCACCGGTACTGTCAGCAGAACCGGGGGCAGCGTGCACAATGGGTTAAACAACAAAATTAAGCCCACTGCGCCCTGACGTCGAAATCTCCCATTTGTGTTGTCCTCTGAAGACTAATACAATTCAGAGGAGAGGTCGACCATGAAAGTTCAAGGGTGGTGGCTGAATAGTTTGCCGCCTATAGGCGCCAAGCTATTCTGCCACCACCCTTGAACTATCATGGTCGATCCATATCATGCTGTGGTGCGTCTGGATTAAATGAGGTTTTTAACAAATACAGTAGGACAATGAGTGAGTGCTAACACTGGCAAAAGCCAACAAATAAAACTCAGAAGAAAAAAGATAATACTTGGCAACGTGTTTCTTGAAACGAAATACAACTTTTCTTACATGGAGAAAAAAAATCTGTAACAGCAGTGTCATGGACAGAAAGAGATTAACAAATATTTAAATACAGTACAGCATGCTTTGAGCAAAGAAAACAGTGGTCTTAATGACAGATTGCTCTCTCGCAAGAGAAGTCTTGACTCAGTGTACCCCCAAGACTGAAATCCCCAAATTTTACCGTTGTTCTCTGAAGACTGCAGTGCAGTGCAGGACACAGATCGACCATGATAGTTCAAGGGTGATGACAGAATAGCTTGGCGCCCATAGGCGCCAAGCTATTCTGGCATCACCCTTGAACTATCATGGTCGATTTTTATCTTCCTGTGGTGTGTCTGGGGTAGAATGAGTTTTAAAGAGCAAAAGGTGTAACCTGTCATCAAAGACCATCATTTAAGTGGCTACAGCCACAGTCACAGCAACAGCCACCTAAATGATGGTCTTTAATGATAGGTGATCCGTCATAAGAGAGGTCGCTCAAAACAGGTTCTTCAGCCTGAATACTGTTCTTTTCCAGTCATGTGTCAACTACCAAAACAAAACAAAAAAAAAACGTAAAACGTGTGTAGTATTTGTACAAAATCACTATGGGGAAACGGTAAATGCTTTGAAAGGTGTAAGTTATACAGTGAAATGCTCTCTCTCTCTCTTTCTCTCTCTCTCTCTCTCTCTCTCTCTCTCTCTCTCTCTCTCTCTCTCTCTCTCTCTCTCACTCTCTCTCTCTCTCTCTCTCGCTCTCTCTCTCTCTCTCTCTGCTCTCTCTCTCTCTCTCTCTCTCTCTCTGCTCTCTCTCTCTCTCTCTCTCTCGCTCTCTCTCGCTCTCTCTCTCTCTCTCGCTCTCTCTCTCTCTCTCTCTCTCTCTCTCTCTCTCTCTCTCAGTCTCTCGCACGCACACACACACACACAAACAAACACACGCACACACACACAAACAAACACACACACACACACACACACACACGCACACACACACACACACACACACACACACACATGGACTTTCTGACTTATGAAAGTTGTACTTCGGATAAAACAGCCAACTCTGGCTACTGATTTATCATCATAACTAATCTGCTACTTGGGTCTTCAACGGCAGATGTGAAAACTGACATTGCCTCGGGCTCTGTCGATATCTTTACCGTTGTCAAATAAAGATTCACTGAAACATTGATTCAAATTTGATAGGAATTTTTTTTTATATATATTTTATTTTAAAGAGTCATAAGTCATTTGTGGAAAAGCTACACAATTCGTACAATTCAATAGCTAGAACTACAGACGTTTGCACAAGTATAAAAAATGAAACCACTACACTTAACTGAACACTGGGCCTAGGTCCATCAGTTGACCACCCTGGTTACCACCCTCGAGGCAGCGGTGGATCAAGGGTGATAACCAATGTGTATCTGAACTAGACGACGTTAGAATGAACTACTCTCATTTAGCGTAAACTTCTTCAAAAACAACAATCCACATTAACCCATTCAGCCCTGACGCACTACAGCAGGAGATGGATCGACCATGATCGTTCAAGGGTAGTGCCAGATTAGCTTGGCGCCTGTCGGCGCCAAGCTAATCTGGCACTACCCTTGAATGATCATGGTCGACCCATCTCCTGCAACAGGTGCATAGTCGTTAGAAGACGCCTCCAACATTTGGGAAATACGTGCGTCGGGCTAAATGAGTTAATAACAAAAATTGTCTTCAACTTTGTACAATGCAGATGAGTGAAACAGGACAAGAAATGCAACAACAACAAAGCAGCTTTTTAGAAATTTGAATTATAAACATGCATCAATGTTAATTAGTACATAATGTATTGTGTATGCATTGTTGTTTAGTTCATTGTAAAAGTGGTGTGTTCGGGTATTGTGTTTTGTTTGTTATGTGCATATGTCACTGCATTTGTATTTTTGTGTACAGATTGTAAAGCGCTTAGAGCTTTTGATTAAGATTAAGCACTATATAAATATTCATTATTATCATTATTATTATTATCAAAAACAAAACTGTGTTCTCATATTTAAGGAGGTTCAGAATTCTAACACTGTATATAAAAAAAAATACTACACATTCATTAATCAATTAAACCCCAAGGCAGCATGTCCAAACGTTATAGACGCGTCACTTAATAACTATTACCAGATCCAGGAGATGGATCGACCATGAAAATTCAAGGGTAGTTCCAGATTAGCTTGGCGCCGTCAGGCGCCAAGCTAATCTGGCACTACCCTTGAATTTTCATGGTCGATCCATCCCCTGCTTTAGTGCATTGGGGCTAAATGGATTAAACACATGAGAATATGCTATTGTGTAAAACGCAATCAAATTATCCACGTGGTAAATGAGCAAGTATCAGTGCAAGTGATGGCAATTTCTTTCAGCGGTGATGAGTTTAAAAAATATTTTAAATCATTTCAGGAATGCCAAATACAGATACGGGGCAAAACGCCGCGTATCTGTATGCGGCACGCCTCAAATGAGTTAAAAACTACTCCAGGTCAGGTCTTGTGGATGTCAGAGGGTTTTGTTTTTGTTTTTTCTTTCTGTTTTTTTTTTTTTTTTTTTTTTTTTTGGGTCTTCTTAAAGAAAGACTAAATTTTCAAATAAAAAAAATATGAAATGCAGTAAAACCTTTGGCTGTTTGTAGCGATTTTAGTCGCGACGATGCCTGCAGGATGTCAGGGTGTTGTTATTCTTGCAGGATGTCAGGGTGTTGTTATTCCTGCAGGATGTCCGGGTGTTGTTATTCCTGCAGAAATCATCGCGCGACAAAAACCCGCTACCGACAGCCAAAGGGTTAAGAATAAATAGTCTTTCAACCGTGTATGACTTGCGCGTTGAACCCGAAGAAGTTGTGCTTCTTGCCCGTGGCGATATTAAAACGAAGTTCGGGGTTGGTTTCGGAGAACCTGCTATGGAAACGCTTTCTCACGTCGGACTTGACGAAGGATTCCTGTAGCCTCAGCAGTGAGGTCTGGGGCCTTGGGGTGCCACAACCCGGCTCCCAGTCGAAGCGGGGATCCTTCTTGTAGCTTAGATCATAAACGGGGAACTGGCTATCGTATGACGAGCCGAGAGAAAGGGCGTGTTTGACGCCGGCCGGAGCGAAATTGGACGAGAGGCTTCGGAACTGGTCCGTATACTCGGAGTCGAGATGGCCGTGACTGGTGCTGGGTCTCCGGCTGTGGGCGGAGCGGTTCCCGGACTGTTGCGCATTGCCGGCTGAAGTCGTCCTGGTGATGTCAGCATACGGGGACTTGACCTCCGAGGCGAAGGTCACGGACCTATGGGTATCGAACATGGCGGGGATTGAGTGCTTGGTCGGGTCTCCGTATCCATTGCCGCCGTCGTTTTCGCGTCGGTACAGAGCTTGAGTGCTCGTGTACTGCGTCGTGTTGACCTTGACCTTGTCTGCAAGCAGGCCGGAGAACTCTTCTCCGCTGAGGGGTTGCGTGCCCACGTTGAGGGGCGGCGTGGAATTGGGAGACATGGTGGCCACGGTGACGCTCTTGGAGAACTGAACGCTCTTCGAGGATCGTGGTACGGAGCGGGAACGCACCCTGAAAGAAAACAGACAATACTCAATACCTAGTGAGCAACATGACCTGAGTGGAGTCAAGCGGGATGCGAGAGAGGTGGGTTGTGGCTACAGTGTGACAGACGTGGTCAGCATCGGCCCAAAGACCTAATCCTCATAGGTTAACTCATTCGAAACGTGCCGCCTCCGGATACGCGGCTTAAGCCGCGTATCCGGAGGCAGCAAGTCTCGAATGAGTTAAGTGTATCGAAAATGAACACCAATCAACTGCAAGAGGAATAGATCCTCATGGAAACCAGTTTGTACCCATGTTTGTTTGACGGCTCGAGGCTTCTGCGGTTAAATTTACAGTCATTTCAAACAACCCAATCTGCGTCCACTAACAGTGAGGGGCTTAACCCTCTTAGCCCCAGGACCCTGCAGCAGGAGATGGATTGATCATGATAATTCAATTTAGTTATTTGGGTTTAACGCCGAGCAGGCGACTAAGGCCATCTCACGGCTGGATGGGTAAAAATCTGGTCAGCCAGACTAAAAGCAAGGTCGTAAGACAAGATGTAAATATAGCTTAAAAATATGTCAGGCTAAAATGTCGCACGAGTCTTTAAAAGAAATGTCTACAGACTTTCAAAAAGGGCAAAATAAAGAAATTGACAGTCTTTGAATGCTCAGATCCTGTTAAAAATATTGCATTCTCTCAAGAAATTGAAGATTTTGTCCGGGGGAACATCCCGGAACAAAACCTTCAAGGAGTCTGCTGTGAAGTGTTTATATCTCGTGTCAATTAGATTAGCACAATACAGCAAATGGTGTCGAACAGAAAACTGCTCATCACAGGCAAAACGCCATGGACGCTCATCCTGTTTAAGTAAGTAAGAGTGCGTAACATACGTGTGCCCGATGTGGAGCCGAGTAAGGACAGTCTCCTCACGGCGGCTGCCATGATAATTCAAGGGTAGTGCCAGATGCGCCTGGCTCCTGCAGGCGCCAAGCGCATCTGGCACTACCCTTGAATTATCATGATCAATCCATCTCCGGCAACTGGTGCATATAGCGTTAGGCAACACCTCCAAAATATGAGAAATGGGACCTTGGGGCTAAAGGGGTTAAGGTGTGGAGTTGTGGGGTTTTTTTCCCGGACGCATTGGGCAGGAGTTTCAACGCCTGCCCAATGCACGCGAAAGACATTAGTTACTCGGCGTCGGCAACGAGCACGCACTTGTTGGGTACATGTGTTCAAGCGTCTGCGTCATGCATGAGACGTTAGATAATCTGCCCCAACAGGCTGCCCTTGAACTGTCATGGCGGGTCTGTCGTCACGACTCCAAACCAAGTACGCAAAAGGTCATCGATGGCATCTTGTTTACTGTAGTCTACCAAGTCTTGTAGTCTTTAGATTTGGCGTTTCGACCTCAGGGCTCAAGAAGTTAACACATTCGACACGTGCCGTATCCAGATTCGTGGCTGATGCAGCACGTCTAGAATGAGTTAACAAACATACAGAACAACAGCAGCAGCAAAATTCTCGGGTAATAAAATGTATTTTTACTGCCGCCCCCCCTCCCCCCCCCCCCCCCCACCTACTCTTCCGAACGAGAGCAGAAATACGGCTACAACATCAACTACTCGCGAGTCTCGGGAATATTCATGAGGTGTCGGCATCGACTTTCACACTGTGGTGTGACGTTATTTTGAGCTTCACGTCACTGCTGGCCACGAATCCGACAGGGGTGTCGAATTTCAGAACAAAAAAGAAAGATTGCAAATCATGACATCGAAAGAACGTTGTGGGTTTCGGCGACCCAAACCCAATGCGTAAAAGGCCATCGGTCCGAAGTCTACCGCGATTGGCCCGCGCACGAATCCGAGAGGGATGTCGAATTTCAGAACATTACAGAAGATTGCAAATCATGACATCGAAAGAACGTTGTGGGTTTCGGCGACACCAAACCCAATGCTCAAAAGGCCATCGGGCCGACGTCGGCCGCCGTTGGCCCGCGCACGGCCGTGCGCGGGCCAACGGCGGCCGACGTCGGCCCAGTGGCCTTTGCCCACTAGAAACCATGAGGTCACGGTCTGAGAAAAGCCTCGCTCTCGGTCGCGCAATCAGAATTAGTCAATAGCCATTCTATAACGACAGACTCAGTTCTGACCTGCTGAGGGACTGATTCTCGGATGACATCAACGCCAGCGGCTCGCTCCTGGCGTACTTGTCCAGCGCGTTTTCCTGCAGGAATTTCTTCACGTTGTAGCTGTCTCCCATCGTGGTTGCCTCCCTTTGCAGGAGTTCCTTTTCCTGCACTAGAGGGCGCGCCTGGTGGGGGCCGGGAGGCAGGAGGGTGGTGCGCTGCTGATGTTTGAGAGCTTTGTAAGGCTGCAGCGCCTGCCAAAGAAATCGAGAAAATAGTGTTGCATGAACAGTCTGCTATTTCTCTGTCATTCAGACCTGCTTAATCCCCTTAAAGGCCCACTACCACCGTAACTGTTCAAAGATACACTTCTTTAACAGATGGTTACGAAACTCTACACACAGGTCTAGTTATGGTTCATTTAGACACAGGACAATCCAGTTCAGCACACGTCACCTTTATATCAAGTGACCCGACAATGACTCCACTCCGTTCTAGAAATACAACGCTTCCAGTACGACAAACAGCTAAAAATAGATTGACGCGCTAACGGCTGCGCAGAATAACTAAGTACCATTACGCGCGTGCTTTTGTTGCGTCTCCAAACTTCTGTTAAAAGTTCATTAGGTGTGGCCACAAGGCACGACAAACGCAAATCGTGCTGAAATGTGTCTTCAGATTTATGCGTAATTGACCTTTAAAGTACCATTACGCATAAATCTGAAGACACGTGTCCGCTCTAGTTGTGTTTAGTATGCCTTGTCGACACACCTGATGAATTTTAACAGCAGTCTGGACACGCGGCAAAAGCACACGCGTAATCGCACTTATTTAATTCCGCGTTGCCGTTAGCGTGTCGGTCTATTGTTAGCTGTTTCTCGCACTGACAGCGTTGTATTTTTAGAAAGGAGTGGAGTCACTGCCAGGTTACTTGATATAAAGACGACGTGTGCTGAACTGGATTGTCCTGTGTCTAAATGAACCATAGCTAGACCTGTGTGTAGCGCTTCTTAACCATCTGTTAAGGCCCCGCTACACGAGCCCGGTTTTGAGGCCGATTCCCGATCAGTTTTCGAATCGATAGGTGATCGGGCCGGACTAAAAAACGTGTGCACTGCCACACTGACATTTCCCGACTTGTTTAGCCGACCGGTTTGAACCGAAGATCAAAGTCGTACCTGTTCTGCAAAATGACTGCTAGTTTTGACAGTGATGATGATGTGCTTGCATTATCAGCAGTTTTGCATCATATTCGGGAAGAGGCGTGCGAAACATCAGCGGCAACGGCGGTGGTACTGATCACAACAGGCGTGTTCCGCCATTTGCAAACTACGACATGCTTTGCGAGACACGCTCTGATTGGTTGAAGCTTACAACCGGGGCCGAATCGGATCGGGAAAATAGAGCAGGTTCTAGACACCCGATTCCCAGCCGATTGGGACCGGATCGGATAATTTACGTCATCCGATCGCAATCGGATCGGAATCGGCTTCAAAATCGGGGCACAACCGGCTCGTGTGGCGGGGCCTTTACAGAAGGTATCTTTGAACAGTTACGGCGGTACTGGGCAATCAAGTGAACGAATGAAGCCAGCGGCACTGTACTGGTATTTCTCTGCCATTCGCTTAACTCCCTTAACCCCACGGCCGTATGTCCCCAAATTTGGCGGCGTCATCTAACGACTATGTACCAGTTGCATGAGATGGATCGACCATGATAATTCAAGGGTAGTGCCAGATTAGCTTGGCGCCGATCGACCATGATAATTCAAGGGTAGTGCCAGATTAGCTTGGCGCCTTTCGGCGCCAAGCTAATCTGGCACTACCCTTGAATTATCATGGTCGATCCATCTCCTGCTGTAGGGCGTTGGGGTTAAATGGTTAACCCCCCTCGTGTGTGTGTCACTGACTCCCACAGTTTGATGTCCTTATCTGGTGTTAAGGAGCGCCAAACATCCTATCAATTTTACCAAGAAACAAAATAATGACCTCTGAAAGACCCCCAACTCTCCCGTTTTCAGAGGGGGCAAAAACTCATCATTGAGAATGTCCGAACCATTTAGTTGCCGCCACAGATCTTGTTTATGTGCGGCGGGAAATGAAAGATTTGGGTTCACTTAAAAGACCACTTTTTCCGGGTAAAATTCATAGTATATCTGGTGCGCTTTTACACTACGACAGCTGTCAAGAGGACGCATCCCTCAGTGATCGGGACCATCCAGGAAAGCAGTCCCTTTATTTCTTTATGGACATCTCTACTACAAACGGGCACAACTTATCGTCTTTATTTACTATACAGGAGTTCAAGCTACTGCCTTTGACTTGATTCTGAGTTAGGAATAATCTATATTCAATAGGCATGGCACCTGTACGTGTGAATTCCGTTTCACTTGCATTGCAAGAATAACTGAAAGAAAGAAAGGAAAAAAAAAGATTCTCTGGTTTGCAAATTTGGACTTCACGGCTATGAGTGTGTTGGTCTGTGACACTGGACCTTACGGCTCTCAGCCGTAAGGTACAATGTCACAGACCAGCACACAAATAAATAAACGCGTTAACAAACAACAAAAACAACAAACAAACCAACAACCCACCTCTCTCGCATGCTGCGCTTTTTTTTTTTTTGCAAATTTAGACTTCTCGACTTTGAGATGAGTGTGCTGGCCTGTGACACTGGACCTTACGGCTTTCAGCCGTAAGGTCCAATGTCACAAACCAGCACACATAAAATACACGTCAACAAACAACAAACGCACAACCAGCCCACCTCCCTGGCATCCTGCCTGTCTCCGCTCAGGTCTGGCTGACTGAGACTGAACGTCCGGCTCCACTTCAGTGCTTCCCTCGAGTCTTCACCCATGCGTGCCGCCTGCAGGGACATCTTCGTCTGCGCCTGCTCGTTGGAGTCCAGGGTGTACATGACTTCCGGTGCAGACAGGGCCAAGGAATTCATGTTGCCAGCCAGGCGGTGAGGGTCGTAGCTGGTTTTGTAGAGGCCGGCCCGTTCTTCGTTGTAGCGACCCTCATGGTTGTAGAAAGTGCCTGGATGCTCCTTATCAAAGTGTTTCAGCATCTCCATCTTCTTGTTGAGAGCGGTTTGGTCGTGTGACGGGCTCTGAAGCTCTAGAACTTTCCACCTGTGAAAAAAAGAGAGTTTATTCGTAGGTCAATTTGCACGTTATGACGAAACCAGTCGATTTAAAAGCCCGGACAAACACGCCATATCGCACGTGCCATGCCATACTCATGACGTTTGTCCTGGCATTTAATACGCTCTTTGCGTCGAAGGATGCGCCGTTTTTGACCACATCTGATTTCCGTAGATTGTATGAAGCGAAGTGTGTTCGTAAGGGAATATCTTTCTTCTTTATCACAAAATAAACGGTCTCGTGGACAATAATCCGATATTTCATCCTACAACCATTCTCCATGTTCTTGCTATAAAAAAAATTAAAGTACCATTACGCATAAATATGAAGACACATTTTAGCACCAGTTGTGTGTGTTATGCCTTGTCGACGCACCTTATGAACTTTAACAGCAGTTTGGACACGCAGCAAAAGCACACGCGTAATCACACTTACTGCGCTGCCGTTAGCGTGTCAGTCTATTTTTAGCTGTTTCGCGCACTGATAGTGTTGTATTTATAGAACGGAGTGGAGTCATTGTCAGTTTACTTGATATACAGACGACCTGTGCTGAACTGGATTCCCCTGTGTCTAAATGAACCATAACTAGAGCTGTATGTAGTGTTTCGTAACCATCTGTTACAGAAGTGTATCTTTGAACAGTTACAGCGGTAGTGGGCCCTTTAAAGCCAAATGGGGAAAAAAAAACACAGCACCTGTTCTGGGCTTCAATGTCCTGTACATCCAGGTCCCGGCGAGACTTAGCCGTGTTCAGGTAGGACTCCTCTGGAGGAGGGGGTGTGCCGGCCTGGGGGTAGGGCTCCTCTGGGTCCTCCATCTCCCTCTTCATCTCTTCAATCTGGAAACGTGATCACACAGTCTTTAAAAGGTTAACTTTACGTCAGAAGTAGATCGCACAATGATCTGACGCTGTAAGAGAAACTCTGGGGGGTCCATTCTAGACCTACTGCAGACCACGAACTTCATCTACAACAACCAATCTTGACATCTGAGGCAGAAACTCGGAAACGCTGAAGAAGAAGAAGAAAATCGCACAAGGCACGACGTTGGCACAACTATCCAGATCGCACAGCCCCAGTAAGCGAAAGGCCCTCGGGCCCACGACGGCCGCAGTGGGCCCGCGCACGGATGTGCGCGGCCCACTGCGGTCGCGTGGGCCGAAGACTTTTTGCTACTGGGCTAGGTTGGTTGGTTAGTTCGGGGTTTGACGTCCAATGCACGGAAGTGATACTGAACGGGTGAGCTAAAAGAGTGAAACAAATCTCCAAGGGGCATATATTCTCATGAGCCCCTGCAGTCGCAGGGGCTCATGAGAATATATGCCTCTTGTTAGCCAGGGGTTGTCACATTTACATCAGCGCTTTGAAATGTTCATACCCGGCTAACTCATAATAATAATAAGAAGAAGAAGAAGAAGAGGAATTTCTAAGGCGCCTTACCTCTAGGCGCCTTACAAATTACAAAAACACAATTACAAAAACTGTACACAGTATTACACACACACACACACACACACACACACACACACACACACACACACACACACACACACACACACACACACACACACATTCCAGGCACCACAGCAAAACTACAACAGAATCCTCAGCAGTCAATGTAAATCGGTGCGGTAATGGAGTTGGAAAAACGTATACGACTTTTATGAATAATGTGCATGCAGCAGTGGTCTCGGCGATCGAGCGAGGCTGTCTCTATACTGATTGCACTGTCCTCGCTTTCAAGAGGCACTATCTACTTAATGTGACCTAATTCTAATACAAGAATGACAATAATTTCAGTTATTTTAATATCCCCCCTCCCCCCACCCCCCCCCCCCCCCCCAAGCAATCCCCGACCAGTCAGCAAGGCAGTCCAACTCAAACAGTCACTGCGAAGACTGCAAAGTGCAAGGAAAATCCTGACAAAATAATACGCTTAAAAATGAAAAGTACAATAGACTTTATCAAATTTGATAATTTATGTTGTGTTTGTCCTTTGTAAGCGTGTTTCTTTCTTTGTTGGGATGTTCTTGTCTGTAAATGGTTCATGCTAACTGATACAGCCCTAAGTATCGGTATTATCATCATTGTTTTCATCCCTACGTCACACGACCCAATGACTTTAGCGCAAACCGTACCATGTGACCTCGCTACAAAATACATTGTAGCGACTGATGGCGGACTTTTTGCATCCTTCTTTGACGCGTCTTGGATGCCAGTTCTTCGTCTACAAAAGATCGCCAAAACGTTCTAAAGTACAAAGTTCTACAATGTTGTTTGAAACAACACGCACTACTGGAGACGGCAACGTCATGAAAGATTTTAAATTACGTCATAAGTCTATTATGTATAAATGTAGTTTCCTTTGACGTCAGTCATGTCTGGTGTGATCCAGGTCGGAAGATTTCTTCTTGATTTCTTTTACGAAAATAGTGGAGGAATGAAAACAAATACGTTATTGGTAGCAGGGGCTTGCCTCACGGACCCTTGTAGGCCCTCCCTCAGGCCTGCAAGGGTCCGTGTAGCAAACCCTTGCGACCAATAACTTATATTATCTAATGACCAACCTTCTCTAGTGAGGGCCCAGCGCGAGCAGCGAGGTCAAGTTCTCTCCAACGTGTGTCACGTGCCGGGTCAGCGCTGGTGTCCGGCAGGTTGACGTACTCCTTGCCGTGAAGCAAGCGGTGTTCCTCTCTCTCGCTCAGCGTCATTTTCCTGCAAAAAGAAATCGTCAGAAAAAGGGAAATATTCCTCTTAATAATAGGCCCTACGGAATTTAATTTTTTTTTAATAAATCCATCGACGTCCTCGTCATCCAAAATAGTCTACAACAGCAAGAGGTGACCACTCCACGCCCCCCACACCCACCCCACCCCCACCCCCCACCCCCCACACCCACTCCCTCCTGTTTCCTCACTTCATTTTTTCGGGTCTTATATGTTCACGTATATTCCTTGAAATTGTATGCCGCGTATCCGGATGATGCAAGTCTCCAATGTGTCAACTGAATTTCATTTTGTCTTTTGGGTGGGTTTGGCTGGTTTGTTGGTTGGATGTTTGGTTGCTTGCATGCTCGCTTGTTTAGAGCTGGTTGTTTTTTTTTTTTTTTTGGGGTTTTTTTTTTTTTTTTCCTGTGGAGGTTGCCATTTCTGCTCACCGTTTGTATCCAGGGTTGTCGGTCGTGCCGCTCTCCAGGGGGCGCTGTTTGGGAGGTGCGGGGGTGATCTTGCGAGCCAGGCGTCCCTCCATCCCGCGGGGCGGGTCGAAAGTGTTAATGAAGTGAGGGTACTGGAAAATAATTAACCCATTCAGCCCTGACGCACTACAGCAGGAGATGGGTCGACCATGATAATTCAAGGGTAGTGCCAGATTAGCTTGGCGCCTGTCGGCGCCAAGCTAATCTGGCACTACCCTTGAATTATCATGGTCGATCCATCTCCTGCAACAGGTGCATAGTCGTTAGATGACGCCTCCAAAATTTGGGAAATACGTGCGTCGGGCTGAATGATTTGATTTGAAACTGTCTTTGGTATTACTCACATAAAAGGTGAACACGATTCAAACGAAAGGGGCCTATGCAGGTGCGGGGGCTCATGAGGATCTATGTCTCTTGCATTGGAGCGGGTTCGAGTTTTCTCTTTGGCTCATGTCTATAACTGACACCTCATTGTGACCATCACCTTGGATGACTAGAGATCTTTGGCGTTGAACTATCAGATTTTAAAAATACAAGTTCTGGGAGCAGCGGCACGGAATGGGGTTATTGAGGGTATCATTAACATCCAGTCGAAAGCTTTGCTACAGTGGGGACACCGAAAAGGAAGGGAAATAAATAACGTTTTAGCATATTCTCTATATTTGTGGTCAGAGTTACGAGACATTATCATCATTTCGCGTGCTGGGAGACAAAATCTACATAGACAGAATATTGAATAAAATGCAATAGGAAGAGAATGACCAAAAAAATAAAAATAAATAAATAAATAATATATAAACAACAGACAGACTGCAAATTAACATTCAAATTTTTCTCTCACATTTTTGTTTCGTTGGTATCAGTTTTTCCATCCCCCTATCTCAACCCCCCCAACCCCCCCACCCCCACCCCCACCCTCCACCCACCACCCCATCCTCCTCCTCCTTCCCCGCCCCACCGTCCCTTTCCTCGTCTTCTCCGCAGCTAATTAACCCGGCATTCAGCCCTGACGCACTACAGCAAGAGATCGGTCGACCATGATAATTCAAGGGTAGTGCCAGATTAGCTTGGCGCCTATCGGCGCCAAGCTAATCTGGCACTACCCTTGAATTATCATGGTCGATCCATCTCCTGCAACTGGTGCATAGTCATTAGATGACACCTCCAAAATTTGGGAAATACGGCCGTCGGACTGAATGAGTTAATGCAATTCAGATCCAGCACTCTCTATTAGCAGGCTCAACAGCGAGGTCCATCAGGTCATTTCTTGAATCTAGAGCGAACAGTTGATAGCCAAACGCGTGGAACATGGTGCAACCCCCCGGAAAAAAAAAAAATTCCCAACAAAGAAAAAAAAAAAACACGCTCAGATCGGAAGTTGAAAAGGACAATTACAACACACTGCGCTGTAATTGTTCTTTCTAATCGTGTTTCTTTCTTTGTTCTTGGAAAGGACAATTACGACAAACTGCCTTGTAATTGCCCCTTCCAAGTGTGTTTCTTTCTTTGTTGGGGGAATCTGTTCTAGTTCGTTAATCCTACAAATCAAAAGGGTACAAAATAATGTGTGGGATCACTTTATTTTTTTTTTTTTTTTAAACGTCGAACCCCTAATCATCGGAGATTTAAACTCTATTGGCTCATCAACAACTGAAAAATAAACATAAATGAGTGAGCGAGAGATTCATTAACTCATTAATCACACAGGCACAAATGTGCAAGCGCACTTTTATAAAATCCGTCGAATCTAATCCCAACTCTATTGACTCCTCAACAGAAGAAACATAGACATCAATGAGTGAGCTTTGCTGCGGGGGCTCATGAGGATCTATGCCTCATCAGCTATTGTAACGTTTTAATTGCTGACGGTTTCGGATTTGTTGTTGGACGACAAAGTAACACAGGTCAAGGACGCCATGCCCGTAAAGTTTTCTTTACCGAAAGAACATGGAAAGATCAGCCTCTGAACCCGACAATAGGAGGCCAAGGTGAACATAGATTTCAGTTTGGTTATTTTAAACGTCTCTTAGAACTGTCAAGGTACAAAATTTAACGTTAGCCAAAAAGGGAAAGAAATTTAAGAAAGAAAATGTAAAGCGATCTGCTGCAGAGTTGTTGATTGACTGTTACAAATTGATTTGAACAACCTGCGACACCCTGTTCTCAGTGTTTTTGTCTTGCCGAAAGTAAGACTTTTCTATCCTTTTTATAATCCATGTGAGTGGTAAGATAATATGATATTAGATACGATGATATAAGATAAAGATAAGATGAGATGGGATGAGATGAGATGAGATGAGATGAGATAAGAAAAGATAAGATAAACTTTATTGCCATATGCATAAACATTAGGAATTTTTTGCGACATAACTGACGAGCGTCCATGTTAAGATCAACACATAAAACATACATACAGCACAATCCAGCAGACTCTAAAATCCCAAACCACAACATATGTATAGCAGTCGTTCTACTAAATATGCACACACATCTAAGTAAGTAACATAAGATAAATCTATCGCATAATAAGCATACTCAGACGCCAAAACCCGCCAAGCGAGCCGCAACGAAAACAGATTAACTATATTCATACTAACTCATTCAGCCCGGCGCACGGATTTCCCAAATTTTGGAGGCGTCATCTAACGACTATGCACCTGTTGCAGGAGATGGATCGACCTTGATAATTCAAGGGTAGTGCCAGATTAGCTTGGCGCCGACAGGCGCCAAGCTAATCTGGCACTACCCTTGAATTATCATGGTCGACCCATCTCCTGTTGTAGTGCGTCAGGACTGAATGGGTTTAAACACGCGACAGGGCTTTTACTGCCCTTAGTGCAGACCCGGTGGGGCTCTCCTGCGTACAAAGGAGAAGGAGAGAAGACAAGCCTATTTTTATTTTACGACAATCAAACTTCGGGAGCTAAGTTAGCCATCTTGTCCAGCATTACAGTAAGAACATTTATGGCAGATATTTCGTATTTTCATTTCACGACAATCAAACTTCAGGTGAGCTAAGTTGTCCAGCATTACTGTAAGAACATTTATGGCAGATATTTTGTATTTTCCTTTTTACGACAATCAAACTTCAGGAGCTAAGTTAGCCATCTTGTCCAGCCTTACTGTAAGAACATTTATGGCAGATATTTCGTATTTTCGTTTTACGACAATCAAACTTCGGGAGCTAAGTTAGCCATCTTGTCCAGCATTACTGTAAGAACATTTATGGCAGATATTTCGTATTTTCATTTCACGACAATCAAACTTCAGGAGCTAAGTTGTCCAGCATTACTGTAAGAACATTGATGGCAGATATTTTGTATTTTCCTTTTTACGACAATCAAACTTCGGGAGCTAAGTTAGCCTTCATGTTCAGCATTACTGTAAGAACATTTATGGAAGATATTTCGTATTTTCGTTTTACGACAATCAAACTCCAGGAGCTAAGTTGTCCAGCATTACTGTAAGAACATTGATGGCAGATATTTCGTATTTTCGTTTTACGACAATCAAACTTCGGGAGCTAAGTTAGCCTTCATGTTCAGCATTACTGTAAGAACATTTATGGCAGATATTTCGTATTTTCGTTTTACGACAATCAAACTTCAGGAGCTAAGTTAGCCATCTTGCTCAGCCTTACTGTAAGAACATTTATGACAGATAATTATTTCCAACTGTTAACCCCTTGGCCGTCAGTGATCACGAAATGCGCGTCTGAAAGCACTACACACTGACCCACATTCGCCTGCAAAACACAGATATAAATGGGACCAAAACACAGATATAAATAGGACTAAACACAGATATAAATGGGACCAAAACACAGATATAAATGGGACCAAGACACAGATATAAATGGGACCAAAACACAGATCTAAATGGGGCCAAAACACAGATACAAATGGGACCAATACACATATAAATGGGACCAAAACACAGATATAATTTGACCAAAACACAGATATAAATGGAACCAAACACAGATATAAATGGGGCCAAAACATAGACTATAAATGGGCCAAAACACATATATAAATGTACCAAAACAGACATAAATTTGACCAAGACACAGATATAAATGGGACCAAGACAGATATAAATGGGACCAAAACACATAAATTTGACCAAAACACAGATATAAATGGGACCAAAACACATATATAAATGATTAAAACACAAATATAAATGGGATAAAAAATGGGCACAAAGAACACAGGACTAACAAGAGACATAAACCCTCATGAGCCCCCGCAGTCGCGGGGGCTCAATGAGGGTTTATGACTCTTGTAGCAGGGTGGCGTTCGCCTTGCCCTGGCAGTTAAGGAGTTAACCTTTTGTTACTGGAGCAAGTCGCTATAAGAATAATAGTAAAGCTAAAAATGAAAATCTGCAATATCCGCCGCGTTGAGAAACATTCACTTACGCTAGTCTGTGAATTTCGACATTACTCCTCTATATAGGCCGTGAGGTCCAGATCCACAGACCAGATGCCATTTCGAGAACGCATGACGGCAGCAACTCAAGTTGACTGGTAATGAAAACTTCAAATAAGAAACTTCAAAAATAGAATCTAGCACTGGACGACATGTGGCGCTTTTCAATTTCGATGTCGATGCTATTGCCATACAGAGGGGGAAAAAAATCTGCAAAAGATTCCTTTTTGGTTGAAATTTAACCCTTTGGGAGTCGGTAGCGGTTTTCGTCGCGATGATTCCTGTAGGAATCATCGCGACAAAAACGGCTGCCGACAGCCAAAGGGTTAACTTTCTCTTAAGGAAAAAAAAGATATTTTGGCCGGACATCCATGGAATAGAAAATAAACTTGTCTTGCGTAAGGTCACACTTTTTGAAAAAAATAAAAGAAAATCTAATTGAACCAAAAAAGTATTCGTGTGTGTGCTGGCTTGTGTCTAATTGAACCAAAAAAGTATTCGTGTGTGTGCTGGCTTGTGTCTAATTGAACCAAAAAAGTATTCGTGTGTGTGCTGGCTTGTGTCTAATTGAACCAAAGAGTATTCGTGTGTGTGCTGGCTTGTGTTTTCATCGCTCACTCGTTGTGTGGGAGTTATACGTATATTTCAATCAGCTAACTTTTTTTGGTACTCAGCATGACAATTTCTTTATTTGGATTCAAGAAAATGATGTGAGTGTGCTGGTCTGTGATTTTGAACCTTTGCCTTCTGGTCCAAAATCACAGGCAAGCAGAAGTGTTTCAGAGTACACGTATTTCGATCTATCCCAAAAGTTGAAAACATATGTGTTGACAGGCTTCAAGGCCTGTTTTATTTTAAGCCTAAATGTTACTAATCTTCATATAAATGATCTTATTCATCTTATTCATCTGTTTACATCCTAATCTTACTGGCCTATATACATAAATTTATTGTCTTATGTATATCATTATCTTACTGACCCATTTGCATATAATATACATAATATTGCTGACCTATATACATGATAATGAGCGACTGCGTGATGGCCGGGCAAAAACTAATGTTCCAGTGAGTTCGATATATTCTTAAATAAGAGTAAATTCAAAGAAAGTACACGTCCTGTTTGCATCCTAATCTTGTTGGCCTATGTACATAATATTACTGACCTATATACATACTAATCAGGTTTTGCGCGATGATAAGAGATAAGGTTAAAAACCAATATTCCAGAGATTTTGAAAATGAGATCTTCCAAAAATCAGAATAAAGACAGGGGCAGTACAAGATAAGTAGGTCGCTTAACCAGCAAGATCCATCTGCAAGAGGCAGAGATTCTCATGAGCCCCTGCATACGCAGGGGCTCATGAGAATCTATGCCTCTTGCTCACACACAGATCGGATCAATTCGTTCGTGTATTCCGAGATTGTGGGATACCATCCGTGTTACGCCAGGGGACGCTGCAGTGCGATCAGACCGCACGCTCTGTCCTTGAATTGATTGCTTGGCCACACCCTTGATCGCATGCGTTATCTCTTGTTTGACCTTGTACTTATTTTCAGCGATGACTTTTGTGTTCAGCAAATTATTGCATTTTTTACAAAAATAAACGTGTGGGGGGGGGGGGGGGGAGTTCAGAGTGAGCATGTCTTCGAATTCATATCATCAACGTGGGCGGATCGGCGGGGGAGGTGTGGGGAGTCCAGGGGCTCCCCACCCGCACCCCTGCTCCCTCTGGGCCAAAAATAATTATGATGCTATATGAAAGCCGGCATTTCGGCGGGTGGTTAACAGGCTCCCCCCCCCCCCAGCCCCCCTCCCCCCCCCCCACCCACACACACACACCACCCCTCGCCGGAGGTAACTGATCCGTCCATGACCGAGATGTCAACACATGTTAAACAACACTTACGGGGAAAATGTGATTTCTATCAAGTGTCTTAGAGCCTAGTGTTGGTCTTTAAATTTGAACGCTAAGGCCTAGCGGTCTGTTGCACGAGTGAGTTTAGCCGTGCGCCAGCCACTAAGCAAGGTGCGGAGCACCTTGCTTAGTGGCTGACGCAGGACTAAGCCCACGCACGCAGCTGTCTCTAGGGCCGCAAACTACAAGGTCTAAAATCAGACCATCACACCCTTAGCACATCTATCTTCCTACGGCCTCAATGTGTCTTCTGTTTTCAGTTCCCCTTTTTTTTTTTTAATGCCGGAACGCAACAAGCAATATCCACATGCAAGAGGCAAATATCCTCATGAGCCCCGCAGTTGCGGGGGCTCATGAGGATCTTTGCCTCTTGCTAAAATCAGACCATCACACTCTTAGCACATCTATCTTCCTTCCTTTCTATCTGGTCTGGTCTGGATTGCTTATATCTTCCTACGGCCTGAATGTGTCTGTTTTTCAGTTTCCTTCTTTTTTTTAAATACCGAAACACAACAAACAATATCCACATGCAAGAGGCATAGATTCCTCATGGGCCCCCGCAGTTGCGGAGGCTCATGAGGATCTGTGCCTCTTGCTGAAACCACTGTGTATCCACGTTTCTTTGACGGCTGAGGATCTCTGACGTTGAATTTAAAGTGATTTCAAATAAAAACACGATCTCCGTGCCGGAGTTGAATGTGAGATGCGCGAGGCGAGTGAATTTTGTTTTCTATCCGTCAAAGGTCTGCTGCCTAAACACACACACACACACACACACACACACACACACACACGCGCGCGCGCACACACACACACACGCACGCACGCACACACACACGCACGCACACGCACGCACGCACACACACACACCCACACACACACACACACAATTTTAATGTTAGTTAATGTGTCCCAGCGGACCACTCTTGTTGCGTCATTCCAAACAGTGATAAATCTTTCTCTTTTTTTTTAAGTGTTGGACAAATGCGTGCATCTCATGATGACGACAGCACTTAAAAATGCATCAAGCGGAGATTTTCTCCACACAAACAATTGTGGGTTCTGGTCTATGATTTTGGACCTTACGGCCGCGGGCCGTAGGGCCCAAATTCACAGGCGCAGCACACATGTAATCCCGACGCACGCCTGCAAACTTGCACAGGCAGGCACGCAAACAAGCACGAAAAGCATGCATGCAAACACGTACGCCGCAAACGTGTGCATGCATGCACACGCATGCACGCACACACACACACACACACACACACACACACACACACACACACACACCATCTCACACACACACACACACCATCACACACACACACACACACACACACACACACACACACACACACACACACACACACCTAATTCCATTTTAAGGTTTCTGTGAAATATTTCTTTATAAGGTTTCTGTGATGGGGTGATGTTTCCGAAAGGCAAAATGCATGACATGAAAGCTCCTGCACAGTCCCCCCCCCCCACCCCACCCCCCACCCACCCACCCACCAATCCCCATCCCCCACCCCACCCACCAGCCCACAGCTCCAACCCCCAACCACCCAACCCCTACCCGCCCCCCCCCCCCCCCCATCTAATCCCTTCACTGACAGCGGCCGCAAAATTATGTCTTCGAAAGCACGGCAATGAATTCAACACCGAATAAATCCCCTCCCTCAAGCAAAGGAACACAGATGTAGAGTCAGCAAGAGACAAAGAACCTCATGAGCCCCCGCAACTGCGGGGGCTCATGAGGTTCTTTGTCTCTTGCAAGTCGGCTGGCGCCTGCAGTTCCCGTCCGTGATGGGGTTAAGCCGCACAATCATCGCCAGCGCGGCGACCACTCCTCGCGGCCGCCCCCTATTTATAAGGCTTCTGTGAAGGGTCGATATTTACACTGACAAAATGTGCAGGAAGCGCCTCTCCGCTCGTATTTCATATTAACACATGACATCATCAGGGTGAACTCTTTTTTTTTTTTTTTTTTTTTTTGGTGCAAATGTGTGTATTGTTCCGTGGATATTATATTTTACAGACTGCGGGACAGATCAACCATTTTTATTCAAGGGCGGTGCCAGAATAGCTTGGCGCCTCAGGCGCCAAGCTATTCTGGCACCACCCTTGAACTCTCCTAGTCAGCTTTATTTCAGGTGTATCAGGATGAAAAGGGTTTTAAACAAATTGCCTTTTCCACCCCAGTACCCCCTCCCCTGTCCCCACTCAATAACCCTTGGGCTGTGGGTCGCCGTTTTCTGACGAGGTGATTTATCGAAACGCGTTGCCGACAGACAAAGGGTTATGACTGAATCACCTCCGACAAAAACAAAAAAAAAATGATATCGACAGCCAGAGAGGGTATACGCACCTTCACGAGAAAAATCAATCAATAAAATAA
>BTPG01000001.1:309324844-309454844 GCA_036245525.1 Semisulcospira habei | reverse complement strand
TCCTGAGGCTCATTTTGTAAAATTCAGGCACACTGCAATCGTGCCACTTTGATTTACCAGGACCTTTCAACGGACATGCTATGAAGAGTACATTACAGATTAGGAGGTATATGAACTGTTTTAGTTCAAGGGTGGTGCCAGAATAGCTTGGCGCCTTAGGCGCCAAGCTATTCTGGCACCACCCTTGAACTATCGGTCAAATTTCTTTACAAGCAATGGGTGTATCAGAATGATAAGGGTTAACCCATTCAGCCCTGACGCACTACAGCAGGAGATGGGTCGACCATGATAATTCAAGGGAAGTGCCACATTAGCTTGGCGCCTGTCGGTGCCAAACTAATCTGGCACTGCCCTTGAATGATCATGGTCGATCCATCTCCTGCAACAGCTGCATAGTCGTTAGATGACGCCTCCAAAATTTGGGAAATGCGTGCGTCGGGCTGAATGAGTTAAAGGCCATCATTTAGGTGGCTACAGGTAATGGAACCGGTTTCAGGCCACTTTATAAAATTTCAAATACAAGCGATCACAAAATTTCCGAAACCTCAGTAGCTGAGCTGACCCTTCGCACCACGTGAATGTCCTGTGTTTGTCTTGTACTGTGTTTGTCTTCAGTGTGTATGTGTGTGTGTCACGTGAGCGTGCGTGTTGGGTTCAGTTCGCGGCGCTTTGAGCCGATTCGCAGAATTGGGAAAAGCGCCTATATAATAACCGGTATTATTAATAATTAATATTATTATTATTATTATTATTATTATTATTATTATTATTATTATTATTATTATTATTATTAATGACAAGGGCGGTCACTCAAAAAAAAAGTGCTGTTATACATACAGCAGAAAATACACATCGACGAATGTGGTTTAACTCCCTTAACTGCCGAGAGAACAAAGCGAACACGAACGATCCAACTACAAGAGGCATAGATCCTCATGAGCCCCCCGCAACTGCGGGGGGCTAAGGAGGATCTATGCCTCTTGCTGACTCCAATCTGTGTCCATGCTTCTCGGACGGCTCTGGCTCTTGGTCTTTGAATGGAGAAAGATTTCAGAAGGAAAAACACACGTACAGTGGAGAGGAAGGTGTAAAATAAAAAATACCACCTACACATCGTAATAAAATAAAAACTAACCTGATCGAAGAAATCTTCCCCAGGCCAGTACAGCGCTGTTTTCCCTCCCTCAGTGGGCAGTGCCTGATACTCGTAGCGTAGGCCGGAACCTTTCAGAAATTTTACACGATAACCCATGAAAGCCCTGACGTGCTATGACAGGATGTGGGTCGACCATGACAGTTCAAGGGTGGTGTCGGAATAGCTTGGCGCCTACAGGCGCCAAGCTATTCCGACACCGCCCTTGAACTGTCATGGTCGATCTGTCTCCAGAACTCTGACGTAAACAAGACTGATCACTTCATCTGTGACGTAAGGAAGATTGATCATTTTCATCTGTGACGTAAAGAATATTGATCATTTCATCTGTGACGTAAACAAGATTGATCATTTCATCTGTGACGTGAACAAGGTTGATCATTTCATCTGTGACGTGAACAAGGTTGATCATTTCATCTGTGACGTGAACAAGGTTGATCATTTCATCTGTGACGTGAACAAGGTTGATCATTTCATCTGTGACGTAAACAAGATTGATCATTTCATCACGTAATGAGTTAAGCAGCATAACATACAAACTCCAGGCCAAGAATGGTCGCTGACCATCGTGTATTATGCGAAGAAACACCCTTAGAACGGACAAGGACACCATAATGTATTCGATTTTCAGGTTTTAATCACCACAGTATCGTAGGTGGTACATCAGTACGAACACATGTGTGCTGGTGTGTACCGTGTTTGGATCGTACAGCTTGGGCCATACATTAATTTTGATCAACGCTGATGACAAAAAAAAAGGCACCACACGAACAAACGAGAAATAAATAAATACGATTTGCAAAGCGCAACGTATCCAATGTTTGTATATTTGTTTGATTGCTGGCTGGCTGTTGGTTTGTTTGTTTGTTTGTTTGTTTACTTGTTGGTTGGTTGGTTGGTTGGTTGGTTGGTTGGTTGGTTGGTTGGTTGGTTGGTTGGTTGGTTGGTTGGTTGGTTGGTTGGTTGATTGGTTGGTTGGCTGGCTGGTTGGTTGGATGGTTGGTTGGCTGGCTGGCTGGCAGGTTGGTTGGTTGGTTGGTTGGTTGGTTGGTTGGTTGGTTGGTTGGTTGGTTGGTTGGTTGGTGGATGGGTGGGGAGGAGTTGGGTGGGTGGATGGCTGGCTGGTTAGTTGGCTGTTTAATTGGTTGGTTGGTTGGTTGGTTGGTTGGTTGGTTGGTTGGTTGGTTGGTTGACTGGCTGGCTGGCTGGCTGTTTGTTTTTTGCCTTGTTTGTTCGTTTGTTCGTTCATTCGTTCCTTCGTTCGTTTGCTTGCTTGCTTGCTTTCTTGTTTGTTTGCCTACTTGTTTGTTTGTTGGGTGATTTGGGTGGCTGGCTGGTTGGTTCTTTGGCACATTTCTACATCATGTAAAGAAGTTCCCAACGGAAAAAGAAACACGCTTAGAAAAGACGGGTACAACACAATTTATTAATATTTCGGGTAAATATCCTTTGTCAAAATAGACAAACAAACAAACAGAGAGATTAGCCGCTACTTATCTTCATTGGCAGAAGGAATGTGGCAACTCTTTTTGGTCTGGATTGTCTACATGATGTAGCAGAGATATCAATATACATTACTTCCGGGACAAAGCAAAAACAGAATATCCAATTTTCTTACCTTTCGTCTTCTCCTTCACAGTGATTTCATAGGGCTGCGCAGGCATCTCAAAGCTGATTGGCTGCTCGCTTCTGGCGGCCACTCCCCTTTTGGGGTCCTCCGGCGAATCAAATTTAGGGAACACGGCGAACCTAGGAATATGGGACTGGTACGGGTGTTCCGCTGGGAATGTCTTGTTGGGCATTTCACGTCTGGTGAGAGAAGAATTAAAAAAAAGCAGAGGTAATGTCAGCATACAAGCTGCATGTGCTGGTCTGTGATTTTGGACCTTACGGCCGTACGGCCGTAAGGTCCAAAATCACAGACCAGCACACAACTATTTGTTTGGTTGAACGAAGTGCGGTCGACAAACGATCTGACCGAGGACTGCACAATAAATCTGCATGTACTGTTAAACTCTGGATACAGCAAAGCAGCAGGGGACGCAGCTGTTCTTGTTATATCCGAAGTTTGTTATAAGCGAAGTAATTTATATACAAGGAGTGCCGTCGGGACCTCTTTTTTTTTTTTTTTAAGAGTTGTAATATCCGACTTTTGTTATACCCGACCTCGCTATAAGCGGAGTAGACTGGTGTTGTGTATATGAAACGTGCAAGAGGAATTGCCTGTGTTGATCTGTGGTTTAGGACAATACGACCTGGAGCCCTAAGGTCTAAATCACAGACCAACACACAGAAAATGAAATGAAAAGACATGAAGGTAGAGGTAGGCATAGAAATGTTTGTTTGTAAAATTGGTCGGTTGGCTCTTCAATAAGGAGACGCGTATTTTTCTGTGGAAAGCGACCCATGTTTCTTCTCGCAAGGCAATGAAAAAAATAAAATTAAAAAAAAGAATTTTTTTATTTAAAGTTCTACATAGGCAACCAGTCATCTCACAGCCAAAACAACAACGAAAACACAACTGCCTTACCCCATTTCAAGCGCCTGTGGTCTTGGAACCCTGAGGGGGAAAAAATGCAAACATATTTTACTAATTATTTTCTTTCTTTTTTATGCTATTCTGCTTGGGAAAGATGAGATGGGGTAAAAAAAAAAAAAAAAGGGGGGGGGGGGGACGTCTCTAGAAATTATCTTTAAATATTGATCACACTCGCGCGGCTGACAAGCTTCGCGTCGAGAGTGGAAAACACTGCATCGACAGATAAAGTGGATCGGATGCGCCAATCCTCATTAACCCCTGTAACTATCGAGAAAAAGTGAACACGATCCAAACTGCAAGAGACATAGATCCTCATGAGCCCCCGCGAATGCGGGGGCTCATGAGGATCTATGTCTCTTGCTGAGACCAATTTGTGTGCATGCTGCTTGGACGGTGTTGGCTTCTGGCCCTCTGAGTGAGCCGAGATTTCAGAAACCAAAATGGACGAACAGTAGCAGGGAAGAGGTGAACTCTTCTGAAGGTTGTTGAGTTCAAAGTTCAAGTTCAAGGTTAGCCTTTTCACTGTCGAGGAACATGGTACACCGCCCAACTGCAAGAGGTATAGATCCTCATGAGCCCCCCGCAGTTGTGGGGGGCTCATGAGAATCTATACCTCTTGCAGAAACCGCGTTTTCACGGCTGGGCATCGTTTGACGTTGAATTTTACATTTTAATTTTTAAAAGAATTAAATACAATCTGATGGTGAAGGGGTCAACCTTCATGGCACCGAAGAACCAAGAAATGGGCGGCCCTAAAGGGCGGGTCACGAGGGGACAGCCATTTGCCTACAGCACACCGTTCAAACGCACTGCCTGCACAAGTGTGTCGCATTGATTTACTGCTCCTTGTTGGGCCCCAACCTCGGCGTCCACCCAGCCTCGGCCACAGTGACATATAATGCTCATTACATTAACTTTTCAGTTGAAATACTACAAGTTCTCAAAATGTGTATAATAACGGTTATATCAGTGATTAGCCATACCAATAACCTACAATTGGTGGGATATATAGTGCGGGCTCACAAAAAGTAAGGGACGTCATAATTTCAGCTTGAATTACTGAAATTTCGGAAAGCACCTTACATCTGCAAGCTGCAGTCACCTTTTAGGACTGATTAATGTTTAAACTTTTTGGGACATTTTAATAATTCAAGCTTAAAGCAATACATCCTTTACTTTTTGTGAGCACTATATGTCACATCAATGTTGTGAAATCAGTGGTAGGCCAGTGGGATGGCTAATCACTGTTATACCCGTGATTATACCGAATCTTAGGACTTTTAGTAATTCAAGCTGAATAGTTAATTTATAAAATAATATGTCACTTTGGCCTAGGTTGGGTCGACACCGAGGTGGGGACCCAACAAGCCTTTCAACGCACATGCTGTATGAAGCAATTTTGTCTTTCGCCAGACGTGCGGCATTCGGAAATAGCCGCGTGAATGCCGAGTATCCGGATGCCGCGCGTCTCGAATGAGGTCAAGGTCGAGGGTTACGTGTGAGGCTAAATTAACTCAAAATAGGCGCCCCGCATCAATAGCTGCGGACGTGTCGTATAGCGTTGCCGCTGGCATAACCGTGCGACACTTCCGCGGATATTGATGAATTTCAAGTTAAACACGGTGTAAAATCTAGCTTTTTAAATTTTATTTTTAAAAGACAGTTTGTTCGTGCATGAATGTTAACTCATTCTGCCCCGCGACACACCACAGCAAGGTATGGCCCGACCATGATAGTTCCAGGGTGGTGGCAGAATAGCTTGGCGCCTACAGGCGCCAAGCTATTCTGCCACCACCCTTGAACTATCATGCTCGATCTGACTCCTGAATTGTAATGCAGTCCTCAGAGGATAACTCCAAAATGTGGGGATTTCGTATCTCGGGCTCAGTGAGTTATTTCTGTTTTCTGTGAGTGTATAATTAATGTATACAAAAAGAAATAGAGCAAAGCAATTGAATTGTTGAAAGTGAAGTCAAAAACTGCTGGATAATGGGTGCAAAGTTAGAATGCAAGAGTCACACTTACAGTTCATCGTTGCTGCGTACATTGCTCAGCTTCAGTTGTGTCAGTCCGTAGTGCTGTTTGATGGGTTCACCCCTGCAGCACACACACACAGACACACACACACACACACACACACACACACACACACACACACACACACACAGACACACACACACCATCACACACACACACACACACACACACACACAGACACACACACACACACACACACACACACACACAGACACACACCATCACACACACACACACACACACAGACACACACACACACACACACACACACACACCATCACACACACACACACACACACACACACACACACACACACACACACACACACACACACACACACACACACGTAAAATAAATCAGATGAGCATTTGAAGAAAAAAAAAAAAGACAAAATTCAGACCCGAAAGGTGGCTGCCTAGCGTGTGGTCTAAAATGCAGAGAACAACCCAACGAAGAAAGAAACACACTTCGAAAGGAGATTTACAAAGAAAAAAATAAATTTAGTGTGAAAAACAACTCCAAATATTAATAAATTGTGTTGTGTCCGTCCTTCCTAAGCTCGTTTCTTTCTGCGTTGGTTTATTCTCTTTCTCTCTTCCTACGGTCGAAAAAAATGAAATTCAGTGTAATTAATTTTTTTCGTGAAACAAGAAATGGCAACAGATTATCATACCCCTGTGCAGTCCGCTATCTGTATACGCCGGGGCTCATGAAAATCTATGCCTCGCGGAGATAGGCATCACCCATTAACGCAGCGCTAACCCCTTCACCGACGAGAAAAAGTGCACACAACCCATCTGCAAGAAACATAGATCCTCATGAGCCCCCGCATTTGCGGGGGCTCATGAGGATCTATGCCTCTTGATGACGCGAACTTGAACCCATGCTCTGCGGACGGCTCTTCGAGGCTCTTTGGCATTGAAATAACTTGTGAACACAGATTTCAGACACGCCAGCCGTGAACACTCGCCGCGATAAACGGGAGAAAACCAATATTTTATCCCGTAGTTCATACCTTCAGTTCCGCCCCTAAGTGCACTCGGAGATAAAAACTTCACACGATCCGTGTAAACATGTCGCGACAGTGGCTAGGGATTAGAAAATAACGTTGCAGATTCCCCGCTGAGTGACATTTGACGCAGACAGAGTTTCTGCGATCTTTGTAAATTCAAGACCCCCCCCCCCCTCCCCCCCCATCCCCCCCTCTCCCCCCCCCCCTCACCCCCGATCACCCCCCAACAACAAAAAACCACAAAAAAAATAGTTGTCCAACAAGGAGCATAGATTGAAAGTGGAGTCAGCAAGAGGCATAGATTCTCATGAGCCCCCGCAAATGCGGGGGCTCATGAGGATCTATGCCTCGTGCAGTTGGGTCGCGGTCAAATTTGTTTTCCGGCACTGAACGGTTTAAATTATTACTGCGCGAGGTAGTGTCGGTCGACTGTGTCTTTGTCATGTTTTGCTTGCTGATTTCAACACTGAGTTTACGGGCCTCAACCCAGCAGAACCAAGGCAACTGTTACGCTTTGGCTGTCCGCTGCCAATCGCCAAAGGTTTAAAAATAAACCTCATAAACGGACTCACACAAGAAACATTACAGACATGCCTCATTTGGTCGTTTCTCGTATAAGAGGGGTGATATTTGTTTATTTCAATTTATTAATTTCTTACTGTCTCATTAGAGGATGCAGATGATCGTCTATACCCGCTGCGTATTTCTCTGTGGGCTGGCGATTGGGTGCCTGATAGGCGGGGGCAGGGGATCTAACTGTTTGTCTGTCCAGCGCTGAGTGATTCCCCTTGGTTTGTGTACAATTCTGCCAGCGCTAGCCTCACCTATCTGGTTTGTGAGGACTTACTATCTCAGCAATAAACCACAGATCAAGACAATCCAAAGAGTGTGGGGGGGGGGGGGGGAGGGGGAGGAGAGGGGTGTGTGTGGGGGGGTTGGGGGTTCACCGGTCGGCTAAACTTTTTTCAGTACTGTCTTTTAATCCGGTCAACCGCAGTAGTAGGCTTTGCCAGGAAACCGCAGTGGAAGAGGCTGTAAGATCGATCAACCGCACTAGTAGGCTTTGCCAGGAAACCGCAGTGGAAGAGGCTGTAAGATCGATCATCCCGATCTTCCTGGATTATCTGATTTGTCCGCAGTGGTAGAAAGATTAATCAAAACACTCAGTGACGTACTTAGCAAAAGCTCCTCAGGCCGATTGTCGGCCGTTGTTGGCCCGCGCACTAACAGCGGCCGACATTCGGCCTGAGGAGCTTTTGCTCGCCGAAACAACCTTACCCCCATTGGCGTACGTGAGCTGAAACTGTAACAATTGTTGTCTGATCGCTTTTGTCAATAGTGGCACCTGTGCGGGTAAACGTCTGCAAAGGACATAGATCCTCATGAACCCCCCCCCCCCCCCCCCGCAGTGTTGCTCATGAGGATCTGTCTCCCTTGCTGGGTGGGTTAAAGTCGTGTTTGTAGCTGAGCAGCATTTTGTTGTTGTTGTTGTTGTTGTTTTGTCCTAGCAGTGGGGATTTAGCGGTATATAAAATCCTTTATTATTATTATTATTATTATTATTATTATTATTATTATTATTATTATTATTGATGGTGGTGGTGGTGTGGTGGTGGTGGTGTTGGTGCCGTTGTTCATGTTGTTCTTCCCTCTTTCTATTCACAAATTTTTTTTTTTTATGTTGAATATCACCCATTTGTGAAAAGATTTTAATACAACTTCATGTGTGTATGTGTGTACGTTTGCGTGAGTGCGTGCGTGCGTGTGTGTTGTGTGTGTGTGTGTGTGTGTGTGTGTGTGTGTGTGTGTGTGTGTGTGTGTGTGTGTGTGCGAGCGTGTGTGTGTGTGTGTGCGCGCGCGCGCGTATGTGTGCGTGTGTGTGTGCAAGCGTGCGTGCGTGCACCTGTGTCTGTGAGTGTGTGTGTGTGTGTGTGTGTGCGTGTGTGTGTGTGTGGTGTGTGTGTGTGTGTGTGTGTGTGTGTGTGTGTGTGTGTGTGTGTGTGTGTGTGTGTGTGTGTTACATGCCAAACTGTGACGTCATTTTGACCTAGTTGGCTGGAAGTCCGAAGGAAAACGTAGCCATTGCCAAGTCTGTGCTTCATCACTTACTACAAACTCCTTGTACAATGTGCCTTGACTCGATCTAACCCATCTGCGTGTTTGCGTCGACAACTCGACCACTGTTTTTTTCAACGTTTTCAGTCATTTAACAAAGCAGCTTGGATCTACTCAGTCGTAACTCTTTTATTCCTCTTAGTATGGACAAACCAGTGCGCAAAGGCCGCATCGGGCCGACGTCGGTTCGATGGCCTTTTGCGCACTGGGAAAGGGTGAGCCCAATAGCTTAGCTGTTAGCTTATCTTACATCTAGATGGGGTAAAATCGGATAAAAAGAAAAACACCAGCCGTCACAAGAGTGGAGGAGTGTACTACTGCTGAGACAGGGGTGGGTGCCGCCATGGCGGCAGGGAGTCAGGCAGAGAATGGGATTTGGGCGCTTTTTGTTATTCCTGCGATTAAGATACAAACGGCTATTCAGGCAGACAAGATGAAGTCTCAGGTTATAACATTTCTTCAGTAGCCAGCTCAACGAGGGTCATTTATATACCCAAAAGCCAGCGTGTACTAGTGATACCACTCATTATAACATCTCCGTTATATTTAGTTTCAAAGTGCCATTGGTTCTATCGCAGAACTGATGAAAATGTGTAAAGTTCAAGCACGACTGAAACAATCCAGTGGAGTAGGAAGGGTTTAATATATGAGAGGGAGAGTGGGGGTAGGAGGGGAGGTGAGGGCACAGCATGCCTGACTCGTTACTTTCCAGCCTCCGAGGAGGAGGGTGGAGGGTGAAGGAGGTGGGGGGAGTGGGTGTGGGGGCGGGGGGGGGGGGGGGGGGGGGCTTAAAATAGTCCAATTTCGAACAATTTCGAAAAATCAAATAACGCAATAACAGCAACAAGTCAATGCGCAGAAGGTCATCGGGCCGACATCGGCCCATTGGCCTTTGCACACTCAGTGGGAAACGACCGCCGGCCAAGCTGGTAAAAATCAAGCAACAATCAAAATCTTGATAATTTGTTCTCCCTGGGGAGAGGGAAGGGAGGGGGCCGGGTCTCCTAAAAGCGCACCCACGGTGACAAACGCAACACTGAGCCTGCACTGACGACTGGGATTTAACCCTTTGGATGTCGGTAGCGGTTTTTGTCGCCATGATTCCTGTAGGAATCGTCGCGACAAAAGCTGCTACTGACACGCAAAGGTTTGTTGGTTTTTTTTCAAAAAATAAAAAAGTGCCCTGGGACTGCGCGACACTGAATAGGGCGGGCGAGGCTTTGAACGTGTTATGATTGTAGTGCACAGTGCGCATAACAGACCAGTATTCATAATTCATTTCGCGCCATGTAATATAATGCTTACATGTTCAATAACTTCATGAAATAAATCAGCGTGGTACAATGCGTTCTCACAACCGGCAGCAGACCGGGCCCTGTGTTACGACCGAGTCGAGTAGCGGACACACCCATTACATTCACAGCCAAAGGCTGCAGACATATACTAACGTGCAAAAGAAATGCTATATTTTTGGATTCCAAGTGAAAATGTCGCATTTCTTTTGCTCGTCGGTATAAATCCTGCAAGCTGCCTTAGCTCGTGAGGATCTCCGACTTTTTCTGTCACTGATCAAGCCGCTGATTTACGACCGGTTCCGTCAGTTTCAACGTCAATGACTTGCACCCCACAATATTCCAGGGTCAAATGTTCCACACTTTTTGGGAATTCTCCGCTAAGCAATCCAGGGGCGGATCTGGCGGGGGCGGGGGGGTTCCAGGGCTTCTGGAAACCCCTTCAGCGACCAAAATAATTTAAAATGCCATATCAGTGTACCTTTTCAAAGTTTGGACCCCACCACCACCACCACCACCACTCCTTGAAATTTGTTATTGGACGGAAAGGGTCCTTCACCCAACCTCTCCGCCCCCCCCCCCCCCCCCCCCCCCCCCCCACGCCTCGCTTTATGATATTTTGGCCAATGGAAAGGATTGCTTAGCCTCGTAGCACTTTCTGTCTAAGATGAAAGGGTTTTAAATATAAAGTTCCCTTCCCCCTCCCCCACCCCCAGCCTCGGGAAGGAGCTGAAGCCCCGGCAAATACGTAAGTCAAAAGCAATGGATCGATAGTTTATGACTTTTCAAGGGTAGTGCCTGATCCTGGCGCACACTCTTGTCATTACACGGCCAGTCCACAGAGTTTCCATCAGTCTTGATTTCAAGTGTAATCATGGGAATGCTAATAGCAACACTGATAGTAATAAGCGTCGACACGTGTATAACAATTATAGGTGTACGATTAACTCATTCGAGACGTGCCACCTCCGGATCCTCGGCTTATGCCGCGTATCCGGAGGCGGCACGTCTCGAATGAGTTAATGAAAGGAAAAATGATTACTGAATACTGCATATGAATATCACAGTTGGCGCTGAAGCTGAAAAGGCTTCGTAAACTTACCGATAAACTTACTGAAGTGGAATAAGTCGATTACAAAACATTCGGCAGCAGCACAGCATTGGACAAGCAGAGAGCAGTGTTATGCACTTAATCGTATGCTCCACCCAAAACTACACCTGCAATTCAGGACACAGCTGGGGTTCATGAAGCTCGGCAAGAGGCATAGATTCTCATGAGCCCCTGCGGATGCAGGGGCCCATGAGAATCTATGTCTCTTGGCGACGGAAGGTTCTGGTGCGGGACGTACGTGAGCTGATATTCTGAAGAGGATTAACTTTGAGTTTAGTGCTTTGATCAGCAACATGTTCTGATCAAACATTCCAAAGCAGCGGCACGGCAGAACCAATGCATTCATTAGGCAAACTGTAAGTGCACTTGGTTTATGAAGCAAAGAAAATAACCTAGCTTTTACAAACGAATCGACAGATTGAATTGCTTGGCAGACGGATCAATCAGTCAATTGATCAATCAGTCAGTCAAGCAAGTGAGCCATAAATCAAGCAGAATCAATCAATCAATCAGCCAATCGATTGATTGCTCGATCGATCAGTCAAGCAAGCAAGCAATCAAGCAAGTAAGCACGCAAGCAAGCAAACATTCAATCAATCGTTCAAGCCTGGCAGCAAGCAATGAAGTATTCAATGAGATGCTATCATAGCTGACTGACTTGATATAACTTTATGAAACTTTATGACTGACTTCACGATTTTATGACTTTATGATTGCCTGCCTGCCTGCCTAGTCCTGACTGATAAAATTAATTTCACCACTTGCAATAGATGTGCTGGCTTGCTGACCAATAAACAGTGTGGCTGAGCATCATAAAATAATTCCCCCCACCCCCCACCCACCCCCCACCCCCCCGCCGCCCCAATCCTCCGCCCCCCCCCCCCCCTCTCGTATTATCTCCCATATTCGACATTGTTTTCTCCGTGAGGTGTACACAGGATGAGGGCAGGGAGACAGGTGACCTGCCACGAGGGTGACCGCTGAAGACAGGTTCAGTTGTGCTGCAGGGATGAATTAACCCAATGAGCACAAGGCCATCGGACTGACGTCGGCCTGCTTGCCTTTGCGCACTGGGAAGGCGAATGTGAACAAGACATAGTCAGAAAGCAGCATGCGGCAGGGAAAAATGACAGCGGGTCGTAAATTGAGCGACAGCCTGACACAAAATAACATGACACAGAACGACCATTTTACTGTTAGTTCATGGTCTGTGTCACACTGGTTGTCACCCTCGATTCGCTGCGCTGATCAGCGCAGCGAATCGAGGATGGCAACCAGTGTGGGGTTGTTGCCTGAAAAGCTCGATGCCTCTAGAATGAAAGCTGTTCCTTCTGTCAACACCCAACCCTCCTCCCTCCACACCCCAACCCTCATCCCTCCACACCCCAACCCCACTCTGGCATCCTGTTAAAACAGGGACCATCACCCCTTCCTCCACCAAGGAGTCATGGACCCTGTTTTAAACCATTCAGCCCTGACGCACTACAGCAGGAGATGGATCGACCATGATAATTCAAGGGTAGTGCCAGATTAGTTTGGCGCCGACAGGCGCCGTGCTAATCTGGCACTACCCTTGAATTATCATGGTCGATCCATCTCCTGCAAGACGTGCATAGTCGTTAGATGACGCCTCCAAAATTTGGGAAATACGTGCGTCGGGCTAAATGAGTTAACATTATGCCCATGAGGACATTCCATTTCTGAGTGAAACTGCCCCACTCGCGCCCACATTCCTTACTTCCCCGGGGCAGGTCGATCACTATGCTGTCTTAGAGATCATCTGTTGTCGGCCGGCTAAGCATGTACTTTCATCATGAATTACATTCTGAGATAATCAGTCATTCACCAAATAGACGAGTTTTCTGGTATTCATAAAGAAGATCAAAACAAAACGTCTTTTGGCGCAAACAGTAGATAGAACGCCTAGACAAAACATGCGGTATCGGCCCGGAGTTGTCAGCCTTCTAATCCAGTGTTTTAGTCCATACGTCAGCTTTGACTGACGCCTACCGATTTCCGAACATTGTCCACTGTCAAGAAATTAACACAAAACGTACGTGTAGTTCCAAGTAGCGTTGCGGGGTACCCACAGGTCGACTTGTTCCTTGTATTTGCCTGTCCCCCACTCAGTCGGTGCTAATCGGGTGTGTTCGGGTGGTCGGAATAGCTCTAGTGACGTCATACTGCCTGAGGGCTGGGCGTGGCTGTCCCCTGGAGGTTGATACTGGAGGGAAGTCGAGAGAATCAAGCGTAAGCAGCTTCTTTGAAAAGCCTTTCTCTCTTTCCCTCACTGCGCCAGGGTGGTTGCTAGGGCAAACGCTACCGGAACTTCAGGTTGTGGAGTTGTAGAGTAGCTTCCCTTTGGCTACTGGAAACTCACGTCTGTCAGAAGTTAAAAAAAAAAAAAAAAGGTCTTCAAACGTCTATCTGCTGCTTAACGTTGCAAGATGACCGATGCTAAAATGGAATTCGACTAAAATATGATAGTTCGTAAGTAAATTAATTACATCTTTTCGACAGTATTGATTGCTATGTCTTTTCAAACCTGACGAACCTTCGTTAGCCAATGTAAGCATGCAGTTAGGGGGAGACAACCGCTGTCGATTTCAGTTTCTTGCATGCTTGGATTGCGTCCCACTAACTGTGCTCAAAACCTACGTGAGGCGTCTTCCTGTCAAGCTGAGCACTTGTGCAGATAAAAATGTGTCTCGAAGGCAGCAGGGGCCAGTTGCATGAGCGAGCTTAGTCCTGCATTAGCTGGTGCAGGACTAAGCTCGCTCGTGCAACTGGTCCCAGAAGTTTTATGTTATTGCGTTTTGGTTTGACATCGAAGATGTGATCGACTCAGACACTGCTGCTGTTGTCAAACACAGTGAACAGAATTATGTGGAATGTGCAATTTTTTAGTTCTTGGAGTATATTAACACATTGCACCCTAAGGCTGAAAGCCCAAATTTTGCCATTGTACTCTAAAGACCGCATTGCAGTACAGGACACAGATCGACCATGATAGTTCAAGGGTGATGCAAAGATAGTTTGGCGCCCTAGGCGCCAAGCTATTCTGGCATCACCCTTGAACTATCATGGTCAATCATTATCTTGCTGTGATGTGTCAGGGGTAGAATGAATTAAGTATTGTTTTGTTGGTATTTTGTGTGCTGGTCTGTTGTCCTCTGCTCTACGCCGGCAAAAGTCAATTATTGTGATCAGCAAGATTTACACTGCATGCAAGTTCATGTGTACATGATAGCCAATTACAGTCTGACCGACATTTTTTCAAATTTGTGTATTGTCCTATGAAGGCTACATTACAGATTAGGAGATTGTGAATTAGATCAACCATCTCAGTTCAAGAGTTGTACCAGAACAGCTCGACACCTCTGGGGGCCAAGCTGTTCGGGCGCCACCCTTGAAATATGATAAATTGTATTTTATGCAACAGTGTATCATGACGAAAGTGCATGTTCCAAAACAGGGTTAAAATATATTAAATTCTAAAAATATTACACACACACACACACACACACACACAGGAGAGAGAGAGCCTATGCACCCAAACACATTTGAATTATGACACCATACATCAATCATACTCCAGGTTTTGTTTATTGCCAGAGTTTGGATAAAACTTACAAAAAGTAAACACGTCACAAATAGTTTCATCAGTTATTTGTATCTTTTCACCGAACTTTTACCAACATATTGTGGTATCACACAAAGATTCTATATAGTCAAGGCACAACTTACGAGTCACTAGGTCCGACTTCTATCAAACACATAGAGGCGAGAGAGGCAGCATTACTGTGATAAACACTCAACTACTCAGCTCATATTTGTGCGCTCATCTGTGATTTCAACCATAAGGTTCCAAATCACAGACCAACGCACTCCACTATTCAGCTCATATTTATGTACTGGTCTGTGATTTTGGACCTTACAGCTTTCAGCCGTAAGGTCCAAAATCACAGACCAGCACATGTAACACAAAGGTGAACATCATTATCAATGAACTCATATTTAACAAATAATGATAATAATAATAATAATAATAATAACATGCAGTTTTTCTAACAAATGTTTTTGCATTTCATTCAACTGCTCAAAACAAAAAGTGCAATGTCTAAAAAACAATTCTTATTTCTCACACTTAACATAACCTCAGAAAAAACGGCTGTACCTCTTGAAAAAGAAAAGTTCACTTATCAGCCTCTAAGAGAAAATAATGAAACATGTACCATAACCACCTATTTAAAAAAGTACATTCTTTCTGAATTAGATTCAAACCAGCAGTAGATAAAATTTCCTGACCGATTCGAATGCTTACAAAAACCAAACCAAAACAAAACCTGACCAGCACACTAAACGCTAAATAAGTCTGGCACATTAGAGCACTACAGCATCCTAAAGCATTTTTCATGGCTTAAACAAATTCTGACGCATTCGAGCAAACACTAAAACTTTCACATAATGTGCCCTAGTCTGTGATTTTGGGCCTTACAGCTTTAAGCCATAAGATCCAAAATCACAGACCAGCACGCAAGTACATAATGAGATTAAATGCAAACATAAATGTCTCGTTCTTTATTTTTGTAAGTGGAGCAAAATGCATAATGGCGTATAATGATACACAAAGTGTATAGGTATCGTATCACACATACAAAGTATTCAACACTACTCACGGATGTACAGACGAGAGCGAGAGGGGTGGTATTCTTCGAAAATGACAGACTTTTACGGACAAACTTTTATATTTCTTTATATTGGGTGTCATACCATTATTTTCATTGAAGTGATGATGAGGGGGTGTGGGATGGACGGGGCAGGGGGTGGCGTTGCCAACTGACAGCAGTGCTTACACACTCAACCATAAAACATTATATGAAGTCTATTGGAAACTGCTAAAAAAAAATGTCAAGTGGCATGGATACACATCAGCCACTGCAGACAGGTGAGGCTAATGTACTCATGTCCATGTTCCTTTGCCAGAAAATGGTCACGGAATATCAAGTACACGATGATCCACAAAAATTGTGTTTTAGAAGTCCAGTGATGAAGTTAACCCATATCATACGGAGGCTAAAATCTTCAAATTTGTACACTGCCATATGCAAGCTACATTATAGTACTTAGATAAGGATGTAGACCAATGGCTTTAGTTCAAGAGTAGTGCCACAATAGCTTGACGCCTAGAGGCGCCAAGCTATTCTGGCACTACCTTTCAACTATTTTAGTCAAATATATTTCACACACTATTGTATTCCAAATGATAAGGGTTAACCTGTGCCTAACTCATTACATCCTGAGAATGAAACTGTCAATTTTTTTTTTTTGTTGTTGATATCTTTTGAGGTCACCATCACAGTTTTGGTGGCAGATCAACCATGATAGTTCAATGGCGGTGTCAGATTAGCTTGGCGCCTACAGGCGCCAAGCTATTCTGATACCACCCTTGAACTGTCATGGCTGGTCCACGTCTCATCCTATCCTGACAGTGACTTTAAAAGTCAATCACTTTCCAAGTTTACCATTTGAAGAATGCATACATGTTGCACACACACGCACACACACACACACACACACACACACACACACACACACACACACACACGTACACTCGCTCTTTTTTCACACACCCACTAATAGAGAATAGACTAGAGACAACAAATGAATGAACACACCATCAACAACCTACTCATGTGTGCTGGTCTGTGATTTTGGACCCATGCCTTTACTCTGTACGGTCCGAAACCAAAAACTGGCGCACATCTAACAACAAAGCAGGCAACAATGGCAAACCCAAAGATTGTGCAGCTTCGTTAAGTCATCATAAACCTACAAAACAAATAATTTAATTTTTTTTTTTTTTAATTAAAAAGTAAGACTAAGCGATGACAGCTTGTGTGACTTTAACAATACAGCAGAACCCTTGTGAGAGATAACCTGTCATTAAAGACCATCATTTAGGTGGCTGTAGCTGTGACTGTGGTTGTGGCCACCTAAATGATGGTCTTTAATGACAGGCGACACTTTCCGCCCTTCAAGACTTCTCTTGACCGAGCACCTGTCGTTAAGACCACTTTTTTCTTGCACAAAAGGTGGTTACTCAGAAGAAGTTATACTGCATACATTTAAAAGCATACATGGCGTTAGAAAAAAAATACAGCTAAACTTAAGCAACATTATATTTTACTTTGCAAGGGGTTGCCGCTCACTGTAATGATCAGATTCCCCGTGAGAGGCGACAGTCTTTTACCGACAATACTCTTCACTGACTCTTCACTGATAATCTTCACTTACACAATCTTCGCTTCGTCCCTCCCCACCCTCAACGTTTTACAACAAGCAAAAAAAATTCTGCAAGTTGTAACTAATGTCCTTCTGGTATTTACATGAGAAAGCACAAAATTAAACTTTTGTGACAAACGTGGTTCTCCGACTCGCCTTTCGTTTTAACACACACTGGCCCATTGCTCATTGCTTACGAAAGCTGGAAGAAAGACTGACCGAGAGTAAGGAGGAGTAGAGCAGAGACAGACAGACAGAGGTGAAATCAGTGTGTGCTGACCAGCACACAAATGTAAGGAGGCCTTAAAGTCGAGGATGTCGTACGACAAACAGAAGAGATCACACAGTCAGACTTTGGAGAGAAATGCACATGACAAGAGAATCTGCACTGATTTAAATGGATGCTCGTGATGAAACCGGACACACACACACACACACATTTTAACACGCACGCGCATACACACTTTAGCGGAAAATCTACATATTTGTTCATCGCTCTCATACTCATAATTTGTGCTTCAGTTCATTTGAAATTCTTGCTACTCCCGACAACAACAAGTTAAAGGCGTCATAAAACAAGATAAAAACGATCGCACAGCGCAAAGAAGCCAACACACCAACACTGCAGAAAAATCACAACATACTGTTTTCATGCCACACAACGTAAGTGTACACTTGTAGTAAAACTACGTGTAAAATGCTCCAAAACTGTGAATATATCATATGTTACACATAAATGGTGCGTTACATTTGGTATGTACAGAGAAATTTACAGGTAACCCCTGGTGCATGCAGTTACTAGTGGTGACTGCATGTACGAAAGGGTTAAAAACTAAACCTACAGCAGTACAGTTTTCTGGTGGTTATACGTTTCTTTACACACATTATGTACATCACATGCAACTAAAAACAAACTTAACCCCTTCAGCATGAAGCTACTGGTACTATTACCTCATTCAAGGCACACGGCATCAATAGCTTCAGAAGTGTCATAAAGCGTTGCCGGTGACAAAGCTTTATACACCTTTGTTGCTTTTGATGCAGGATGCCTTGAATAAATTGACAGTACCAGTGGCTGCATGTGCACAGGGGGGTAAAACAAAACAAAGATTAAATGACCCTGACCTTGCAATTCAGGGGTATAAGGGAGGTAACCATGGTATTCATGATTTAAATCCTGCACATGCACTCATTCAAATTAACTCAAGCAAAACATTTTTTTTTAAATGACATAAATGCACCACTCCTTTCAACTAGTCCATGAATTTAAAATCACTTTTTTTCTTTACCCTCCTGTACATGCAGCCGCCAGCACTGTGTATACCCAATGCACAAAAGGCCATCGGGCTGATGTCAGCCGCCATTGGGGGGTCGATATCGGCCTGGTGGCCTTTTGCGCATTGGGTAGTGCCAGTGGCTACATGCACGAGGTAAAAAAAAAAAATTTCATTTTAAAAAAACTAAAATGTACAATGAACATGTGGCATTCCTCTGGCCATGAACATTATTTTTGTGAACAAATGAAACAAAATGATTTTAATAAATTAATAAATTATTAACTAAACTAATGATTAACCTTCACAATAACACTCTCTGACTTTTCTTGACCTTCATGACATTCTTGTGACCCTGATAAATAAATTCAATAATTACTTTGACATGATTCTAAAATCTGATTGTTCCAATAAGAAACCTTAAGTACAGTTGAGGTGCGATTTCTTCATCAGCACGGAGCATTTCAGAGGAAGATGTTTTTTTTAACTCAAACCTGTCAATGTAAAGTCTATTCCAGTCTGCACCAGGAACAGATGTTCATGAGGGCAAGAAATACTATCAGGATCTATGTCTCCTGCAGCAGATAACTGCATGCTGATCTGTGATTCTGGCTTTAACCCGGCTTACGACAGCAGGAAATGTAACCCTGGGTTTAACCCTTTTAGCGCCACAGATGCCTTGCCCAAATTTTGGAAGTGTCACGTAACGACTATGTACCAGTTGCAGGAGGTGGATTGACCATGATAATTCAAGGGTAGTGCCAGATTAGCTTGGCGCCTTCAGGCGCCAAGCTAATCTGGCACTACCCTTTAAATTATCATGGTCAATCCACCTAAATGGGTTAAAAGAGTTAAGACACAACATCCATAATCACAGACCAGCACACATTTACCCCTGTGTTTCTCAACTAGAGTGGATCACTGAAATGCCACTTTCTCTTGTTTTCTGTCGTTTTGATTTTTGGGCAAGTTTACCGTAAGTACCGAACTACCACGCACTGTACAACACATGCAATACCCTTGTGACTGTCTGAATATAACCTTGTATTTAAAAAAAAAAGTTGCATGCTGGTGTGTGATTTGGGACCTTGTGGCTCAAAATTACAGGCAAGGACACATCGAGGCTTTGTTTCTTATTGTAAAAAGTACATGATATTTTCTCCAGAAAAACTAACAGCAGCAAAATCGAAACAGAAGCATCGACTGACCACTGATCCAATATCTGTATCACAAAAGCTGCTGGTATGTACATGGTAAGATAACAACTACATTGGTTGACCTTTGCATAGAGAGGAGAGTGGTTAACCCATTACAGCCCGAGGCTGATTTTCAAAAATTTGCCTGTTGTCCTATGAAGGCTACAGTACAGATTAGAAGATAGATCAAGCATTCTATTTCAAGGGTGATGTCAGAATAGCTTGGCGCCTGAGGTGCCAAGCTATTCTGGCACCACCCTAGAACCAGCATAGTCAAATTTATTTCAAGCAATGGGTGTATCAGGCTGAAAAGGGTTAACCTAAAGAGTCCAGGAAGGAATTAATTACTTTGTTCAGTCACTGCCTGTTCATGCCGTAACTAAAATCGGCATAATCACTCAACTGAAAATGGCGGCTGCTCGGCAGAGGAAGAAGTTAAAGTAAATTAAGTGAAAAATTGCGTGCAGCATGACAAGCTAGTTATCTTGTTGCAAGCATGCTACTCAGGTCCACTGTGCAGCATAACAAAGCTATTAGGCTGACTCGTTCAGTGTCTAACACATTTCGTCATAAAAAGTGATGTAACAAATTTGGAACACTTAATATTGAGTCATTACACAGAATCTGCCAACATTTACATGCGTGTTACTCTAATCAGTCATGTTTAGAGTACGAAGGTTGACAAATTTCTGCTAGAAAGAACAGAATGGGACATGGGATGAGCAGAATCGGACAGTTTCTATGCGCATGTCATCTTGACTCTTTCAGGGAAATTCCTCCATTAGCAAGAGGCAGAGATTCTCATGAGTCCCCGCAAATGCGGAGGCTCATGAGAATCGCTCCCACTTGTGGACCTTCACACCTGAGTGACACAGGCAGAGGAGGCCTCTAGGTGTTCAGGCATAGGTTAAGACAGGATCAAATATTAGGAGTGTCAGATGCAAGGGTGAATCAGTGGCAGCCTAGTGTTGAATCTTTCAAAGGGAGAGGGGTTGTTTGAGAAGCATGAACGCTCTGCTAGTGTTTGTGTGTGTGTGTGTGTGTGTGTGTGTGTGTGTGTGTGTGTGTGTGTGTTCAACAGAAAAGAAAAAGCCATTACATCAGCAGTTTCTCATGACCTCTTCCATCAGCAAATTGTTTGCTGTATCTAACAATTTTAACATAATTCTTTAGTTAGTTTTCAAGCAAGACGTTTTTGTACTTCTGATAGCATTACAGTGTTACACGCTGTTCTTTCCAACAATGATAACATTCCGGTTAACACACTGCATCCTGAGGCTGCTTTTGTAAAATTTGCTTCTTGTCCTATCGCATTACAGATTAGGAGATAGATCAGCTGTTTTAGTTCAAGGGTGGTGCCAGAATAGCTTGGCGCCTCAGGCGCCAAGCTATTCTGGCACCACCCTTGAACTATCAGTCAAATCTATTTCAATCAATTGGTGTGTCAAGAGGAAAAGGGTAAAAGCATGCAGCTGTCTTCTGTTTTTGACTGCCCAAAAAAATTACAAATGTGGGGAGAACAACATTCGATGGGATCAAACAAGAGACTATCAAAATATGTTTTAACATAATTAACAGACATTGTCCATTACAATGAGACCTTAAAATTTTGCAGTGAATTTTACATTTGAACACATCTGTGCACTGGTCTGTGATTTTTTTACCTTAGGCCGTAAGGTCCAAAACCGCAGACCAGCATACATTTTATCATCAACTTTTGAGACCACATCTGTCTCAAAAGAAAGTACCTAAAAAGAACACATCAACACAAACATTTCTCAGAAGAAACGAAATCTCGTGACAAGAGCTGAGAAAGTTTCAGTAAGAAATTGGACGGGTTTAGCAAAGTGAAGACTCGGGAGATGGTACCGCTTTCTTCACAAGCACACACAAAAAAAATTAAGAAAAACATTCTAAAAGCTCCTCAAGTGATGTAGTTTTAAGTACAAAGACCAGCACCAGTATATAGGTGAATAGACAGATTGTATCAAAACCGCAACTTTTTACAAGAATCTCCACAGCTGAAATATTCGGCACTGCTGTGCAACACTGACCAGTCATGCAAGCAAGCAACTGGACGATGATTATAAATCCAGATTAAAATTATTCCAATCCAGACAAAAACACGGACTACCAAGCACGTAAAATGCAGTAAAATAGCCAAGGAAGAAAAACATCACGTTTCAGAATATAGCTGAACATGTAGCGTGCGACCGCCCTCATGACAGTTCACCTGTCAGTAAGATCATCATTTGGCTGTAGCCACCTACAGGATGGTCCTCGGTGACAGGTGTCACCTTCTGCCTGTCTAGACCTCTTGAGAAAACACCTGTTTTTAACCCATTACATCATGATGCTGATTTTTTACAAATCTGCTTATTTTTGTTTAAAGGCTACATTACAGATTACAAGAGGGATCAAACATTTTAGTTCAAAGGTGGTGTCAGAATACCTTGGCGCCTCAGGCACCAAGCTATTCTGGCACCACCCTTGAACTATCATGGTCAAATTTATTTCAAGTGTATTAGGATGAAAAGGGTTTTAAAAAAAACAAAACCTTTTTTTTCTTGAAAAGAATGGTGACTGGTCAAAACAGTTTCTACTGTAACCACAAGTAAAAGGTTAACCCATTTAGCCCCAACGCCATACAGCAGGAGATGGACGGACCATGATAATTCAAGGGTAGTGCCAGAGTAGCTGACGGCGCCAAGCTAATCTGGCACTACCCTTGAATTAACATCATCGATCCACCTCCTGCAGCTGTTGCATAGTTATTCGTAACACCTCCCAAATTGCAGCGGTGTTAAATGGGTTAAATGCTTTGTCATGTTATTTCACAGCGTTTCTTTCTCTCATGGTTACCTTAGTTCATTAATACTGTTGTAAAACAATCAGCCAGCACAGAAAATCTGCTTTGTAACACCGAGGCTTTCAGAACCATGATACAAAAAAAATGACTGCTTGATGTATTAACTTATTGTGCCCGGGGTCTGAAAAACCCACATTTGAATTATCCTCTGAAGACTGCATTACAATTCAGGAGACAGATCGACCATGATAGTTCAAGGGTGGTGGCAGAATAGCTTGGCGCCTATAGGCACCAAGCTATTCTGCCACCACCCTTGAACTATTATGGTCGAGCCATATCTTGCTGTGGTGTGTGTCGCGGGCAGAATGAGCTAATAATGACAGCAAATAAAGGAACGTATCACCAAAGCATGCTTCTTGCATAAAAAGAACTACACGAATTAACAAGTTGGTTCTCTCAAAATGAATTCACGACAAACAGCTCATACAAACGAAACATTACTAACTCGAGCCAATGTTCTGCGTTGCCATCCTACAAAACTGTGGTATGTGAACACAAACACGTTTGATCTAACACTTGTTCCTAAGGCACTTGTGTAAAGTTCTACAAACACGACAAAAATTAATAAAAAGCATTTCAGACAGAAACTTTAGCCGTTTAAGTGTGTGCTGGGCTGTGATTTTGGACCTTATGGCTCTTGGTCGTAAGGTCCTAAATCACACACCAGCATATGCAATATTGCATACATGATGCAGAACTCTGAAAACAGTGTGGTTTTTACAACCGTTACGCATCGGGGATAAATGAAATTGTTGTGAAGTTGTCAGCCACAAATTCTATCAGGACATTCAGGAGATAAAATAATCGATGACATGTTTTCACGATGTAACATTTTCAAGCATGCATAAAATGTTCAGATGGCATCATTGTAACAAACTAAGTCTGATCATATCAACGACAGGTTTGTGGTTTTTTTTTTGTGTGTTGCTTGACAATGCACTGTTTATATACACAACCCATTAAATCAATTTGGAACACAGTTCAAACATTTAAAACACAGTATGGACACAGTTCTGCATACAATGCTTGTAAAACTTAAAGGACAATTATTTGCTGAAAGATTTTTTGCTGCATACACATTTTGTTCATTTCGTATAAATTATGATCCGGTTGCAAATGCAGTTGGTTTTATTAATATCATGCTGCTCTCTAGGGAAGTTTCATGAAGTCACTACCAGCAAAAAGGTTTGTCATGTTATCTAATCATTATCTCAAGTAATTTGAGCTTTACTACTCCTGCAAAATACATATGTAAATGGAACCAACAAGAAGCTTAGATTCTCATGAGCCCCTTTTGCAGGGGCTCATGAGAATCTATGCCTCTTGCAGTTGGGTGGTGTCCGAAAAATCTCCATTTTCTGAGGACCTTCTGAGAGGGGAGAACATCCGACAGCGCTACGATTTCAAGAGTCCAGCTTTGAAGGCCAAGTGTTCACTCATAACACTAACACAGTACCTGTAGCAGCAAAACCCAAGAAGACTACGAAGCACAGATCTTCATGAGCTCAGACAATGTGGAAGAGTGTACAGAATTTTAACCCATTTAGTTCCGGGACCCTGCAGCAGGAGATGGATTGATCATGATAATTCGAGCTTGGCGCCTGAAGGCGCCAAGCTCATCTGTCACTACCCTCGAATTATCATGATCAATCCATCTCCTGCAACTGGTACATAGTCCTTAGGCAACACCTCCAAAATTTCAGAAATGGGACATTGGGGCTAAAAGGGTTAATTTGAAGTCTCTATATGCCAAGCCTCAGCCAGATACATATAAGCATTTTCTTGTGCTGGTTTGTGATTTTGGAACTTGCCCCCTGAAGGCCTTAACTCTAAACTCACACTCCAACATGCATTAGTAAAAATACTGCTGGAAAAAAAAGAAAGAGTTTGCGAATGTTAAATATTTCAACCTACACATTATATAGTACGACTTTGGTATCAGTTTCAGCCCACTTAATCAAATTTCAAATATAAACAATTTGAATTTCCAAAACTTCAGTAGCTCGCTTGAGCTTGCCCTTAGCACCACATGAATGTTCTGTGTTTATGTACAGTGTGTGAGTGAATGTGTGTGATTCACGTGAGTGTGCTCGTTGGGCTCAGTTCACGGTGGCGCTGTGAGCCAATTTTCAGTTGGGATAAAGCGCCTATTTAATGCGATGATTTATTTATTTAGCAAATACTGTACAATAATAAATCTACACAAGAAAAAAATCCTGAAAAGGCTCTACGGATGCAGGGACTCGTTATCACCTTTCTTGTTCCTGATATTGTTTAGCTCTGTGTTCATAACAGACGAGGCCACAGGGGCTTCAATCTATGCTACAGAGTCAAGTTCATAACAGCAACAGGAAAACGCTGCTTGACCCCAACACCATCCCCGTGACCCTTTACACTGGGGAAGCAAGGAAACTGGAAGACCCATAAGTAGGAGCCTCTTCAAGCTCTTCTATTCCTGTCACCCCTCTTAGTTCCCTCTTGCAGCATTTGTTTCATTAGCTCAGTAACTGTCTCGCTGTATCATAGTTCACAGTTCGACTTTTCCCTTTCACCCTTCCAGCCAGTGGATGGATCTGTGCTTTTCAAGTCAACGTCAGAGCCCGAGCTGTCAGGAGAACATGAACACTGGCACCAAATAATGTCAGCAAGAGGCATAGATCCTCATGAGCCCCTGCAGTTGCGGGGGCTCATGTGGATCTATGCCTCTTGCAGCTGGATTGTGTAATGCATATATTGTACTATTCATTCACTAATTTATTGTGCTTGCAACATTAAACAAGTCTAACCGATCTTGCAGGACAGAATGATCATGTACCCACATTCAAATTTACCGGATCTCGTTTATGTTGATTCTATTGTCTATGCAATCGAAAACTGAATAGGTCAATATACCAAGCTCCTAAAACTTTTGATCATGTGAGGATCTTGAATTTTAGCTGACAAATTGTACAAGTAGCCAAGACAATCTCCAGCGGTGCTGCGCCCACAAGAAGAATGAAGAAAGTGCATTGTAAAAACTAGCCTGTACATTGTACACAATTCTGGACACCAACCATCTGCAAATATATCTGCGTGTGCGTGGGCACATGATTATCTATGCTTCCTGCTGGCCACAACTAGATCTCAGTTCAGATCAACTAGTTCCTCAGGTCATCACAGTTCATGATGAAGTAATCAGCATTCAAATTCAATCTATGACAGAAAAGCAGTAATCAGCGTTCAAATTCAGCCCATGACAGAGAAGCAAAGCAACAGATCACAGCTGAAAAAAAGGACAGTGATGTCTACTGCGAATGTGACAACTTGCAGCAATCTAACATTCCACTATTCAGAATTACATGATCACAAAGTGCAGCTTTCATCTACTCAGTGAAAAAGTAACTCGGTGCGATCTGCAAGATGCTCAGATCCTCATGAGCCCCATTAACCCCAGTGGGCTGCGGGGGCTCATGAGAATCGGTGCGTCTTGCTCATTTAACCTGCAGAAAGATATACCCCCAGGATGGTGGCTACATGTGCAATAGGGGTTCAGCTATTTATCTCCAAACTACAGAATGGACTGACCATGATAATTCAAGGGTAGAGCCAGATTAGCTTCGCGCCTTCAGGCGCCAAGCCAATCTGGCTCTACCCTTGAATTATCATGGTCAGTGCATATCTTGGTTCAGTCACCTCTAAACTTTGAGAAATGCGGCCATGGGATTAAATCACCAAAATACATGGGGGTGCAACTGCGCCCAAGATAACACACTCCAGACATGCTGCACTAAGATATGCCGCTTCATGCCACGTATCCAGATGCAGCAAGTCTCAAATCAGCTGAGAGTAGGACAACACTACAAAAATAAGGCTTGTGCGAAAATGGCACTAGGCAAACTTGTGACAAACCAGGCGAGACAAAAAGCAAGCAATCGCTGCCGAGAAATTTTAATGAAGAAAAAAAAAGAAGCATCATAAAAATAAAAACTGCCCTGGTGCATACTAAAATAGAGATATCAAAACTTCAAAAACTACAAACATGTGGAAGAGAAAAAAAAAAATTTGCAGTGTGATCATATTTCAGCAAAGTTAGTTAGTTGCATAGAATTATCGTGTCAGATATTGTGAAACATAAGTTAGACTCGCATAAACGTTTTTTCTGTGGTGTAAAAAAATTGCTGCATTTGATAAATGCTTGCATCATCAAAATGACTCGTAAATTGAAAATCGCTTGCATTATCAAATAAGACTGGTACAGTGAAGCTGGTGTGTTTCTTTTTCCGCCAGACACTAACCTTTTCAAATTATGAACGCAAGAATTCTACAGCCGTACAATCAACGATTCTATTATAGTGTCAGAATCAACAGAAAGTCAACATTTGCATCTCTTGGATATAATGTGCAATTGTCTGTGATTTTAGACCTCACAGCTTTTGGCCATACGATGCAAAATCACAGACCAGCACACAAATCAAATTGGTGTGTTTCTATTTCCTCCTTCAGTAGGCACTAATCATTATCAAAGCATAACGTCAGCTATTATCACCATCAGACCAAGCAATTCTATTGCAGTGTTTGCATAAAAATCAACATCATTTTATCCCTCGACTGCTACTAACAACACAGTTCGCCGGGAAAGTGCGTAGTTACGCGTCTTCCGACAAAACGGTATCGTCAGTGTCAGGCAAGGGGTTACACATTTGCATCTTTCTGATTTAACCCATTCAGCCCTGATGCACTACAGCAGGAGATGGGTCGACCATGATAATTCAAGGGTAGTGCCCGATTAGCTTGACGCCTAGGCTATCGGTGCCAAGCTAATCTGGCACTGCCCTTGAATTATTATGGTCGATCTATCTCCTGCAACAGGTGCATAGTCATTAGATGACACCTCCGAAATTTGGGAAATACATGCGCCGGGCGGAATGAGTTAACAAAGTTGGTGTCATACTTTTCTCCTCCCATAGGCACTGGCCACTTCCAAGTTTGAAAGCTAATCTCTTCTCGTTTTCAGTAAATTTAAAGCCGTTTTAAAATCTGATACATTCACACAAGTACACAGCTCTAAACAGCACTACTAGTGAGCTGGAATGTGATTTTGAGATCTTACAACTATTGGCCATAAGGTCCAAAATCACAGACCAGGTCTATTTTATTGAAATGATAGGTGATAAACGTCCACTTAGTTCATGTCTACAGACCATTTTGCAGGCAGCAAGGTAACTTGTGCAAATTTAGTAATAGGCAATTTCTACTTTTTTTAAATCTACAACCATTTCCATCTGTGATTCATACTGTGATTGCAGCAGTTAACACTGCTACCCACCATGGTTAAATCTTCAGCAATAATCACAATTATTGTGACCTCCAATTGTCTATTGTCATTTTAAAATTACACATCCTCTGAAGAAGAGAAAAAGGTATGTGAAATTTCATATTAAAATTGAACATCCTTTCAGGAAAGGTATGTGAAATTGGCACGTTAACATTAAATCAAGATATATTAATTTGTTCAAAAGAGTCTCAATCATCACCCATCCCTTCTTAATCTCCATTCCTCACTCGCACTCGGACAAACTCCTTCACAGTCTGCCTGCATTTACAGAAAACTGCTATCTGAACACAAGAAAAGTTCGAGCGAACTGCCTCTATGGGGTATGAAGACTTTTTCACTCACAATCACATCTGTTCATGTGCTGGCCTGTGATTCAGGACTTCGTGGCTCAAGAGCCGTAAGGTCTGGAATCACAGACCAGCACATATTTCTTGGTGAAAAGATTTCAGATGAAAACATCTGTCGACTCACATTCGCTAAAACACACGCAAACTGTACACATGAATATCCGGTGACAACCGTTTTCGATAAAGGTGATAAAAGTGCATGGGTCTGTCATTTTGGACCTTACGGCTTTCAGCCATAAGGTCCAAAATCACAGACCAGGGCACAAACGATGGCTGTGGTTTGACAGGCTTGTCTGTAGTTGAATCTAAAAGCTGGGTACACGCAGTCACATCAGCAGAAAAATACGCTTTTCTACAAAAAGAGAACCTGGTTACATCAACCCCAGTCAAGCATGCTACCACCGGTCCTAAAAACAGTACCAGTGGCTGCATGCACAAGAGGGTTAAACTTTGTCAGCCTTAATTTCCTCGGTCATACACCACCTACCACTCAGACACACTAGCATGGCTCGCAACTTGTAACAAAAAGGCGGAGGTGGTGATCGGTTTCCGTCGGTGAACGATGAACAAAACAAATCAAGGCCCTGTTGCCACGGTTACAAACTCATTTGTGATCTCAAGATCATACAAAGGTCAGTTGATTTCAAGCTCTCATAGAGAACCCTGGCTGTGGGGGTCAAAAGCAGCACCAAGATCTGCACAAGGTCAAGACCTTGTAAGGTCAAGGTCACTTGCTTCGGTCCTTGACCACCACACTATACTGGCAGAAACATTTGCACCAAACCACGTGACTCCTCAAGTGAGGTTTGGTTAGACGAACTTTGTTTTGTACAAAGTCAAGGTCACTTGCTGGGGCTTCAAAGTCACAAGGTCACTTGGTTGTGAAGGTCACTTGCACTGGGCCCACTTGGGAAGGATTCGTCGTCGTGCATTGGTGAACCAATAGTTAATCTGGTTGATAGTAAGTCCTGTCTGTTTGATCAACATGGCTTTCTCGTCATCATTAGGGTAAGGGTTGTCCTTGTGTCCTCGCAACCATTCCATCATCAGTGATACGGCCTGTAGACAGAGAAAAATGTGTTACTTGTTTGTACAGTGGAGTCCGCTTAACACGAATTTCTGAGGACACGGAAAATCACTTCGTGTTAACCGTATTTCGTGTTAACCAATATGGCCTGAAAATTGATCACGGCCCTCAAGGAGAAAATGTGTAAGATGTGTGCGTGAATGAGTACCAGGTTAAAAGTGCACATTATCGTACTTTCTATGCATACCTTCAGCTCGCTAGGAAAACACAAGGAAACGTGTACAGCTCGAGTATTTAATGTAAATCCATCAGGTAAAATCCATACTAAGTTATAATCCTCAGGTAAAAGCAACACAGGCTGAAGTACAATCCTGCATCGGTAAAAGGGTTGTGTTGGTACACGAATGATACAACATGAATACAGTACAGAAATGCTAGCCAATGAGAAGACAGATTACAACAGCCGAAGGCTATTCAGCCAATCACAGACTAGAGTTCGCTCTGATCTGTCATGTGTACTTCCACAGCGCGAGAGCGACACGTGAATTGGTTTTCGGTGAATGGAATCTGTGTTCGTGTTAAACAGGTGAATAATAGTGAAATCGTCCTGGTTGGGAACCGAAACCAGCTTCGTGTAAAGCGAAATTTTGTGTTAAGCATTTCGTGTTATCAGTGAAATTTTAATACAGAATAAGAAGGCCGTTGGCCGGGAATGCAAAAACGGTTCGTGTTAACCGGAATTTCGTGTAAAGCGAGTTCGTGTTAACTGGACTCCACTGTACTTGCAAGTTATCCCTCATTACTTACATCATACTTATATTGAAGAGTGAAACAAAGAAAAACAATAATGGATTTTTTAAAAGTTGGCAATAACATCTGTAAACCCTTTGCATGTTGGTAGCTAGTTTTAGTCATGATGATTCCTATAGGAAATCGCTACAGACACATAATGACTCCTGCAGTAATCATCGTGACTAAAACAGCTACTGACACTCAAAGGGTTAAAAGGTCCCCAACAGTACTACTTCTGTGTAAATTATTTCACCCGTAACAAGTTTCTGAGTTAACAAAATGAAAACTTGCCCCCCATCCCCCCCCCCCCCCCCCTAGTGATTTGTTATATCCTAGGTTTACTGTATAAAGGAAAAGCAATGCACCAGAACCTATTGTGACTGACCACCCTTAAAGCAGATCACCTGTCACTAAAGACCATCATTTGCAAGGCTGCAGCTGCCTGAATAGTGGTCTTTAACTCTTAACCCTCGTAACCCCACGGCCGCACTTCCAAACTTATGGAGGCATTGTCTAACGACTAAGCACCTGTTGTAGGGGATGGATTGACCATGATAATTCAAGGGTAGTGCCAGATTAGCTTGGCGCCTTCAGGCGCCAAGCTAATCTGGCACTACCCTTGAATTATCATGGTCAGGCCATCTCCTGCTGTAGGGATCCGGGGCTAAAAGGGTTAATGAGAGGTGACACTGTGTGCCCTTCAAGATTTACAAGAGCACCTGTCCTGAAGACCTTGTTTTTCTTGCAAAAAAAAGGTGGTTACTAAAACAGTTTCTACAGTATCACCCAGAACAGTCATTAATATCAAGCTAAGAGAATGTCACAAAGATTTCCCCAAATCAAAACAAAACTGTGCGCTGGTCTGCGAGTTTACAGTTGTGCAGTCAAAGAAAAGTAGAGAATTATCTCAAACTCCTCACCTCTTTAGGAAGACTGGGATGTTTCTTGGACTCTGTTTTCTGTGCGGCAGCTCCAACACCACTCCCATCATTCATCATGTCCGATGCATCCTTCATTGTGCGGAACCCGACAGGGCCTACAAAGCCTCCTTGACCCTGTCAAGTGAAATCACCGTAGCTGTGAGATGATCGATATGTACACAACAGGAAAGATAGCAGAAAAATGTTGCTGTTGAGTCTTCCACACTGCTGTAACCCACTGCAGTTTACTGAAAAGCAGAAAATTTGTCTGCGTGGCTGTAACCATGTTTTTGCAATTTTCAAGGTTCAGGCAGGAACCACACCTGACCCTCGAAAATTGCAAAAGCGTGGTTACAGCCATGGAGACAAATATTCTGCTTTTCAGTACCCCGAACAACCCTAGTTTGAAGACACCAACACCAACGTTTAAAAAATAAATTATAAATTTCTAACTCACTGTGCCTGAAGGTATGAAATGCCCACATTTTGGAGTTGCCCTCTGAGGACTGCATTACAATTCAGGAGACAGATCGACCACGATGGTCCAAGGGTAGTGACAGAATAGCTTGGCACCTATAGGCGCCAAGCTATTCTGCCACCACCCTTGAACTATCATGGTCGTGCCATATCTTGCTGTGGTATGCCGCAGGCAAAATGAGTTACAGTACCTGTAAGTTACAGCATATACGTTCAAACTGGGAAAGCAAACAAAATCATCTTCAGGTATTCACACATGCATTTCAAATGCCCATTGGTAAACACATACCAGCGTGACCATGACCTTGGTAGGGGGACCCATAGAGGTCATCACGTGAAGCGGACCTTGCATTCCCATCTCCGCCATTTGTGGAACACCAGCCATCAACATTGGGCTGCAGCCGTTTACACCCCCACCCGGTTGGGCCTGGAAAGACAAAACACTGGTGTAAATGTCTGGTTAATAATAAAATCAAAATATGGAGCTCAATTGGTAATCAACACTATACTTATTCTTTTACCCTGGACAGGAGTCACATTGCCTATGACCATTTTGCATCACTATCTTACACACCATTGGTAAAACATTTACAGCACAGGAAAAATGCTGGCAAGGGCAGTCTTGAAATATGTTTGCGTATGCACAGATGCTTCTGCTGATTTTTTTTTTTTTTTCAACATAATTATGCCCCTAAAAAAACATCTCTTTTTTACCCATGCTCGTGAATTATTATGAACTAGAATAAAATGAAATTTGACGAAATATGAAAAAATCACAGTGACCTTATAAACTTGTAATGTTTCCAATTAGGAAATTTTGCTCATGAAAAATGTAGGCAGAAAGCGTTAAAATCTATAGCTAAAGGAGCAAGCAAACATCGCATAAAATACATATGCCTCGATACAAATTTCTGGGTCTTGTTCAAACAGACATGCGCGTGCATGTGTCTGCGTGCATTTTTTAGGTTTAGTCACACGTGCACACAAGCAGGGAGAACACTTTTTAAAGTACATACTCCTAAATACAGATTCATTATTTACCAATACAGAACTTGAGCGATCACCCTCAATAGAGATCGCCTGTCAATAATGACCATTACTCATGTGGTTGCAGCTACCTCACGGTCTTTAACCCTTTTAGTCCCAAGGTCCCATTTCTCAAATTTTGGAGGTCTTACCTAACGACTATGTACCAGTTGCAGGAGATGGATTGACCATGGCAATTCAAGGGTAGTGCCAGATGAGCTTGGCGCCTTCAGGCGCCAAGCTCATCTGGCACTACCCTTGAATTATCATGATCAATCCATCTCCTGCTGCAGGGTCCCAGAGCTAAAAGGATTAATATCAATCAACACTTCCTGCCCTTCAAGACTTCCCCTGAGAGTGAGCGCCTGTCTTCAAAGACCAGTTTTTCTTGCATACAAGGTGCCCACTCAAAACATGGCATTCCTCTGTTCTAATAAACCCTTATTAACCCATTCGATTCAGCCCCAGGACCCTGCAGCAGGAGATGTTGACCATGATAACTCAAGGGTAGTGCCAGATCAGCTTGGCGCTTGAAGGCGCTAAGCTCATCTGGCACTACCCTTGAATTGCCATGGTCAATCCATCTCCTGCAACTGGTATAGTCATTAGGCATCACCTCCAAAATTTTAGAAAAAGGACCTTGGGGCTAAAAGGGTTAATCTAATTTCGTCTCGTAAGCTCTAACAATACACACCCCTACCCCAACAGGCATAAACCACCACCCAATGTGCAAAAGGCCATCAGGCAGGTGTCGGGCGCCATTGGCCGGCCACACCTGCCCGATGGCCAGCCACACCCGCCTGATGGCCAGCCACACCCGCCCGATGGCCGGCCACACCCACCCAATGGCCAGCCACACCCGCCCGATGGCCGGCCACACCCGCCGGCCACACCCGCCCGATGGCTGGCCACACCCGCCCGATGGCCTTTGCGCACCGGGCATAGATAATTTCACAGATCTTTAGGGACAGGCTGGATTACTTTGGATTAACTCCTTTCTCAAATCAGCATACCCATCATGCAAAAAGCCATAGATCAAAACTATATCTGCAAAGGCATGGATTTAAAAGATGAATGAAGATCCAAACTCTTGCTGCTGATGATCAGCCATAACCTATTGTAGTGTTACTTGAAAACATATTTCATTCAGGCTGACAGAGTACCCTCTTAGAATAAACATGATGACCACAACTATTAACAAGAACATAGGCATACATGGGGCTAACCAGAGGCAAAGATTCTCATGAGCCCCTACATAATGCAGGGGCTTATGAGAAGCTAAGCCTCTTGCAGACCGGTAGTGACTGAATATCTGAAACTAAAGTTTAGATTAGTATTTTAGTACTGGGGGCCTGGGGGTGGGGGTGGGGGGGGGGGTGTAACTTTTCAAGTTAATCTGCTGATAATGTATGAAAAGTATGCAAGATTGGGGAAGTACACAGGATCAGGGAGCTAATCTTTACAAAGCCACTTGCATCATGATCTTTCCATCTTTAGAGCCATGCGACCTATTTAAGACTCACTGGCTAGGCAATCTGAGAAAGTCAGACAGCAAGTCATGGCTGATGAAATGACTGTGGGCATGTCGAGTTAAGGTTAGTGAATGTTAGATTGGCATCTCTCCTTGGCACCATGCTGCAGTATTACCTGTCATTGAACTTGAGGGCACTGAACTTGAGCTGCATAGTTGACTACTCCCCCCCCCCCCCCCCCCCCCAGTACTCATCACAATACTGGGTCTACAGTCTATAGTCCATAAGCTACAAAGGTCTACCGTGCACCCCCCCCCCCCTCACCCCAGTACTCACTAAGATGGGTTTCAAAGTGTTCCTTAGTATGTCCTGAGATGTTTAAGCCATGTTCCCCGAAAATCCTTACGAATACACCAGAGATATAGCCGATGGCACAAGGGTACCCCCATTCACGCTCTTCGCAAGTGCTAAAATGAGGTTGAGAAACATTTTCCTCTAAATATATCAGAATTCATTCCAGAAGCCCAAATCAGGCAATATTATGTCAAGGCACACCTTCTGCAGCCTCTGCAAAAAAACAGAATGAAAAAATATTGAATCTCTGGCTCACAGTGAAGGTATTTGTGCACCCAGTAAACGACCATTTCCGCAAAATCGCAAAAAAAGACAAAAATAATGTGTCAGATGCCTTCAGACATTTTCTATAGCGCTGACAGTCCATTTTCAGGTTTACATCATTAAAATAGGATGTCACAATTATTATAAACTTGACTAGGTGATGCTGTGATCACTGTGAGTGCCATAGTGGTTGATTTTGTATCCCTACCCCCAAGTTGTAAAAATACACAAAATTAATTAGAAAAAAATTACTTAAGTTATTCCATTTTATTTTGACCTCCCTTTACCTATTAAGTTTCAATAATGTGAGCATAAAGTGCAAGAAAATAAGGAAAGTCGGCATCCTTTACGGTATGTTCATGGTGAATGATAGCTTTTTCCCATTTAAAATTGCCAAATTGGGAAACGTACGTTGTTTCTGATGCCCTCAGAAATTTTGTATACAACTGATAGGTCTCTTTTAGGTTTTATTGGTTAGGATAAAGTACCACAGTTACTCCCAACCTGATTTTATGATGCTGTGATGCATTTAGGGGCCACAGTGGCTGAATCTGCTGCTCTACCCCCATTTTACCAGTATGCAAAGGAACGAAAAATGATCATAACAATTGCTCCTCGCTTTAAATATTTTTGTTGCCAGTTTTCTTAACAAAATATGCATATTGAGCATAAACATTTGTTATCATTTCATTAATTTCAATATGACCCATCAATTTAATTGTAATTCTTTTTATTTAAGGCATGCTTAACAGGGGCTGCCGCTGAAGCTTCTACCGTCTGCACATTCAGCACTCTCGTCAAACTCGGGGAAGGTGTACCTCAGGTACACCTGTTTTTGGTCTACATTAATGACATCAGTACAACAGTACCAAGGTTCGTCTCGAACATCCTCCATGCGGATGACTTTGCAGTGTGGAGCGCAGCAGAACATCCAAAAATAGCATCCTCCAGAATCCAGGATGCTGCCAATAGAGTCAGCAGCTGGACTGAAAGAGGCCACTCAAACTGAGTTAGACCATCTCTTTCAATCAGACGGAAGAGGTCACCTCAAAACTGGGGACCTTCCAGAACCAAAAACAGACAGGCCAACTTTACTGGCAACAAATAAATTACTGGATTCACGTGGAGGCCTCACATCAAAGCCACGGAAGCTAGAGCTGCAAAAAAAATGTCTTTGATGAAGAAACTGGTGGGGACCATATTGGCGCAAATTACAGCATCCTGGCACAAGCAAACACCTGCTCAGTCAGACCAGTTGTGCGGTACCAAGATACATCGACAACATGAAACACTGCCTGCAAAACCCAAAAAGCCAGGCTTGACAAGATGCAGAACATGGGTCATTCTCATGATACAGTGACATTCTTAGAGCCATCTGGAGCACCCCAAATTAGGAAATGGAGGACATTGGAGCCACTGGAATGCAGAACAGCACACACGATGAAGAGACTTACTAAACACCGACAGCATGGGAGACTACAGGAGCAGACCATGAACCGTCAGAAAACGCCCAAGTCTGAACCGCCAATTTAAGGTCCTGCAAAGGGCTAACACTGACGTCCCGGAACCAAGCCCAAAGATGTGTGAACAGCTCCCTTCAGATACCTGGACATCTCGAAAGAGCCTTCAAGACAACATAAACAATGTTCCAGGACTCTTTGCCAAAGGTTGCGGTACTGCACAAAGCCATCGTGCAGGAGGTTGTGCACAAGCGCTACCCCCACAGCAGCTGTGATACCACACAAGATGTCGTGCGGAATGAAGGAAGTGGCGTGTACATCTGTTGTGCAGACCACACTACTACCTCCCTCTCCTTACCAGCTGGCGGCAGCAGCTCCAACTATCATACAGATCTGCAGGTGCTCAACACAGCAGCAGAGCACTAGCTAGGGAAAGGCAGCAGCTTGATCCACTGATCTCACCAGGAAGCTTTAAGATAGACTGGATGCCCTGTCCACAAAATAGTGCTGCAGTGGATTCCAGTGCATTCTGGACTAGGTGGGAATGGAGACACTACAACAACAAAGTGATTGGCAACAGGAGAATGGCGGCTGCAGCCTGTGGGCAGATGACATCAACAAGCTGAACAAGGAGAGTCAGGCCACCATCTTTCATCTACGCACTGATTACTCTGGACTGGGTCCATACAGAAAAGCAGGAACGTTTCACAAACCAAACTGAAGCCTGAAGGTTTAGACACTTTAATCAGATCATTCTGTATCAGCAATTATTTGAAGCTTCCGTGCCTAATGCATGAAGAGATACCAAAATAAAAGAACGCTTAGCGAATGGCGGGCTTCGATAGAAGCGTAAACAACCAATCAGAATGTTCAGCAGAAAGGCCATGCAGTCACTTTATGATCAGAGCTAAATATAGATCACTTGCAACAAGATTCAGCATGATCGTTTTTAATGGAATAGTCACAAATTGGGGGAGAAAAAAAAGAAGTAGACAAAAGTTTGCCAGCACGTTGTCATTTTTACAAACTTTCACAGACTTTAAGGAAAAGGACTGAAATTGACAGACTTTCCAGGGCCCTGAAAAACCTTGTCATTTTTTAACAACTTTCACAAATGTTCACAGATCGTAAGGACCCTGCTGGACTCACCTCATGAGACTGGGTCATGCGGAACAGCCCTATGCGAATTTGGCATAGAAAATCAGTCTCCTTAGCACATTCTCCAAACATGTCCATACAGAGAAGCGGTCTGCTGGCAGTTCTGGCCAGAAGACACGCCCCTGTACACCAAACTCTGAAAACATGCTGGCTAGCTCTTGACAGCTCACTTATTGGCAGCCAGCACAATATAAGATTTAAAGACGGCCATAAAAAAATTGAATGTTGCAGAAAGTGGAAGTGGAGATCTCGTGGTCGACATGTGGAAACTAAGTATTTGATAACATTGTTTTGGCTATTAGTTGATTGATTGATTGATTGTACATTGCTTAACGTCCCGACAGCAACAAGGCTTTCTCAGGACGTGCCTGCACTGCTTGTGAAAAAAACCAAAACAGAACATTGAATGTATGTCGCCAGCCGGTCAAATACGTTAAATAAACCTAACACATGGGGCCTAAATAAAGCTAAGACCATTTAGCAACACACATCCAATATCAAGAGCTACAGGCAGTGCAGACAGTAGGGAGAGTTTTAAAAAGGCAAATACAGGTGAATGGACAAAGGGTAGACAGAAACACATGCCCCAGAATAGAGAGAAAAACCCACCCTGTGGGGCTGACCAGGGTGACCCTGGGAACTAAAAAATACCTAACCCCACCCAAGTCCCCCAAGGCAGACCCGGGTGGGGAGTTTTGGCTATTAGGAACCATGAAACTTAATTACGCATATTCATATTTACACATTTCTAGATGAAAATAAATGAAAGAAAAAGGGGAGACCTTACCAGACCCGCCTAACGCTAGGTAAAATATCACCTAAAAGACGAGCCAGTTAAAAATAGTTATAATTAAATGGATGGGTTACATTGAAATTAATGAAATGATCACAACTTTTTATGCTCAATATGCATACTTTAAATTTAAAAAAAAAAAACTGGCAACAAAAAATATTTAAGAGTATGACGTAAGCAATTTTTTATGATTATTTTGCGTTACTTTGCGTACTGGTAAAATGGGGGTAGAGCAGCAGATTCAGCCACTGTGGCCCCTAAATGCATCACAGCATCACAAAATCAGGTTGGGAGTAACTGTGGTACTCTATCTTAACCAATAAAACCTAACAAAGACCTATCGGTTGTATACAAAATTTCTGAGGGCATGGGAAACAACGTATGTTTCCCAATTTGGCAATTTTAAATGGGAAAAAGCAATCATTCACCACGAATGTACCGTAAAGGATGCCGACTTTCCTTATTTTCTTGCACTTTATTCTCACATTATTGAAACTTAATAGGTAAAGAGAGGTCAAAATGAAATGGAATTAGTAATTTTTTCTAATTAATTTTGTGTATTTTTACAACTTGGGGGTAAGGATGCAAAATCAACCACTGTGGCACTCACAGTGATCACAGCATCACCTAGTCAAGTTTATAATAATTGTGACATCCTGTTTTAATGATGTAAGCCTGAAAATGGACTGCCAGCGCTATAGAAAATGTCTGAAGGCATCTGACACATTATTTTTGTCTTTTTTGCGATTTCACGGAAATGGGAGTTTGCTGGGTGCACAAATACCTTCACTGTGAGCCAGAGATTCAATATTTTTTCATTCTGTTTTTTGCAGAGGCTGCAGAACGTGTGCCTTAACATAATATTGCCTGATTTGGGCTTCTGCAATGAATTCTGATTTATTTAGAGAAAAATGTTTCTCAACCTCATTTTAGCACCTGCGAAGAGCGTAAATGGGGGTACCCTTGCGCCATCAGCTATATCTCTGGTGTGTTCCTAAGGATTTTCAGGGAACATGGCTTGAACATCTCAGGACATACTAAGGAACACTTGAAACCCATCTTATTGAGTACTGGGGGGGGGAGGGGGGGGGTAGGGGTGCACGGTAGACCTTCCTAGCTTATGGACTATCTACATTAAATTTCTGGTAGAACTCGTTCTAAAGAAATTTAAAGGTAAAACCCTGTATATGTGCCACTTACATACAATCAGATAACTTTACTCAGACCATGCCGATTTAAATGATAACCGTTTGTTTCTGCAAGAGACATAGATTCCCATGAGGCCCTGCTTCTGCATCTAACTATGCCTCTTCCTGTGGGTCTGTGAGCTCTTAGTATGTCGCAGACTTCATACACAACGAAATCTGATGCCTTGTGCGGATGAACGCAAATGGCTGCGAAAGCATTCTTCAAGTAGACTTTACACAACACAAAATCTTAGTCTCCCCAAATGTGCCGTTATGTCAGAAATCAACATGTTTGGACGCCGGGCGCCAGCGCGATCCTAATCTCTCCACCGCCCACACAAACACGGGCGACAATCCGCCGCAAGATTACTGTGAATAGCCCGCCCCTTTCCGGAGCAGACGACAAATTTGCGAAAACGTTCTCCGGGTCGCAAAGATCAGGATCTTGGAAGAGAATGGGTGGACCTTTGCACAGTGACCAACTCCAAAGTGAGAGGAGGCTGGGCGAGAGTGAGGGGAGGAGATGTGTTTGCCAAGAAATGTCTCCGAAGCCAACAGGAGTAAATGCTTGGGTCAACAATCGGGGAAAAATAAGGCAGAGCACGAATTCCTCCACAGCACTCCCGAATCCCTCATCCAACAGCTTTCAATCTGCACGAGGCACAGATTCTCATGAGCCCCCTGCAATTTGCAGGGGCTCATGAGAATCTGTGTCTCTTGCTGACAACTACTGGTCTGGTTTTGAGCATAGAGCGTATACGCTCTATTTTTTTGAGACTCGGTCGGCGAAATTTTAAGCGTTTAGGTCAACGACTGTCCACCCGACCTCTAGGGTTCGTATGTGTACACTCGTGCCGTCTCAGCCGATAACAAAACGGGAGTCCAGTCTCAAAAAGCGAACTCTTTTGGTCTGCAAAAAGCAGAGATCGACATGAGCCCCTGCAACGTGCATGGGCCTCTTAAAAGTCAGCGTCTTGTGTTGGGATAAATCTTCAAAGTTGTCACGCAGGGCTTTTATTTCACCACCCCACCCCCCTAACCCCCCCCCCCCCCCTCCCGTCCATGTTCGTCTGAGGAGGTCCACGGGCTCTCACGCTAAGACTGAGTCTACAGAGAGGACCTCATTCACGGACGTAAATCTTCCCCTTTCAAAGTCAACTGCAGAAGATGGATAAACCGCGAGTCCAGGGCAAAAGATCTAACTGATTTTTTTTGGCACCTTCTAAAATCTTCAAAAAACAAGCACTGCCGTTGAATAATAATGGTTGCTTCATTTTCTCTGACTTGTATGTGCAGACGAGACATTAAATTTTGGCTTCAGCGGAGGAGAGAGGGATTTAAACATTGACTGATGTACATACCTACCGCAAGGCTGTGTGTACCTTTCGCTAACACAGTTCCCTTAGTCCTACCTCCACTCCCCTCACCCTCTGCAAGAGACACAGATTATCATGAGCCCCTAAAACTACAGGGGCTCATGAAAATCTATGATCCTTGCTGCTCGGGTTTGTTCTGATTTATTCCCTCTCTTCTCGTCACAAGCTGGAAGTCTAAAGTTTTTTTCGTTCTTGACTGCAGACCGGGCTCCTGTGTAAATCGTACCTGTACCCCAGCTAATGAATTTATATTAGTCAGGGAAAAGTGTTTGAGATAGGCAGGCAATGAATGGGTCCACTAATGGCGGGGTGAAAGTGTTTAACAATAACACCGGGTACGGGTGAGGCACCCCAGCTAATTAATGTAATTTTACGGGTGAGGGAGGGCCCATAACTTGTGGCGGGGCTGCACGGTAAGAGCGGGCCACCCCCATATAATTAAAGTAATTTTATGGGTGAGGACACACGAGTTGTGGTGGGGCGGCAATTAAAATTCAAATGTGCGGGTCTGTGATTTTAGATTTTACGTCTCTCCAGCCCCAAGGTCCAAAATCACAGACCTGAACACACATCGTGAGGTCTGAAAATCTGAAGTAAGCTTACATGGGCAAAAGATTTCAAAAGATAAACTGTCTGCACCTATCTTAACCCTGTCGGTAGTGGTTTTAGTCCTGCAGGAATCGTCGCTACTAAAACCGCTACCAACACCCAAAGGGTTAAAGGAGACACTGATCTTGCCTCTGGCATACTCCCAAACTAATTTTCAGTTTACCATTTATAAACCCAAATCATGAAAATGCCACGACAAAATTAATATAAAGGAAAACACTACAGTGTGTTTTCATTGAAGAAGAAACCTTAGTAGGTGGATGTGGGATTCAAATCTGATATGTAGTTATTTATGGAGAGTCATATATTGCTGAAATCTGATATGTAGTTATGTATGGAGCCATATATTGCTGAAATCTGGTATGTAGTTATGTATGGAGAGTCATATATTGCTTAAATCTGATATGTAGTTATGTATAGAGTCATATATTGCTGAAATCTGGTATGTAGTTATGTATAGAGAGTCATATATTGCTGAAATCTGGTATGTAGTTATGTATGGAGTCATATATTGCTGAAATCTGATATGTAGTTATGTATGGAGAGTCATATATTGCTGAAATCCGGTATGTAGTTATGTATGAAGTCGTATATTGCTGAAATCTGATATGTAGTTATGTATGGAGAGTCATATATTGCTGAAATCCGGTATGTAGTTATGTATGGAGTCATATATTGCTGAAATCTGATATGTAGTTGTCTATGAAGAGTCATACGTTGCTGAAATCTGATATGTAGTTATGTATGGAGGGTCATATATTGCTGAAATCTGGTAAATCTTTTAGGAGTGAGTTTTGTTACTTGAATCCGGCAAATCACATGGGTGTGTGTTTGTTCAGAAAGCAGAACGAAAATGCATAATCTGTTTAGAGTAGAGGGAGGGGCTTTAACAGATCCAAGTAGAGAAGATAAGTCACAAAAAAGACACATGGAAAAACTAAGACTAGGCAAACTCTACACTGCTTGTCTCCCTCCATTTGATACCGATAAACAATAGCGAATCGAGGCAGGAAGCCAGTGTGTTCAAAACTCGATCCACCCATCACTCACTTCTACCCACTCCTTCCACCCCAACCCATTACATATTGAGGCTGAATGTGTAAAATTTGCTTGTCCTATGAAGGCTACATTACAGATAATATGGAGACTGCCGGATCAACCATTTTCGCTCAAGGGCAGTGCCAGAATAGCTTGGCAGCTCAGGCGCCAAGCTATTCTGGCACCACCCTTGAACTATCATTGTCATATATATTTCAATCAGTGGTGTGTCAGGATAAACTTCATAAAGTGTCAATTCAAAACCCCTACCCCACCCCACCTGTCTACACATACATGCACTCACATTTATACACTATAGTTTACAAAAGAAATGGAACTCTTGGTCGACCTACACTACTTTCTAACCCAGAGATACTACACCAACGAACTCATCAGTAAAATATTCTACAATTCAGTGTAATATACCACTAAGCATTAGCAGATGGTTTTAGCAGTAAGTTGTTCCATCAACATAAGAAAGGCAGTATCATCAAGGCCTGAACGCTGGAAAATCGCCAATTTATAGAACATAGATGCACACTTACTAGCAGGAAACCATACACCCACTTAAAGCTATGTGGGCACATATGAGTCTGTGACAATGGTGATGGTCTGTGCATGTGGAAGAGCAGAGCTGTATGTGTATTTGCTCCAAATCACTCCTTCTAGTTTTGCAACTAAAAACACTTACTCCCCAAATGCCCTAAAAAAACAGCCAGACCTGATGTTACCGTGCAAGACGTATAGATTCTCATGAGTCCCTGCGACTGCAGGGGCTCGTGAGAATCTATGCCTCTTGCAGATGAGACGGGGTTGATAAAATACTCCAGACAAAAACTGAAAAATTCTCGCAAAGTGCACTTCAGCCTTATCCCCACCCTACATCGTTAGCCCCTCTGCATGCCAATGTGTGGAGGTTGGCCATTGGCCCAGATGGGTGTCTGCAACGCCTTGATTGGTGGATGGCAGAGGACACAAAGTTGATCCCTCCAGCAAACACAGCTGAAGAGTCTGTGTCAACTTCTGAAGTGCCGGCCACGCGAAAGTGCTAGAGCAGTCCCAAAGACCTAACCTTCCATCTCCATGTGGCATAGATCCTCATGAGCCCTTTAGCTGCAGGGGCTCATGAGATCAATGCCTCTTGATGGCCTGGAGTGGTCTATATCTCTTATCTTTGACTAAGAAAGTCATCAGGATTTAAGCCCATAAAAGACAAACCAAAGTACTTAGCAAATGTATCTGTAGTGGAAGCTGAAAATGTGGATCATGGAGCAATAATACTAGAATCTGCTCATAATTTGACATTTCTGAAACATTGCAGATACATTTGTCTCTTGCTGTGTGAAAATGTGCCTTTAGTTTTTCACCAAAACAGCTTGAGTACCTCTTACTACAAGTAAAGTTCTACACACATTGAAAACTATGCCAAACTGTGTACCGTATAATCACCTGAAAATGTTAAAATCAATGTGTGAAAAAACAGAGCAAATAAGGTCCAAAAGTATGGACCATCACAAACTTTTAAAACTCTGAAACTCCCAAAACTAAATGACTTCCATTCTATAGAATCGAAGTCATTTAGTTCCGGGAGTTTCAGGTTTCAAAGAGAAAAATTTGCAGCACTTACCATGCCTACCATCTGAGCATGATCAAATTTCTCACAAAACTCCTCCATGGAGCGTATAGAAGTGGACGTCAACGCTTTTATCTTCTCTTGTTCCTGTCTTGCACGTATCTTTTCTGTAAAACACAAGGTGTGAAAACTACTACCATTTTGAAACAAACAAAAATAAACACGTGCATGTATTCCAAAACTTGCACGTCAGTCTGTCTGCCTAGAGCCACAAGGTCCAAAATACACGACCAGCAAACACATGCCATAGTAATTCTCTACCCTTGGTGACTATTAGGGGTACGCACTCGTTTGATCTGACCTAGCTTGAGTCACAGACTTTTTCTTTACCCGTTCCTAATTCTTTGGTCAGAATTAATTCTCACGATGGATACAAAACCAGTAGAAGCTGTCAAAAAAACATGGATACAACGTGGTTTCATCAAGAGGCATAGATCCTCCTGAGCCCCCACAACTGCTGTTGGGTGGTGGTGTATTATTCTTGGCAGTGAACGGGTTAACTCATTCAGCCCTGACACACCACAGCAAGACACGGATCGAGCATGATAGTTCAAGTATGGTGCCAGAATAGCTTGGCGCAAATAGGCGCCAAGCTATTTTGGCTCCACCCTTGAACTATCATGCTCGATCTGTCTCTAGAATTTTAATACAGTCCTTCAGAGGGCACCCTCAAAATTTGGGGATTTCATTACTGGGGTAGAATGAGTTAATTGTAGTATAAGTATAACTCACCAACTAGGTGGCTGTGAGCAAGCCGTAGACTGTCCATCAATACACTCTCCACGGAGTAGTTGCTTTGGTAGTTGCCGGACGGTGGGTTGCGATGCAAGAAGTTCTGAAGTAGCTTCTCAAAGTCGTGTGGCAGCAGGCTCAGCAGCTGCTGGTAGTGAAACTTGGGGTCATCAAAGTTCATCCCAGCAATGACCAGATCTCGAAGGAGGGGGTAGAGTGGATGCGACCTGCAGGCAGTGTTACAGTAGTTACAGTAAATATTGCTTGAACCCTTTTAGCCCCACGGGGTCCATTTCCCAAATTTTGCAAGTGTTCCTTAACGACTATGTACTAGTTGCAGGAGGTCGACTGACCATGATAATTCAAGGGTAGTGACAGATTAGCTTGGCACCTTCAGGCAGGTGCCAAGCTAATCTGGCACAACCCTTGAATTATCATGGTCAATCAATCTCCTGCGGTAGGGCGTTGGGGCTAAATAGGTTAACAAGGTCAGGCATAGCAAAATCAGACATAAAAAATACTTTTCTAAGGTCCTGACCACTGTTTTTGCATGAAAATTACTTTGCTTATAACAAACATTGGATTCAGCAAGAAGCTGAAGTTGTGTTATATCTGAAGCTGACTGTACATGTATGTTATTGGTGTATAATGCAGGCTATGGTCACCTAAAAGTGAGAAGGGTGAAAGTTGGGCAAGCCAGACTAAAAGAAAATACAAGTCTTAAAATAATACTTAAGTAAATGTGTCCTTGTAAAAGAAGTTCACCTGTACGCTGAGTTTGACTCGTCCATGATGAGCTGCTGGATGAACTTTTGTTGTGAGGAGAAGGCTTTGGAGGCGGGGCCTGGGGCTGTGCGATTTGCCATCTGGACTTTGCACCCTGCACAAGTGGGGTTGCCTGAACAAGGTCCTGGGTGGGGAGGTTGAGATCCCATCATCATCTGCTGCTGAGGGTGGGGTGGCTGCATGGGATGGGGTGGCTTCATGTGAGGACCCATGCCCATATGCTGAGAGCCTGGAGACGTTGGACCAGGACCCGGCCAACCAGACCGGTCAGAACCAGCAGGCCATGCGAGCGACGATGTTGCCTCAGCTGGTGACATCATCCCTTGCATGGCCTGCTGGCTCTGTCCGCCATACATCTGCCCCTCCATGTTGGCAGGGGGTCGCGGTCCCATGCTGTAGTCGTATCCTCCTGGCGGCATCTGGCCGTAAGCCGGGCCAGACATCATTCGTGCTGACTGTTGACCTGGGCCACGAGGCATCGGGGTGGACATGGATGGTGGCTGGAAGCCGTGAGGTGGAGGACCCATATTGTTCATGCTGTCATGGCCCATCCCCTGCTGCTGCATGTTCATGGGGGACTGCATGTTCATGCCCATGTTCATACCCTGCTGACTAGGATAAGCCATCTGTCCAGTGGGCGTACCTGGCATGCGTTGGCCTCCCTGAGGCATCATGGGCATGGAGCAACTGTTGAACTCTTGTGTCGACCCATCCAGTTGTTGTGGTTGTTGGTGGGGATGGGCAGGTGGTGGCATCATCTGTCCCATCATGCCAGATGACATTCCCTGTTGTTGCTGTTGTTGTGCAGCCCGCATTTGATTGACCGGCAAATTGTATCCACCAGGATATGCAGCACCATGTGGGCTGTAGTCCATGCCCGGTGAGGAGTCCATACGCATCATGTTCTGGTTACTATCCACGTAGTACATCCCATCACCGGCAGGACCCTTCCCACCAGGCCCTGCACCAGCAAACTCATAGTGCTGCATGGACCCAGAACTGCTGCTTGCAACAACCATCTCGGCTGGACTGGCTCGGTTCTGCTGGTTCAAGGCACACGACGGTCGGCTATTGAAGTCATAACCAGTGCCAGTTGAAGTTGGGGGTGCAGAGTTATTGGGCACGGTGTAGGGAGCAACACCTGGCTTCATGCCGTGGTGTAGGCGAGGAAGGATCTTAGACTGCATGGACTTCTGTTGGGCGCTCTCCATATCAAAGGCACAGTCCGAGGGTGACTGGTTACTGGTGAACCGACTATACCCCTGCATGTCCATTGCTGTGGATGAGGGAGGGACTTGCGACATACCATCTGGAGGGCTGCCATCGGGTGGAAGGTCCGCAAAGTGGACAGATTTTTGTCGTGCAGCCATGACAGCCTGGGGTCCCCCGGGTTTACTGGCAGTGGTGGGGTCTGCAGGCATCATGGTGGACAGGGAAGACATTGATGATAACGACGACATAGAGGACATGGAGGATGCCGTCAGGGCAGGAGATGGGGCTGAGCTGGACGTCCCGTTACCAGCCGACTCATTGGAGAAGTAACCCTGGTCTAAAGGAGAGTCCATACGCGCTGTGCCCTGCATGGGGTACCCGTACTGAGACTTGCCCATGGCCATCCCAGGATGTGGGTGAGGGGAGGGGCCAGCCATCGGACCGCCAGGGGCCCAACCCCTCATCTGGGCAAAGTTCTTCACATTCACATTAGGTGGCGGCAGTTTGCCCAACTTCTGAAACCCAGAGTCTTTCCCTGCCATATGTTGCTGTTGATGCTGATGTTGTTGTTGTTGCTGTTGATGTTGCTGTTGCATGTGATACTGGTGCATATCAAACTGTTGTTGTGGGTGCTGGTGGTGAGTCAAGTGTGGTGCGATCTGCATGCTCCCCTCTGACCCCCGCCTGGCATGATCACACGAACTGAAGTGCTGGAGTTTGGGGGAGAAGCATTGAGTCTGTCCGGCTTCGGACGCTTTGTACAGAAAATTGTTCCCCGCACTGCTGCTACAGCTGGATGACTGGGACCCAGAGTCCGTGTCCTCTTTCAGAAAATGAGATTGTGGAGGTTTGGGGGAGAACTGCCCACCCTTGCCCGCCATGGCCGGAGAATTGGGCACGGAGGAGCTGCCAGCAGCACTGTGTCCACTGTTACCAGAACTGCCTTGGGGGCAGGACACAGACCGACGTGGAGTGGGGGGAGTGTGGGGCATCTTGAACACCTGGCCAAACGCCTGCGGCAACTGGGGTGGTGCTTGTGTCTGTGATGACATTGACTGAGATTGTTGCTGCTGCTTCTGGCCAGAATTACTGTTGGGGCTGTTCTGCTCCGAGTGGGACAGGTGGATCCGCTTGGTGGCCGGACTGTTGGATCCACTGGATCCAGCAGTCGCTGTACCAGGAGCTGAGGTGAGGATGGGGGATGGCATATGTGGTGCCCAGTCTTGATCCAGCCCCTGTCGGACAGTGTTCCCCACACCAGTCACTGAGGGAAACCCGCAACCGCTACCACCACCACTGCTGTTGGACGGTGTGGAAATATTGGATGAGGCCGCACTGACATTCCCACCTCCCCCTCCACCTCCACTGCCACTACTTCCTCCTGAGCTGGGCGGGAGTGTGCCCCCAGAGTTGAGAATGGCCTCAGGGGTCATGTAGGCCTGTGGGTCCATGTCCTGCTCCATGAGGAACTCCACAAAGTCCAGTTCCATGTCCCCTGACTTCATCCCGATGTCCTCACAGATTTCGTCCAGCAGCTCGTTGGGCAGCCGCTCTGTGTGCACCCCGCCCCCAGTACCATGGGGAGGGGGTGAAGCAGGCGTGGTGGGCGACCCCATCCCGTCCCCATCCATGGGACAGTGAGAGCCCCCCGTAGGTGAGGACGGAGCCTCACGATACTCCATGAGCTGAAACACAGGTAAAACAATCATTAAAGTCTGTTAGCCCACATCGTACTGAAGCTAAAAGCTTCAAATTTGTACACATTACAAATGCAAGCTACATTATAGTACATACAGATAAGGATATAGACCAATGGCTTTAGTTCATGGGTGGTGCCAGAATAGCTTGGTGCCTAGAGTCTATTTTAGCCATACTTATTTCACACACTGGTGTATTCTGAATGATGAGGGTTAAAATTCATTCCATTGTGTATGAAGATGAAAATTTGTGAAGAAGAAGACAAAGAAAACAAAAGAGAAAAAGCAACATAAAATACGCCATACGCTCTGCATGTATAAGATGGACAAGGCCCAAGGGATTCAGAATGAGGTCTTCAGCATAACATCTTGATTCTTATTTATTTTAAAACATTTTACATTTTCTTCTCTACATTATTGTTTGTTTGTTACCCAATCTCAACACCCACCCCCCCCCCCCCCAACCCCCACCCCACCCCCACATTCCTCCTCATATTTAAAATTACACCTGTGCCAGTAAAGAGTACCTGAGTGACAGACCGGTAGTACCAGAAATAACACAAAGTGAACACCTGTGGTAAGTGTTTGTCAACAACCCTAATCTCTCTGAGTGCGAAGCAGTGTCATTCCCACTCACCCACCCTCTATCTCCAACGCCCAAGATTCTAACCGCTTCACCCCCTCCCCACCCCCACCCGTCCCACTACTCTTTTCTCCTAGGGCCATTTGCATGAGTGAGCTTAGTCCTGCACCAGCCACTAAACAAGGTGCTCCGCTATATAGCGAAGCACTTTTCTTAGTGGCTGGCGCAGGACTAAGCTCAATCATGCAACTGGACCTATGTGTTGCACTGTTTCTGTGCAAAAATACTTTCCATCTACAAGATACTTTTATTCTGATGAAGCATTTTGACCCCAACCCCCATCTGACCCTTCCTTACTGTCTTTTTCGTTCTATGCACCGTTCTGATCTTCTACTAACATTCCTTCAGCAAACGACACCCATTTACTGGAGTAACAGATTCTCATGAGCACCCGTCCCATGAGGATCTTAGAAGCCTTCTGCTGGCAAAGTTAAAATCAAATTCCGCCGAAGAACGGTTCAACGGCCATTTACTTCAGGCGGTGATTCTTGCTGCTTTCTGTGCTTAGGTCTAATCTGTGACTAATGCACGCACTGACAAACACACACACGGGGTGCAATCTCACCGACTTCAACTTTCCCAGCAATTCTGCGGGAAAGACGCACATCTGCAAGAGACACAGATCAGGATGCGGGGGCTCATGAGGATCGATGTCTCTTACTACCTCCACCGATAACTGTTGAATCTAGAATTTGGACGTGAATCAATACAAGGATTTCAGAGACGTAAATGCCACTGAAATTTACCACGCAAACACTCAGGAAGAAATACAGTCGACTTCGCTTATAACAAGGTCTGACAGAACAACAGTCGGATATAACAACACTATTCTAATGGTCCAGAACACACTTTTTTTTCAATGTAAAATACTTCGTTTAAACAAACTTCGGATAAAACAAGAACACAGATCGGGTCCCCTGGCGATCAGTGCTATCCGAAGTTTACTGCGCTAAGCATGTAGTTTTGCGCTTAGTTAGATTGTGAACTAGATAGTTGATGCGCAGAAAATAGAACGTCAGCATTGTGCGGGCCGCGAGTACAATCGCACTTGCTTGCAGGTTGAAAAATCAAAGTCGTAACAAAGCAAAGTCGTATTTGATTTATTTCCGTGACAAGCCAAATCTGTACTTCCTAGTCACCGTTTATAGGGTAACGTCTTCCTCCTCAGTGATCTGAATTAAACCCACAACACTGCATAGGCACTGCTGTCAGCATCCTCATCGTCATCGTCATCTCCAGCATCCATCGTCGCTATCATAATCATCATCATACCCAACGTGCGCCAGTACTTACGTGCATAACAGTGCCAATAAAAAGGCGATGAACCCAATCCGTCTGTCAATCAAAATGTGTGCGAGTAACTTTACTGCATGGCCGCTAAGCTACAGTTCATGTTAACCCCTTGAGTGCGACTGGCAATACCGTTCGGCGGAAAAGTGAGTAGTTACGCCGGGCGGTATCGTCAGTGTTAATAAAATGGCGACAGGTTCACCCCGTCCATCAATCAAAATGTTCACGAGCATTTTTACGATCTGGTTATATCAGAGCTTCGTATCCGCTTGAACGCTGCTGACGATACCGCTCGGCAGAAAAGACGCGTCGTTACGTAGTTAGGTCGTGACGTACTCACGCGTCTTTTCCGCCGAGCGGTATTGTAAGGAGTCAAGGGGTTAATGAGGCCCAGTATCTACACCAGGGGTCCATAAACATGCACACATACGTGCAACACAGTGCGCATACGTGCAAAGAGTGTGCATAAAGACATAAATCTTTTATCTCACAACTCCAAACGCTCACCGCATTCTCAAAAGTGTCTCTCCTTGAGGTTGTTATGCTTTATTCTGCAATGCCAGCATGCATCCATTTCGTTTGATTTTGACCTCTCGTGTCGTAAATCTTCGCACATCTCGTAAATAAAACTTCACCTCACATCACAAATCACTCTACAACTGCAAAGTTCCATCTCAAAACCTTTTGAGCTTTTCATGGATTTCTTCTAGTGATGACTCAGTATATATATATATATATATATATATATATATATATATATATATATATATATATATATATATATATATATATATATATATATATATATATATATATATATATATACCCTTTATACCCCGTCAAACGAGAAACGAACTAAGCAAAAATTAAACTCCCCTATACCTAGAAAGCGAACTGACGTAAATTGGGTCCAGCAAGATGCAAAAGATCCTAATGAGAATAAACAGACCGCAAGAGCTCATGTGGGTCTATGGACCAAAACCCCATTATTTAGGGGAATGCACTGTAATAGTAAAATACCATCTATATCATGGATATCTTGATGTAAATTGGTCTCATCAACAGGCATAGATCCTCATGAGCCCCCGCAGACTGCGAGGACTCATGAGGATCTGCGCCTCTTGAAGATGGCTGGTGCGCTGCGTCTGAACCATTGTTACCAAACAGCAGAGGAGTTTTACAGAAGTGAGAAACTGATACAATGCAAACTGCCCGTTATTAAGCCCTTCATAGCTAACTCTTTCACCCCTAGTGCCAGCTGAAAGCACACCGGACGACTGTATGCTGGGCTGTGATTTTGGACCTTACGGCTGAAAGCACAGGCCATCACACAATCCTGAATGTGATCATCCAAAAAGTGAACAACTTGGCCGCAGAATTGAAGAAACTGTTGCGAATTTTGTGAAGTATTTCTTGTATGCGTTTTTTTTAATCAGAACACCCAATGACTCTTCTAAGGGATGTAAAATGTTCATGGGTAGGGAGGGCCCCAGCTCAATATCAGTCATGAATGTCTTCATACGTCCCTTCAGTCTGCTGGAGCTCATAAAGATATAGGTCCCTTACAGACGCGCGAGTTCACGATGTGATTGTATTGTGGGCCATAAATTTTAGTTACTCGAGTTGGATCAAACATTATTAGCGGGTTACATCAGTTGTAAAATTTTCCTAATAGGCCGGCTCAAGAGCCGTGGGAAAGCCGGGTGTAGCGTTAATAGCTGCTGTGTCATCTATAGTTTTAGTGACATCTCCAGTGGACGGAAGTAGATAGCACCGGACAACAGAATACTACGCTGTGCTTGAATTTTACAGAAAAGTAGCCCGTGTGTGTGTGGGGGGGGTGGTGGTGGTGGGGGGGGGGGGTGGAATGGGGTGGGGGGGGGTGGTCTGTGGGTGTGTGGTGGGGGTAACGCGTGTCGTGTAAATCAGATTTATTTATTATTGTCCACAGACTAGTAAGCCTACTTTGCTGCTTATAACCAAGTGGGATACAACACTTTGTCTAAGGTACCGCCCATACTGTATGCCAATTATTTCGCTTACAACAACCATCGGCTATATAACCAGAAAAATTGGGTCCCCAGGCGATTTGTGTTATCCGAAGTTAAATTTAAACCAGTTAACTCATTCGAGACGTGCCGCCTCCGGATACGCGGCATAAGCCGCGTATCCGGAGGCGACAGGTCTCGAATGAATTAAAGCTATTAAAACAAACCAGTTACAGCTTTTAAACCAAACCTACTCCCCACCCCCCTCCTTTCTCAGACAAGGCAGGAATCGGTTGAGGGGGGGGGAGGGGGGAGGGGGGGAGGGGGGAAGGGGGGGGGGGACTTAGTGAGACTGCATTAACTTGTCCTACAAGGCAAAATCTACTCTTCACCTTCACTTTTGTTTCTCGTGTCTGCGTGGCACCAGAGAACTTCAGTGATCTCCCTCCCACTACCTTCCATCTGCAAGACGTATAGATCCTCACGAATCCCCTAAACCTGCAGGGGTTCACGAGAATCTACGCATCTTGCTCGCCCCTTATTTACACCCCATTCTGTAGCAGAAGCTGTCACAAGGTGTTCGGTCTCATTTCTAAAACACCGTTGAAGAGTTAACCCTGGATAACTTCTAAATCTCCAAAGCGCAAGCCTCGCTGATCATTGCAAGAAAAAAGGCATAGATCCTCATGAGCCCCCGCAGAATTCTGCAGGGGCTCATGAGGATCTATGCCTTTTGCGGATGGAGCGGAAATTTTATAGTGTTACGAGAGAAAAACAAAAATTAAAACCAGACTTGCGCCCGCTAATGGACTTTCCTTGCACTGGGACGTGTACCCCTCCCCCGCGCAAACATTTCCACATCACTTGTCTTGCTGTCAAAAACGGCATTTGAAAAAGAATCTTCTTACTTGGCTTTCATTCTTGGCGTCTACAGCACCCTTTATTTCAAGTGACAAGCAATCGAGTTGGGTTTATCAAAGAAGGTATCATCGTAAAAACAGACTGTCCTGACCATTAAACCAAAAAAAAATGGTAGCGATTTTTTCCGCTGCAGCCGGTGATGATTGCGCCATAAAACAAATGTATTACTATTAACCTTTGCTGGTGTTGCCCACAGCATGTTCTGCATCATGAGTTTGAATCGAATGCATTGTAATAAAAGTGTGCAAGGCCAGGACTTCCTTTCCTTTTGAGGCCAAGAGTACTTTTTCTTCCCAAAAACAACTTCGACGTACATATCCTCATCACCATTTTTTTTGTCTGCCTCTCTTGTAATGTGTGCTGGTGTGTGACTTTGGACTTTAAAGTTCTAAGACGTGAGAATACTACAAAGATTCAAACTCACAGACCAGCACCTTGGAATTAGTCATGGTCAGTCCATCTTCTGCCGTTGGGACTCGAGTCTAGGTGGGTTAAAAAAACAAGCCAACCCCGCCCCCCCCCCCTTTTTTTACACACACGCACGCACGCACGCACGCACGGTCGCGCACGCACGCACGCACGCACGCACACACACACACACACACACACACACACACACACACACACACACACACACACACACAGTATCTCGAAGTTGTCGCGTTCTTAAAGCACACAACTTTATAACTGTACCATCATGTCTTACTCAAAGTGTTCACATTGGCGTTATTCAAACTGCTGGACGCATCACTAAGAACATGGGACCTGTTGCACGAGCGAGCTTGAATCCTGCGCCAGCCATTAAACAAGGTGCTCCGCGATAGCGCGGAGCACCTTGCTCAGTGGCTGGCGCAGGACTTAGCTCACTCGTAGGACTTAGTAGGGCTTAGTGGCTCGCGCAGGACTTAGCTCAGGCGCAGGACTTAACTCACTCAGACAAGACGATTTACGGTTTCTCCATATCTGCAGATTTGCCGTCAAATTCGTGTGTGTTGTCTTTTCTTGTCGCTCGGCAGTCTGTGCAAAACCGCGAAAAAGGTAATTTGTTTGGAATGGCCGCGCACGCCACTGGCTATTCCAGTTTCATTTCGCCACTAGCTGTCAGCCTGTTGGTGGAAATGGCTACAAATCATGACAGGCAGAAATATGCTGATGATAGTTTTATGGAGTGGGCTGCAAAGGGCATGGGGTGAGACAGACAGGGGAGGGGGGAGGGGGGGGGCGAAGGAGAGAGAGAGCAGTAGCAAAACGTCGTCGGGCCCACGCCTACCGCAGTACAGTACAGTGGGCCCGCGCACAGCCATCGTTGGCCGAGAGGACTTTTGCATACAGAGAGAGAGAGAGAGAGAATGAATGAATGAATGAATGAATGAATCTTTATTTTAGAGAGAGAGAGAGAGAGAGAGAGAGAGAGAGAGAGAGAGAGAGAGAGAGAGATTGATTGATTGTACATTGCTTAACGTCCCGACAGCAACAAGGCTTTCTCAGGACGTGCCTGCACTGCTTGTGAAAAAAACTAAACAGAAAATTGAATGTATGTCGCCAGCCGGTCAAATACGTTAAATAAACCTACAACATGGGGCCTAAATAAAGCTAAGACCATTTAGCAACACACCTCCAACATCAAGAGCTACAGGCAGTGCAGACAGTAGGGAGAGTTTTAAAAAGGCAAATACAGGTGAATGGACAAAGGGTAGACAGAAACACATGCCCCAGAATAGAGAGAAAAACCCACCCTGTGGGGCTGACCAGGGTGACCCTGGGAACTAAAAAATACCTAACCCCACCCAAGTCCCCCAAGGCAGACCCGGGTGGGGTGAGAGAGAGAGAGAGAGAGAGAGAGAGAGAGAGAGAGAGAGAGAGAGAGAGAGAGAGAGAGAGAGAGAGAGAGAGAGGAGAGAGAGAGAGAGAGAGAGAGAGAGAGAACACTTATTTTGTGTGTTGAAAGATAGACTCTACAGTTCTACTGGGTGCTGGTCTGTAATTTCAGACCTTTGGACCATAATCGTAAGATCCAAACACACAGAACAGCACACATCTGTAAACGTGAAGTGCGGTATATTTACAATGAAGTACCAGCTGTGCCCAGACGTTGAATACTGTAGCGCCGCTGTACACAGGAGAACGGAGTACACAATCATGCATTAGTTCACTCATTAGCTAAAACAAGCAGCATGCATCTGTAATAGGCTCCTGCGAACCTATGTTCCTTTGCTGACAAAGACAGCCGCAGTTAAATGCAATTTCATTATTTGTTTTGAGTATGGTACCCACCCCCACCCACCCCACCCCCTCCCCCACACACATCACCCTCAATCCTCCCCCCCCCCCCCACCCCCCTTCCCCCTCTTCTGGTCTGTAATTTTGTTTGGACGCCGTAGGGTCAAAAAACGCAAACAGCGCACAATTAACCCATTCAGTCCAGGCTGACGCACTACAGCAGGAGATGGGTCGACCATGATAATTCAAGGGTAGTGTCTGTCGGCGCCAAGCTAATCTGGCACTGCCCTTGAATTATCATGTTCGATCCATCTCCTACAACTAGTGCATAGTCATTAGATGACGCCTCCGAAATTTGGGAAATACGGCCGTCGGGCTGAATGAGTTATCCCCCTTGTGCATGTAGCCGGCGGCTCTGTAAGCAGTACCCCTGGCTGTCTGCCAAAAAACTGTTAACTCATTCGAGACGTGCTGCATTCGGATACGCGGCTTCACGCCGCGTATCCGAATGCAGCACATCTCGAATGAGTCAACACTGCTCGGTCCACAAGCAGACGTCCGCGGGAGATCGCATGTCAGACCATTTTGCGGGTACATAGCCCCTGTTTCCTCTCTGCCACCCGGGACAATACGGGTGGGTGACAAGCCTGACATCGATACCCGAACCGCCGATCGATCTACCGCGGGTACGACTTTTTAAACGTGTGCTGGTGTGTGATTTTGAACCTTACAGGCTTTGAAATGAGCTAACATTCCGGTACAATTACAAAAGTGTGTGCCTGTGCGTGATTTTGCACGTTACGAAATAAACGCTTTTTTTTTTTCAGATCGAGGTCTCGAAATTGCTTTGTCTTTGTAGATTACTTCAGAATTTGTAATTTACTTCAGATTTGTAAATTACTTCAGACTTTAAAAAAACGCCTAATTTTGGTTGTTATATCAAAGTTGGTTTTAAGCGAAGTTTTCACAGAAAAGGTGTACTTGGGACTTGTGGTAAAGCTTTGTTATATCCGACTTTTGTTGTGTCCAACCTTGTAATAAGCAAAATTACTGTCATTTTAAAAAAAAACTTCGTTTCAACACATTTAAGATAACATTAACAAAATATTAACAACAAAATATTAACAACACTATTGCCCCTTTGTATTTTGTTTCACCTAAAGTTCAAAGTATAAACACATTCCTACTGACAAATTCACATGAACACCAAGCATGGAGGTCGGTCGTAAGAGTTCAAGGGTAGTAGCTGATTCGCTTGGCGCAACCTGACGCTCTTTCAACAAAAGGTAGTGATCACAGTGGCAGTGATTATAAAGATTATCGCTATGTACACGATGAATGGCAACACAGTCGATCCATCTATCACTTTTGGCACGAAGCGCCAAAGAGCCAGTTGTAGCAATATAGCATCGGCCACCGGCAGACTGGCTATGAAACGAATCACCCACCCGTGAAATTAGGATACCGTTCTAGACTTAAAACACCGTCTATCCCCTCAGTGTGAGGACGCATGTACCGAAGCTCTGCAAGCAAGAGGCATAGATTCTCATGAGCCCCTGCGACAGCAGGGGCTCATGAGAATCTATGCCTCTTGCAGATGTCACAAGGGTTGGTTTGAGGACTGGCTGTTTTCTGATCTGAAAACGTAGAACCTTGCAACGTGTCTTTGTATTAGGAATAAATGCTCTATTGTCTGGTGAAATGAGTAGTTGTTGGATTGGTGGAGAAATCTAAAAACTATTAGTCCCCTTTGTACATACAAAGACGCGTGAGAGAGTAGAAACTGTTATTATTGTTGTCGTTGCTGGTCGTGGTGGCGGCGGTGGCTGTGTGAGATCGGGAGCTGGTGTTTCGAAATGTTGCTTGTACAAGCGCAATGTACTTCGTTTGGAAAATATGTAGAAGTTTGCATACTATTTGAAATCTCTCTCTCTCTCTCTCTCTCTCCTCTCTCTCTCTCTCTCTCTCTCTCTCTCTCTCTCTCTCTCGGCCAGCTATTGATGCTGCTGATTCTATGACACCGTCTTAGAGGTGTATAACATCAATGCTATGCACTAATTTATTTTTCTTTGCTTTTGCATCGGTGGCAGATACAAATTCTCCAATGATAGGTTTTGGTTGGGTTTTTTTGTTGTTGTTGTTGTTTGTTTGGGGGTAGGGGTGGGGGTGGGTGTTTTTTTTCTCTAAATAATCCACCTATTGTGTTAGTTAATGTTTTTTGTTTGTATGCTGCGTTTGTTTTCCTGTTGTTTTGTTTTGTTTACAGGACAGCTTGTAAAACTTACAGCCTAATAGCTTTATCCTTTCAATAAAAGATTCATCTCTCTCTCTCTCTCTCTCTCTCTCTCTCTCTCTCTCTCTCTCTCTCTCTCTCTCTCTCTCTCTCTCTCTCTCTCACACACACACACACACACACACACACACACACACACACACACACACACACACACACACACACACACACACACACCTCACCCCACCGCGAAAATCATTTCTCACTTTTGTTCAAAACACCACCTGGAAGAACTAGATAATAAAGAGCTCGTCTCATTATTACGACAAACAAATGTGATCGCCGAAATCCAAAAGTGTGTCTACGTCGTAATTCATGAATGTAATATAGAGTTGTCAGTCAGTACCTCAAGTTCACAGTCTATCAGACTAAAGGTATCTATCTATCTGCAAGAGACATAGATCCCCATGCACCCCAGCATCTGCGGGGGCTCGTGGGGATCTATGCCTCTTACTGAGCCATTTATATATTTTTTTCCGATGAAAAGATCTTCGCGCTTTCTGCCATCGATAATTCACACTTTCGATAACCTCAACAGAACCTCATCAATCACAGTTTTTATTACACTCCGCCGTATTCATTCTGCTTCGACTCGTTACGGATTCTGAAGAGAAAGTATACGGCGGAGTTTGCTCGCAGGTGTTTGCTCCTGAAACGTTGACGTCAAATGGCCTGCAGGCGTGATTTTGTTTTCCATGGCCAAGATGTGAGTTTCTCAATCCTGATTTTCTCTTTAACCCCTTGTGCTGCTTCCATCGTAAACAGTACCGGTGGCTACATGGACAAATCCCGTTTTCCAGACCTATATCACATCTATATCTACATTTTTTCAAAGTATCAGTATACTGTATGTCTCGGCATATTCCTGCAGTAAATTGAGCTCATCTCCATGTGGCACAGACCCTCATTAGTCGCAAAAACTGTTTTAAACGGTCTCATTTCTCTTGTTTGACGGATTTACGCCTGTGTTCCTAAGCCGCTGGAAGTCATCGCCAGTTGACACAAACAAAAGCTACAAACGGACACTCACTAATTAGTATTAATTAGCGAATGTGGAAGCTAGAAATAAATGGAAGCGCTGAGTGCGTGACTCGAATGAGAATTTAAAGTGCTACGGCGCAGGTGTGAAGCCAAATTAATACTGCGTCAGTTAGCCACCTACCACACCCACCCACCCCCCCCCCCCCCCCACCCCCCAGCCCCACCCCCACCCTCCCGCGCCTTACTAAGACCTTACACCTGCTAGTCCATGGCCGAATACCAACAGCAGACCCTGTTTACAGCGACCACCCTATGAGGGACCACCTGTCATTAAAGACCATCCATTAGGTGGCTGTAGCTGTGACTGTGGCTATCGCCACCTAAATGATGGTCTTTGATGACAGGTGACACAATTTTGTAATGACAGGTGGCACTTGTTACACTTCCAGACTGTTCTTGAGAGACCACCTGTCTGCTAAGGCCACCTTGTTTTCTTGCAGACACAGGTTCTACTGTCCACGGAGTTTATTCGCTTAACCCTTTTAGACTCAAGGTCCCATTTCTCAAATTTTGGAGGTCTTGCCTAATGACTTTGTACCAGTTGCAGGAGATGGGTTGACCATGATAATTCAAGGGTAGTGCCAAATTAGCTAGGCGCCTGAAGGCGCCAAGCTAATCTGGCACTACCCTTGAATTATCATGGTCAGTCAATCTCCTGCTGTAGAGACTCGGGGCTAAATGGATTACGGAGTTGGACCTATGTCATTCATGTAATTTGTAAGTCACATTTTCCTTATATCCCCGTCCGTCCCTGTTGTAATTCATTTTGCGGAGACCATTATCTCACTGGAAAATGTGCCGCCTACGTATGCCTATGCGGCACGTCTCGAACGAGTTATACAACAATGCAACATTGGTGTGTGTGTGTGTGTGGTGTGTGTGTGTGTGTGTGTGTGTGTGTGTGTGTGTGTGTGTGTGTGGCGCGCGCGCGCACGCGCGTCTTAAAGCTGGAACGTACACTCAAAGCTCAAATATGCTAAGTGATAAACGGGCATCACTCAATTATCAAAGTTACCGATACGTGCATGTATCACATATTTTTGTATCCGTGTACTGAAAAAACATTTCAAGGTACAAATGGCACAGTAGTCCTTCATGCTCACTACCCCATCATAGTCCTCAATTTCGCACCAAGCGCCCGCTCGTGACTGAGCGCTAGGGGGGAAGCGTTATGAAAATGATGATCATGATACGGAATACGTTTGTAACATTATCTACACACTAAGGCTTCTGTTAACTTGAGGCCATTAATTCATATCCGTTGCACGTGGAACGAACTGATGACTCGCTTGACCACTCGCGTGTGAATTCGGCTCACTTGCTCTGTCCAAACCAGCCACAGGGCGTAGATCATCATGAGCACGAAGCATTGATTCTCATGAGCCCCTGCATGTCCTAATAATTTATGCTTCTTGCAGTAAAATGATGTGTGTCTTTGGGGTCACGAACATGCTGACTTTTCAAATTACTTGGGAAAAAAAAACATTTCTAAAATTCTTAATACGGCCACTGACCTATACATACCATTTCAGTTATCATTTCATTACGCGTGCGGGCAGCTGGATTGTTCGGTGTTATAGCGTTCGATTCTCGTCTGGAAGGTCATCGGTTGGAATCCAGCTGGGGGTCAAACTTTGTTCAGACCCTATTCGGTGTCCCGTCTTTGACATCACCTTCGTTGTGGACAAAAGACGTTAAACTGCCGCAGCCGCAACCCCCCCCCCCTCCCCCCCCCCCCCCCCCACACCAAAAAAAAATCTCTATCTCTCTCTGGGTCAAAGGTTATTGGTCTGCATGATAAAATTGTTAGTGTGTGCATTTTACGGCCATGTTTTGCATTGGCTGCAATGCGTAATTGGATGCCGGTCCGTGATTTTGCACCTTGATCCAACGTGATCCAACCGCAGCAGACATAGATCCTCATGAGGATTCTCATGAGGATCTATGTATCTTGCTTAGACCAATTTGTATCCACGTTCCTTCGACGGCTGTGATTTTCGGTCGTTGAATGGACAAAGATTTCAGAAACAAACTGCGCGTCATAGTGGCAGGGCAGGAGTTAATACTCTTGGCGTGGTCTGTGATTTTGACCGTCATAGTGGTATGCCGTAAGATATAAAAATCACAGACCCTGCCCACAACTTAATCATGAAGTATTTCTATTTTGTGATTTTTAGTGTCAAGCTCTTCCTCCATGAAGAAACACTGGGGTCGCAGGCCTTTGCACAGGACGTGGTCAAGGTGTGATCCTTGCGCATAGCGTGCATTCGTTATGCATGTCGTGCCAAAAAGTTCACGCCTGCTAACTGTCGTAATTATTTCATAATTAATGGTCGTCATTAACCCCCTCGCTGCAAGAGATCACGAACTGCGCGTCAGAAACGACAGCACACTGACCGATATTAGCGTGAAAAACACAGATGTGCAAGGGAAAAACTAGGCACAAAGAAGACAGCACACTAACAAGAGACATAAACCCCCCTGAGCCCCCGCGACTGCGGGGGCTCAGGGGGGGGTTATGTCTCTTGCGGATGGGTTGCGTTCGCCTTGCCCTGGCAGTTACGGGGGTTAAGTATTCGTTTTCATTTTTTTCGTTGCTATTCGAAACGGCTCATTTTCCTTGCAGTCGTGCGGAGTGCCCACACCACCCTGTCCACAATTTCAAAAACTGAAACTGTGGACGGCTGTATATTTTGTTCGCAACAGGCATAAATTCTAATCTGCCCCTGCACCTGCAGGGGCTAATGAGGATCTATGCCCCCAGCTCATAATCCACTCCCACGGAACACTGGGAAACTCAGGCTTTTTGTTAAGCCGTTGCATTACTTGCCCTGTGTGCCCTGGCATGCTTTGGGTTTGCTCACGCACATACACATTCTATCATTAGTCAGACTTCAGAGCAAAGAGTTCGCGTAATGATGTTGTTCAGTGCAGTTTTGAGTCAGAATCAACACCCCAAAAAAGACTCCCAAGCGTGCAAAATTCTAAGTTTGCGCCAGGTTTTGTTGACCGTGAATCATAATGATCATAAATGAATTAATTATTGTGTGATCATTCGATACCCCTCTTTTCGTCTTGTGACGTTCTCACCGCCGGGTTTTCCAACTGTACATACATTTTATTAATTACCTCCATCGACCCTTTCTTTCTTTCTGTGTGTGTGAGTGTGCGTGTGTATGGGGGGGTGGGGGGGGGAGGGGGGGTCCTGGTCTAATGGTGTTTTGTTTTCCTGTTTTTGTTTCACGTTTCACGTCTACTATTCAATCGGTTTTGCTGTACCATAAAATTGCCTCCAAAACAGCCGGCCTCTTTTTCTCGCCGATCGTATATAGTCTTCGTACTTTAACATAATTTGATCATAATTATTGCAGGCGAAATCTCTCTCCCTCTCTCCCTCACATTTTCTATTGTGCTGATTTTTATTGCACAAAAATTATAACTTGTTGCGCGTGTGACCAATTTGGTTTTAGTTGTTTCCGTCTTCAAGAGGCATAGATTCTCATGAGCCCCTGCGACCGCAGGGGCTCATGGGAATCTATGCCTCTTGCTACAATCACTGTCCTCACTCACATCTTCAACTTCCAAGCAATTGTCAGGTGCTCCCTTGAGTCTAAAACTAAAATTAAAGTGGGAAAAAAATCGTCGGCAAGACGCATGGATTTTCACGGGCCCCTGCGACTGCAGGGACTCATGAGAATCTGTGCACCTTACTTGAGGACACTGATTCATTTACATCTTCAAACTGAAGAGGTTTTGGGGGTTACGACGAGTAAAGTTGAAGGGTGGCGATTTCAGAGCCTGACCACAAATGAACTGCCGCTAATAACGCGCTATCTGGCGCGGGGTGGAAGCGAGTAATTTATGATTAGTGTGCAAGAGCGCTTCACGGTGAGCGAAGAGAAGCACAGATCATCATCAGCCACTGCTGAACTGTTAGTAGTTTCATGGAAATCCTGAACATCTGTGAAAGGCACAGACCCTCATCTGCTAGGAACAGATGCAAGTCGTAAAATCCCCCCCCCCCCCAAAAAAAAAAATAATAATAATAATAATAATAATAAAAATAAATAAATTAAAATAATAATAATAATAATAATAATAATAATAATAATAATAATAATAATAATAATAAAATAAAACTGTGCAGGTCTGGTATCAGCACTGCAACCCACATGTTCTCTTGCGGGACAATAAAGAGAGCAGCAAACCAACCAACCAACCAACCAACCAAGCCTTCTGCTATTCCCAATCTAATGCATGCGACTACTCCACGCGCGGTGGTCAAAGGGCGGCGTAAGGACGATTTGTCTCCGAGATTCGTGAGGATCTTTACATCTCTTTTGTTCCATTTGCATGTTTGCTCTAAATAGACTAAAGTTGTTTTCATGTGAGAGTCGCGGGCCGAGGCTAGGTGAGTTCCAGTCTATCAGAGTGTAGAGATTACATACTTTTGTGTCTATGGCTGCGCGGGGTGGATGGGTTTGAATTTGTGGGAGCAATCAAAGCATGTATCCCTGACGGACCACAGTACACTCGGGTAATGGGCTCAGTTGCATGAGCGAGCTTAGTCCTGCGCCAGCCACTAAGCAAGATGCTCCGATATGACAATGCACCTTGCTTAGTGGCTGGCGCAGGACTAAGCTCGCACATGCAACTGGGCCCTGGAGTGTGGCGTGCTGCTGGAGACTGCAGCAAAAGAGGAGATGCGTATGGCTGCTGCGGGTGGGATGGGTGTGTGGGTGGGTGTGGGTGTGTGTGTGTGTGTGTGTGTGTGTGTGTGTGTGTGTGTAAGGGGGGGGGGGGAGAGAGAGAGAGAGAGAGAGAGAGAGAGAGAGAGAGAGAGAGAGGGAGAAAGAAAGAAAGGGGTGCGGGTGTGGGGTGGTGGAGGTTGGAGGGGTGGTATTGTGGTCCGAAGCACAAAATTTATGGGGGGTAATTGGGTGATTCATATCCGGTGACGGTGAAGTGCCCTGCTTTCTGAACAAGACCGACCCGATTACATGTGTAGGATGCATAGATTCGCATGGGCCCCCGCAACTGCGAGGGCTCATGCGAATCTATGCATCCTACACATGTAATGGGCTCACGCCTTGCACTGAAACAATTCTCGGGCTCATGAGAATCTTCGTATCCTATCCCACACCGATACTGAACCTCACGATGAAGGGTCCTTTTGCCAGATGAGTCTAGTTACCAGAACAGCAGTTTCCATCAACTGGCCTCCAACAGACCATGAATCGATCACAATCACATTGTAAACAATGCCACCAAGAGTGCGCTGGTTTTGTTTCGCGGTTTGGTGGGGTTGGTTAGCTGATTGGTTGTTTGGTTGGCTGTTTGGTTGACTGGCTGGTTGGTTGATTGGCTGTTTGGTTGACTGGGTTGTTTGGTTGGTTTTTTGTTGTTGTTGTTTGCCTGTTTGTTTAACTTGAGTCGGTGGGAGGACTGGCAGGTTGGCTGCGATTGTTTTAGCTTGTAATTCATTTGCTTCAGGTTTTGCTTTTTTTTTTCCTTTTGAATGCGGATGGCGGGGGGGGGGGGGGGGGGGGGAATGGGGGGAAAGGGAAAATCTGTTATGTTTTAAAGTTATGGACAGTTTCCTATAGTTCGCTAAGCAGAAGGTTCTCAGAAACTGATTGCAAAGTGCATCAAATTGATAGCATATTTGGATACCATCAGTCTGGCTTTTGACATCTCCCCCTCCCCCTCCCTACTCCTCTGCCCGCCCCCTTCTCAAAACCACATAGCATGTCAATATCAGAAAGGTACAGAACGTTGCACAAAAAGTACACAATCTTGCATGTAAAGAACGATCATATCTGAAAAGTGTTCTTCCATTTCAGAAGAAATCCAGAGGCCGTCTTTCGTGGGGGAAAAAAATGGCATCACGGACAAATTGTATGTATTCAATATTCATGGAGAGAGAGAGAGAGAGAGAGAGAGAGAGAGAGAGAGAGAGAGAGAGAGAGAGAGAGACAGAGACAGAGACAGAGACAGAGAGAGAGTACAGATGAATAAAGTAGTGCAAGCAAGAGGCATACATCCTCATGGGCGGGGGTCCATGAGGATCTATGCCTCTTGCAGTTACGTGGTGTTCGTTGTGTTTCGGCGGGTTTTTTTTTAAAAAAAGGAGAGAGATTTGAAGGATTGTAACAGCCCCGGGGTATTTATCAGGAACTATCTAATTTTTTTCCACGGTTCGATAAACCTTTCAGTGCAGAATCACTGGGACAAAAACTTGCTGGGCAACGTCTTGTAGAGAGTGTGCGTGTGCAAATGAAGCGAAAATTTGGAACATCCTTCTTAAAGCTTTTTTTTTTTTTTTTAATCTTTGTGGCATTGGGAAACGAGTGAATTTATGGAGAATGGTCACACGGACAATGAAGTACAGCAGAGCCTGTGTTGAAACGGCCGCCCTTACGAGAGAGCACCTGTCATTAAAGACCATCATTGTAGGAGGCTGTAGCCACCTAAACGATGGTCTATAATGTTAAGTAAGGGCCACCTTTTACCCTTCACAACTTTTTCTCGAGACAGCACCTGTCATTTCAGACCACGTTTTAACCCTTTTAGCCCCAAGGTCCCATTTCTCAAATTTTGGAGGTGTTGCCTGAAGACTATCAGTTGCAGGAGATGGATTGACCAGCAGTTGCAGGAGATGGACTGACCATGATAATTCAATGTAGTGCCAGATTAGCTTGGCGCCTGAAGGCGCCAAGCTAATTTGGCACTACCCTTGAATTATCATGGTCGACCCATCTCCTGCTGTAGGGGTCGGGGCTATAAGGGTTAATGTAGAAATGGGAGTTGTTCAAAACAGGTTCTGCTGACGAACAGAATTTGATATATACCCTTCCCAGGTACCAGGAGTGAAAGTCAAATCAAACTGTACGCCGCCGCCGCCCCCAACCCCAACCCCCACCCCTCAATCTCTTTCGCGAGTGTAACTGTATTTGCTCTAGAGAATCTTTGTCGCTTGAGTTGGAAGAAGCTGACCATAAACAGGCACGCTGAAAACGAACGGATACGGCGAACCCAAAAAAAAACGTATGAAATCTAACACGGCGAAAGCGGCCGGATGCGGCGAATGAGAGATTTGCGGTTTCGCGTATCGCCGCGTCCTGACCGTAAATTTCGCCTTATTCGACTTCGGTTTCCAGTTTCGCCGTATTCCGCCGTACCCCTCGGACACAACACCTCGGCTGCACTGTCAACTCAGCTGCACGCACTCGTGCTATATAACCTTGTGGGTGGAAGTGTACGTAGCCTGCCTGGCTGAAAACTGCGACCTGGGTTGCCAAAGCGCGTGCGGATCTACTCCTATCTGGCTGGAGAACTCAAAAGCTGTTTGCACAGTAAATGTAGAGGCACTGAAAAGAAACACAGTGCGTGCAAGCTCCTCGGGCGGGGGTCGGCCGCTGTCGGCCCGCGCCGGCCCGACGGCTTGTTGCTCGCTAAGCAACACAGTGTATCAATCTGCTGAATGCGAGAAGTGCCTAGCCGCGTGGGCCGTATGGAATCGATGCGTGTGTAAATACGATAATGGTCAATAAATGTATAAATTATCCCTTATTTTTAGCCTCACACAACAGACCGGGTGGAAAGAGTCCGAAATAGCTCAGGCGGTTAAGCGTCGGAGCAGGAGAGAGAAGGGAATCGCCGGGTCGTGAAGAGTCCGAAATAGCTCAGGCGGTTAAACGTCGGAGCAGGAGAGCGAAGGGAATCGCCGCGTCGTGGGTTCGAATCCCGTCCCGGCCCCAGTAGCTGGACTCACAATCCAGGGGGAAAAAACGGATTTGTTCAATAGCATGTCCGTTGAAAGGTCCTGGTAAATCAAAGTGGCACAGTTGGAGTGCGCCTGAGTTGATCAGTGTTCAGGTCGTACTCCATAGGCAATAGATTTCCCTGTCCCCCATAACCCGCCCGTCAGGGCCGTCCATGATCACCTCGGTGCTGTGGACGTTAAACCCGAACTAACCAACCAACCAGCCGTCCCGGTCCCGGTAGCTGGACTCGCAATCCAGGGGGAAAAGACGGGCTTGTCCGTTGAAAGGTCCTGATAAATCAAAGTGGCACAGTTGAGGTGCGCCTTTGATCAGTGTTCAGGTCGTACTCCATAGGCAATAGATTTCCCTGTCCCCCATAACCCGCCCGTCAGGGCCGTCCATTATCACTTCGGTGCTGTGGACGTCATACCCCGAACTAACCTAAAGACCGGGTGGTGGGTGTGGGTGTTGGGGGAGGGGGAGGGAGGGGTGTTTGTTGGGGTGGTGGGTAGAACGAGACAGAGAAAAGAATGGGTGAAGGGACCAGACTTCTTCACAACAACAAAAAAGCACCTCCAACACAGAAGTGTAGCGCAAAGAACAAAAGAGCGAGGATCAGCTTGCTCTTCAGAAAAATATTATTGTTCTATTTATAAAAACTGAAACAGTAGCAAACGTTCGCAACTGCTACTGCAGATTTTACCGAAAATCTTTGTATTTCCATCCCCCCCCCCCCCAACCCCACCCCCGCCCCACTTCTTAGTGACGCCCCCCCCCCCCAACACCCCAACCCTTTTTTCTATCATTCAATCCCGTCCCACCGCATCCCCCCCCCCCCCCCCCCCCCCCCCCCCCACACACACACACCGACGCTTCCCAAAAAGCTGATAACATGGATAAGATGGAATGTGGGGGCTGGGCACACAGTCCCCACGCCAGTATCTTTCATCTACAAGTGGCATAGATCCTCATGGCCCCCTGCAGTTGCTGGGGCTCATAAGGATCTGTGCCACTTGCGCGACAGGCGCGGTCCCGTTTGTCGCCACCTCTCCGGAGACAAAGGGAGTAGCCGCGGTGAAAAACGGAAACAAGTGAACTCCGACACTGTCCCGAAACCAAACTTGTTCACGTGCAAGCGGCATAGATTCTCCAAAAAAAAAACCGCAACGGCAGGGGTTCATGAGAATCTTCGTCACTTGTTTGCAAGGTATGGTTTAATTTGCTGCTATCTTTCCTGAGACGAAGGGAGCCCTCACGGTGACAGGTGAACTCGGCGGGGTTGTGTGGCAAAGGTTGACAGTTCTTGGCGCGAAAGAAGAGGGTGGGGGAGAGAGGAGTGGTGGTTGGAGGGGAGGGGTGGGTGGGACGGGGGAGGGAGGGGTCTAAACAGACGGTACACGGGCATTCCTCCCCTGACACATGCATGAGCCCTGTCAAGAAGCTCTTGAAAATGTCCAACTTTTTCCAGTCGACTTCGCTTAAAACTATGTTCCGAATTTTTACATCCACTTCCCCCCTGCCGGTGGATCGGGTTTCCCTTCTTGTTTCTAGTTGCCGTTTGCGGTCAATACCACAATGCCTGTGTGAATCATGTAACAAACCTCGGCTGTAACAAACCAAAACTGTTGTAACCTAGACGACCCCCCGCTGCGGGATGGCCTTAGTCGCCTGCTCGGCGTTCAATGCAGATAACTAACTAACCAATAAAACCCGCCCTGATCCTCTTCACTGCCAGTGGAAAGAGATAGTGTCTTGTTAACCCTTATCATTCGGAATACACCAGTGTCTGAAATAAGTTTGACTAAAATAGTTCAAGGGAGGTGCCAGAATAGCTTGGCGCCTAGAGGCGCCAAGCTATTCTGGCACCACCCTTGAACTAAAGCCACTGGTCCGTATCCTTATCTGTAAGTACTATAATGAAGCTTGCATATGGCAGTGTACAAATTTGAAGCTTTCAGTCTCAGTATGATATGGGGTAAGAGACGCCAAAGAGCCCCAAGGAACGTGGCTACAGAGTGGTGTCAGCGAGAGGCATAGATCCTCATGAGCCCCCGCAACTGGGGGGGGGGGGGGGCGGGGCATGAGGATCCATGTCTCTTGCATTTGGATCGTGCTCATCTTGCTCTCGGCGCGGAAGAGGACAAGGATTCGGCCGAATAGGATCACCTTTAAACTAGGTCACAAGACAGACTGTGGCCGGTCTCCTGATATTTTCTTACACGTGCCACGCTATTTTGACACCACCCTTAAACTATCATTGTCACATCTGTCTCCAGAAATGTGAGGTAGACATCAAAGGATATCTTTTTTTTAAATTTAAAGATATTTTCATCCTCAAAATGTAATGAGTATTAAAAAGTCAGTCCTGTTACTTCTACATTCAATCCTGTGCTTTTCCTGCATATTTTTCCACAGAATTAAATGCATCCCCCAAAAATCAGTCCCTAGAACTAAAGAAAGGTCAGTCCTGTTACAGTTTAATTCTATGTACAGTTCAGTGCTTTTTCCCCCAATGAATTGGACACAAATATCCGCAAAATCAGTCTGAAGAACTATAAAGAAGTCAGTCCTGTTAGTCAGTCCTGTCAGTCCTGAAGTATAGTCCAACGCTTTCCCCCACTGAACTGGCCTCAAATATCCCCAAAATCAGTCTGAAAAACTATAAGGAAGTCAGTCCTGTTACTTTTAGGTACACGTGTACAGTCCAGCGCTTTCCCCCACTGCCTGGCCCCAAATATCCCCATAATCAGTCTGAATCCTTTGCGTGTCGGTAGCGGTTTTTGTCGCGATGATTCCTACACGCAACGGGTGAAGAACTATAGAAAAGTCAGTCCTGTTACTTCTACGTTCAGTCCCGTGCTTGTCATGACAGTTGTCTCCAAGACAGAAACATCCCCGCTTTGCTCTACAGGTGTTGTGTCTTCGTGTGTTCGTCTCTAGACACTGGGTCGCCAACACGACAGCACGACACCCCATAACAGTCTGAGCGTCAGCCGTGGTGGTCTTTGGAACACAGATGTATATGTCGCCTAGCACGAGGCGACTCTTGCTGATGGATCGTGCTGTTGCACTGTCTTTAGATAATTTAACCCGTTTGCAGGTGTGTGGACATTTCGCTGAGGTAGCGTGGACAAGTTCGGACTATACAGGCAACCGCTCTCTGGCAGGAGAGACGCAGATGCTCATGAGCCCCTGCGTTTGCCTCTTCCTGTTTTGGTGTCTTATGATAATTTAACCCTCTTGCGGGTGCATGGAATTTGCTGCGGCTGGGCGCGTAACAACCCAAAAACGTCACTGTTTGCAGGTCTCTTCCTTCCCAGCCTTGTCTCAGTGTGTGTGTGTGTATGTGTGTGTGTGTGTGTGTGTGTGTGTGTGTGTGTATGTGTGTTGTCGGGGTTTTCCCTCGACCCACCCTCCCCCCCACCCTCCAACCAGTGCCAGCTGACCAAGACTGTTTCTGCACTCTTCGTTAATTCAGCACCAAAAGCCCCTAGATGTCCCAGGAGCGTGGATTCAAAGTGGCGTCAGCAAAAAGTATAGATCCTCATGAGCCCCCGCAGTTGCGGGAGCTCATGAGGATCTATACCTCTTGCCATTGGGTAGCCTTCACATTTTCTCGGCAATGAACCGGCTAAACAAATCCCTCTGTGTCTGCGAATGTGTACCCGCTGTGGGGAAAGCGTTTGTAAGGAAATCGTTTGTGAATGGCCATACCTTGTGCCCTCACAGCCCCAGTCGCTCAACAACGGAAATAGTATATCAACTGCCCTGCGAGGACAAGCGGCAGTGCGTCTATTTTTTTGTGTGTAAACCGTGATTTTCACTGTATTACAATGAAAATCTCGCTATTCACAAAAATGAATGTACTGTCATTTGCCTTCACGTTTCAGCTCAAAACAAAACAAAAAAAAAAAAAAAAAAAAACACTGTCACGGCCTCTGAGTGGTAAACAACGCTAGCACTTTGTGCCCTCGAAAAGTCATTGTTATTCGAATTAATTCTCAAGCGGTGGTACTTTGCGACCAAAAAAAATATTGAATGGATCTTCCGTACCACAAGCCCCAATGCATTTGTGATCGTGTCTAAGTTGGTGGCAATGGTCTAACTTTTTAACTCATTCGAGACGTGCCGCCTCCGGATACGCGGCTTACGCTCTTTGTTTAACTCATTCGAGACGTGCCGCGTATCCGGTGGCGGCACGTCTCGAATGAGTTAAACAAAGAGGGAGAACATCCCGAAGAAAAATGAAACGCGCTTGGAAAAGACAGTTACAACAGTTTCTCAAAGGTATATCCAACAAAGAAACCCGCTTAGACAGGGAAAGTACAAAAAGTTTGTTTTTTTTAATAATAAGCTGTGCTATACTTGTCCTTTCTAAAGCGTGATATTTTCATCTTACAGGCTTGTCACATTTTTGTTCTCAATTTGTTTTACATTGTTAACTTTTCATCATTCAGAACAATGTATGAATAATTCTGCTTTATTTCAACTATTCTGTGACCTTGAAGATGACTAGGAAATGGGGCTTGGGTGGCAAGGAAGTGTCAACGATACGGAAGTGCACAGAAAATACAGAGATTTCTCGCACGTTTTCGCCACAATCACAACAATATAATTTCAAACTTAAAACATTTTTACACAAAACATCAATCCACCCCCAACAACCCCCGCCCCCACCAAACCCCGCAAACACAAACACACACTTTTTTTTAAATAAACAGTTCTTCTTATTAACAAAATATATATAAAAGAACTACTTCAAAAATAAAAGGGTAGTTTCTGTTTCTCATCGATCAACACCCCGCCCCCCACCCTCTCTCTCTCTCTCTCTCTCTCTCTCTCTCTCTCTCTCTCTGTTTCGAACTCTCCCCCCCCCCCCCCCTGCCCCTCCTGCTCTCTCTCTCTCTCTCTCTCTCTCTCTCTCTCTCTCTCTCTCTCTCTCTCTCTCTCTCTCTCTCTCTCTCTCTCTCTCTCGCTCTCTCAAACTTTCTCTGCTCTCGAGAACAAATAGCTTGCCACAATGAAAGTTTGCGGTTCCCAGTACATGAGCCAACTCCTTGCAACTGCATGTGGCACATATCCTCATAAGTCCCCGCAGGCTGAGGGAGCTCATGAGGCCCTGTGCCTGTAGCAACACTGTGCGCTGGACCCTGATTCTGGACCTTACGGCTGCAGGCCGTAAGAACCAAAATCACAGACGAGCGCACACAGGACTGCGATATACAAAAGTTAGAATAATTCTCACACAGTAGTTCAGTAAATCTGTGCTTTAAAATGAAAGGTCAGTACATCTGTGTTCCTGGCTTGAAGGAAGGCAGTGGGGGGGGGGGGGGGGGATGTTCTTTCAACGGCAAAAGAAACAAGAAGCCTACAATGAAAAGTTTGCGGGACAGAGCCAGGCCATTGGGGACCTCTGTTGCAGCAACATCCATATTTGCAACTTTTGTGCTGCATGGAAATCACGCTTTGTGGACAGGCATAAGAGGACCCGTATCGGTATGAGGCGTTATCGGTTCAGACTGGCATTTTGGCATGGAAATAAATTCCAGCACGTAGCGCGTTGTTAAAAATGTCTCTTTCAACACTTTAGTGACTAATAAATGGTGTGCGTGTGCGACTATCTTCTCGCACTGTGAATGACAGGTCACCTTGTTTTAAGCAACCACGTTCGTTGCAAGAAGAACTAGTCTCGGAAGACGAGAGAATTCTTTACGGACAAAAAGTGTCACCTATTATTAACTCATTGGAGACGCGCCGTATGCGGATACGCAGCGATCCGCCGCGTATCCGTATACGGCACGTCTCCAATGAGTTAAAGTACCATTACGCGTAAAACTGAAGACAAATTTCAGCACTATTTGTGTTTGTTATGCCTTGAGCTTTCATAGCAGTTTGGACACGCAGCAAAAGCATACGCATAATCACACACACTTACTTATTCTGCGCAGCCGTTAGCGTGTCAATCTATTTATAGCTGTTTTTCGTACTTATAACGTTATATTTATAGAACGGAGTGGAGTCATTGTCAGTCAGGTTACTTGATATTAAGACGACCTGAGCAGACCTGGATTATCCTGTGTCTAAATAAACCATAACTAGACCTGTGTGTAGCGTTTCGAAACAATCTGTTACATATAATAATACCGGTTATTATAAAGGCGCTTTACCCAATTCTGCGAATCGGCTCAAAGCGCCGCGAACTGAACCCAACACGCACACTCACGTGACACACGCACACACACATACACTCTGAAGACAAACACAGTACAAGACAAACACAGGACATTCACGTGGTGCGAAGGGTCAGCTCAGCTACTGAGGTTTCGGAAATTTTGACCGCTTATTTTTGAAATTTATAAAGTGGCCTGAAACCGGTACCATAGGGGAGGAAGAGCCGGAGTACCCGGAGAAAGAACCCCCGACGATCCGCCCGAATTAACGGTGACACTTACTAGAGGAGAAAAGTCCGATGCCGGAACCCGTAATCGAACCTCGCACCTCTAGCACTGGTGGCAGGCGCCTTAACCACTACGCCACGGACCGCCCCGACATGTGCATTTTTTGAACAGTTACGGCGGTAGTGGGCCTTCAAAGACTACCATTTAGTTAGTTACAGCCACCTAAATTATTATCTTTAGTGACGGGGTGATCTCATAACAGGTTTTGCTTGAATGTCAGAGGGAATTTCGACATGTATTTGTCTGGATTCAAACACAGGCGCCTATGCATTCTGGGCTTCATGCATGTACTCCGCTGTCAGTATATATAGCCGGTGCGAGAATTTCAGTTCAACATTGCGGCCTTCAGCCATAACATCCTAAGTCACAGATCTGAGCAGAACTGAACTCATTGTACCCCAAGACCGAAATCCCCAAATTCTGCCGTTGTTCTCTGAAGACTGCATTGGAGTGCAGGACACAGATCGACCATGATAATTCAAGAGTGATGCCAGAATAGCTTGGCGCCCATAGGCGCCAAGCTATTCTGGCATCGCCCTTGAATTATCATGGTCGATCCATGTCTTGATGTGGTGTGTCTGGGGTAGAATGAGTTGAAACAGGAACATAAATCCTAACAACAGCCGAGTTGGCTCTGTACTTACTGATGATTAACTCTTTTATAGAATGGAAGTCATTTAGTTCTGAGAGTTTCAGAATTAACCCCCCCCCCCCCCCCCCCCCCCCCGATTGCTACGGACGAAACAGCTCGGTGGAAAAGACGCGTAACTGCGTCACTACCTAACTACGTCATTACCTAAGTACGTCACTACCTAACTACGTCACTACGCGTCTTTTCCGACGAGCAGGTTCGTCCTTAGCAGTCCAGGGGTTACAAGTCTACATCGATCTTTCTGGTTGCAGCCAATATCGGTATTTTCTTCATACCCAAACGGCCCCCTTTCTCCCACCATTATATGATACGTTGTGTGCAGCATGTCCATTTAGCCAAATAACCCGTCTGCTTTCTACTGTGCCACTTTTTCACTCCAAAACTTTCTTCCATTTGCCTAATTCCATTGATCCTCATGGGGTCAATACACGCTGAAGTAACTAACGAACACCTATAAGAAGGTCTGCGCGAATTCATATCATTTTTCGGAGATTGGGGGAAGTTGAAGGAATTTTAGTCATAGACTGTTTTTAGCGCAGTGTTTCACTCCTGCAAAAAAAAAAAAAAAAATGAGTTTGTCTAAAACGCGGACCCCAATACCCGACACAGAGTTGCTGTAACTAATAATTAAAATACATTCTCCTGACAAATTCCAGGTCAATTTGTATCTATGTTACGAATCTAAGGGGAGATCAAAGGGATTTCAACCGCAGACTGTTTTTAGCGCCAGGCTCGTTACCGTTGCTCGCGAGAGTTTGATCGCAGCCTGTGTAAACATGTGGCTTTTGTGCTCAGACCGTGCACTGTGCAAATATCCAGACTCTGTCGATGTCCCGCGCTGATCGCAAGCGGCACAGATCCTCATGAGCCCCCGCACGTGTGCGGGGGCTCATGAGAATCTGTGCCTCTTGCTGATATCACCTTAACTGAGTCTCGATTATTTTCGATTCTGGCGTCTACTTAGAGGGTTTTGCTGATTTCATAATCGCTATTAGGTCTTCACGCTTCCAAGCACAGGAGGCGTGACTAATTCCATCTTGAAGACTTCTGCAACCGAAAGTCAAAAAGAAATTCACCACAACCCGTCTCAGTTTCGGGATCTTTGTCAAAGTGCTGCAGGCCGAACTGTTGTCCAGGGCCCTCTTCAAGAGGGGGTGTCAGGGTGTTCGATACACGACCGCGAGGGCCACACGCAAAAGCTGTGCGTCGATATAGGAAAGAAAAGAGTAGCCAAAACTCCCGTCATTTCTGCGTGGCACCAAAATGGAAGGAAAACTCCACACTGGGCAGAAAATGTAGTGCCACGGTGGTCTGTGATTCTGGGCCTTGGGGGGTGCGGGAGGAAGGGCGCTGGTCTGTGGTTTCGGGCCTTACGGCCTGCCGGCCGTAAGGCCCGAAACCACAGACCAGTGCACCAATAACAAAACGCGGCAGAAATCGTTAAGGAATAGCTGGCCTCTGGGACGCTTTGAAAAAACATATTGAAATTCAGGAATACGCGCTCGGGGAATTGAGCTGTAGTTAGTGTGAGAGATCAACTCGGTTCTGACGGCAGGCGCCTGAAAACAGAAAGAGGCATGGATCCTCATAAGCCCCAGCAGACTGCGTGGGCTCAGGAGGATCTACGCCTCTATGTGACGTCATTTACGTTGCTACTGACGCAAAATCGTGGAAAGAAGGGGGTGATTACTGCTGTCAATCCAATGTTCAATTCGTTTTTTAATGGATGCGACCCAAAAAAACAAAACTGAAACATTTCGAACTTTTCACTGCAAAATTTCTAACTTTTCACAACCAAGCTGCGGGTTGGGTTGTTGTTGGGTTGTTTTTTTTTTTTTTTTTTTTTTTGGGGGGGGTTGTTTTTTTTTTTTTTTTTTTGTTGTTTATTTTTATTTTTTTTGGTGGTTGGGTTTTGTTTTGTTTTATTTTTGTTTTTTTGTTTTTGTTGTTGTTTTTTGGGGTTTTTTTGGGGGGGGTTTTGTTGTTTTGTTTTTTTTTTTTTTTTTTTTTTTTTTTTTTGGGGGGGGTGGGGGTTTGGGGGGGGGGGGGAGGGGGGAGTCTGTTTTACGCTTTATTCTTCCCGTTTTTCCCCAAGTACAAAATATCCTCGTTAAATTCTGTTTTCAAATTTTCGCGAGAAAACACTCACTTATTTGCCAGACCTTTCGACCCCAATCACACAAATGGCGCACTAATCACAAGGCCAAACATTAGTTCCTATATCTGACATTTCCGCACGTTCGCCAGTTTCGAGGGAAAAAAAAAACTCATAGGTTTGACCCTCTTACTGCCGGGACACGTCGACCACACATCCATCTGCAAGAGGCGTAGAACCTCATGAGCCCCCGCGAACCGCGGGGGCTCATGAGGTTCTATGCCTCTTGCTGACTTCATTGGTATCAGCGTTTGTCGCCGCGCGGAGCAGCTATTGGCCTTTCGGTGTGTGGTAGGTCGTCAAAGTCGTCGCGCCTGGGATACAAAGGCTCGCTTGTGCACTGAACAAGAAGTCGACAGGACCTATCTTTGGTTACCAAGCCAGGCCCGCGGGTGTCCCTGCAGACGAACTTCTCGTGCCTGAATCTGCAAATGAATGGTTTCACACTCACTAAGGTTCTCGTCCGGTTCTTTTCCTTCTCACAGACCGAGTCTCAACTGAACTGCTCGCAGTGAGATGGGCAAATTCCACTTGTGTTCTGTGGCCGATTCGGAGTTGACTGTTAGCTAAGTTGTTCTTTTTTTGTTTGTTTGTTTGTTTGTTGTTGTTATTGTCGTTTTTGTTGATCCGTTCAGTTTTTTTGTTTGTTTGTTTGTTTTTTTTGTGGGGTAAATTATATTTTTAGTTGGTTTTTGTTGTTGTTGTGTGTTGGGGGGTGGGGGGGGGGGTAGGGTTGGGGGGTTGTTGTTTTTGTTTTTGTTGTTTTGTTGGTTTTTTTTTTTCTTTTCTGGTGGGTTTTTACTATTTCTTGGTTTGTTTTTTTACCAAAAAGGTGGCGTCAAAGACTGACCTACGTAACCACCGGGCGTCGGACGGCAACTAACAAGATCAAACATACACATGAAGCATCTCGCTGACCGCACTGTAGGCCTATGGCAGGTGGACGGGGGTGGGGGGTGGACGGGAGGGTGATGCACAAAGAAATCGAACGCAAGTTTAGATTCAGTAAACAGTGTTTACTCGGCCACAAGTAAGCAACTTCGGACAAGTAAACAACGTTTACTTCAGCCAGACTTGATGGAACCTGACTAAACAGCTACTTGGCTAAAATCTATCGAGAAGTTTGCTTGCTGTATGCTCCTAGACGTCTTCACGCGGGAATACACGGGAGCCCCCGTGTCACGCGCTTCACAACGTCGCGGCGCCGGAAAAGACGCGGTCAGGTCTGTGGCTACGAAGAAAGCAAAAAGTCCGCTGGCCGACTCCAGCCTTAGTTGGCCCGCGCACGACCGTGCGCGGGCCAACTAAGGCTGAAGTCGGCCAGAGGAATTTTTGCCTTTGTGTGTGTGTGTTTTTTTTTTTTCCTTCATAAAGCATTAAGCTATGTCAGTTCCGCACATAATTATAGCGCGATCCGACTTTAAGGCTTCCAAATATCGCGATGAAATGAGGCTGCCCTGTTCATTTAAGTGAAAATAGACTGCTTACACATGTTTACTGGACTGCAAGTATATGACTAAACCCAATCTCTTCCACTTCAGTTACACCAGTTAAATTTTCTTGAGAAATTGGGGTTGGGGGGGGGGGGGGAGAGAGAGAGAGAGAGAGCGGGGGGGGGGGGGGGGGGGGGGTGGGGGGGGTGATATCAGAATTATTTTTTTCCCACTGAATGCTGTGAAACTACAGCCTGTATAGGTATAACAGCATCTGCAAGTGATAGTAATAGTATTGTCTATAGCGTCAGTCCTTAAAAGAACCAAGCCCAAAGGAAGTTAGGTGATGCAGCTAGTGTCAAAGATATTAAATCGTCGCAGTCCGTCGAAATAAAACAGTTCAGGTCATGCTTAACGTATTTTTAGAATGTCCGTGACAACCAAGCCCCGACCCTCTAGACAACCCGCAGATAAGCAATGCTGGACGTTTTTTTCCCCCGCGTTTTCCCCAACTAGCATAACACAAGGTCTAGGGGTTCCTGCAAAGCCATACTAAAATCAGCTTAGCAAAGCCTCCACCCCACCCCCCCCCCCCCCTCTCCACCTACAATCCAACACAGACACGGGTAATCGTAGAAACAATCACACCCATCTACACGAGGCACAGATTCTCATGTGCCCCCGCATGAGAATTTATGCCTCCAGTTTGGGCCATTTAAGGCTATGTTATTTCACGGAGGGGGTCAAGGGACTTCAAATGTGACAGACATTCAGGCTACACACGTGTTCAGAGCATTAAGCCTGCCAAGCTCGCAGTGGCAGTTCCTTCTTTTCTTCCAGCCGCCCCCCCCCCCCCCCCCCCCACCTCTTTTTTCCACCGACCCTCTACAGTGTGTGTCAAATGAGAAACACACATCACAGGTGCAAAGTCTTTTTGCGGCCGTAGTACACACGTACTACTGGATGCACGCACACACGCACACACACTCACACACGCACAGCACACACCTTTCCTCTGTGTTCATGGTAATTCTTCATCTGTGAGGAAGACGTAAAGGTTTAATACGCTCTGATTACATCACCTCGCTCTTACCCAGCCCCCTCCCTCGATTTCCCCCCCCCCTCCCCCCGCAGCCCCCACCACCCACCCACCCCCCACCCACCCACCCCCACCCCACCCTCCCCCCCCCACCCCACACACACACGCAGACAGACACCAGGACAGGCCGTCAATTCCAAACCCACTCGAAAGTTAAGATAGGTGCACACAGGTGTTCAGTACAGGTAAACGCTATCCATCCATTCCTCCACTTCCCCTCCTTGTTCCTCAAACCAGCGTCTGTGCAAGAGGCATCGATTCCCATGAGCCCCTACAGTTGCAGGGACTCATGAGAACCTATGCCTCTTGCTAGCATAAATCACCACATCCACGTTAATCCTGTAAGCAATGAATACATAGAGATTTTTTTTTTTTTTTTAGTATGACTTGGTGTTCTTTCCATTAGAAATGAGCAATCGCGTCTCTTCATACGGAGTACAGATCTGTACGTAATTTTGGTCAGCAAGAGGTCACCGTGCGTAAACGCCCCATCAAGAGGTAGAGAGTACCATGATCCCCCACAGCCTGCAGGGGTTCATGAGGATCTATGCTTCCTGCAGATCTACTTGGTGGGTCATAGTCTTGATTCTGCTGTGTATCACACAAGGCATCGCTTCGGATTTATACTGTTTCAGCTGCTGACAGAAATCTCCATGAAGGTCATATGAAACGGATTCAGGTGTGACTGGTCATCTACGACAAAGACTACATATTTTCAATGACCCCTACGGCTGCAAGTGGCCATGGCCATCTATCCTCCTTGCGCGTCTAAAATGTTCAGATCACCGTAAACTTGTTTAGACTTCGGGGTGAGGTTGTGGTACTAAAAGACAGCCATCGACTTAATTCAGAAAACTTTATCAAAGCGTCAATGTGATGGTATAAAATGGCCCGACCTACGCCAGCAAGAGGCATAGATTCTCATGAGCCCCTGCTGTCGCAGGGGCTCATGAGAATCTATGCCCCTTGCAGATGAAAATAGAAGAAATAGGCCGAGGGATGGAGCGGGTACATGGTACATTATCAGTAACGACGGAGGGCATTAGAAGAAGCTCGAGTGACGGCCAGAATTCCACTGAAAGCCCATAAACCTCAGGCTTGAGCAAACACGCATGTATGTCACTTCGCCAGGAAAAAGGCACAGATCCTCAAGCGTCCAATTTCCGGAAGAAATCATTCAGCAAACTCTCTTCCTTCAATGAATCAAAATGCACGTGACCAACCTCCCAACACCGCTTCGAACCACGGATGTAATTGTAAAACACGGCCGGCAAGAGGGAGATTCTCATGAGCCCCATGGTAACCTTGGATTATGAGTACCTATGCTTCCGCTGACAGGAAAATTCTAGAACTGATGTAGAAGCTGGGAGTCACTTCCACTCGCGCTCCTCGCTCCGTCTTGAACACTGAAGTTCACGTTAGAACCTCAAACATAACTGCACGAGTCGTACGTTGACCCTCATCCAAAACTCCTGGACGTAATTAAGCCAATTTGCGATCAAAAGACATAGATTCACATGAACCCCTGCATCTGCAGGGGTTCATGTGAATCTATGACTCTTGACTGTGGGTACATGAAAATCTACACCGCCTTCGCGTCTAACTCAGCTCCCAAGCTCAAGACTGTTAGTAAATTGGTGTGATTGCTTCTATTAGTTCTAAAGCTGGGAGGTTAGTCTGGTGCTCTCTGGCTAATCCAAGCTCGTTACTAAGTTAGCACTGGCAGGTCTGCCCCCTCCCCCCTCCCCTCCACCCCCTCTCTCGCCTAATGCCGACAGTAGAACATATGTCTGCTTGGCCTCAGGTTGCACGAGTAAGCTCAAATCATGCGCAAAGCTACTAAGCAAGGAGTTCCGCCATAATGAGTGAGCGTAAGGTGATAGCACTCTACTTTCAAATCACTTTCAAATCCATGTAAAAAGCTTCAAGAGTGACTTGTTTAGCCTGAAGGCGCCAAGTTAATCTGGTACTACCCTTGAATTATCATGGTCAAGCCATCTCCTGCTGTAGGGATCTAGGGCTAAAAGGGTTAAGTTCGCTAGGGTCCCAGCCCTTCACTAGACACAATGCCTGCCCTGCCCAAGCTCTCCAACTACTCATTATACCAGTTTGAAGAACTTCAGCATAGATTAGTATTTTTGTGTTTTGACAAAGTAGTCTCTCTTGTCTGCATCCATAAAATAAAAAGTGCGTTTGAAGGGTTACAAACAGCCACGGATTTGGAAAGGCCAGCCCTTTTTGCACCGAACAGTTAAAATGAGACTGACCTACGCCGGCGGGATTTGATTATACACCGTCACACACAAAAAATGCAGCCTCGTGCCATAACATTTGTTCTTCAAAATCGCGACTCCGGAAGTGACGTATGGGAGATACTAGAGCGTCTTCCTCTGTACGAATACCTTAACTCATTGTACCCCAACACCGAAATCTCCAAATTTTACCGTTGTCCTCTGAAAACTGCACTCTAGTGCAGGACACAGATTGACCATGATAGTTCAAGGGTGATGCCAGAATAGCTTGGCGCCCATAGGCGCCAAGCTATTCTGGCATCACCCTTGAACTATCGTGGTCGATCCTTATCTTGCTGTGGTGTGTATGGGGTAGAATAAGTTAAATCCTGCGCAAGCCACTACCTGAAACGGCGCATCTTGGCTTGTGGTTTTTAAGCAGAATTTAATCTCATACAGCAATGCAACTGACCCAACGTCTGTATATAATTTTGTATGAACAGCACTCGAAAGAAGTCAGTTATTTGGGTTTCAGTCGAGCAAACGACTGAGTTCGTCCACTGCGGACATTTCAAGGAGCCAAAGGTATCACACATTCGATCGCCTCTGGAACACAGGTATGAAGAAAGGCAGTTGACACCGAACAAAAGCAGGTGAACTGTAATGTTGGACCGTAACCCTTTACTTTCTGTGGACACGGACGCCGAATCTGAAAGGCGAGCCCAACCTGTCCCAGGATCATGGATCACTGTCAGCAAGAGACATAAATCCTCATGAGCCCCCGCATTCCGCGGGGGCTCATGAGGATTTATGTCTCTTGCAGATGGTCCACGTTCACATCGTGTCCTATCACCTCGGTGCCAGGGGAAGTTTTAACTAAATGGAAGGTCACGTTATGTATTCAAATGAGGTAGGTGAGGCAGTAAGACCGGTGTTTTTTTTTTTGTTTTTTGGTTTTTTTTTCTTTTAATTCTTCTGCATTCTTTGGCATTTTGCACAGAGGCGGTATGTTGGAATCTGCTTAAAAGCTCTTGATAGATGAGAAGAGACATGTTTGGTGCTTTGATTCATACCAGTCTTGGCTGAACTGACCAGCGGACTCTTTTTGTCCTAGTTTGAGTTGCCAAGCGGATGGTGATTTGAGGTGTGTGCCGGTTTTGGCTGCGCTTGGATGTAGGGTTGGTACAGAATCATGTTGATAGCCAGAAAATGAGACTGGTGATGTGGTTTTTTTGTTAGTTTTTTGGGGGGTGGGGGTGGGGGTGTTTGTTTGGTTTTTTGGGTTGTTTTTTTTTTTTTGTTTTTTTGGGGGTTTTTTGTGTTTTTTTTTTGGGGGGGGGGGGGTGTGCAGCAAGTGGGCGGTAGTGTTGTTTAGGGGATTGAAAAATTAGGGGATGACTGGGACAATGACATTTTAACAGATACGACAGCAGGGGAGGCCCACTGTGTACTATGACCTGTATGACCGCGTTCACTAAGCCGCGTCCAGTCCATCGCCGACTCCCGACTCAAGTTCCTGGGTGGGCTGGACCTATGCGATCGTCCTGCGGTGTGCGAATTATCGAGAGATCAACGGAAAAGCACAGCGTACTCATAATCATCGGGTGACCTTTGCATCCAGTGTGGCCTAAGGTCAACAGTTGACGCATGAATGGTTTCTGAGTTACAGATTGTGCTGACTCACACCGTGACCCCCTCTGCCATTAATTTTCGTTCAGCGTCGCGGTGGAAAAGAGTACTGCGCTGTGACTAGTGGTATGCTCAGCTTCATTTCGTTTCCGCCCACACACACACTCACTCCTCTCCATTGTTTCGCTGGAACCCTCTCTGCCCTTAACATGTTAACCCTTTCTTTAGCCCCATGGTCCCATTTCTCAATTTGTAGAGGTATTGCCCAACGACTATGTACCAAAAAAAAAAATGTACCAGTTGTAGGAGACGGATTGATCATGATAATTCAAGGGTAGTGCCAGATGAGCTTGGCGCCTGCAGGCGCCAAGCTCATCTGGCACTACCCTTGAATCATCATGATCAATCCATCTCCTGCTGCAGGGTCCCGGGGCTAAAAAGGGTTAAGGGCTGCCGAAATAAACCGGCCGACCATGAAAGTTCAAGGGTGGCGCCAGAAAAGATCAGCGCTTCTGCTGTGGGTCGACCAAGACCGTTCACGGGTAGTGGCAGAATAGCCGAACGCTTCTACACTACTACAATAATTCAAATGCATTGATATGACAGTTCAAGGGTGGTGCCAGAAAACAGTTTAGCACCTTGATATGATTCGACCAAGGCAGTGTAAGGGTGGTGCCAGAATAGCCTGATGCTTCTACCCCAAACCAAGATGTGAATTGACCATGACAGTTCAACTTCAAGGGTGGTGCCAGAATAGCTGGGCGCCAAAGACGCCACAGCTGCCACATGTGCCAAGATATCCTGGCGCCACTTTGAACTATCACGGTGTCCCCTGAACTGTAAACAGTCTTCAAAGAGGAACTCCTAAATCTGTCAGTTTGTTGAGTGTCGACCGCGGGTCTAAATGTACTAGGCTGGAACAAATCCGACAGAGGCGATAGCACGCGTACACAAGCGCGTCTCTTGGCGACATTTAAATCTGTGCTGCTCAAGCGGAAAAGGTTATTGCGGGAGCTCATGAGAATCTACGCCTTCTGCCCGATCGCTTTGCCCGCATGTGCCTCGACAATTTCAACATCTGTGCCGCTCGAGCGGAACTGGTGACTGGCGGTTCGGTGGAGGCCTGTACACTGGAACAACAGGAAATACCTCAGCTAATTGTGGTGCGATTGCTCTCTGTTAACCTTCACACACGACAAGCCACTGTTCACGCGCGACCCTATAGCCAGCACTCCCTTTACGGGGCGCGCAGTTCTGTTTCTCCAGGACTCTAGTACTGCCGATTGGGTCCTTGGGACTCTCTATTCAAGCAATAACACAGCTGTTCATAAAAGGGAATAGAGTTAATCATTATCATTCGGAATACACCAGTGTGTGAAATAAGTTTGACTAAAATAGTTCAAGGTTGGTGCCAGAATAGCTTGGCGCCTCTAGGCGCCAAGCTATTCTGGCACCAACCTTGAACTTTAGCCATTGGTCTGTATCCTTATCTGTAAGTACTATAATGTAGCTTGCATATGGCAGTGTACAAATTTGACGCTTTTAGCCTCAGTACGGTATGGGTTAACCCATTACATCGTGAGGCTGAGTTGTAAAGTTTGCTGATTGTCCTATGAAGGCTACATTGCAGAATAGGACATAGGTCCAAGAGTGGTGCCAGAATAGCTTGGCGCCTCAGGCGCCAAGCTATTCTGTCACCACCCTTGAACTATCAGTCCATTTTTTTTCAAGCAATGGGGGTATCAGCAAGAAAAGGGTGAAGTCAAGTTCCAGTCACATCTCCTGTTGGTTTGTTTGGTTGGTTGGTTAGAGCATTTTACCATGTATAGACGCACTAGTTTTATTATTGGTTGGTTCAATATTCACTGGTTCGCTTGACACTTTGTTCTTTTGTCTTGTGGCGGTGATTAACCAGATTCGCACCACGGCCTTACTTTATACATTTCTGGAGGTGTCACTGAGTGACTATGTACCAGTGGTAGTAGACGGATCGGCCATGATAATTCATGGGTAGTGCCAGATTCGCTTGGCGCCTGAAGGCGCCAAGCGAATCTGGCACTACCCATGAATTATCATGGTCGTTCCATCTCAGGTTGTAGTCTGTCGGGACTAAATGGGTTAAACCACACATTCATTCCTTTTAACACCCTTAACACACTTAACTTCTTGTGCCCGAGGTACGAAATCCCCCCATTTTGGAGTTATCCTCTGAGGAATGCATTACAATTCAGGAGACAGATCGACCATGATAGGTCAAGGGTGGTGGCTGAATAGCTTGGCGTCTGTAGGCGCAAAGCTATTCTGCCACCACCCGTGAACTATCATGGTCGAGCCATCTCTTGCTGTGGTGTGTCGCGGGCAGAATGAGTTAACACACTGCTTATGTCTATCTTGCATGCAGCCACCCGCATTGTCTGTGGCGCAGCGGTAAAAGCGCCTGCCACCAATGCAAGAGGTGCGAGGTTCGATACCCGGTTCCGGCGTCGGACTTTTTTCCTCTAGTAAGGGTCACCACTAATTCGGGCGGACCGTCCGGGGTTCTTTCTCCGGGTACTCCGGCTCTTTCATCCCCCACGAATTTGGTATTAATTTCAGTCCACTTGATCAAATTTCCAAAATATAAAAAACGATTTGAATTTCCAAAATTTCAGTAGCGCGCTTGCTCTTAGCACTACGTGAATGTTCTGTGTTTATGTAGAGTGTGTGAGGGAATGCGCGAGATTCACGTGAGCGTGCTTGTTGGGTTCAGTCCTGCGCATTGAGTTATATTATAATATGAGAAATGCGCCATATAAATACTATGTATTACTATTATTATTATTATTGTTATTATTGTAGGTAGTACCGGTTGCAGAGGGTATAGGGTGAGGGGTAGTAAAATGGCTGGACGTAATGAAAGAAAATTACGAAATAAAATACATAGAAAATTATGAGAAGTGTGTTTGGTCTGTGGTATTTGGTCCTTTCCGACTACAGTTTTCGGGTCCAAAACCACAGCCCAACACAATGCATCCGGAGATTAACTGAAATCACAGTTTCATTGTCGGAAAATGGCCTTATTTGCATTACCCACCACACCAATGCTAAAAACGTCCTGACGCTTTCAATTTCACTCTTCGAACACCCACACCCCCCCCCCCCACCTCCACCACCACCCCTTTCCCATCCACCCCCTTTCCTTCAAACACACACCTCTCCACCACCCTACAACACCCCGACCCGTCCCCCCCGACCCGTCCCCCCCCCCCCATCCCACCCCCCCACCCGCCTAAACAAACAAAAAATAAATAAAAATCTGGGAATAAAATACAGCAGCGATAAAGCCGTGCCTGCAGCTAGGTGAGTCACTGATAGAGTCGCGCCGTGTATTGACATTGGTAATTGGCAGTGTTATGTAACACATGATTAGCACGGCAATTTCTACCGCAGTCTACACTAGACATCCACGGCAAGTAAAAAAAAGTTTGATGTTTAACCCGTTCCGCTCTAAGGTCCCATTTCTCAAACTTTGGAGGTGTTGCCTAATGACTATGCATCAGTTGTAGTAGACGGATTGATCATGCTAATTCAAGGGTAGTTCCAGATGAGCTTGGCGCCTTCAGGCGCCAAGCTCATCTGGCGCTACCCTTGAATTATCATGATCAATCCATCTCGAGTCCTGCTGCAGGGATCCAGGGCTAAAAGGGTTGGTTTTTTTTTTTAAATGCGGGATTTGCCACTGTTACGGCAAAAGTGTCTTACACTACACAGCAATTTTCAGTGCCCCGGTAACTGAGAAACATTCACCCCCATTCCACGCCACTGATCCATGATTTGTGTTTCTGGAATATTCGCTATGTCAACGCCAAAGAGCCTCCCAACCACCCACCCCCCCACCCCCACCCCCCACCACCCTTTCCGCCTAGTCGTTCAAGGAACGTGGATGCAAAGTGGTGTCAGCAAGAGGCGTAGATCCTCATGGGCCCCGGCAACTGCGTCGGCCCATGAGGATCTGCGCCTCTTGCAGCTGGGTGTTGTTCACTTTGTGTTTAGTTTGTTTTTTGGACAATGAAGGGATTTAATAACGTGCCCTGGTCTGAGATTGTGGGCTCTGCTAGTGTTACGTAAGAAGTGATTAGCAAACAACTGCCAGAGTCCCGGGGGCTGGGGAATACACAGACGCGCAGAAAAAACTGCGACATTATCGGATTCACTGAAGTTATTTTTGTTCTTCTTGTTATTCCAATGATGTCGCTTTTCGGTGTGCGGCGGACGTTGCTGTCGTGCAAGCAAGAAGGTATACGGGTGCGTGCAGTGTATTTGGTTGGGTTGGGTTGGGTTGGGGGTGCTTCTCCCCTCCGGCGAAACTTGTTCCCCCTTAACCCTTTGGCGGTCGGTTGTGATTTTTGTCGCGATGATTCCTTCAGGAATCATCGCGACAAAAACCGCTACCGACAGCCAAAGGGTTAATTCACCTCCCTTGCCGCAGTATCTTGCCTCCCAAGCCCTCCTCGCTCCCCCCCCCCCCCCCCCCCCCCACCCACCCACCTACCCCACCACACACACACTCCATCCCACATCCAAATACTTCTCCATTCATGAGTAATGCATTCCTTTACCGGCATTTCATCAAATTCAGTACTGCTGCAAAAAGTTATCAGTATCGGTACTGCTGCAGATGCATCAAATTATAAGAAATAGATGCACAGATAACCTTCGAAAATCTAAATACTGCAACCACCACCAGCAGCACCCCCCCCCCCCCCCCCCCAATCGACCCTCCCCCCCCCCCCCCTCCCCTTCGCCACCCAACCCGTAAACCCAAGCAGACCTACCCAGATTTATTTTCGCGCGCTGGGGGTACACGTGTTCTGTAAAACAAAGTGCCCTCTTATCATTCCGACAGACAAGCAAATCTGAAATGGTCGTGCCTCCTACACAGTTCGACGTTTATGTACTTCCTCCGCAAGATTGTTCAACTGCTGCGCTGACTTGAAGGAGCCAAAAGCCAGAACACTAAAAGTCTTGGTAGACATGCACCAGACAACGACGTAAAAGTACGACGTAAACACGTGGACAAGGGTGGGTTTTTTGTTGTTGTTGTTGTTGTTGTTGTTATTTTTAGTTGAGAAAAAAAAATTAAACTTGATTAAGGAAGAGCACAAATAGGTGTGAGGAACGTCTGCACATGCGCGCAGACGCAAATGGATGTTTCCGCGCGCGAATACACACACACACACACACACACACACACACATATCTTTACACACACTAAACACACACGAACAAGCATAAGCGCACACACACGTAACCTTGTACATGCCTGCGCACGACCCTCCCCCCCCCCTCTCTCTCTCTCTCTCTCTCTCTCTCTCTCTCTCTCTCTCTCTCTCTCTCTACACACACACACACACACACACACACACACACACACACACACACACACACACACACACACACACGAGTCCCTTTTTTTTTAACTCTGCAGTTGTGGTGCATAAAACAGATATCGTTTCAATCTGGCGATAGCGAAAAGTTTTATGTAGCCGTGTAACAGCGGATTATGGCTTTGTATCACCCTTTCAGTGAACAAATACCACCTGCAAGTGGCAGAGATCCTCATGAGCCCCCGCATCTGCGGGGGCTCATGAGGATCTATGTCACTTGCCGGCGTAACTTGCATCATGGTCCTGTAGCAGAGGTGGATGGGGCATTGAAAGTGGGCTGGTGTTATCAATGTTGTGGTCGGGGTGGGATGTGATTTGTGAGGCCCTTATCAGATTTGAGAGTTTTACAGTCTGTGGAAAGCAGTAAGCTTTTTGTCTTTACTTTTTTTTTTTTTAAGTAGAAGAACTTCAGGAAGACAGACTTCGACCTAAAAACATCACCGTACAGGTGCGCGGAGACGGGGTGGGGAGGGGGAGAGAGAGAGAGAGAGAGAGAGAGAGAGAGAGAGAGAGAGAGAGAGAGAGAGAGAGAGAGAGAGAGAGAGAGAGAGAGAGAGAGAGAGAGAGAAAGAATGGAGGGAGTGAGACAGAGAGAAAGGTACAGGCGAGCGTGAAGGTTTTATGTGTGTGTGTGTGTGTGTGTGTGTGTGTGTGTGTGTGTGTGTGTGTGTGTGTGTGTGTGTGTGTGTGTGTGTGTGTGTGTGTGTGTGTATGTGTGTGTGGGGAGGGGGGGGGGAGGGGGGTACTACGTGGGTCAGTGCACAGAAGTGTATGCATGCACGAAAATTCTCACCTCGAGATAAAGATTTTAGTGTTAAATTTAAGTCCAAAACTATTCAGACGATTCAGATCTAACCACTACTAGACAACACTGCGGAGGTTTGCTGCACACACGGTGTGTGAATCATAACACACTAGTAGAACTCATACTAGTAACAGCAACACACGGTAATAGTGCTTTACTCCTTTTTTATACGTCGCTACTGGCTGGTGCAGCCAGACGATGGCGTAGTTACCTCCCTTCGCCATGCACTTAGCTCCCCTGCCGTGCAGTTACTAGAGTTATCCCTCCCTGCCTCCTGAAAGTTAGCTACCCTAGAACCTTAGGCAGCTTTATTATCGTAGGTGAAGCAGCACGCCAAAGTCCCTACCACGTGTTCTGTCCCGTAACACAGGTACAAAAGATGAATTATAGATCCAAAAGAGACAGAGATCACTTGAGCTCCTCGACTGGGCTCACGAGGATCCATGCCCCCTGTTCGTGGAAGATCAGTTTTCGCTGATTGTGAGAGTATTTAGCTGATAAATCACATAGCATGCTGCGCGGTGTATAGGCAACCTTTTGTTACGATTTTTCACTTCTTCGCTGAACGCAAACAGTCTCAACAAACAGCACATCAAAAGACATAGATCCTCATGGGCCCCCGCAAATTGCGGGGGCTCATGAGGATCTATGTCTCTCGGAAGCCACATCTTTTACACCTATAATATACCTCATAAGCAATATGGCTCATGTGGGTCTATACCTCTTGTATCTAGGTTATAGGAGTTCTATAAAAGTACTGGCCCAATGGCAGCAAAACGGAAAGCAAGACAAGAGAAGCTGTTTTTCAGAGGAATAGAAACCGAATTCGCACACAGATACCAACCACCGATACCACTGCTGTTAGGGTTTGGGCGAGAGAAGTCTGAGTCAGATTGTACGTCTACCTAATGCTGGCTGCTCGAGCGCAAATGAACAAAGATGAACGAAATATGACGAGTGGTTAGATGCACAGGACGGTCCGACGGACTGAAATACGGAGCTGGAAATGAATAGTATGCTTGTTAGGCGAGACGAGACGTGACGAGACGAGACGACATGAGACAAGCTAAATCCTGATGAGACCTATCAGACGTTAACAACAAAAAAGTGAGATCACGCGACACGACGAGAACGAGACAGGACGAGATAACAAGAGACATGAGACCGGATGAAACCAGACGAGGCCTGAGCAGACGTAACAACAACAACAAAACTGACGAGACATCATCATCATGCGATGAGAACAGATAGGCAAGAAGAAAAAAAAATCCAAGCAAAAATGAACAAAACACAAACATTCACCATAAAAAGATCACAGCACAAAAATGTCTGACCGTGATAGTTTATGGCTAGTGCCAGACTAGCGTGTCGCCGACAGGGAAGTCTAGCTATTAATCTGCCTCCAGATCACATGCCAACGACCTGGACCATTTGCGGTGCGTGTGCTCAGATCTAAGCCCACTCGGAGAGTACGCCACAAGTACACTTCTATTCAAATGAGATGCTTCGCAAGGTGTACTTGTGCTTCGCATTTCATTTGAATAAAAGCGTACTTGTGATGTACTCCCCGAGCGTGCACCAGCAAACTGTACACGGAGGGATCCAAAAATACGACTCACATTGCGAAAGCTGGCGGCCACATCCTGATCTTTGAGATCCTTCTTGTCGAGGACGGAGGCGACGAACTTCTTGACAGCCGCGCAGGGCCGGTCATCCAGGCTGTCTTCCTGCAGGAGTTTAAACCCCTGACTTTCCTTGTTGCCCTTCACCGCCATGGCCCTCTCGCATCCTGCACACAGCAGACAAGAGAAAACGTGAATTGTCAAAATCTGGCAATCACAGGCCTTGGAATGGATTTGGTCACCATAACAGATAAAATAAAAATAGTGCCTATAACACCCTTAATTACAGTTTCCTATTCAGAAAGCCAAATTTCTGACAAAATTATAACATAAGTTGTGATTTGTAAACGATTCGGGATCAACACAGCCTGTAATAGGGCATGACTGGGGTATAGGTCTGAACGGAAATTGTAAGCTTCGTTCCGGAATGATGCAAAATGTTCTAATGGTGTTTCCGATTGAAGAGGCCAATGCAACCTCTGGATATCACAGAAGTGTACGTATGCCTTCATAAAATCGTGTACTCAACTATGTTTACAAAACGTTTGCGACAAAAATAGAGACATAGAGTAATTAACAAGGTCCAAAAAGTGCGACGTAAAGAAAGAACCTCACACTTTTCCCTTGCAAAACATTTTCGCAAGCAAAGCAACACAACAACCTTAAACCTTTTAGCCCCGGATCCCTACAGCAGGAGATGGCTTGACCCTGATAATTCAAGGGTAGTGCCAGATTAGCTTGGCGCCTTCAGGCGCCAAGCTAATCTGGCACTACCCTTGAATTATCAGGGTCAAGCCATCTCCTGCAACTGGTACACAGTCGTTAGGCAACACCTCCAAAATTTGAGAAATGGGACCTTGGGGCAAAAAGTGTTAACGCTTTATCGCCTTCTCCGACAGTCGACGCAAAATTGTGTCTTTGAAGCAGGGCAAATGCATTTAACCGAATAATCCAGCGAATAATTATAAGGAACACAGATATGAATAGGCCAACAATTTGCAAAGAACCTCGTGAGAACCCGCAGATGCGGGGGCTCATGAGGTTCTTTGTCTCTTGCAGTTGGGTGATGTTCCATTTTTTTTCCCCCAGGAGAGATGGAATTAAATCAAATCGTCATTTCAAACACCACTACACCCCATTCTACAGTTACAGATTTAAATCAAATATTCATTTTTAAACCATCCTGCTGTTACAAATGTATATCTAATCCAACCGTTGAATGCAGATTTAAATACACTTTCTATACATCTTCTAAATTACAAACTTACATCTATTGTAATGTGAATGTTCTGTGTTTATGTACAGTGTGCGAGTGAATGCGCGTGATTCACATGAGTGTGCTTGTTGGGTTCAGTTCGCGGCGGCGCTTTGAGACGATTTTCATTTGGGATAAAGCGCCTATTTAATGCGCTGATTTATTTATTTATTTATTTATTTAATCATCCATTCAAACTAAATCTGAAGTTACAGATTTCAGCAAATCTTCATTTCCAAAACCATTAAACAACTATCAATTGTTGAATGGCTTTGAAAGAAAAACATCTGATTAAACCAAGATTTCTAACTCAACTTATCCATAAATCTAAAGATCTGATTACACTATCACAACCTAGATCTTGAACTCTACCCATCAAACCTGACATCTCATTTACAGGGGACACAATCGCGCCTTCCCCGGAGAGGTAATTCAGTAAACCCTCAAAACCCTTGCCCAACACTGGCGATCCCTCTGAGCTCGAGACGTGGGTTCGGATGCATGACTGAGCGGAGCACCTTGCTTAGTGGCTGGCGCAGGACTAAGCTCGCTCGTGCAACTGACTCGTGGTGTGGACGGGGAGAGGAGGGGGAAGGTGATATCGCCACCACTCTACCTTTCAGAGCTCGTTTCTCTTCATTAGACGCGAGCGATACGCCTACATGGCAGTCCCCTTGTCAGGCCCCTTCTACCTGTAGCAGGAATAGATCTACATCAGCCCTTGCAGCCGCGGTTGAATCCCAAAGCCGGCAGAACTTGTTCTTATTTATATCTATGCTCGCGACGGCTAAAGGTTGACTATTGTTGAGTTTGCGTATTTCCGGCATACCAAAAACCACGCGCGCACAAAAAAAAAATTTACACTGCAGGTTCTATCAGCCTACAACACGGGTTGTCTCCAGTACGTCGGCTTAAAAGAGGGAGATATTATCATGAGCCCCTGTAGCTGCAAGAACTCACGAGAAGCTGTGCTTCTTGTTGTGACGTACGAATGACCTATTTCCTCACAGCTGTACTACTATGACAAAGACAATCTTAAATATCGGTTTGAGTAGGGTAGGGTACGATTTTATGTGGGGGGAGGGGGGAAGGGGGAGGAGGGGGGTTAGGGGCCCAGAAGGGGGAAGGGAATTTGAGTCAGAAATGCACACGCAGTAAAACCCATCCAAGCGCAGTAACTCTTGCCAAAGGGCGCGAACCCTCCGGACACTTGAAACCTATCAGAGCACCTCACTGCTCCATTCATCACAGGCTTACTGTGAGCACCCCTCGTGTCTCTACCACCTGAGGAAGACAGTTATAAATTAACAGGCCAGGCTTCCCTCCAGGCAAGATGCACAGATCCTCATGAGCCCCTGCAACTGCGCCCCTTGCAAAAGTCTTACTGTCGGTCTATTGACATCAATCGGTTAAAATATCCTACCGCTGCTGGGGTACATCACATGACAACTTATGCCTATTGCATAAGGAAAGCTTTCGACTGTTCAAAAAAGTTTAACCCCTTCGCTGCCTGCGTACGCAGACTGTTTCTTGGATCTTTGTTAACTGAACACCAAAGCCCCCTGCTCACCCCTCCACCCACCCCACCCCCAGAAACATGAAATATTAGCCGTTTCAACACCAATGAACCGTCCACGGAACATAGATACAAAGTGAATCTCATCAAGAGGCATATATCCTCACGAGCCCCCGCAACTGCGGGGGATCATGAGGATCTATCTATGTCTCTTGCAGAAGGCTTGCGTTCAGCTTTCAAGAGTTAAATTTATCAGTAAGCTCTGCTGCTGCAGGGACCCATGCGCATCTATTTCTGTTTGCTGCGGTCGGTCCGTTAAGTTTATCAGGTAAGGGGGCTACTGCAGCGTCGACGCGTAACCCAATAGCCCAGGGGGACTTAACAATCAGATAAGATAGCTTTCAGTCCGGGGTTTGGGGTTGGTAAAGGAATGAACTATTGAATGTGGAAACAGAAAGGCTTGCAAGTTACATACAACACACTATATCGAGGTTTCGGCGGGTTTAGACCAACCACTATGCCGTTTGAAAACTCCAAGTAACGTCCCCCCGTAGCAAAACGTAAACGGGCCCACGACGGCTGCAGTGGGCCCGCGCACGGCAGTGCGCGGGCCCACTGCGACCGCGTGGGCCCGAGGACCTTTGCTTACTGGGTGTGTGATTTTGGTTACATTTCAATGCTTCTTTTAACTCATTCTACCCCAACACCGAAATCTTTAAATTTTGCTGTTGTCCTCTGAAGACTGCATTGCAGTGCAGGACACAGATCGACCATGATAGTTCAAGGGTGATGCCAGAATAGCTTAGCGCCCATAGGCGCCAAGCTATTCTGGCATCACCCTTGAACTATCATCTATGGGCGTCAAGCTATTCTGGCATCACCCTTAAACTATCATGGTCGATCCTTATCTTGCTGTGTGGTGTGTCTGGGGTCGAATGAGTTAAGAAAGGACCTGCCTTTACTAACCTTTTTCCTGCAAAGAGATTCTACAGTACCAAGATGCTGTCTAGTCTGTCTTTTATGAGTGCTTAGACCACTTTTTCTCTTGCAAACAAAGAAGTTGCGCAAAGCAGGTTTCATTGCAAAAAAAAAAAAAAAAATGAATGTTTTAACAAATGCACCACAATACACACAGGCCCACATCTACATATCTAAATAGGACGAAACGTCTTCATTTCTTACAGTTGTCGGCTAAATATTCAAGTAAGTTTTGTAAGTTTTGAACTAAACCAAAGGTGCATACATTGTTTCTGCCGTGTTTACTCTTAAGTCGAAGCGAATTACTCGAAAAGATATTGACAACTGAGCAGTGTTTAAAGTAGACCTTTTCGGGCTGGGGGAAATACGTACCTAAAGCGACTGCTGCGCGCAGGTCACAAGTTCATGTTGACAGTAAGACGCACTCTTGTTTTAATTTAATTGGATATGCTAATTTGCATAAACCAATTAAAAATGAGCATGGGGTGTATTTCCGCCCACACCTAAAACCCTACAACTCGAAGTCTGCTATGAATGATGCTTGACTGTGCAAAAAGCCTTGATACTAAACTATCAGTTTTTATCGAGGACAAGGTTGGTATAGATTTGTGGCAAAATATCTACCGAGTTTGTTCAGTTCTATGTTTTAGGCGGTTGGTTGCTTTGAGGGTTAACAACTGCTCTGTAATCACAGTGCTTCGTCGCTTTGTGTGCATTTCGTATCCTCCCTTGTATTCTGACTTGAGCTTAGTAGGCGGTGGCGCGCACTCGGTGGCTTTGATTGATTGTACATTGCTTAACGTCCCGACAGCAACAAGACTTTCTCAGGACGTGCCTGCACTGCATGTGAAAAAAACAAAAAAACTAAACAGAACATTGAATGTATGTCGCCAGCCGGTCCAATACATTAAATAAACCTAACACATGGGGCCTAAATAAAGCCAAGACCATTTAGCAACACACATCCAATATCAAGAGCTACAGACAGTGCAGACAGTAGGGAGAGTTTTAAAAAGGCAAATACAGCCAGGTGAATGGACAAAGGGTAGACAGAAACACACGCCCCAGAATAGAGAGGAAAACCCACCCTGTGGGGCTGACCAGGGTGACCCTGGAAACTAAAAAGTAGTTAACCCCACCCAAGTCCCCCAGGGCAGACCCGGGTGGGGTCACTCGGTGGCGCAGCGGATTTGCATTAGCCAACTGAAAGCACTATCGTCTGACTTGAGCTTAGTAGGCGGTGGCGCGCACACGATGGCGCAGCGGATTTGAATTAGTCAAAGCACTATCGTCGGGCCCCAATGGTTTTATTATTTTCCTTTGTTCGTTCGTCCGTCCGTCCGTCATTCCGTCCGTTCGTTTAAAACTGCTTGTCCTAATAAGAAACCAGTAACGAGTATCGTATTACAAAAAGTCACATAAGTAACGACGCATAAACGATAAAAACACCTGCTGCCGCTGGTCTGTGATTTTAAACGTTGCGGCCGAAGGCCGCATGGTTCAAAATCACAGACCAGTTTGCAACTACTGACGTATGCCTTCACATGCCTTTACATTTCAATTGAAAGCCATCGCGTCCTCTTTCGCCGTGCATGCAGAACAATTAGAAACACACCAAAAGAAATGCGCACAAACCGCGACCTTTGGCACTCCAATTAGCTCGAAGAGGGCGAGACCAAACCACGTCACAAAGCGAAGAGATAATAGTGTACCGTAAACTTCCCCCTCTTACAGCAAAACAGATGTGACCTGACGCGAGCAAGAGGCATTAGATCCTCATGAGCCATCTAAATGCGGGGACTAAAGACGATCTATGCCTCTTGCAGGAGTAGGGTGTTTGAAGAATTCAAAAACAAACAAAAAATACGATGTTAAGAAAACAAAAAACTAGCTTCGTCTTTCATTAGGAACTCGTAGCACGCAGTATGCTAAGAAATAAAAATTGCAAGTTGGCAGTACAGTATACGCAAGAAATAAAATAAAGTTTTCATTTTAAAATTAATTCATTCGAGGCGTGCTGCATACGATACGCGGCAAACAGCTTGCACCGTGTACTTTAAAGCGACCTGCTCTGGGCAATAAAGGGTTAACAATTTTCAATATTTTCATTACAAGTATTCATAGTATCTTTTGCAATATTGGAATAAAAGGGTAAATTGGCGTTGTTTAAATCATTAACAAGAAAGGCAAAGCCATTATGGCTCACGTGTTTGACCTATTTACATAAATATGTGTGACCATTGTGAGAAGGGTTGGCTAAAGCAGCAGCAAAATCCATGTTTTCTGAACTGTAAGCATTTCTCACACATCTGTCAACCCCCGTGACCCTTGACCTTTGTGATGAGTCGACTACATTAGTATGCATAGAAAGGTCTTATCAGCTAACTTTGTACCAAATTTGGTTGAAAAATTTGCAAAAATCTGGGAATACCTACAATGTTATCAAAAAATCAGCATTTTACACACATTTGCCAGCCTCGTGATCCTTGACCTTTCCAAGGGGTCATCTAAATTAGTATGCATAGATAGGTCTTACCATCAGGTATCTCTGTACCAACTTTGGGTTTGAAGTTGTGAATAGTATTTGAGAAAAAAACATCTTTTGTCAAAATATGATTATTTCAGACCTATTTCCTGAGCTCTTGTGACCCTTGATCTTTTGGAGGGATCAACCAAATAAGTGTGAATAGAAAGGTCTTACCATCAGGTATCTTTGTACCAAGTTTGGGTTTGAAGTTGTGAATAGTATTTGAAGAAAAAAAATTAATTATGTCAAAATATAGCTATTTTTGACATATTTCCTGATCCTGTGACCTTGACCTTTGTGAGGTCACTCAAAATGGTATGTTTAGAAAGATCTTACCACAAAGTATCCTTGGGCCAAGTTTGAAGAATGTGGCTTGAATAGTCTCTGAGAAAATGCCAACGTTAAAGTTTACCACGGACGACGGCGGACGGATGGACGACGGACGGACGACCACTGGCCCAAAACATAGACTCACTTTTGCTTCGCACGTGAGCCAAAAGGAATGTCGTAATATTAAAAGACTTTTCAGTTCTTTATCTTTAGTAGTAGAAGAGTTCCTCCTATGTGCACAAGGTTCCGTGGAAAACTTTTGCCTACAATTGTGAAAAGAAGAGTAAAAACGTCTTTGACAGAGACTTCCTAAAGTACCCCAAGTCTTGTCCCAGGAACGTGGGTACACAGCGGTGTCAGCAAGAGGTATAGATCCTCATGAGCCCCCGCAACTGCGGGGGCTCATGAGGATCTATACCTCTTGCTGTTGAGTGGTGTGTGTTCAAAATTTCTCGGCATTGCACAGGTTAAGTTGTGTCCTTTATGAGAGGATCGGCTGGCGTTTCTGTAACAATAATTATGAGCTACACTGTACGTAGGTAATGACACGGCACAAGCTTGCAATACGGGCGTAATTGATGTGTTTGCATGTCCCTCTAAAATCAAAGTGTGTTTTCAAATCGTACTCTTTTGAAGGAGGTTCTATACCCCGCCTCAAATTCTCTCTCCAAAATCAAATGTAAAAGGTTTCAGAACATGTTGAAAGCAACCACCTTACATGCAAGTACAAAGTGGTCAATAAAAGTGTTCTGCTTGAAGTCTTTAGCCCACTGCATCCTGAGGCTGATGTTCTTTCAATTTGCCTATGGTCCTATGAAGGCTACTTTACAGACCAGGAGACAGATCAAACCAGTTTAGTTCAAGGGCGCCTCAGGCGCCAAGCTGTTCTGGCACCACCCTTGAACTATCATAGTAAAATTAATTTCAAGCAGCAGTGAAAGGGTTAAAGGACAAAAAACACCTAAACGGAAAACAGGTGGTCTACAAAAACAGATGCTCTCTCAAGAAGTCTTTATGGGGAAAATTGTCCCCTTACAGGGTCTTTAATGACAGGTTATCCTGCATATATGGGCGGTCGTTCAAAGCAGGTTCTGCCGTGGTCCCCATTACGGAGAGCTGTACATTCTCAACGGTTTTGAAAGGGCTTAGAGCCCTCGCATGCAGACTTAAGGTTAACTTGCCTTCACGGCAAAACAATACAAGCCGGTGTTCTCTGTTCCCCATTACATAACGGGGTTGACAATAAACCTCTGCCAAGAATACATGTATCACATTATCGTCCCGGTACGCAAAAAGCCCTCGACACGACGTCGACGACGCTCAGCTGGCCCGCGTGAGGTCTTTGGCCTGAGGAGAGTTTGCTTGTACCATGTAATTGTATATATACTGGTATAGGTAGTGCAGCTGGTTTTAGGTTTAAACTTCGATGCATTCTATGCGCACACACGTGTGTGACTTTGAGAGAACACTTGGGGGGGGGAGGGGGGGGTGGATATGTACAGATGCACTTGTGGGGTGACCCCTTGACTGCTACTGGCCAGTAGCAGTACGCGTCTTTTCCGCCGAACGGTATGGCCAGTAGCAGTACGCGTCTTTTCCGCCGAACGGTATGGCCAGTAGCAGTCAAGGGGGTTACGTTGCGTGAGATCTTCTAGTTTTGAACAAGAGACTAAAGTTTCTAAAACTAAAAGTACACACGCTCTTCCCAGAAACTCCCTCAGTCGGAGGTACAGATGAGTCCAATTTACACCTGCAAATGCAACATTCATCGTGAGCAACTCAACAGCAAGTGACAGATTCTCATGAGCCCATGCAGGGGCTCATGAGCATCTATGCCACTGGCAACTATCGAAAAAGGAGTCCAGAGTAGGGACTAAAATTGCTAAATGTTTCTCCCTGTGTGGTCTTTGAAAATCAATACTGAGCCCTTACTATGCACTGTAATTACATGGACTAGTTTCCCCGTCCCCTTTCCGTGTGGAAGTAAGGACATCTGTTTGTTAGGAGATCCTCACGAGCCCATGCCACCACTAGATGCGTGTCCTCTGCTGGCTGCAGTATGCGCATGAATGCACACTTACAAGTACAAATTCGCACACCGAGTACCGAGGCTGAAATCTCCAACTGTTGGGAGTTAGCTGCTGAAAAATAGTCTTCTGACTGATGAGACTTAACGGGCTGTGATAGTTTAAGGGTAGTGCCAGAACTGCTTGGCGCTAATCAAAGCGCTATAGTCGCCTCAACATGGTACTAAAAAAAGAAAAGGAGGGGGGGGGGGGGGCGCTTCACACATCCGCTGCCAACTACCACATCCCCATTTGCTGGACATGAGGCGCTAGATGTCTTAATAAGAAGCGTTTGCGTCAGGGTCAGCTAAAAGTACATTAGTCGCCAATCAATCATCTACGTTAAAATATGACCAGCAACAGAAACAGATTCTCGTGAGCTCCTGCTTTCTGCGAAGGGTCGCGAGGATCTTTGAATCTCGGAAGCAAAAAGCGCTTCCTTCAGGAATCATGAATATTGACACCAAATATTAATATTCAGCAGAGGTTCATGAAGATCTATGCCTCTTGCACGCGCCTTAGGAGGGATCATAAACAACCATACGAATACCGGGGCTCATGAGGATCTATGCCTCCTGCAAGCGACTAGCAACTGCTTTAACCCATTTAAACCCACGGCCGCATTTCCCAAACCTCCGCAAATGTTGGTTGTGTGTGTTCATCCTCTTTGGCACGGCTATGTACCAGTTGAAGGAGACGGGTGGCAATTCAAGAGCAATGCTAAATATATCTGGTACAACCCTTGAATTATCACGGTCCAACTCCTGCTGTTGTGCATCGGGGTACACGGGTTCACCTACTTACTGTTACTAAAGGTACCAACAATCAATAAGTATAAATAAATAAATTTAAAAAAATAAATAAACAAACGAAAAAACGAAAACATGCGTACCGATTGCCTGCTTCTTACGATACCGCCTGCCGAAAACTACGCGTCTTTTCCGCCAAGCGTTATTGTCAGTAGCGTACAAAGGGTTGGGGTGGGGGGGGGGGGGCCATAAACAACCGTAAGCTCTCCCCCTGCCCTAAAAACTGCATACTGTCATCAATTTTCTGCCTGCGGTGTACGTTGGGGCGTCTTTCCTGCGCCGTAAACCTGTCCCCTCATTAGGCGTTTCACTCCCACAGGCAACGGGGCCTATTTGCCCACTGTCAAGGCCACAGACCGGAAGTCCATTTTTGTGAAACGAAACTTTCATTTTAACCCATTACATCCTGAGACTGATGTTTTGTTTTTTGTTTTTGTTGTTGTTGTTGCTGTTTTTTGTTGTTGTTTTTTTTTTTTTTGCTTTTTGTTTTTGTTTTTAATTTACTTACGTCCTAAAAAGGCTATATCACAGATTAGGAGATAGCTCAATCATTTTAGTTCAAGGGTGGTGCCAGAATAGCAGAAGACAGTTGTCTATTTTTGTGAAAAGCAATACTGTCATTGTCATACCATGAAAATCTCTCTTTTCACAAAACTGGATCTACTCAGTTACTGTCTCTTGTCTTCATAGCGCAGCTGTCTTCTCTACGTAAGTAAAGATGTCAGTGGCGAAGCGGTAAAAGCGCCTGCCACCAATGCTAGAGGTGCAAGGTTCAATAACGGTTTCGGCGTCGGACTTTTCTCCTCTAGTGTCACCGTTAATTCGGGCAGACCGTCGGGGGTTCTTTCTCCGGATACTCCGACTCTTCCTCCCGCACGACTTTGGTATCAATTTCAGCCCACTTAAACAAATTTCAAATATAAAGGATTTGAATTTCAAACAAGATGGGATGACCCATAATAACCCACAAAGTCCCTTTTATATGAGAGCTGTCCTCGCTGTCAATGGTCTCTATCTTTTGTCTTTGACCTGATTCTGTTGTTGAATTATCTCCTATTGAAAAAGCCTCGCAGATCTACCAATGCGTCAGTGAGTTCGTTAAGGGGCGGAGGACAAACGCGTCAGTGATTTGTCAAACGTCATTTGTCTTTTTTAGTTTTAGTTTTTACGTAATTTTATATTTTACGTGATGAGTTTCACTTTCGCTTCATAGGCTTGAGAAATGGTGACAAAACTAGAACTTCACAGTACAATTTCAGTCTTGCTATAATTTGTGTGAAAGCAGGTTGACTTTACCTAGCTACATGATATAGGCCTACTAAGTTCACGGGTCACCTGCATACTCTTCTGAAAGCGCGTCGATGTGTGTGTGCGTGTTAGTGCGTGCGTGCACGCGCGCTCCAAACATCTCCACGAGGCATAGATCCTCATGCGCCTGGAGGGCGCATGAGGATCTATTCCTCCTGGAGATGCAAGAGAGAGAGAGAGAGAGAGAGAGGAGAGAGAGAGCCGCGCGCGCCATAAAGAATTACGTCATATTTAGAATATTATGTCAGTGTCTGCGTAGTAACGGAGTTGCCTCTTTTACTTCACCGCCACTGTCTGACTTTCTCTAGAAGTAACGTTTTTTTTAATGTTTAATTATTTTCTGAAAAGAAATAATTTTTACTAAAAAGGTTGAAATGATACAATCTGGCTAACGAACTCATCCAATGTCTTTCTCCAAACTAGTTATGTGCAAAGGTTCGAGCAAATATGACAAAAATTACGGACTCTACTCTGGGTCAACCGACTTCCTATAAACGGTTGTTTATATCTTCAATGAGAAATTCAATTAAATATGCTCGGAGGCTCTCTTAGCCACCCACTTAAGAAAGTATTTCGCCACGTTTCAAGCTTGTGAAATAGCTACAGAAGTATGGGAGATTCTCTTGTTTACATACATACATACGCACACACACAAACACATACATACATGCATACATGTATACATACGCACATACGGCGCTTCACGCCAAATGTACGATCAGCAGCGAGGTTAGCGTAACTAGACATGTGTAATTTTTATCTTGTTACTTCAATTGTTAGAGGTTTTTCCTACCCTCCTTTTACATCTGAGACATGCTATCAAATTAGCCCCACCGCGACCCGTCCTCAAAAAGTCCATTCTATAAATAGAAGGGACTTAAAAACTTCAGTAGCTGGCTTGACCTTGCGCTTAGCACCACGTGAATGTTCTGTGTTTATGTACAGTGTTTGAGTGAATGCGCGTGATTCACGTAAGCGTGCTTGTTGGGTCCAGTTCGCGGCGGCGCTTTGAGCCGATTTTCAATTCGGATAAAGCGCTTTTTTTTTTTATACTTACTTACTTACTTATGCCTGTCACCCCTACCCGGGTATAGGCCGTCGACGAGAGACCTCCAGCAACTCCTGTCCTGTGCTTCTCCTTCGATTCTACTCCAGGTGGTTCCCAGTCTCTTGATGTCTGCTTGGAGGTCTCGACGCCAGGAGTTTCTCGGCCTACCTCTTTTCCTCTTTCCCTGGGGGTTCCATGACAATGCCTGCCTAGTGATACTGGAAGCTGGCTTTCTCAGACTGTGACCGATCCATCCCCATCTTCTTCGCCCAATTTCATTCTCTGCTGTTATCTGCTTTGTTCTCTCCCAGAGTCTGACGTTGCTGATCTTCTCTGGCCAGTGGATTTTCAAAATTCTTCTAAGGCAACTGTTCACGAAGGTCTGTACTCTGTTGACTGTGGTTTTTGTCAATCTCCAAGTCTCAGCTCCATATAGGAGAACTGCTTTTACATTGGAGTTGAAAATCCGGACTTTGGTGTGTTGTGACAACTCTCTTGAACTCCACGCTTTTTTCAACTGGAGAAAGGCTGCTCTGGCTTTACCGATTCGTGCTCTGACATCTGCATCAGTGCCGCCTATTTTTGTCTATGAATGATGCTCCCGAGATAGGTGAAGGACTCCACCTCCTCCAACGGGGTGCCAGCAAGCAAGACTGGTTCTTCCCTGGTTGCGTTCAGCCTCATTGTCTTTGTTTTCTGTTTGTGAATGGTGAGGCCCACTTGGGACGAGATGTCAGCAAGCCTCATGGTCTTGTCCTGCATTTGTTGATGAGGACAGTAATGCCAGGTCGTCCGCAAAATCGAAGTCGTCAAGCTGTGTCCACAGTGTCCACTGTATTCCACTTCGTCTGTGCTCTGTGGTCATCTTCATGACCCAGTCTATGGCCAGTAGGAAGAGGAACGGCGACAGCAGACACCCCTGCCTGACACCAGTTCTGACCTGGAGCTCCCTGGTGAACTGCCCTTCGTGGATCACGCGACATGTCATGCCATCGTAGCTGCTCTTGATCAGGCGGACGAGCTTTGTGGGTACACCGTAGTGTCGTAGGAGTTTCCACAGAGTCTCTTTTTTATGCGCTAATTTAATTATTTTATTTTACTCATCTGGTATTTTATTACTAGCGGTACAAAAGGTGACGCTTCGGGTTACCGTACATTTTTATCGTTTGCTCAGCACCTTTTACAAATTGCAAAGTATGGTAAAAATGTATCCGCACAGTACACGGTCATGGGCGTGGATGAAAGTTAAGATCTAATCTTAAAACAGAACCTGTTTTAAGAGTCCACCCTTAGGAAAGAACCCCAGTCATAAAAGATCATCATTTGGGTGGCTTTGTTCTAAGACCAAAGCCACCCAAATGATGATCTTTAATGACAGGTGTCACGTTTTGCCCTTACAAGACTTCTCTTGAGAGAGCACCTGTCTTTGAACCCTTTTAGCCACAGGCTGCAGCAGGAGATGGGTTGATCATGATAATTCAAGGGTAGTGCCAGATGAGCTTGGCGCCTCCCGGCACCAAGCTCATCTGGCACTACCCTTGAATTATCACGATCAACCCATCTCCTACAACTGGTACACAGTCTTTAGGCAATAAATCCAAAATCTGAGAAATGGGACCTTGGGGCGAAAAGGGTTAGACCCCTTTTCTGCGAAAACAAGGATGACAGCTCAAAAGATGTTATTCTAGACAAAGATAAACTACTGGTACAACTACGATACACGTATGCATTTTTGCTCCCGAGTGTGATGGATCTAGACACGACAAGCAGAACCTGTTCCCTGCCGTTTACAAGCTGCTAGAGTTGTGGGCGCTGTTCTTCTTCTTCTTCTTCCTATTCTCGAACGCCGTCACACTTCGAGTATGGCTCTCAATGGGCGCTGTTAGTGTTGCAGAATAATGTTCGCATCGCAAGGCGCCTCAGTAAATTTATGACTGATGACAAAACCTTGCGGTGTCGTGTTCAGGCAAAGGACAGTAACGCAATTTTGTGAACTGCAAGATTATCACTGTGCATGTGTTTGTATTAAAATGAAAACTGCGCTTCTGAAAAATGGACTCACCTGAACCTTCTTTTGCTTTAACAGGGCAGTGCTCTGCACTTCTTACACAAATATGACTACAAAATATAGACACACTGCTGGAGCTTCGCTGTGGCAAGCTATGGAGTGGTCAGTTACACGAGTGAGCTTAGCTCTGCGCCGATCACTAAGCAAGGTGCTCCACTATAGCGGAGCACCTTGCTTAATGGCTGGCACAGGACCACGTTCACTCATGCAGCTGGGCCAGGGACCCTTTGACTATGACAGTTTCCGTTTTGTTTGTGCTGTTGCTCATTCTATAACAACTGTTTTGTCCCCTCTGGCAAATCTTGCTGGCCTTCGGCCGTGAAGCAAACCTGCAAGTCACTGGTGCTGTTTCAGTTTAACACTTTTAGCCTCCAAGGCCCCATTTCTCAAATTTTCGGGGTGTTCCCTAACGACTATGTACCAGTTGCAGGAGATGGCTTGACCATGATAATTTAAGGGTAGTGCCAGATTAGCTTGGCGCCTGAAGGCGCCAAGCTAATCTGGCACTACCCTTGAATTATCATGGTCAAGCCATCTCCTGCTGTAGGGATCCGGGGCTAAACGGGTTAACAGTACCGCTGGCTGCATGTACAAGGGGTTTACATCCAGTGTTGCTGCCCAGCTCTTTGGACTCGAGGTCAGTCTGAAAAAGACAGAGGTCCTCCATCAGCCGGCACCCAAGACAGTGTATCGCCCTCCTCACATCACCATTGGCTGCATTATCACGTCGGACGCCAAGCTGGACAAGGAGCTTGACAGCAGGCTGGCAAAAGCGAACAGCGCTTTCGGGCGACTTTTCAAGCGGGTGTGGCACAATCAACAGCTGAAAACAGGCACCAAGATCAGCGTGTACAGAGCTGTGGTCCTCACCACCCTGCTGTATGGTTCCGAGTCCTGGGCCCTCTACCGCAGCCAACTACGACTCCTCGAACGCTTCCACCAGCGCTGCCTGCGTACCATCCTGGGCATTCACTGGAGTGACTATGTCACCAACGTCGAGGTCCTTGAACAGGCTGAAACTGTGAGCATCGAGGCTTTGCTGCTGCGGACACAGCTCCGCTGGGCGGGGCATGTCTCCAGGATGGAGGATCATCGCCTACCAAAGATCACCCTGTTCGGCGAGCTTGCTACTGGACACCGTGACAGAGGGGCACCAAAGAAGAGATACAAAGACTGTCTCAAGAAGTCACTTAGTGCCTGCCAAATCGACCACCACCAGTGGTCTTCGCTTGCTGCGGACCGTGACACCTGGCGCTCCACCATTTACAAGGCAGCTGTCTCCTTTGAGGACTCTCACAGAGCTAGCCTTAAGGACAAGCGGCTCAGGAGAAAAAACAGAGATGCCGCAGCTCAGAACCCTGGCCATACCTTCCCCTGCAGCCACTGCGGTCGAACCTGCCTGTCCCGGATTGGCCTCCGCAGCCACGAACAAGCCTGCAGACGTCGTGGGCAACTCCTATAAAATCTTCGTTCGCGAAGTCATGCCAAGAAAAGAAAAAAAAACTCTCGATACAGTTCTGTGAAAAAGACTCGTCGTTACGCGCCTTTAATTTCGCCAAGCGGTATCGTTGGTAGCGGTAAGGGGTTTAAATATCAACATCTCCCAGTTGGCGCAGGAAAAAAGAAGTGAAAGGGAAATGGATTTCGGGCTTTGGGCGAGGATTGCGGTTCGGTCCCTGCGCGTTCGAGCCTGTCAATTTACGGAGAGGTCCCCATACGTTGAGGCACAATAGCCCCGGGCTAACAACACTACAACACCGATGGAGGGCGGGTACAATACAATAGAATAAGTGAAGGGGACTGCGTGTCTGTGTATGTGTGCGTGCGGTGGATGGAGATTAGGGGGGGGGGGGGGGGAGAGAGAGAGAGAATGGGTTATGAGGGGGGGGGGGGGGGGGGGGGGGAGAGAGAGAAAAAATGCAAAAGGAGCACCATACCTGGATAATGATCTAGCGGTATGAAGGGAGGGGGTTTGGGACGGGAGGGTGGGGGGGGGGGGGTGTCCACAATGTGGGGTGGTGATGCGGAGAAAAAGACGCATTATAATGATGTTCCTGCTGTTTACTCGACTGTGCAATGGTAGGTGAGAGGGAGAGACAGACAGAGATAGACAGTGAGGTCGTACACTACATCAACGTGACATTAAATGCATCAATCTTAACCCTTGTGCATGCGGCCCGTTTATAATACCGGCTGTTGCATGCACAAGGGGCTTAATACACAAGACGACTGCAGTGTAGCCTAGTATAACCATACCTATGCAGTTCACGAAGTCATAAACTTTAACCCATTACATCCGGAGGCTGATTTTTAAGTCTCTTTTATTTATAGTTCAAGGGACGTTTTAGGACGGTTCGCGGTGGGGCGAATTTAATAGCATGTCCATGTCAAAGGCGGGCAGGCCTAAACCTCTCACAATTCAAGTAACAAGATACAAATTGCGTCATGTCTAGTTACGCTAACCTCGCTGCTGAACGTACATTTGGCGCGAAGCGCCGTAGTGTGTGTATGTATATGTATGTATGTATGTATGTATGTATGTATGTATGTATGTATGTATGTATGTATGTATGTATGTATGTATGCATGTGTATGTAAACAAGAAAATATCCGATATTTCTGTACACACAAGCTTGAAACTTGGCGAAATACTTTCTTAAAGGGGTGGCTAAGGGAGCTTCTGAGCATATTGTAATTGAATGTCTCATTTAAGACATAAACAACCGTTTATAGAAAGTCGGTTGAGATAAGAGTCCTTAATTTTTGTTATATTCACTTGAAATTTTGGATATAGCTAGTTTGGATAAAGACATTGGACGAGTTCGTTAACCAGCTTTGTATCCTTTCAATTTCTTTAGTAAAAATTAATTCTTTTCAGAAAAGAATTCAAACACTAAAAAAAACCTTGACTTCTAGAGAAAGTCAGACTGGCGGTGGAGTAAAAGAGGCAACTCCGTCACCACGCAGACATTGACATAATACTCTAAATATGACGTATTTCTCTGCTCGCCGAAGTCTCTCTCTCTCTCTCTCTCTCTCTCTCTCTCTCTCACACACACACACACACACACACACACACACACACACACACACACACACACATGAGCTCATCACCAAGAGGCATAGATCCTCATGCGCCCGGAGTACCCTTAAGGATCTATGTCTCTTGGAGATGTTTGGAGCGCGCGCACATGCACTCACTAACACGCGCGGACACACACACACAGTCGCACTTTCAGAAGAGCATGCTGGTGACCCGATATAGCTAGTTTGGAGAAAGACATTGGATGAGTTCGTTAGCCAGCTTTGTACCCTTTCAACTTCTTCAGCAAAAATTAATTCTTTTCAGAAACAAATAAAACTGTATAAAAAAAAAATTTAAATTAAAAAAAAAAAATTGACATCTGGAGAAAGTCAGACAGTGCCGGTGACGTAAAAGAAACAACTCCGTCACCACGCAGATTTCTCTCTCTCTCTCTCTTTCTCTCCTCTCTCTCTCTCTCTCTCTCTCTCTCTCTCTCTCTCTCTCTCTCTCTCTCTCTCACACACACACACACACACACACACACACACACACACACACACACACACACGCACACACACACGCATCTCCAGAGGCATAGACTTTCATGTGCCCGGAGAGCGCATGAAAATCTATGCCTCTTGAGGATGTTTGGAGCGCGCACATACAAACATGCACACGCACATTACACACACATCCACGCGCTTTCAGAAGAGCATGCCGATGTACTTAGTATAGCATGTGGCTAGGTAAAGTCAACCTGATTTCACACAAATTTTGCAAGACTAAAATTGTACCGTGAATTTCTTGTTTTGTCACAATTTTCGCAAGTCTTGAAGCGAAAGCGAAACTCATATCACGTTAAATATAAAATTATGTAAAAAATATTTTAAAACTTTAAAAAAAAAATCGTGACAAATGACGTTTGACAAACCAATGACGCGTATGCACTGCGCGCGCCCCTTATAGAGTTCACCATGACGCATTGGCACATCTGCGAGGCTTTTTCAAAAGGAGATATTTCAACATCAGAATCAAGTCAAAGACCCAAGGTCTCTTGACAGCAAGACAGCTCACAAAATTATAGAAGGGACTTTGTGGGTTATGGTTTATTCCATCTTGTTGTAGTGTGTTTATTATCCTATGAAGGCTGCATTACAGATTAGGTTTAGTTGAAGGATACTGCCAGAATAGATTGGCGCCTCAGGCGCCAAGCTATTCTGGCAGTACCCTTGAACTATCAAATTTATTTCAAGCAGTGGGTGTATCAGAATGATAAGGGTTAAATGTGCATCCTTGAATGGCGTGACCCTACTTTTACCTCCAGATCTAGCCGGTCTTACGGCGATGCCCTACTGACTTCGTGTATATATCGTAGACTCACACAAACCCCTACTGCAAATGCTGACTATACGCAGGCATTGATCCACTTGAGGTTTTGCAAGTGTGGGGTCGTACTTCTTGTGGTACATGTACACCTTTGATCTTTTGACCGAGAAGTTCCTGTAGCATCGGTATAATAGTCTTACAGACAGAGATTTTTACCACGCTGTTTCGAGTAGTCTTAACGCAGCTGGGTATGACACGAGCGAACTTTTCCTGTGTTCAAATGGCATAGATTGTCATGGGCAGGGGTCATGATAATCTACTCTGTTTGCTGACAACAAATATCCATTATGTATACTTAGGTCGGCTCGTCAGGAAGAGAACTTCGGGGTTTCAACGTAAGACTGAAAGTCTGCCTCAGTTGGACACCAGACGGCCCAACCCAAGGGGCTATTTAACATGCCGTAACAAGGAATTAGTCTCCCAGGGGGTGGGGGCGCGCGAGTGTGTTCTGAAATGCGGAAACACGGGGGTGGGGACGGGGAGGGGAGGGGTGACGGTGAGGGGGGGTGGTGACGGGGGTTTGGGGGGGAGGGGGGTCCAGGTAACGAGGTAGAACGCGCCTTTAGGATCCGAGTTGGAGGTGCAAGACATAATATTATCGTCGAGTCTCTATTGCCGATCCGATGCATCCACCCATAAATAAAACACGTCGGCCTCGCATTGTATTAACATATATATAAATGTTCGTTTATGTACATGTGTGTATGTTACTGATGTAGAAGATGTAGCAACGGCAAAGATTTAAAAGTGGTCCAATAACCAAGAACTTTTAACCCATAAAATTAAATCGATAAAATGTTCAAAATCTCACTGTTTATTACTTATCTCCTTAACACTTAGCCCCGACGCACTACAGCAGGAGATGGATCGACCATGATAATTCAGGGGCAGTGCCAGGTTACCTTGGCGCAGTCAGGCGCCACGCTAATCTGGCACTACCCTTGAAATATCATGGTCGACCCATCTACCGCAACTGGTACACAGTCGTTAGGTGACACCTCCAAGATTTTGGAAATGCTTCCTTGGGGTTGAATGGGTTAACGCAAGAACACAATCTCAACATACAAAAAGTCCCTGTTCCCTGAAGTCGTTATTGCATGAGAAATGATAATAGCAAGATAAAATCGGGAGAACGTCGAACACTCACTCACCTGTCCCACCAGAATAGCCACGTGTAAACCGGGTCCACATGACTGCGAGGTACTCCTTGACGAAAAAAAACACCGCTCAGATTTCAACCCACAGCACAAGCAGTATTTTCATAAACACTGACACAGTGTGTCGTCTTCGAAAGTCCCATTTCTACCCTCTAGGGAACAAACTCAAGTTAATAATAATATGACGTCAGTGTTGTCCTCGAAATTCCAATTCCAGAAAAATTCAAAAATGTAACGTCAGTGCCGTCTTGGAGAATTCAATTCTGCAAAAATTCATCACATTCGTCCCCTCTTGTCCAGTTCCATTCCAAATAAATTCATGAACATGACGTTGGTCTGGTCCCGTTCTAGAAAAGTTCAAGAATATGACGTAAGTACTGTCGTCCTAAGTCTCCTTCTTGAGAAATGCGTGAAACGACATTAGTCTGTCCCGTCTCAAGTCCAATTCCAAATAAATTCACGAATCTGATGCTGGTCGCATCGGTGTGTCTTTTTCGGCTCCGTTTTCGACCCCTGCTCACCAAGATGAAAGTAGTTCAAACTGCTGGGAAAAAAAGTCCTACCCCGCTTAAGAAAATGTCATTTAACCCTTTGGTTGTCGGTAGCGCTATTGGTCGTGGTGATTCCTGCAGGAATCACCACGACCAATAGCGCTACCGACAACCAAAGGGTTACCCATCAGCCGTGCCACCTACTTTGTCAACTATTAATTCATTATTCCGTTCTTCCATGACAGCAGATGGTCTTCAAAGGTGCCATCAGTTGTCTTTTTCGAAAGTTTTAAAAATATTCACTCATGCAGAGAAGGTTCGCAAGTGCCTTTTGCGGCAAACTCTACCTTTAACAACTCTACCTTTATCTGAAAATTCACTCATGCATAGAAAGTTTACAATACAAGCTGCGGCAAACTGTCCTCAGAAAATCTTCTTTTTTTTTTAAATCACTAATAGGGGCGTTTCTGTTGCGAACCGTTTTTTCGACAAGTTGTTTCAAAATTCACACGAAGATAAATAAACCAGTGCCTCCCTTACACATACTCAACGAAATTCGGTGCGAATAATTCTTCAAAGTCAATGACCTCGGTGCACAAGGGCAAATGGGTCTCGGCTGACACTGCTGACCCAAAACCGAAGAGCCATGAAAGTGGTTTGCTACCAGACCAATAAAATCAACCTCTTTGACGAACAGATGCTCTGTGGATATCAGAAGTCGGTCAGAACTGCAGGTGTTTGAACGAAAATTGTGGATTAAAAGCCCGCACAAACATGCGATATCGCATGTTAGTCCGGACTTTCAATCCATTGTTAACGTCCAAAAAACGTTTTTGATCTTTCTAATTTCATCAGTTATGTGTATGCCGACTACTCTGTCACCGCCCTGGAACTATCAATCACGGTCGACTGAGCTGCTTTGTACCTGTGTGCCACAGCCGGAGCTCAGCCAGTGGGTTAATGAATTCTCTGCGTCCAGGTAGCTCAATGAACACGGTGCAGGTCTGAAACAGTTAACCCGTTCAACCCTGACAAGACATAGCAAGATATGGATCGACCATGACAGGCCAAGGGTGATGCCAGAATTGAGAATAGCTTGGCGCCTATAGGCGCCAAGCTATTCTGGCATCACCCTTGAACTGTCATGGTCGATCTGTCTCCTGCATGGCAATGCAGTCTCCAGGTGACAACTGCAAAATTTTGAGATTTCGGCCTTAGGATACAATGAGTTAGTAGTTGCTGTGCACAAAGGTGGCTCAATGCAACACAGTGGAAGACCGAAACAGTTCAGGCGGCTACGCGTCGGAGCGAAAGAGAGCTAAAGTAACGGCCGGGTTGTCGGTTCAAGCCCCTATCCTGGCCCCGGTAGCTGGGCCCGCAATCCTGGGGGAAAATACGTGCTTCTTCACTGGCATGTGTCCGTTGAAAGATCCTGAGAAAGTGGCACAGTTGCAGTGCGCCTGAAATGATTAGTGTTCCGGTCGTACTCCCTGTCCCCCCATAAACCACCCGTTAGAGGGCCGTCCATTGTAACTCCGGTCCCCAGGACGTTAAACCCCGAACAACCGAAACAACCTACAGTGCACGGCTATTATTCTGTGCGTCCAGTCCAGGTAGCTCAATGAACGCAGGTTTGAATAAGTTAATAGATTCTGTGCATCCGGCTAACTTAACCCGTTCAGTGCTGGTTGACGCAGATTGCGTTTCTGCAGTTTTTGTTAATTCAACACCAAATACTCTGGCTGCCACAGGAACACGATTCAAAGTGGTGTCAGCAAGAGGCATAGATCCTCATGAGCCCCCGCGACTGCGGGGGCTCATGAGGATCTATACCTCTTGCAGCTGGGTGGTGTTCAGACTTTCTCGGCACTGAACAAATTAACCCTTTCAGCCCTCAAATTTTGGAGGTGTTCCCTAACGACTATGTACCAGTTGCAGGAGATGGCTTGACCATGATAATTCAAGGGTACTGCCAGATTGGCCTGATAGCGCCAAGCTAATCTGGCACTACCCTTGAATTATCATGGTCAAGCCATCATCTCCTGCTGTTGGGATCGGCGGCTAAAACAAAAAGGGTTAATTTGCACCATGGCAAAAACGGATAAACCTGTGGCTGTCGGTAGCGTGGTGGATTTTTTTTTTTTTTTTTTTTTTTATTCCTGCAGGTACCATTTCGACAAAAGGTTTTTGACAGCAAAATGGCTCATGACACGTGTGCATCCATATGGTTCAGTGAACACAGCGTGTGCCTGGTTGGTTAGTTCGGGTTTAACGTCCACAGCACCGAGGTGATCATGGACGGCCCTGACGGGCGGGTTATGGGGGAACAGGGAAATCTATTGCCTATGGAGTACGACCTGAACACTGATCAACTCAGGCGCACTCCAACTGTGCCACTTTGATTACCAGGACCTTTCAACGGACATGTTATTGAACAAATCCGTCCCCGCCCCCCCTCCCCTCCCCCTGGATTGTGAGTCCAGGTACCGGGGCCGGGACGGGTTCACCCTTTTAAAGTCGGTAGCGATAAAACTTTTACCCACAGCTATATTGTTAATAAATTATGTGCATCCAGGTGGTCCAATGAACACAGTGCGGAACCGAGTGGGTGGACCCTTTCGATGTCGCTCGCGTTTTTGTCGAGATGGTTTCTTCAAAAACCACGTCGCCAAAGAACGCTACCGACAGCCAAATGGTTAATAATTCTCACAGACACAGGACAGGGCTGAAAGGGTTAAACGTTTTTGTGCATCCAGGCAGCTGAATGAACACAGTGCGTCTAGGATAGCCAGTTCTTTCATTCATGTTGGCAGGTCTTTCGCCGAGTCGAGTTACCTGTCTAGCCACACCGTCGTAAATTTCAAATAGCGTAGTTCAGCCATCATGATTTATGTAGCCGATGGCCCAGTTTCGCCGCGCGTAACACAAGACCGGTATTGTCTTGTCCGTGAGAGTAACAAAAATTGCTGAGGTACAGTGTGATTTTCAAGAGCATGCTGTCAGCTGCTGCGGTTTTGTTTTTGTTGTTTTGTGGGGGGTTTTGTGGGTGTACACCACTGACTGTATTTGTTGTGATGGTCTCATCAAAGCTTTGGAACTCTTTAATGTACAGATATATATATACAAAGCGCACATGCTCAGGGGTCAGTTGCATGAGTGAGCTTAGTCCTGAGCCAGCCACTAAGCAAGGTGCTCCGCTACAGCAGAGCACCTTGCTTAGAGGCTGGCGCAAGAATAAAAACTCGCTCATGCACGCGGAGACCTCGCGCTGGGACCATATGGCGTTGAGGCGCGTCCCTTGGGTGGTGGATAGGGGGTCCCTCGTGAAAGGGGTGCACCGAATGAAATAAGGTGCCGTGAACCAACATGGTCTAAGGGAAGGTGACCCCGACAGAAAACCCCTGGTCCTCCTAGTATGGGGGTTGGGCGTGGGGGTAGCTTCCCCACCCTGCAAAAAAGGAAATAGCTACAAAAACGCCGACGAAAAGACTAACAGTAATTCCTTTCCTGGAGGAGGAAGGCTTCTTCTACCAGAAGACTTAAGCAGACATTAAAAGACTGGGAACCACCTGGAGTAGAATCGAAGGAGAAGCACAGGACAGGAGTTGCTGGAGGTCTCTCGTCGACGGCCTATACCCGGGTAGGGGTGACAGGCGTAAGTAAGTAAGTAAGTATGCACGCGGAGACAGGAACCTTGCAGCCAAAGTTGCAGAGATCGTGATCTATACGAATTACACTGTAGTAAACCTACTCCTAAAGTGATCGTCAGCTACTGACCTGCAAGTGGAACAGAGTGTCATGCACGGCAGCCGAGGTAGCAACTTACTTGCTACTCCAAAAGTGAAGGTCGACCGCAGACCTTCAAATGGTAGATTCTCATGAGCTTCACAGGCAATGCCTCAACACACCTGGATTAACTAGTCCTCTAGTGAACATCAACCACAGATGCGAACGAGCCTCATTCTCACAGGCTGAGTGTACACTAACACAAGCGTTTCTCAGCAAGAGGCATACATCCTCATGAGCCCCCGCGTATGTGGGGGCTCATGAGAATCTATGCCTCTTGCTCTGCAAGCCTTCATCTACTTACCTCATGAGAGGAAGTGATAATTGCATACTACGACTCGCAGTCTAAACGAAACCTCTCAGCGGAAAGGCATGGATCGAAAGTAGTTCTAAAGCACACCTGTGTTTTCAGCGAAGCGGGGAGTCGAAACCAGCCGACCGTAGCGAAGTTACATCACTCCCTGGGTCGGCAGGTACGGAAGGGTAAGCCAGCATTCCACTGAAGCGAATCCCCCCATCATTTTCCTCAGCCTCAGCCGAGACGGATTGTTTCATCGCTCAGAAACCATAAACTAACGTCCCAATTGGCCACTGTTAGTGTAAGCGGCGACTCCACGCAGTTTCTCTTCAGTCTGAATGAAGTGTCGAGACAAATAGTTTTTGACAACCAATAGTGTGAGCGCGCGGTCAAATGTGCATCGACTCAGGACTACCAGAGAAACGTTGACCCCTCACTTGCACATATACAGCCGCCGTTACTGTGAACAGTACCGACGGCTTCGTGCACTTGGGGTTAACTTTGAATAATTTAGCACCTGTGTGCAGTCAGATGTGCATCGACTTTGTTGTGTAAATTCAGTCTTGTAAAAAGAAAAATTAGCCGACCTTTGCATTTTGAAAATTCCTATTCGATACGGTCTTTGCTAACCAGGACTAACATGGCACTAGCGACAGACGCAGCAGACCCTCATGTGTTCTTAACATTAATGTCTGTTCCTATGGCCGAGGGCTCCGGCAACTTGGCGGGAAATGTACACGATACCACTGTGTATACACGTATGGCTTCCTCAAAACAGCACTGAGTGCTGGTCTCAGCTCAGACGTTACGCACATCACACACAAGCACAATTGGTGACACAACTCCAATCACAAACCGGTTGTCTCCCACGATTACTGCCATGATTTATCAGCGCAGCAATCCAGGGAGACAACAAGTGGACTATAATCAATCAAGGTGTTTCGTTTTTTTACACACCAGAAAACCTACAACCCTACAAACCATAGTAGTTTTGGGGTTGTTTTGGGTTTTTTAATCTTCAAACCAAAAGAGGCGACATGCCTCACCGACTTCACACAAAATATTTCACAGTCGGTCAAAGCGGTTTTTTGCAAGACTGCGATCACACAACGTCAGTGCACATCTGACTGCACACAGACTTTGAATTATTAATATTAACCCCCGTGTTCATGCAGTCACCGGAACTGTGAACAATGTATAAGAGCGTTAGCCCATTTAGCCCCGAGTCCCTACAGCATGAGATTGATTGACCATGATAATTCAAGGGTAGTGCCACATCAGGCGCCAAGCTAATCTGGCACTACCCTTGAATTATCATGGTCAATCGATCTCCTGCATCTGGTACAGAGTCGCTAGGCAACACCTCCAAATTTTGAGAAATGGGACCTTTGTGCTAAAAGGGTTAAACTAACATTTCCGGAGACCGAATATCCAGCGCACTCAGACTACAATCGAGCAAAGTGCACGTTCCTACGTACATCCCGAGGCGACCATCCGAGTGCCAACACAGGTTGAAATATTCATCTTTTACTAATTAAAATTCAATTCTAACCGCCGTGAAATCACCGTCATTTCTACCACATCGCTGCCTCGCCAAGCAAAGTACACACCTTTCGTTTCTTCAACACAAACAGCACACAACAATGGTATCCCACATCAATCCATCACTGCACACAAATTGTTTCTCCTTTCAAACGCCGTATACCACGGAGCGATACGAGAATCGATGCCTCTGATTGGTCGGGTGGCCGGGTAATAATGAAAAGCAAGCTGCACGGCGCACGTCTCGCACACAAACTCAAGTTCCCGTCATATCTCTCTCTTTCCACTTCAACTGCCAAGTCTTAAATCGACCCCCCCCCCCCCCCCCCTCTCCCGTGTTAAACAGACACAGATCCTCATGAGTCACTTCCATTCATAAGAGATGGTCACAGAACAGAATGTTTACCTCAGGTCGCAAGGTCTCGTCAAAATCGACGGTATCTGAATTTCAATGGTCCATTTACATTAATCAATAATTCTATGGTCAATTTGTATCCGTGTCTCTTTAATGGAGTAGATGATAGGAGTTTCAACATTAAACTATACATCGATCACTACGCCAACAGACTAGAAACTTTTCCACTCTTTCACGCCATCCAACTGCAAGATAGATCGTCCTGGGCGCAACGCAACTGCGGTGGCTCAAGACGATCTATGCCTCTGCTTGCCACCAATTTCGTCTGTGGACCTCGCAAGGAGGAAGTCATCAGACCATCAGCTGGACATATCCTAGTAACGTGTAACCACTCAAGACGTAAAAACAGTTTAGCAAAAGATTACTGCTGAGCCTGACTGGCCAGTTCGAAATCTAAACGCCCGGGGGGTAACGGGACGAGTGGAGGGGTGGATTGAGGGTGGGGTGAGGTGGGAGAGGGGGTGGGTCCCGAGAGAATGATAGGGGTCCAAGTCCGAGGGGGTGGGACAAGAAGCCAGCGGGAGGAGGAAGGAGTTAAGGGAGAGGAGGTGTGTGAAAGTTTGAGGACCTTTGACAGCAGGTGTTGAAGAAATGAACTAAAAGTCACTGAAGGTGTCCATAAATTGACTGTTCAATGTTTTATAGAACAATGGAAACAGCTGTGCGCCGGTCTGTGGTTTTTGGACCTTACAGCTCGAAGCTTCAAGTCGCAAAGTCCAAAATCACACATAAGCACACAAATAATAAACGCGATTCGGCCGTTTCCGCTTGAAGAAAACTTGGGACACAGATGTCGTATCTGTTGGTTGGTTAGTTCGGGTTTAACGTCCACAGCACCGAGATGATCAAGGACGGCCCTGACGGGCGGGTTAAGGGGGACAGGGAAATCTATTGCCTATGGAGTACGAACTGAACACTTATCAACTCAGGCGTACTCCAACTGTGCCACTTTGATTTACCAGGCCCTTTCAACGGACATGCTATTGACATGCTATTTTCCCCCTGGATTGTGAGTCCAGCTACCGGGGCCGGGACGGGATTCGAACCCACGACCCGGCGATTCCCTTCGCTCTCCTGCTCCGACGTTTAACCGCCTGAGCTAGTTCGGACTCTGTCGTATCTGTAAACTCTACTCTGGTTTTACGTGACTTTTTACAGCATGTGTGCTGACTCGACAGGTTTAAAATCACAGACCAGTAGCCAACTGCACGCGTGCTATAGCGGAGCACCTTCCTTAGTGCTGGCGCAGGACTACGCTCACTCATAGCGATTGCTTAGTGGCTGAAACAGGACTGAGCTTACCAATGCAACTGAGGTCCATGCTCAGAGGCTGGCGCATGACTAAGCTCACTCAAGCGACTGGCCACTGCAGCACATATCGACTAAACTACGATAGAATTCGGACAGGTGATTGCTAGCTATTTTGTAGCTTCAGGTTGTGCCTGAAGCCACCAAACAGCTATCAATCACCATCATATAGTCGGCACAGTTGTCCTCCCAAAAAAGGCGTGAAAGTCTTATACGGGACGGAGATGGCAAGTCTGGATAAGTGACTGGTCGATATTATAACAAACAATGGAAACCGATTGCGCAAGTGTTGAGACTAAGAGCATTAGCGAGTATTTAATGATCTCTTGTGTTGATTGAATGCAAAAGGTGTTGACACTTGTCTGCTTGGGACGAGGGCTTATTTTGACACCAGTAAAGGTTTGTGCTTTTGGACCTTCGGGCTGTCTGACCTAAGGTCTAAAATCACAGCCTAACACACAGAACAGCACTGGGTCAATACTTGTCCAATAAAAAAAAAAAAAAACTAATCTTTAGTGAACGATCATTCATACTCTGAAATGGTCATAGCGAATCCCAGATCCCACTTCATGGTTGTCGGACCAGACTAAACATAGACCCCCCCCCCCCCACACACACACACACACACACACCCCTTTCAATCCCCCCACGAAGTGTAATTCTAAAAGTACCCGACAAAGTTGATGGAAAGTTTACACCAACCCTTTTTGGCTTTCTCTCACCCCTCTCTACCCGAAAACCGTCAAAACAAAAGCATGCTAGCTCTCAGACAGACCATGCCAAACTTTCAAAAGGCACAGATTCTCACGGGTCCCTGCAGCTACAGGGTCTCGCACGAACCAGTACCTATTGCTGTTAGAGATCGGTCCCATATGATCCTCAAATAAAAACAAATTTATTTAAGCTAAACGACTACTGTGTTTCTTTAACTCATTCTACCCCAACACCGAAATCCCCAAATTTTGCCGTTGTCTGATGAAGACTACATTGCAGTGCAGGACACAGATCGACCATGATAGTTCAAGGGTGATGCCAGAATAGCTTGGCGCCCATAGGCGCCAAGCTATTCTGGCATCACCCTTGAACTATCGTGGTTGATCCTTATCTTGCTGTGGTGTGTCTGGGGTAGAATGAGTTAAAATTGTCATCACACTGACAACCCATACCATCTTCGAGAGGCATAGATTTCCATTAGCCCCTGCGGAGACAGAGGCTCACGAGACTTTATACCCTTTGTTGATATAGATCGGTCTCTTATGGTCCTCAGATCATGAGATGTGGATAAGGTTATCCGAGTTAAATCTACATCTACCTCTTTAAAATTTATATCGCTGACAACCCATACCATCTGCAAGGGGCATCCATGAGCCCCTGCGAATGCAGATTACATCAACCCCCACGCCCCCCCCCCCCCCCCCCCAATCCGTCCTCCACCTAAAACAGTCTAAACAAAAACACCCATCTCCTTCTTCGCCCAAGCGTCCTCGAAGTCGTAACTTATTACGCGAAATTGTGTGCTGCGATCTCTCAGCATCTCTTTACAGTTGCCGCGCCCATAAGACAATGTACTGGGTCTCAGGTGCGTGAGTGAGCTTAGGCTTGTGCCAGCCACAAAGCATGGTGCTCCGCGATGCACCTTGCATTGTGGCTGGCGCGGGACTAAGCTCACTCGTGCAACTGTGCCCAAGTCCCCATAGCGCATAGCTTCAATCTGCAATAGGCATAGACCCTCACGGGCCCACAGATTTGATTACTTGAAAACCTGTCCCCTATCCGCCTACAAATATTAAAATTTGCATCTGAGTTGCGATGCGGCAGAATTCAAAGGACATCGACGCTGCAGTAAATGACATTATAACTGTATTCCTAGGACTGCTTAGCAACATGCTGACTCAAAGCAAAGTTCTATGTAGGATAACAGAAATAAATACATGTACTCTCAGTTGTTTCAGTGGCAGCTGCCGAGGTTTAAATACTATATACCCCCTGCCGAGCAAAAGTGAAGCATATCCAACTGCATGATGCACAGATCCTCGTGCGCCGCCGCAATAGCAGAGGCTCACGAGGAACTATGCCTCTTGAGGATCTATGGCGCTTGGACGGATGGGGTTAGCCCCGAGAACGCAATTTCAAAATTTTAGAGGCGATGATGACTATATAGATAGTACCGGTTGCTGACGACTGGTCGACGATGATAACTCACGGGCCGTGCCAAATTAGCCTGGTGACGCCAAGCCAATCTGGCACTTACCTCTGACAAATAAAATTAATTATCACAGTCGATCCGTCTCCTTCTGCAGTGCGTCGGTGCTAAATGGGTGAACAGCACCTCTTCAAACAAGCAGTTAAAACGCACAGCACATGTACAGGGTGGTACGCCAAGTCCTTTTTTCCACCAAGTATTTCTTACACACTGGTTGTCTTCTTCGAATCGCTGCACTCTGCGCAGCGAATCGAAGGAGGCAACCGGTGTGTCTATTTTTTATTCCTCCCACCCACGGGATTTCAGTCCCAACCCCCCCGGGGCGATGAGCGGATGGGAAAATAGCGCGTGCGCTCACGAGTGGACAAAGTTTACCTACTTAACTCCAGCGCTCTAACGCCGATAGCTACCTCCCAGTGAGCAGAAAAGGAATACAATGACAACTGATACAACCAAGCAAGAGGCATAGATTCTCATGAACCCCTGCAAATGCAGAGGCTCATGAGGATCTATGCCTCTTGCAATTAAAGTTCCTGATTTGACGCATAGCAACTATCGCACATCAACTAAGAAAATCTCCCCTGTCTTAGCAAGCAGAGACGACAATGCATCACCGTTAAAAGAACTTCATTATTATTTGACTGATTTTGTGCAAGGAAGAGGCGTGGGTTCCCACGAGACCCTGCGGGCTGCTGGGGCTCATGAGTAGCCGCGCCTCTTGCAGATGGAAGAAGGATACGGGTGAGTGGACACAGTTTGCCTTCACCAGACACCGCGAGTGCACTCAAGTGTGACGGACCGCATCCAAGTGTCCTTGAGGTGAGGTGTGTTTGGGAAGAAGAGGAGATGAGAGTTTTGGGGGTGGATGGGAGGGGGCAGGGCTGTGGGAGGGGATGGGGTGGGGGAGATCTATGTGTAGTTTGTGTACGTTTGTGCGGTGTGTGTCAGGGGGTGGGGAGCAGGAAACAGAGAGGGTGTGATGGCGTAAAACTGAGACTGTGCGAAGTAAACCACGTAATTTCGTAAAGCACATTTCCACCAGAAGAACGCATCTTCTCTTAACCCCTAAAGCCTTGAAAGATCATCACGGGATGTGGATTGACCATGATATTTCAGCGTTTGGTATCAGAATAGAGGCGCCAAGCTATTCTGACACCAACTTTGAAATATCATGGTCGACCTGTCTCCAGAACTGTGATACAGACTTCAGAGGATATCTGCAAAAATTTTCATAATTTCGTCCTCAAAGCGTAAGAAGTTAAAATAGTGTCCGTTCCGAGCGTCTATAGCGGGGTGGGAAACACGGCTGCGCTGAAAAATTGAGAATGAAATCTAAGACATCAGCCATGTACCTACCACGTGCGCATCTTACAGAATCAGTTAGAGAGAGAGAGAGAGGGAGAGATGTCAACACCTACCACAGCGTACAAACTGAACAGACATGGGGGCAGTCTACCTGCTTTTAAATCAGTCTGACAACGAACATCAAGCAAATCTCTTGCGCACACCTATGGGGAAAAAAACTTCGTCCACCTAAACTAACACAGTAAATTTAGATTTCAGCAAGAGACATAGGTCCCCATGAGCCCCCGCAATTTGCGGGGGCTCATGACGATCTATGTCTCTTGCAGATGGGTGGTTTTCGCACCAAGGTGTTCCTGCCGTGCTACATGTGGGGCCGAGGCAGAAAGAAAACCAACTCCACGGGGGAAAGAGCAAAACACACAAAGCAAGGGCAAAAAGTTAAGCAAACACGAAAAAGGGAAACATAGGGTTTTGTGTGTGTGTGTATGTATGTGTGTGTGTGTGTGGTGAGCAACTTGTGCAGTATGTTTCGTAGATTTCGGATGAACAGGACAACGGAAATCTCGTTTTCTCAAAATATGGACACCGAGTCAGTATTACAGTAACACCTGTTGTGAGCAACCTTGAAAGACATACTATCTCATGAGACGTCTTGAACTGAAGGGGGAAAAGATGTCACCTGTCATTAAAGACCACCATTTATGCTGACGCCACCTAAATGATGGTCATTAATGACAGGTGATAGATGTGTCAAAACAGGTTCTGTTGTAGTCCATTTTAAAATGTTGGCAGAGAGAGAGACAGAGAGCATTACCTCAATTTCAAGTTATTCCTAGAATTCGCAACAAACTAGTTTTATAGCAGACTCAAACTAAATGCCACCCAAAGCAACCAGTTTCATTATTCTTCGATAAAATATATTTTCGGAAGAAGAAAGGCTAGTCAAAATCTGCCTCAATCCTTATTTCTCGCTACCACAGATAAGTTCTGTATAACTGTGTTGCATACTGAGAAAATAAAATAATAGCCCATATTCGACTCAAGGACTGACATTGACAATGGATCACAAAAGGATCTTTGTCGAAGAAATTTGACTACACTGCTACTCCTCAATACTTGTTCTTTTCGAGTAAACCTTACCGGAAGCTTAAAAAATATTTTAAAAAAAAAAACACGATTCGCAACCCTGATAACTAGTAACAATGCGTTCACATCATCAAGCCCCTTCAGTCTGAACGAGACACAGAACCTCATGAGTACCTGCAGCCTAGACCAAGATCCTAATCAACTTTATTTTAGTCTTCTTTGTCGCGTGACCAATACACTGGGTTTTTTTTAATAAATATGTGCTGGTCTGTGATTTGGACCTTACGGCTGTTAGGATGAAAATCACAGACCAGCACTCATTTGATATCGGGTGTGCACAACCCTGCGCACGGTGTCACGTTAGCAATCGTGCACCCTTGATCCCATTCTATCAAACACTGTCCAGAAAGTTTGTCGTACGCATAGATTTACATCCCATAGGGACACATGAGAATTATACGCATCTTGCTGAATAGCACAGTACAATTTGCATGCGTTACTGGAGGTGTGGGAGGTGGCGGGGCATTTAATAAACGACACGAGCGTGCGATAGGAACGTGGCCATAATAATAATGTACCGCTTCAGCCTTGGGGGCCGCATGCTACACGGAACGACCACTAACCACCCTGCAGTGGCGGAATCCAGAAATAAACTGAGCCATGACTCTGGACGTGCTGGGGCTCACGGGGATCTATGCCTATTGCAATGAGCAATAGGCACTGCCAACTTACAATACTGTGAATAGTTTTATTTGTGTTGGGGTAGAAAATGGAAAAGGTAGGCCCCCTTATTACCTCAAAAAGGGATTAGGCCAGATTCCGATTAAGTGTCAAGATAAGGGACTTTGCATGAACACAGCCAGGGGACCCTGAAAAGCAGGCACGGCCTGATATAGGTGTATGCTGTAACTACAGGAAAGTACAGCCCCTTACGTCTAAAAGAGGCATAGACTCTTCCCTGCAGCGAAGGTGCTAACCCTTATCATTCGGAATAAACCAGTGTGTGAAATACGTTTGACTAAAATAATTCCATTGTGGTGCCAGAATAGCTTGGCGCCTCTAGGTGCCAAGCTATCCTGGCACCACCCTTGAACTAAAGCCATTGGTCTATATCCTTATCTGTAAGTATTATAAAGTAGCTTGCATATGGCAGTGTACAAATTTGAAGCTTTTAACCTCAGTATGATATGGGTTACATAATTTTGAGAACACATGTCAAAACTGAAAACTACAAGTAGGACCTGTGGAACAAAAGTTCTTGAGACATAGATCGGCCAATTTCCAACCCTAAACTGTGCTATCAGTCCATGTCTTATGACTTATGTGTTTTTTTTTTTCTTAAGTACTATTTTTTTGTATAGGAAGAAGAGTACATTTATACAGTTGAGGGAAGAAATGTTTGTAAGACGTGAATAATTTCTTGTCAACAGCTGAACGGATACAAAGGTCCACAAATCAACAATTGTTCACTGCATTTTGGGTTTGACTTTTCACACAGCACTCTTCATGCGCATTCGCACAGAGTTTATGTAAATTAACCCTTTTCATCCCGATAGATACAACTGACTATAATAGTTCAAGGGTGGTGCCAGAATAGCTTGGCGCCTAAGGCACCAAGCTATTTTGGCACCACCCTTGAATCGAAATGACTGATGAGTGATCTATCTGCTAATCTGTAATGTATCATTCTCAGGACCAAAATTTAAAAATATTCAGCCTCAGGGTGTAAACTGTAATGGGTTTATGACGTGAAACTTTGTCCGATGTTTGTCTTCTGTGTGCATACATGTTTCACGTTAGCATTTTGTTAGGTTCAGCTTGAGGCGCTCTGCGTCTGAGCAGTATCAGTTTTATTAAACTTGACGCTAACAACACATTTTAACTTCATATGTTACACACTGTGCAGCACAAGTAAAGAACCTTTTTTTTTTAAACTCTGGACAATTTACACCATTCCTATAGCATAGTTTCCACCCCCCCCCCCCCCCCCCCCCCCAGCAGGAGAAGATAATATATTTTACTTTTTTGGCTCCGCGTTACCACTCTTTCAGTTCGCCACCTCAACACACAGCCATACTAAGTCACTAACAGGCCAACATTTCACAACCTCCTCGCTCTGAGGCAAACCGAGACCAAAGTCAGTGAGGGCCAGCCCTTGGCAGCAAGAGGCATATGGTCTATGCCTCTTTTGCAGCTGGCTCGGGCTTGCTGGACGACTGGTTTCACCAAGTGCTGTATACTGTAGCGAAGATATGCGGCTGTCTCCGTCTATTATGATTAGCTACCTGGAGGGGCGATGAATTTTCATAATGTACAGTCGCACATACAGGTCATGACACCGCTGGGGTCATGGAGGAATTCTTTGCACGGAATACCTTACCCCCACCCCCCCCCCCCCCCCCCCCCCCCCCCCCTGCTTGTGACCTCAGCCAATGCAAGTCTAAGTGATTTCGCTGGTAGGAAACTGTTCATAGTGGAGCAATCTGTTCATAGTGGAGCAATGAAACATTTCTTCTTTTTTTTGTAATTTCGATCAATCTCAACTATAGTGTACTGTTTTTGTTTTGCTATTTTGGACAGGTCTTAAGGTCCAAAATCACTGACCACCACGCAGGCAAAACGAAAGCAGTGTGTGGTGACTCGTGAACATTGACTCATGAGCATCTACACCTCCTGCCAGGCAAAGCAGACTTCACACCAGACAGAGTGTGTACAGAGCAACAGCACTGACAAATGTAACCCCACCTGTTCGTGGAAGACAGAAGTAAAACGACACCAACAAGAGGTATACATCCCCGCTGGAAAAACTCATGAGGATGTATGCCTCTTGAAGATTGGTAGATTTCGCTAAAACAGTGTGTCCAGAGGTTTATGGAAAGTCAAATAGCGAGCTTTATCTTATGCCCAGAACTGCCATTCAAGCATGGCTCAAGAAAATAGGGGGCGGGGAATGTGGGTGGGTGGAGGCCAGGGAGCGCTGGCGTGTGGTGAAAAAGGGCTGTGGGAGGATTAGGAAGGGCCAAGGCGATGGGGTGCCATATACATGTATATGTATGGCCATTTCAGGCTGGGTGCCTGTGGCTGTTATAAAACCATGTGTGAAAAGACCTTTTGCAGGCGTGTAGTTAAGGGTGTGTGCGTGTGTGTGCATACGGCAGTGTATGCCAAATCCAGACTAAATCCTTTAGTTTAATCAACTGTTTTGCATTATCTCATTCAGCCCAATGCACGTACTTCCCACATTTTGGAGGCATCATCTAACGACTATGCACCTGTTGCAGGAAATGGATCAACCGTGATAATTCAAGGATAGTGCCAGATTAGCTTGGCGCCTGTTGGCGCCAAGCTAATCTGGCGCTACCCTTGAATTGTCATGGTCGACCCATCTCCTGCTGTAGTGTGTCAGGGCTGAATGGGCTAACAATACACTGTAGGTGTTCAGTTCCGCAATACAATACTATCAACCCGAAATGAACCTGTACAGCAAATGACATATAAACTTCCATGGAGACATAAGAAAACTCAAAACATGTCAAACATGAACAGTCCATGAATCCAGAACTATAAAATCTTGTTCTGACCATCATATTCATAGACACACACATGCAGAAGATTAAATTCTGAAATGAAGTTGTTGATCTCGAGCGATCTGCATGAATTTATGAAAGGAATAGACTTCTGATGAACTAATCAATATGCAGCTGCTCACCAGGATCTGTGAAGATTGCTGACTTCACTTAGGCCATATCATACTGAGGCTAAAAGCTGCAAATCTGTACACTGCCATATGCACGCTACATTATAGTACTTACAGACAAGGATATATTGACCAATGGCTTTAGTTCAAGGGTGGCGCCTAGAGGAGCCAAGCTATTCTGGCACTAACTTTGAACTATTTTAGTCAAACTTATTTCACACATTGGTGTATTCCAAATGATAGGGTTAAACTTTAAAGCATGACATACAGTGCTACAAGCTATGGATGAATGACTGAATGACAGTTCAAGCGTGGTGCCAGAATAGTTTGGCGCTGGAAGCGCCAAATTATTCTGACACCCCCTTTGAACTATTATAGTATTATGATTCAATCATTCTCCTGTAGTGCATTAATGTATTCAGAGGAGTCACAACCCTAAATCTAGGACCTTTGACCCTAGGGCCCACAGCAGAGCTGTTAAGACTTTTTGAACGTGAACCTTTGATCAAAAGTTTGCAGCTACAGCTGCGCTGTGAGGAGAAATGGACAAAAGCAGGTGCCCCACAAATGTAAGTCAAGGTAAAAACAAGAAAAAGAATGAAGAAGGTGTGGGCTGGCCTGCAATTCAGGGCCTAATGACTGTACGCTGTAACGTCCAAAATCATAAACCAGCACATAGATCTTTTCCACATATGCACAGAATCACAGACCACTCGACAGTTTCAAGATGCCATTTGTGTAAAAAGAAAAATAACAGACACTAGCTAAGCTTTGCCCACAAATCCACACAGTCACCTCACTGACAACACAGGTATGCGTTCAAACTTTCCAGTCTGTGCCTCTAGCATGACACACACAGAAAGAAAACCGCAATCAGACTAGAGAACACATTTACCAGTAAGCAGTGAATGTTGCTACCAGTTGCACAGTGCAATGATCTGTATTATTTACATGAAATATAAGAAGTAACCGACGAGCAAACTATGTGATATAATTCAAGTCTAGTAATTTGAATGATGACACATTTCTTTGCTCGTCAGCATAATACAAATTACTCCCACAGTGAAACTTATCATATATCAAGTCGCAACACACCAGTATTTTCAAGTTACAAAGGTAGACATTAGAACTGACCAGGAGGAGATTATAATCTGACCACAGCTGTCACCAGTATCAACACTCAAGATCACATCACAGCAAATAAGCAATAGTCTTAGTAGCAATAGGTTTCATAAGTTTTCACCTGCTATTTATCTTGCAATGGTTGTCAAACTGCCTCATTCTTGAAAGGAATGTCAATAATAAGATACTAGTTTAGAACTAAAAACAGGATAGCAATGCAGGCTTTTAGAAAAACAATTTAGTGCTCAGGTAGCACATCCAATGCCAGACATCTTATAGCAAAGTCAGCAGTGAATACTTTTAAATCATAGTTTTAATGCCAACACACAAACTTTGAAAATACATGAACAGAAAGTATACTGTGTACAATTTGTAGTGTCCCAGTAGTGTTCCTGACTAAAGAGGAATGTCAGACTTGGAGCTACCATAATTTTTAAGGAACTTTCAAATAATGGGCAAGGTGACTGACGATGATAATTGAAGATCATTGTCTGATAGCCGCTCAGCTAATTAAACACTTCTGGAACTATCGTGGTCGATCAATCTTTTGATGCAGCTTGTAATGGTTGTATGGACTGCAAGTGATTGGAAGCCTTCTACTGGCAGTTTAAACAGATGTAACTGTTTAAATTTCGGGGCAGCCAACTGCCACAAGTGTTAGTGATTTCGACAAAACTTGGCTGCCTTTTCTTTCCCCCCGCAAGCTGCAGAAGGCAGAGCAAAAAAAACTGGCAGGCAAAGTAGCAGAGCACAGGTTAGGTTTTAAATGTCTGTGCAAGAGAGCTACACACTATCCCCCTCCCATCCCACGGTAGCGACTCGACACGGCTCGCACACACGCAATCGCAAAAACACACAACACATGCACGGTATCATGAAAACCAAACAAAACCTCGTGCAAAAAGTTGTTTGCCATCGTGGGAGACCTGAAATGAAGGTATAATCGGAAAGGTATGCACTTCTACTTCTGTCGGACAGAATAACCTGCTGCTCCGGCGAAGTGCACAGTATTTGGGAGCTATTTTTTGCTCTTTCACAAAGAAGCGATAGACAGATTCAGAGGCCAGCGGTTGGTTCTCTTGCGCACAGGTTTTCGGCTATGGGCCGAGTGAAGGAATGCGAGTCGATCTGTCCAGAAAAGCGAAGATCAAAAGAAAACAGACAATCACACGACTTACCTTACTTTCCCTGAAACTTATGATCACATATTCCGTTCGAAACAAACTCGAAATGATGCAAAATCCTCTTCACTTCGCTAGCACATCGGGCCCTTCGTTCAAAGATGGCGGTGAAACGCGAAGGCTACCGATCACGGCCGAAGTTTGCCGAGCACGTCCGGAAGTCGCTCGCTGCACCCTCGGGACACAATAAAGCCCGCCAAAACAGTCCCTCAGCCTGTCTCCTTTGTGTTGGAGAGGCAAAGATTCTCATAAGCGCAGCAGTTGCAGGGGCTAAAGAAAAGGTATGTTTATTGGACGTCGAAATACGCCAGTGTTGGGTACATTTTACTTTCTGAGTAAGGATGCCGAGAACTTGGATTATAAGCTTGTGAATGAAGAGGAGGGAGGGGGGTAGGCATTTAGGACACGGTGGGTAACCCAGCCCACAAATGCACGCGGCCACCGACACCATAGAGGTAATTCGCGCCAGCAAGAAACATCGACTATCATGAGCCCTCTCGCCCCGCTGGAGGCCTTGAGGATCTGTGCCTCTTGTAGATGTGTATTTTTTCTTTGCTTTTGGTACAGGGAGGGACTAAAATAGCAAACTATTGTGACAGCGTTCGGCCAGCCATCAGTTTATTTAACAAGTTTTATGGCGCTGCGAAGGTCAAGGAAACAAAACAGCTGGGTCAAGGAAATGACTATTCATTTGATAATTTTCGCTACAAGGACCAACGCTCAGTGGAGTAGATTGGGGTGGAGGGGGGGGGGGACTATTTCGGCACGAAAACAGGTCGGAAAACGTATTCGGGCTCAAAAAGGCCGCAGTCGTGCGCGGGCCGGCCACAAAGGCCGTCGTTAGGCCCGATGACCTTTGCTTAATGGGAAGCCGTTTTATTTATACAAGATCTGCCATATTTTTAAATAGAAGATTAGAAATATATATATTTCTAATCTTCTCTTAAGTTGAAAATATGGCAGATCTTGTACTGATGTGGGCCAGTTGTTGTTTTTTTTTTTTTTTCAATCTATTTTATTTTCTTGCCTTTTCTGTTGGGGGGGGGGGTTAATGGTTTTTGTTGTTGTTGTTGTTGTTTTGTTGTTGTTGTTTGCTGTCTGTCCGTACTGTATGTCTCTCTCCTTTAGCGTGCTTCTTTCGCGAAAAAAAACATTATGAAGTTGTTGCATAGTGTTTTTTTTTTTAAAAATCAAATCTGAAACTCGGTGACGATTTCACTGCCAAACTAACGTAAGACAACTTTGCTTGAACTTGTGGAAACTGACCTGCCAACTGAGATTAACTTGAAAGTCTGGACCCTGAACTGAACCGACTACCGGGACCTCAGTCTCAACTCTGTCCACTGAAACGGACTACGTAAGACAGTAAGTTTCAGTCGCAAGATCAGCTTGACTAGGCTCCGGCCGGTCAGTGTCGCGTTGCTTGTTTCTTCTGATTCTTTTTTTTTTTTTTTTTTTTTATTTATTTATTTATTTATTTTTAATTTGTGTGAGGCGTGATTTAGGCGCAGGAATGGTCCAGGGAAAATGTACTGTGTGCCAGTGAACCTCCAGTCAGTCAAGACTGCCGACGCCGGGTATTTCTTTCTGCGACCCCCGCCGTGAGCCGGATGGCCTTAGTTGCCTGCTCGGCGTTAAACCCAAATAACTAACTAACTAACTCTTTCTGCGATCGGAAAAGCCCAGAGGCGCTTCATATCATCCCTCAAGACTCGCGGAGCGCCGACGACGACACGGCCACGGTAGGTTTCGAAGTGATATCAACACTGGTCTGACTATTTCCTACTCTACCAAACCTCTTTTAATACTGACATGATAGAGGACCTGTGGACACATGACTAAGTGAAATGGTGCACAGAAAGA
>BTPG01000001.1:309242344-309317344 GCA_036245525.1 Semisulcospira habei | reverse complement strand
GACGCATTGGCAGATCTGCGAGACTCAGTTTTTCAATAGGAGATAATTAAACATCAGAATCATGTCAAAGACAAAAGGTAGAGACCATTGACAGCGAGGACATATAGAAGGACTTCATATAGAAGGGACTCTGTGGTTAAATTATTATGGGGTGTTAACTCATTCTACCCCAACACCGAAATCCTTAAATTTTGCCCCTGTCCTCTCAAGACTGCATTGCAGTGCAGGACACAGATCGACCCTTGAACTATCATGGTCGATCTTTATCTTCCTGTGGTGTGTCTGGGGTAGAATGTGTTAAAGCGCTTTTTTTTTTTTTGTGGTGTTAAATTGTACATGGGAAAGATGCGAAAACGCGGAGGCTGGGCTCTTCCAGACCCTCCCCAGCACATCTTCGTGACATTGATACGTAGTGTACATTAGACAGCTGTGATGGCTTCTCCGGAGATCTCGCTCGTCATTAGTTTCTACAACGGACAGCTGGACAATCGTGACTGACACTTTCTTGTAACAATGACTAAGCAAACAAGAAATGGATAATTATAGATTCTGTCGTCGTTGTTTAGGCCACATTGAGAGTAATTGTAAACCTTATCCTAGCCCAAGGCACCGATGTCAGTAAACATATCTATTTCAGTCTTTCCGCATTACGTTTCCGGTTTGCATTCATCCGATGCCGCGAGTTGACTTTCCTCACAAACCCAGCGGACAACTACACAGGTTCTATCATGGCTCGGCAAAGGTCTTGACTGACTTACTTTGCAACGTGACGTCCATATATTAAACTTACTGTGCCCGAGGTACGAAATACCCACATTTTGGAGTTATCCTCTAAGGACTGCATTACAATTCAGGAGACACTAGATGAGATCGACCATGATAGTTCAGTCAAGGGTGGTGGTAGAATAGCTTGGCGCCTATAGGCGCCAAGCTATTCTGCCACCACCCTTAAACTATCATGGTCGAGCCATATCTTGCTGTGGTGTGTCGCGGGAAGAATGAGTTAGATGTCAGACCAAGATTCTTCAGTAAATTATTATTGTTAACATCAGTATTGTGAGATGTTTGTACACATTTTAGATTTAAAATTTAAGTATTAATTAATGTTGAATGATTTTGTTCTGATTATTTTCTTGTCAGCGAAATTCCACTTGCCCTTTAATTGAACTGATGACGTAGTAACGCGTGACATGACGCATTGCAACTAACCTGGTCTCAAATAACTTCCCGCCCTGGAATAACAGTTCACACAGGACAGCTGATCACTCAATTATAAACCACACTAGTTGCCACCCTCGATTCGTTGTAGTGACGGAGTGGGGACAACCGCGGTATGCCAATAACCATGTCCTAGGATTATCAACCAGTCAGACATCGCGTGAGGAGGTAATCTCTCTTGATAATTATCGCCCCGTAGGGGACAGTCGTTGGCTGAGCGGTAATGTCCAAATTAACGTAGTGCGGAGGTGGGAGATGAGCTGCGTGCGTGTGCGTGAGGGAAGGGGGGTGGGGAGGTGAGGGGGCGGAGGGGGGAGGGGTGGAAAGAGAATATGATGTCGTTAGCGCAGGGGAAGGGTGGCGGTGGGGGTGGGGCGGAGGTAGGAAGAACGGTGGGGATTTCAACAGATAAGACATTTATTTATTTATTTATTTATTTCACAGATTGACTGATTTATTAATGATTTATTTGCTTAGTGAGAGCTCTTTCTTACCGTTCTTTCTTTCTCGTAATTTTATATTTGCCAGTTCATTATACACCTAGGCCGCTTTTCTCAGTGTTCACACATCCTAATAATGTATACCCTCACACTACCAACAGGTACCTAGGCTTCTCCTTTATAATCAACACACTAGGTTCAGTTGTCCTGTTGTTTATGTGTAATACCTCTAACATGAGATCAGCTGTTCTCTCCGTTTTACACGCTGAGCAGTCGCCTCAGGTTTTTGGTCTGGATCTCTTAACCCTTGTCATCCTGATACACCCATTGCTTGAAATAAATTTGACTGACAGTTCAAAGGTGGTGCCAAGCAATTCTGGCACCACCCTTGAACTACAACAGTTGATCTCTCTCCTAATCTCCAAATTTTACAAAATCAGTCTCAGGATGTAATGGGTTAACACGAACAAACTTTCCTCGGGCTGACGGTCTGTCGAAGTTGGCCCACGCACAGCAACTTTGGCCGACCGTCAGCCCGAGGGTCTTTTGCCTACGGGGGCTGACGTCAGCAAAGCACCCAACTTTGTTCAAACAGTATACTGGTCTGTGACTCTTTTAGCGGTCGGCTACCCGCGGTCGGGCGCTCACTGCAGTCTAAGCAGACTGAGTAGTCTACAAGAATTCACCCAGTTCTTTTTTCACACTGGTTTTCTCCCTCGATTCGCTGCGAATCGAGGGAGACAACCGGCAGTGTCACTGTTCTTTTCTATGTCAGTCTGTGAAATTTACCACAGACTGCTGAACAGCTAGCGGTTTCTGCAAGTTGCTACTGACTAATTAGTATATACTATAGATAAATGACTCCATGCTCCAGCATCTGCAATAGCAGTAAAATATATATGATGATGTAAGCCTGTACAGACGCAAGGTCTCAGTCAGTACTATGAGAACTGATGCACGCCTTTCTCTTGTAGACCGATTTACTTACAAGTCCTCAGGCGATCAAAGACGTTGCTGGATTTTAGTTCAACGACTGTACCGCAATGACCATGAAGCTTTAGTACCCAATGATCAGATAACAATAGTGGACGACTGCGCCTAAGTCCTGATAATTGAACCTCCCGCGGCGAGAGGTGCGACTGCTACGTCACTCACAGTCGTGTATTACATCACCCGTTTTTGTGTATGACGTCATCAGTTAATGAGTTAGCGATAGGGGGTTAGCGGGGAACGTGGTTCGTGCTGTGTGGCAATTCATTGGTTTGCTTAGCTCTGGGATGGGGTGCCGATTGACAAATGCGAAACTAAGGGGGAGGGGGGGGGGGCGGCGGCGGCCGTGCGGTGGTGAACTAGGCCGGCGGCCACGTTTGGTAGTACTCTCCCGCCGGCATTAGGGATTTGAATTTCCCGATAGCATTGCTGCGGGTCAATTTCAACCAAGATATGTTAGGAAATACTTATACACTGAAACGGCCTCCTATGATTCGCTGAGCTATGTGTCAAACTGTGATAATACAGTCTGTCAAGTTTTGCAGTGCTTTACAGTTTGTCCGTCTGAACACTGATTCCGACACAGCTGACGCCCTGTGCATGTGACCACTTTAGTGTACTGTGACAGTACCCGGCAGTGGCTGCATGAACTCGGAGGTCTAGCTGCCACTGCAGTAAAATGGATTTTTCCCCCCCCCAGTACTCTGCACAGTGTATATGTATTACATGCATCTGGGTATGTGTGGTAATGTTTACAGATTTTTTTTGTTTAACTTTAACGTCAGCACATGCATGTACGTATGGTTTTCTTCTTTGAGCCTTAAAGGATACCGGCTGCGCGGGGGTTCTTTCTCCGGCCGGTACTCCGGCTCTTCCTCAGTCCCCCCTCCACTTTGGTACCGGTTTCCAGTCATCAACCGATAGTCAAAATTTCCGAAACCTTAGTAGCTGAGCTGACCCTCGCACCACGTGAATGTCCTGTGTCTGTCTTGTACTGTGTTTGTCTTCAGAGTGAATGTGCGTGTGTCACGTGAGCATGCGTGTTGGGTTCAGTTCGGCGGCGGCGCTTTGAGCCGATTCGCAGAACTGGGTAAAGCACCTATATAACAACTATTATTAATTATTATTATTATAAGAGTGATTTCTTTTTATTATTATTCTACTACTACTACTACTCAGTACTATTCAGTACTACTAGGCCTACTACTACTACTACTACTCAGTACTACTACTCAGTACTACTAGGCCTACTACTACTGCTACTCAGTACTACTACTACTCAGTACTACTACTACTGCTCAGTACTACTCCTACTACTACTCAGTACTACTACGACTACTACTACTACTCAGTACTACTCACTACTACTGCTATAGTGTCAGAACATTTCACTGAACCAAAACACAATATTTACACTGTTCAAACTAAGCGGCATGCGAAATACAAATGCCGAGCTGCATGCGATACAAATACGAAACACAAATCACTTTCCAACAAAACCTGAAATGCAGCCAGGTTTGAGTGTAAGTCAGTGTTCCCTGAAATGCAGCATTGTGTTCACGTTTATTGTTTAGTCACCCCAATGTTTGCCGCTTTACCGCGCCACAAGGGGAAACATGTCCCTCCGGCATAGCAAGATATGGATCGAGCATGATAGTTCAAGGGTGGTGCCAGAATAGCTTGGCGCCTTATAGGCGCCAAGCTATTCTGGCACCACCCTTGAACTACTATCATGCTCGATCTGTCTCTAGAATTGTGACGCAGCCTTCAGAGGGCAATTTCAACATTTGGGGATTTCGGTCCTGGGGCGGAATGTGTTAAAGTTGTAAACATTGTAAATTACATGATCGGCACTTTCCTATCCCAGTATCCCGCCCCGCACCCACCCCACAGAAACAAAAATGAAATGAAATAAAAATAAAACGGGTGGGGGAGGGAGAGGCAGAGCATGCCCTGACCCCTCAATATTTTTGGTGAAAATCTAATGCGTTGCATATTTTTGGGTGGGGAAAAAAATGAGTAGATTTTGATATATCTGTAGTTTCGATGTTGTTCGTTTGTTTAATTATTTCCAGGCTGTGTGTATGTGTCTACAGCATTGCTGTGTTCAGCTGGGGGCCACCTGGGGCACATGTTAATCTAATCAGTCTTTTTAGATCAGTGGGATAGTGGGAATCAAGGACTGACAAGGGAAATAATACGAGTGAGGTTTTGTTTGCAACGAACGACTTCCAACAACAAACGAAAGCGAAATCACGTGGGATAACCAGCTCAGTGTACCATAAGCATAGACATCTTCAGAAGGCATAGATATTCATAAGCCATGAGGGCTCATGAGGATTAATGCCTCTTTGTGTATGTGTTTACGGCTTGTATGTGCAGTGGCGGACCCAAGGGCGGCTCCGATAATGAAATAATCTCCAGGAGGCAGAATGAGTAGCAAATGAACTTGGGTGAGTTACAATACAAAAATACAATAATATTTTATTAATCCCTCACGGGGAAATTCACTGTCTGCCCATACAACACATGGCATCATCATTCACTCATAAAAATAATTAAATAAACCATAACTCTCAATTAAAGAAATGAACTGTAACAGACGTATTGTTTACCTTTGTAACACACTTGGCATTTTTTAAAAAAAATAATAATAATAATACTGAGAGGGCTAGTACTAAGGAACGGAAGAATGTTGACCGACACTATCTACTGATATTACTGTTGAAAAGGGTAACAGCCTGAGGGACAAAAGACTTGGCATAACGTGATGTACGACGTTTGGGTACTCGGAGTCTGCCACTTCATTCGATACGTCTGCTGTCAAATTCATATCTAAGTGGATGTGTTTTGTCATCAAGAATGTCAGCCAATTTGTTCGTAATCCGTCTGTTGTCTAAATTATCCTGTGCCCTACCAATCACCCCGCCCCCTTTCCGGATTACTTTGTTAAGGCGATCTTGGTCTCTTTTACATAAATTTCTCCCCCAGCACGTCAGTCCAAAAGTTAAAATGCTAACAATACTGGAGCAGTAAAACATCTGTAAAAGCTGAGTGCTTACATGAAATGATCTGAGCTTTCTCAAACAGTAAAGACGGGTATGTTTTGTTTCCAGTTGAGCGCGTTGTCAAAAAGAACATCTAAATATTTGTAGGACTCTACACGCTCAACTTCTGTTCCCTTGATAACAACAGGATCGGGATGCTGTTTGTTATTCATGAAATCTATGACCATCTCTTTTGTTTTGCCAACATGTAATTCAAGATAGTTTCTATCGCACCACTCTACAAAGTCATCGATCTCCTGTCGATAATGTCTGTCGTTCTCATCTGTAATCAGACCTGTCAGTGCCGTGTCGTCAGCGTATTTGTCCATGACACAGTCGTCATGAGTAGCTCTACAGTGTGCTGTGTACAAAGAAAACAAAAAAGGCGACAGGACAGTCCCCTGTAGTGCACCGGTGTTGGTAAAAAGTACATCTGAGATTACATCCGAACTAATTCTGACGTACTGTGGGCGGTTAGTGAGATAGTCCAAAACCCAAAGAATGGTAGAGGCATTTATGTTCATGTGAACTAGTTTGGAGGCGAGTATGTGTGGCTGAATGGTGTTAAAAGCAGACGAAAAAATCATAGATCATCAGTCGAATGGAGGCTCCTGGTTTCTCTAAATGAGAGCAGATGTTTACAACATGCAAAATGGCATCATCAACACCTTCTGTAAGCAAACTGAGAGGGGTCCATAAAATCTGAAACCTGTATTAAATTTTGAAAATGTGAAAGAACAACCCTCTCAAAAACCTTCATGACACACGAGGTAAGAGCAACTGGTCTTAAATCATTCATCACGGGTACAGTTTGCTTTTTTGGCACGGGGACAATACAAGAGGTCTTCCACGAACAGGGAACGACACACTGGGTAAGTGACATGTTAAAAATATAGCAAAGAATTCGGTACAGTTGTTCAGGGCATAATTTTAACACATTTGATCTAACACCATCTGGCCCAGCGCTTTGTTTGGGTTGGTATGTTTAAGTACGCTAAGCACCTCCTCCTCAGTCACCACAATCACTTCACTTTGCATGTGTTTAGGTCCACTAACTAGCATTTCCTTGACCTATTTCCTCGCATGCTCAAAATCATGACAATGGAATCTTGCATAGAACTGATTTAAGTCGTTGACATAATCCGTAGTTTTGCTCAAAACCGGAACAGCTTTTTGCTTCTTGTTCCCACCCATCAGATTCATACCCTCCCACACACGTTTCATGTTACCAGTCTCAAACTGTTTTTCCATCTTTTTTCGATATGCTTCGCTTCCCCTTCCTAAGCTCCCTTTTCGGTTCCTTTTGTACTGTCCGTAACTGTTCTTTGTTCTTGTCTTCAAAAGCTTTCTTCTTTCTGTTTAAGACCTCCTTGATGTGCTTCGTGACCCAAGGTTTGTGGTAGGAATAGATTTTAACAGTTGTTTTAGGCACAACACTGACTGTCTACGCAGAAATTTATGTAGCTGCAAACTGTGTCAGCCAGCTCGGCAACGTCGCTTGTAGTGTCACTAAAAACATTCACTCGGTCAGTGCAGTCAAAGCAACCTTTCAGGGCCTCTTTAGCTGCTGTGGACCATTTCTGTACTGTCTTGGTAAGCGGCGGCTCGCGTTGTACGCGTGGTTTATACCGTGGCACGAGTTTAACCAAGTTATGACCAGATCGTCCTAGAGGCGGCATCGGAACAGCGACGTACGAATCTCTGACATTACATCAAAACGTGACACGCCAAGAGTTCGGTCCCCTCGTGTTGTACACAGTACACGTCACTTGTTGGTGGAACCCTGGCAGAACATTCTTCAAATTACAGTGATTGACGTCACCCGTGACACACTTGAACTTGAACGCAGTTGACTTCTTATCTCTGTCAACTTGACTTCTTTTTTCTGTGGGTGACTGGACTGTTGGGTGAATTGACTCGATACTAGGGCGAGTTAATGCTATACATTGGGCGAGATAGGTGGGCGAAATAGCATATGGGTTGAGACTGACGAGATATTCGTGCTAGTGTACCGACAAGTCTTCACAGGAGCAAGAACTCCTCCGACCTTTCCATCACATCGATAATGCTGTTGCTTCCCTTAGACACTTTCCAACGAAATCACAACTGACAAACTATCGCCAGCGTTTATCATAATTTGCAAAATGAATAGATTCTCATGAGTCTTTGCACCACAGCAGTTCATGAGAATCTATATATTTTGCAAATGAGGATATGCTTCGTACATTGTCTGCCGCTACTCAGGATGCCTCGGGCCTGAGGCGCGTGGGGAAGGCGCGTACATCGTCGAGTGCACCTGGGATTCCCCGTGTCTCATGTGCTGCTGAAGATCGATTGGCAGGAGGAAGAACTGTGCAGCACTTACTGTTGAAACCGTAATGCGATTACTTCCCCTCTCTCCCCATTATTATTATTATTATTATTATCATCCTCTCTTCTTTTTATTTTTTATTTATTTGTCATGTTATCTTTTCTGCTGTTATATTTATTTAAAATGTTATTAAGGACAGACGTGTAATAAGGCCTGCGTGCCTGCTGTCTTCATCCTTAGAAAATAAAGTTTCAATTCAATTCAATTCAATTCAATTCTCTCTCTCTCCAGTCCTGTCTTTTACTGACTGGGCTCTCTTATTCGTTTTAGATTTAACGTACTGATGAAACTTTTTGTTTGAGTAGAACGCATTCCCCCCCCCCCCCCCCCTCCCTTTCTGTTCCCGGTCTCTTTTCTGTTTAAATTCTGTTCCGACCTTCCGTTAAGTTTGCTGTTTGCCTTACATTTGTCAGTTTTATTCCTCGCATACTACTTTTAGTTCCTGTACTCTATTTCCCTAAGTTCCATTACCTATTTTTTAACGCCAAAATTACCATACAAGGTAAATTTCGTCATCGGCAATGTATATGTATATCACCTGGCAAACAAAGTCAGTGCCGGACGTTTGCGTTTATGTTACCTCACCTAGCTACTGCTACTTTCATCTCTTGAGACACGCCTTGCCTCCCACGGCATCAGTGACGAAGCCATCGCCATTCCAAATTACTGGGACGGCCGAGTCCGAAGTTTGGTGGGGTCAGTGTTTCGGTTTATCATAAAACTGAACTGACCGGTCGGTTGTTTGGGTGATTGATGCCAGGCGGAATGGCCACGGTTGGTTGGTACATTTTACTTTACGTTCAAGTTTGTTTTGTTTTTTCCTTCGTCTTTTTTTTTGTTGTTGTTGTTGCTTACTAGCGTGGTGGTCAGTCATGGATGACTCGAGGTTAATTATTAGGACTAAACGCTGTGCAGCCGACGGGGCCAGACTATCTAACGATAAAAAGGCGGGAATACACGTACAAGGACCAACCGACTCATTTTGTGGTTATTCTCCTCCATCAGTTCCTTACAGTTGTTACGTGTTGTAACGTATACGTGTTACTTGTTATAAACATATAACAATACTTTTATAAAAAGAAAACACAAGAAATATAACGCAATGCGGGAGACATTTCAGAGGTCTGCTCTAGGGCGGGCTTTGATTGCTAAATTTTCCTAATAAAACGGGTTCTCAATGTTGTCTTGCCTCAGCGGAGACTTTTCTACCCTTGTTTTTACAAGTGAGCCATGCGAGTATGCACACCTAACAGGTCTTCTGGTAAACGTCGTTGGAACTCCCCTACGAACAAAGGAGAAAAGGAGAGCCGGCGGCAGAGTAATCTTTTATTTCGGCATTACTGACGTTCAGACTTCAAAAACTGTTAGCCTCTTTGTTCAGCATCATTGTAAGACATACTCAGTGTCAACATGAATACGACTTTACGTATTGCCAACTCAGGATTGATCCTTCAGTCATTGTCGGGAAAAGGTCGCTTTCAATTCTGTCTCTCTCTCTCTCTCTCTCTCTCTCTCTCTCTCTCCAAGTCAGGCTCTATCAGTCAGTCTCCGCCTCTCGCGGCCAGCGTGACCCGTGCTCCTTGAGGTGTATGGCCGATTTTCATTGTTGATGCTGATATTGCTCAACCAACGTGTTTAATGTTCAAGTTTGAATTCAGGTTCTCAATGGGGGCGCATATTATGCTCTGTGTGTGTGTTCATGTGTGTGTGTGTGTAGTGAGTGTGTGCGGTGTGCGTGCGTGCGTGTGTAACTGCGTGAGTCTGTATATTAGCCGTTTGATATTCATGTTTTGCCTTTCCATTTTAATTAGTCACGTATATACATGTATTACGCGCGCGTGTGTATCACTTGCCGAGACGGGTGATGTCTTCATTTTTTTTTTTTTTTTATTAGTACTTTTTTTCTTTTTCTTTTTTCTTTGGGGGGTGGGGGATTTTGTGCATGGCAAATGTGCAGCAAGTGGGTGGTAGTGTTCTTTAGGGGATTGAAAATTAGGGGATGACTGGGACAGAATAAGGCTAGGGCATTGTAAAACTGAGATGGGACTGCAGGGGAAGCGGTCTTTGGCCTGACAGGCCCCTACGGGTGAGATACTCTAGCTTCTGCCGGCGGCGGCCTGTTGCGGCACCTGAGGGCCTGTGCAAAAGTCTGTGGCACCTCACCCCGCCGGCTTCGCTTAGGCCCTTCCCCCGCGGGGGGAAGCTGAGAGAGGGGCGGTGTAGGCTGTTGCGGAAGTGTACAGGTGTTGGAATCTCCGGCTCCGGCTCCCGAGAGCGATGTGAGGGAAAATCAAGTTGAAGGCTACACTGAGTTTCATTGTTCCTTGTTGAACAATGCGGCCCCAGTATAGGTTGAGCGACAGGTTGCACTACTGAGGTCGATTGAGGCTACACTGGTTTCATTCTCTTTCTCTCTCCCTCTCTCAAGAGTACAATGTCACACAGTATCACTCACTCACTCCAGTCTATGCCGGATGGAGGCCGTGTCACTGGTTTCGGTGTTTGTATGTGCGTTAGTGCACATGCGCAACTTTCCGTCAGTATGGCCGCTTATTTTTCATGCGTAGTACTGTATATGGTGTGATATATTGATAATCGATTAGACTAAACCCGAAAGTTCTGTTTCTAATGAAACATCTCAGGCGGCTCTCTGTCTGTGTGGCTAAAGGGGTCAATTTCGCTAGTTTGAGGAGAAAATCTACTCAGCGGGAATCTCAGTACTTAGAGGCTGAGACACGCTACCACAAACACCTATTGCCGGGCGCAATTTTGTGGCGGCAATGTTGCTGCCACATGTTGCGGGGCGCCTACAATATTGCCGCCACAAATTGCCACCCAATACAGTACGAGTCTATTTATTTGTGAGTGGTAGCCCGCAAGGCTGGAGCAATGTCACAGTTGCCGTCTCTCAGCCAATCAGCGTTTTCCTTGCGCCACTGCTTCCCGTTTCTTCATTCTTCCGAGTCGAAAAACATGACGGAGAAGCTGAACGACGGCTTTGAGACTGTTAACTCATTGGAGACGCACCGCATGCGGAAACGCTGCGAATAGCCGCGTATACGTATGCGGGACGTCTCCAATGAGTTAATTGATCAACCTTGTCCGAGAGTTCCCATGCGGCATGTCGGACTCCCGCAGCTCCGAATATTTCAACCGCGTGCGTGAGAGCTGTTCCATATATATATATATATATATATATATATATATATATATATATATATATATATATATATATATATATATATATATATATATATATATATATATATATATATATATATGGAACAGCTCTCATAATATATAGTCAGTCAGTAGAAACACATTGCGTGCACATTGAAACGTGTGCCACGAAGCCGATGTGTCAGGTGGCAAATTGGTGTACCACACATTACTTACTTACTTACTTAAGCCTGTCACCCCTACCCGGGTATAGGCCGTCGACGAGAGACATCCGGCAACTCCTGTCCTGTGCTTCTCCTTCGATTCTACTCCAGGTGGTTCCCAGTCTCTTGATGTCTGCTTGGAGTACCACACATCGCCAGTCGCAAATTCTGGTCGCATGGGCCCAGCCCCTTAGTTAAAATAAATAAATAAATAAAATAATAAATAAAAAATCTGCCTATACATAATTCAAATGAAATGTATATATTTGTGTCGCCCGTATTCCGCAATTTTTTGTTTATTCAAGCCTTTTTGGAATTACGTTGGGTAGATTTGCACTGAACGTGGTCAAATTTGCACCAGGTATGGTCAGGGTTGATACACTTACAATGCAGGTGTCAACTTCGATATTTCAAGTTGAGGCAAACATTTACCCAGTGTGAATCTATTAAATGTCCAATCCATCTAGGCAGAGTACATTTCTCTTAGGCCCATGAAACTACTGACCCTCAAACTGATCAATTCACGTCCTTTGTTTTAGACTACCGTCCGTCCTCCCCAAACCTGACATATGTCTTCTGGCGCTCGATCCGCGTAAAAATAAGAAATTTAGTTCGAGTCATTGGTGGTACCGCTGAAAATCTACAATGGTGAACTGCTCTTGGGTTCGGCTGGGTTGAATCATTGCGGTCACTGGCGAGTTGATGATCGTAGATCTACTGATTTGCCTCTTTATAGTGCGAGCAGCGGCAAAGTGACCCATTCACTGCGCCGCCTTTTGCTGGGTGGACTGACTTGAATCGCGCTTGGTACTTTTCGCTGGATAGATCCGTCTGCGCCTCAGTATACCGAAATGACCCTTTCAGCTTCAGTGTGTGTGTGTGTGTGTGTTTACTAGTCTGCCAGTTCCCCACTTTCCGCAACCTTGAGCAAAGTTAGGTCAGGGCGCCCGAGATTCTAGTCAAATCACGTGACCGCCGCGTGCCGGTTGAAACCAGTTTTGTTGTTGCGATGGCGGACTTGTACTGTGGGGCGCCATGTGCTCGAAACCTTGAAAAGCGTATCACTAAAATTTCCTGCAAACCCGCTATGACTTGCACGGACTATTCGGCCAAGAAAGTGAAATGCAATATGCTTAGAAACAGGGTCAAGATTTCTGCTTTAGCAGGGATTGGGTGCTAAAACATCTCCAAACATATGATATCCATCCTTTGTCATGTCACGCATCCCAGTTCGACTGCCGGACTATGTCAGTTGTGATGGAGGCAGAATGTGAACTCATACTGAACGGCCTATAGTTAAAGTACCGCGCCAAAGGACTTTCCTTCAGTAGAGGAAATGAACTCATGGGTCAGTGAACACCCCCCCCCCCCAATTTACTCATGACAAGAGGCAAAAATAAATAAACAAATAAATGATAAAAAATAAAATGTTTGTAGCTGTCAACCTGTATAGACCCTATATATGGAAATAATTCATTAATTTATTAAAAGGTTACCAAAGTTGCACAGAAGACTGACTTACATAACTCACGAGGTAGGCAAAGGCAACTGACGTGTTCAGTGTGTGCAAAGATGCCTGATGAGCTGTGTGTGTTGATATGCAGGTCAGACCACTTGCAAACCATGCAATGCTCTCTAAAATATAGAAGGTTTGAACCTGATGTCACACGTGAAACGACCATAGGGATGGAAGGTGTCCCAGCATGCTAAGCCTTTTTGACATTATGCTGAGAAAGAGGACAATTTACCATATTTTTACCTTATTTTGGCATGTCGTTTTATAGCACAGTCAGAAATGATCATGAGGTTTACTTTCCTCCATATGGTCTTTTCTTGATGACTGCTTGAAGATAGCTTGACTGTGCGAAAAGCATTGACATTAGACTGTCCATTCCGATTGGTGGACACAGTTGGTATCAATTTGCTTTGAAGGGTGAGTAACTGTTGCCCATAGTGCATCGTCTCTGCTGAGTTTTAGGTGTGACGTCAGTTTCTAACCTTCACATATGTAGAATGAATGTAGACTGCACACGCATGACTCGCATATCAACACACAGTGAGTTCGTCAGGCACTAGTCCCCGATCACTTTGGTGCTGGGGGACTAAAAACCAGAATTAATGAACGAATGTCAGGCGGTATTGAGCCATGGCTATGCTGTGTACTTCTCTCATTGCATGCTTAGCTGCGAATAAACTGTGTATGATGATATCTCTGACCAGCTAATTCTAAATCACTTTTTTGATAATTTAACCCTCTTGTGCATGAAACCAACGCCGGTACTGTACATAACTTATTCAGTTTACGCTCTATCTGTGAAACCACCTTCGTAGTGGTGAAAGCCCAGAATACGAGAAACTCATCACTTACTCCGATATAGGCAGTGGTGAAAGCCCAGAATACGAGAAACTCATCACTTACTCCGATATAGGCTATGAGCATTTTGCGCCCCATACACTTCTGCCGCAAGGCGTAAACAAGATGTGGTGGGGCCTTTTCTGGGATGTATTACTCCAAAAAGCCAACAGGATCGCGGTTAGTCACAATACATACAAATCGTGGAAAATAGATGGACCATACTATTTTAAGGGTTTTGTCTGATTAGCTTGGCGCCTGGAAAGGCGCCAGACTATTTAGACAAAACCCTTTGAGCCGACACGTATTTGATTTTGACTAGGGCCAAAAGGACTCTGGTCCGTATGGTCGCCTGAGGCTCTGGGTCATGCAACTGACCCCAGGACATTGGATTTGCCTGCGGGAAAGACTCAGTTGATTATATGCCGAGCTCGTTACGGCTTCTATCTTTTCAGTTTGTAGCTTGCGGTATTTTGAAATGCTACCAATGACTGAATTTCGAACTGATGCAGTTTGTTCTTATACTCCCGCTCGGCTGCACGTTCCTTATGCTGATGTTGCGGCACTGATCATTAGGCTAAGTTTCGGAGCAGTACAATAACTAACATTACAATGTCTAACCGTGCGGCCACTTCCACCAAACACACACACACTCTTTAAAGGGGCACGACCGACCTTTTTTAATGCTTCAGTTCGCAAAAAGCTTTTACTGGGATTTAGTATACACACCCACTTAGACAGTGAGCACCCTATTGTCCCACCAAATGCTTTGGCTTTCGTCCCGGCCGCGTTCAAAGCGAAAAGAGGCCACCGGAATCTTGTGACTGACACCACAAAAGATTGCTTGTGATAGGCGATGGTAGCTGACGTCATAACTATTCTATACGACCTTAGGGCATCTGCATAATTATAACCAATCAGAGACAATATGGCGGATGAACCAGCGAAGACAAAAAGAAAGTATCAGTCGACTCGCGCCGGCCGACAATGACAGACTCGGAATTGAAGAGAAGAAAGAGAAAGAGAGACAAGATACCCCTAAGTAGAATTGACATCCGACAAGGGAATATAGAGCTTGGCTTGACCGCCCATCCGGAATTTGTCGCTTTCTTGCTATGTGAATCAGTAAGTAATCCGTCTACGGTCTTTGTCGATCTTCCTAGAGCGGGCCATGCCGTTCCGCGAGCGCTAGTGATTTTCAAAATTCATGAGTTCAGTAGAATTTATCTCTACCGCAAGATTTTATACCTGTTTATCATAAAGTTACGAGCTAGTTTATCAGATTTTATGCTGCAAGGATCTGAAAACTATGACGTGTGTCAAAATTGCGGCACTGACATCGCTGGTCGTGACACGTCAGTTTTTGTCTGTGCGGGCTCTCATTCACTCGATTTACATAGGTAGTGTTTTAACTGCGATTGTGCATTTGTCGTTTCCAGAGATGCTTTAAGTTACGTAAAGAAGTACCCAACGGAGAAAGAAACACGCTTAGGAAAGACGGGTACAACACAATTTATTAATATTTCGGGTAAATACCCTTTGTCAAAATAGACAAACAAACAAACAGAGAGATTAGCCGCTACTTATTGTCTGTGCGGGCTCTCATTCACTCGATTTACATAGGTAGTGTTTTAACTGCGATTGTGCATTTGTCGTTGTATAAAAGTAGTTGCCACATTCCTTTTGCCAATGAAGATAAGTAGCGGCTAATCTCTCTGTTTGTTTGTTTGTCTATTTTGACAAAGGGTATTTACCCGAAATATTAATAAATTGTGTTGTACCCGTCTTTTCTAAGCGTGTTTCTTTCTCCGTTGGGTACTTCTTTGCATATTACACGCTTGGCGGTCACCTTTTTGGTCTGGATTATTCAGTTACGTAGACTTGTGTGAGATGTGAAATTGCAGTGCAGAAAGAGGGTATAAATACCACTGTTCTGTTTCGTGTTTCCGAGGGATAACAGCCGTGAGATCAAAGGTCAAACTAAGTGACGCTGGCTCAGTCGCTTAGCGCGGAGACCGAGTCGAACAAGCCACGCCCCCAGCACGATCGTTACTCGGGGTAGCAGGTCAAGCATTGATTTTGACAGCATAGCGAGTATGGAAGGTTTATTTTACATTCTCATGGAAAATTATGTTAAAGGGATGCCGGAGAACATCAGTACATGTGTACACTGACACTTGTGTACCCACACCGATGACCTCGTCTGCAGTACTGACCGGGTTCTGCCTTTTGACGTAGGCTAGTAAATATGCACAAATTGAAAACGAGGCCGATGCAGACGATAATCTGCGCTCTCGGGTACAAAAACAACACACCCACCAAACGATGAATTTCGACATTTGGCATTGTATTTACATCATAAACCTCTAAGTTAGTACACAAAGGACCCATACATAATGCTGTCAGCAGTATCTGTTCCAGACAGTTTTCTGACTGTGTTGAGATGCCCGGCTTGATCCTGGGGAAAATAACTTTAAAAGAGGCCGTCACCTTTGACAAGGGATGGGGGGGGGGGGGGGGGGAGGGGGGGGGGGGGTCAAGGTATTTCTGAAATGACGAACAGCTATACTGCCTAGTTTTCTCTCTACTTTTTGTTCTGATTTTGATTGTTATTTATTTCTAATAAGAGCCAGCATACCCCCCCCCCCCCCCCCCCCCCCCCCCCCCCCCCGTACTGGTGCAATGTCAGTCATCAGTATACCGGTATTTTCCGATATACCGATAATCCCGTGCAACTCTAGTTATAAATAGCTCGGGTGTAAAACGCCACTGTGCTATGAAACTACATAATTCGTACTGGTTCATACTAATCACGAGTACAGTGAAAACCGGCTGAAAATAACACGCAGCCGGAACTAGCATTTCTTCCTTGCTGGGCAGTCATGTGTGTGAGTATAAGTGTGTATCAGTTATTGCGGGGAGTTTGCGAGGGAAAGGGGGGAAGGCGGCTGTGTCAGTTTAATAATCCAATTTGTAACAATTAGGGGAAACATGAAGCAACACAAACTACTAAGAAAACAATGATTTTATTGTTACTGGTGGGCAGTCTCTGGCGAGGCGGGCACTGACATAAGTTGGACACGGATGTTGTTTTGGTTTGTTTTTTTCCTTTTTTTATGCCGTACTGATGTACGCACACTGATGTGTTCAGTACCGGATTAACCATTACACTGCCGAGAAAACATGAACACCCCTGAAATGCGAGGTGTAGATCCTCATGAGCCCCCGCAGTTGCCGCGGAGGCTCATGAGGATCTATGCTTCTACTTGAGACCAATTAGTCCACGTCCTTTGGGCAGTGGTAGCTTTTGGTCGTTGCCAGTGAACGAACTAGACAAAGATTTCAGAAGGAAAATAAGCGTCCAGTGGCAGGGAAGGCCCATACTCCATAAACCAGTCCTGGCTACCGCGCACCCCTCCCCCCCCCTCCCCTACCCCCACCCCACCCCAGTACTCAATACAATGGGTTTCAAAGTGTACCTTAGTATGTCCTGAGATGTTAAAGCCATGTTCCCCTAAAATCCTTAGGAACACACCAGAGATATAGCCGATGGCACAAGGGTACCCCCATTCACGCCCTTTGCGGACTCATTTGAGAAACATTTTCCTCTAAATAAATCAGAATTCATTCCAGAAGCAAAAATCAGTCAATATTATGTTAAGGCACACCTTCTGCATCCTCTGAAAAAAAAAATAAAAAAAAAAACAGAATGAAAAAATATTGAATCTTTGGCTCACAGTGAAGATATTTGTGCACCCAGTAAACGACCATTTCCGCAAAATAGCAAAAAATATAAATAAATAAATAATGTGTCAGATGCCTTCAGACATTTTCTATAGCACTGGCAGTCCATTTTCAGGCTTACATCATTAAAACAGGATGTCACAATTATTATAAACTTGACTATGTGATGCTGTGATCACTGTGTGTCACAGTGATTGATTTTGTATCCCTACCCCCAAGTTGTAAAAATACACAAAATTAATTAGAACAAATTACTAAAGTTATTCCATTTTATTTTGACCTCTCTTTTCCTTTTAAGTTTCAATAATGTGAGCATAAAGTGCAAGAAAATAAGGAAAGTCGGCATTCTTTACGGTACGTTCGTGGTCAATGATAACTTTTTCCCATTTAAAATTGCCGAATTGGGAAACGTACCTTGTTTCTGATGCCCTCAGAAATTTTGTATATAACTGATAGGTCCTTTTTTTTAGATTTTATTGGTTAGGATAGAGTACCACAGTTACTCCCAACCTGATTTTATGATGTTGTGATGCATGTAGGGGCCACAGTGGCTGAATCTGCTGCCCTACCCCCATTTTACCAAAGGAAGCAAAATGATCATAACAATTGCTTACGTCATACTCCTCTATTTAAATATTTTTTTTGCCAGTTTTCTTAACAAATTATGCATATTGAGCATAAAAATCTGTGATCATTTCATTAATTTCAATGTGACCCATCAATTTAATTGTAACTATTTTTAACTGGCTGGTCGTTTAGGTGATATTTTACCTAGCGTAAGGCGGGTCTAGTAAGGTCTCCCCTTTTTTTTTCATTTATTTTCGTCTAGAAAGGTTTAAATATGAATGTGCGTAATAAAGTTTCATGGTTCCTAACAGTCAAAACAATGTTATCAAAATACTTAGTTTCCACATGTTCACCACGAGATCACCACTTCCACCCCCACTTTTTGCCTTCTTCTTCTGCAACGTTCAATTCCTTGATGGCCGTCTTTAAATCTTATATTGTTCTGGCTGCCAATAAGTGAACTGTCAAGAGCTCGGCAGCAGGTTTTCAGAGTTTGATGTACAGGGGGCGTGTCTTCTGGTCAGAACTGCCAGCGGACCGCTTCTCTGTATGGACAGGTCTGGAGAATGTTCTAAGGAGACTGATTTTCTACGACACATTCGCATAGGGCTGTTTCCACAAGAACGAGTCTCTCGAGGCGAGTCCAGAGTGATCAGTGCGTAGATGGAAGATGGTGGCCTGGCTCTCCCTGTTCAGCTTGTTGATGTCGTCTGCCCACGGGCTGCAACCGCCATTCTGCTGTTGCCAATCACTTTGTTGCTGTAGTGTCTAGGTTTCTTTACATGAGGTTGTGATCTTTAGGTAGTCTGGAGCCTGCTTTGGCCAGGCTGTCAGCCTCCCCATTTCCAGCTATTCCAGAATGCACTGGAATCCACTGCAGCACTATTTTGTGGACAGGGCATCCAGTCTATCTTGAAGCTTTCTGGTGAGGAGATCAGTGGATCAAGCTGCTGCCTTACCCGAGCTAGTGCTCTGCTGCTGTGTTGAGCACCTGCAGATCTGTGCGATAGTTGGAGCTGCTGCCGCCAGCTGGTAAAGAGAGGGAGGTAGTAGTGCGGTCTGCACAACGGATGTACACGCGTCTTCCTTCGTTCCGCACGGCGTCTTGTACGGACCCGCCTGTGTAGATGTGAGCACAGCTGCTGTGAGGGTAGCGCATGTGCATAATCTCCAGCGAGATGGCTTTGTGCAGTGTCGCGACCTTTGGCAAGAGTCCTGGAACATCGTTTATGTTGTCTAGAAGGCTCTTTCGAGATGTCCAGGTATCTGAAGGCAGCTTGTCACACATCTTTGGGTTGGTTCCAGGACGTCAGTTTTAGCCCTGTGCAGAACCTTCAGTTGGCGGTTCAGACTTGGGCGTTTCTGACGGTTCTTGGTCTGCTCCTGTAGTCTCCAGTGCTGTCGGTGTTTAGTAAGTCTCTTCATCGTGTGTGCTGTTCTGCGTTCCAGTGGTTCCAATGTCCTCCATTTCCTAAATCGGGATGCTACAGAGGGCTCTAAGAATGTAAAAAAAGTCAAGCCTGACGTTTTTGGTTTTGCAGGCAGTGTTTCATGTTGTCGATGTATCTTGGTACCGAACTACAGGTCTGACAGAGCTGGTGTTTGCTTGCGCCAGGATGCTGTAATTTGCGCCAATGTGGTCCCCATCAGTTTCTTGATCAGAGACTTTTTTCGCAGCTCTAGCTTCCATGGCTTCGATGTGAGGCCTCCACGTGAATCCAGTAATTTATTTGTTGCCAGTAAAGTTGGCCTGTCTGTCTTTGGTACTGGAACGTCTCCAGTTTCAAGCTGACCTCTTCCATCTGATTGAAAGAGATGGTCAACCTCAGTTTGAGTGGCCGTCTTTCGGTCCAGCTGCTGACTCTATTGGCAGCATCCTGGACTCTGCAGGATGCTATTTCTTTATGTTCTGCTGCGCTCCACACTGCAAAGTCATCCGCATGGAGGATGTTCGAGACGAACCTTGGTATTGCTGTACTGATGTCATTAATGTAGACCAAGAACAGCATCAGACACATCTCCCTGAGGAACACCTTCCCCGAGTTTGACAAGACTGCTGAATGTGCAGACGGTAGAAGTTTCAGCGGCAGCCCCTGTTTACAGACGTTCCCCCCTTTTTATGCCTTACCTAAAAAGAATTACAATTAAATTGATGGGTCACATTGAAATTAATGAAATGATCACAATTATTTATGCTCAATATTTGTTAAGTTGTTAAGAAAACTGGCAACAAAAATATTTAAACAGAAGAGTACGACATAAGCAATTGTTATGATCATTTTGCGTTCCTTTGCGTACTGGTAAAATGGGGGTAGGACAGCAGATTTAGCCACTGTGGCCCCTAAATGCATCACAGCATCATAAAATCAGGTTGGGAGTAACTGTCGTACTCTATCCTAAACAATAAAACCTAAAAAATAGGACCTATCAGTTGTATACAAAATTTCTCAGGGTATCGGAAACAACGTACGATTCCCAATTCAGCAATTTTAAATGATAAAAAGCTATTATTCACAACGAACGTACCGTAAAGGATGCCGACTTTGCTTATTTTCTTGCACTGTATGCTCACATTATTGAAACTTAATAGGGAAAGAGAGGAGAAAATGAAATGGAATAACTTTAATAATTAGTTCTAATTAATTTTGTGTATTTTTACAACTTAGGGGTAGGAATACAAACTCAACCACTGTGGCACTCGCAGTGATCACAGCATCACATAATCAAGTTTATAATAATTGTGACATCCTGTTTTAATGACGTAAACCTGAAAATGGACTGCCAGTGCTATAGGAAAAGTCTGAAGGCATCTGACACATTATTTTTGTCATTTTTTGCCATTTCGCTGAAGTGACCGTTTACTGGGTGCACAAATGCCTTCACTGTGAGCCAGGGATTCAATATATTTTCATTCTGGTTTTTTTTTGCAGAGGACGCAGAAGGTGTGCCTTAACATAATATTGCCTGATTTGGACTTCTGGAATGAATTCTGATTTATTTAGAGGAAAATGTTTCTCAACCTCCTCGCGCTGGGACCATACGGCGTTGAGGCGCGTCCCCTGGGTGGTGGATAGGGGGTCCCTCGTGAGAGGGGTGCACCGAATGAAATAAGGTGCCGTGAACCAACATGGTCTAAGGGAAGGTGACCCCGACAGAAAACCCCTGGTCCTCCTAGTAAGGGGGTTGGGCGTGGGGGTAGCTTCCCCACCCTGCAAAAAAAGGAAATAGCTACAAAAACGCCGACGAAAAGACTAACAGTAATTCCTTTCCTGGAGGAGGAAGGTTCTTCTACTAGAAGACTTATGACGTCCTGTGGTGAAAGCCGGAAGTCTTCGGAAGCCACAGGACCGAGCCGCCTCTCTCTATCCAGGGATACAACCATGGGCACATGGAACGTCAAGACCATGTACCAGAGCGGCAAGGCCGCCCAGATAGCAGCGGAAATGCAAAAGTACAACCTTTCCCTGCTAGGCATCAGTGAAGCCAGATGGACGCAGTCTGGCCAGAAAAGGCTGTTAAGTGGGGAGATGATTCTGTATTCAGGTCATGAAGAGGAGAATGCCCCCCCCCCCCCCCCATACAGAAGGAGTAGCACTCATGCTGTCACCAGTGGCGCAGAGAGCGCTGATGGGCTGGGAACCTCTTGGGCCAAGAATTATAACAGCAGCCTTTGGAGCCGGGAGGGGGCTCGGGCTGAACGTCATCCAGTGTTATGCGCCCACCAATGACAGTGACGAGGAAGAGAAACAAGAGTTCTACGACCAACTCCAGAGTGCCGTGGACAAATGTGCGGAGCGAGACATCACCATCGTCATGGGCGATTTTAATGCCAAAATAGGGGAGGACAGCACCGGATGCGGGGAGGTGGTGGGGAGACGGGGACTGGGCTCGGGGATGAGTGAGAGCGGGGAGAGGTTTGTGGACTTTTGTGCTCTAAACCGACTTGTCATTGGAGGCAGCATCTTCCCACACAGAAGAGTGCACAAAGCAACTTGGGTCTCGCCTGACCATGCAACAGAGAACCAGATGGGCCATGTCTGCATTGGCAAGAGATTTGGAAGATCCCTTCGGGATGTTCGGGTGGGGAGGGGAGCGGATGTCGCCTCAGACCACCGTCTGCTTACCTTAAGAATGAGGCTCAAGCTGGGGAAAGGCCGCACAGAGACAACGGGAGGACAGCGCTGTGGTGTGGGCCTCCTGGGAGAGACTGGAGTTGGAGAGGAGTTCAGACTGGTGCTGTCCGGCCGGTTTCAGGCGCTGCGGGAGCTGGTAGGTGAAGAGGGGGCGGTCGCCGCGGAGCGGCGGTGGAGGGCGGTTGGAGGGGCGCTGGGCTCGGCCTGCGAGGACACTGTGGGGATCGGGAGGCGCCGCCGCGGGGGCTGGCTGTCGGCACAGACCTTGAGGGGGATGGGGGCGAGGGGGCGGGGGAGGGCGGCGGTCAACAACAGTCGCACGAGAGCAGCCAAAGTAAGGGCACAGGGGGAATACTCGGAAGCCAACCGCGAGGTGAAGAGGAGTATCAGGGCAGACAAGAGGGCCTACATAGACAGACTGGCAGCAGAGGCAGAAAAGGCAGCAGGCAGCGGCAACATGAAACAGCTCTACGACATTACCAGAGGATTGTCGGGTGGGTATGGCCATACAGAAAGACCAGTAAAAGACAAAGAAGGCAAGCCTATTGCAGACAGAGCAGACCAACTCGACGGATGGGCCGAGTATTTTGAAGAGTTACTGAACAGACCTAGCCCACCCGACCCCCCCGACATCCAGCCGGCAGAGACCGACCTACCCATCAGCTGTGACAGACCCAGCCGGGAAGAGATCAGAAAAGCAGTGGCATTTTTGAAGAATGGCAAAGCGGCGGGGCCGGGAGGCATCCCGGCGGAGTCTCTGAGGGCAGACCTAGAGACAACAGTTGAGATGCTGTACCCACTGTTTGGAAAGATCTGGGAAGAGGAGGTGATGCCAGCTGACTGGAAGGAGGGGTACCTGGTCGGGCTTCCCGGGAGGGGCGACCTCAGCGGGTGTTCCAGCTACGGAGGAGTCGCCTTGCTGTCAGTACCAGGAAAGGTCTTCAACAGGATCATCCTAGAGAGAATGAAGAGCTCCGTTGACCCCCAGCTGAGAGACCAGCAAGCGGGATTCAGGAAGAGCCGATCATGTACAGACCAGATCGCCACTCTCCGCATCATCGTGGAACAGTCTCTGGAGTGGAGCTCCCCGCTGTACGTCAACTTTGTGGATTATGAGAAAGCATTTGACAGCGTGGGCCGAGAGACTCTGTGGAAACTCCTGCGACACTGCGGTGTACCCACAGAGCTCGTCCGCCTGATCGGGAGCAGCTGTGATGGCATGACATGTCGCGTGATCCGCGAAGGGCAGTTCACCGGAGAGCTCAGGTCGGAACTGGTGTCAGGCAGGGGTGTCTGCTGTCTCCGTTCCTCTTCCTACTGGCCATAGACTGGGTCATGAAGATGACCACAGAGCACAGACGAGGTGGAATGCAGTGGACACTGTGGACACAGCTTGACGACCTCGATTTTGCAGACGACTTGGCATTACTGTCCCACACTCATCAACAAATGCAGGACAAGACCACGAGGCTTGCTGACATCTCGTCCCAGGTGGGCCTCACCATTCACAAACAGAAAACAAAGACAATGAGGCTGGGCGCAACCGGGGAAGAACCAGTCTTGCTTGCTGGCACCCCGTTGGAGGAGGTGGAGTCCTTCACCTATCTCGGGAGCATCATAGACAAAAAAGGCGGCACTGATGCAGATGTCAGAGCACGAATCGGTAAAGCCAGAGCAGCCTTTCTCCAGTTGAAAAAAGTGTGGAGTTCCAGAGAGCTGTCACAGCACACCAGGGTCCGGATTTTCAACTCCAATATAAAAGCAGTTCTCCTATATGGAGCAGAGACATGGAGATTGACAAAAACCACAGTCAACAGAGTACAGACCTTCATGAACAGTTGCCTTGGAAGAGTTTTGAAGGTCCACTGGCCGGAGAGGATCGGCGACGTCGGACTCTGGGAGAGGGCAGAGCAGATGGCAGCAGAGAATGAGATTGGGCGAAGAAGATGGGGATGGATCGGTCACAGTCTGAGAAAGCCAGCTTCCAGTATCACTAGGCAGGCATTGTCATGGAACCCCCAGGGAAAGAGGAAAAGAGGTAGGCCGAGAAACTCCTGGCGCCGAGACCTCCAAGCAGACATCAAGAGACTGGGAACCACCTGGAGTAGAATCGAAGGAGAAGCACAGGACAGGAGTTGCTGGAGGTCTCTCGTCGACGGCCTATACCCGGGTAGGGGTGACAGGCGTAAGTAAGTAAGTAAGTTTCTCAACCTCATTTTAGTATCCGCGAAGAGCGTGAATGGGGGTACCCTTGCGCCATCGGCTATATCTCTGGTGTGTTCCAAGGATTTTAGGGAACCGATGGCTTTAACATCTCAGGACATACTAAGGTACACTTTGAAACCCATCTTATTGAGGGGTGGGGTCGGGTGGGGGGGGGGGGGGTGCACGATAGACCGGGCTAGCTTTAGGACTACTGAACAGTCACACTATGTTTGTGAAAACCTATTCAGCACTTTCATGGCCACAAAATGGTGACAGCTGTTAAAAAATTGAAATCTGCTGATCCGGATGTTCCCAGCCCGTGCCGTACAGCACAAATCGAGGTTTAACTTCACTCAAAATGGACGTTATTTCGCGACTTGTATTTAGTGTTTAGTCGGCAGTATTCACAAACAAAAAATATTAGTTCAGTAATAAGGATTTTGATTGCACACACACACACACACACACACACACACACACACACACACACACACACACACACACACACACACACCGCACAGATACACGCACACCGCACAGACACACACACACACACACACACACACACACACACACACACACACACACACACACACACACACACACACACACACTGACCGAAGAGGAAAGTTACAGCCGGAAGAATATGCCGTTCAGAATTGACAAATACTGGTTTGGGGGACGGGGTGGGGTGGATTGGGAAGGGCGGGGCCGATTTACCTTTCGGTGAAGATTAACATATGCGAAATTTGGGATGGTGACAACTTGACACCCCCCCCCCCCCCCCCCCACACACACACACACACACACACTTCTTAATTAACTTGAAATGAACATATGACTTCAGTGTTCAACAGCAGGCAATCACAATCCAGTGTATGAGACACAGATCTTCACGAGCCCACGCAATTGCGGGGGCTCATGAGGATCTATTCTCTTGTCACCTCATTTATCATAACTGGCTGTGCCGGGTCACCAGGGGGTCAGTCAACGGGAGTCATTTACTGGAATACACGGTGAAGTTACGATGACCGAATGATGTCAACACATGGTGTAACAGCCGGTTTTAGGCTGTGGTCAGCGTTGTTTCTGTTGATATTGCGCCGGCGCGCGCGGGCACACATACACACACACTGACACACACACACACACACACACACACACACACACACACACACACACACACACACACACACACACACACACACACACACCGTCACGATAGGCGGGAATCCCATAGCCCGTTCAGAAAATGAGTTGCTCAGTCTGTTCTGACTTGGCAAACTAATTTTGCTGCTGCGTCAATTTGCTGTGAGTCACTCAGTGATCTGACGGTAAAGCAGTCACATCGAAGCCGACTGAACTGACTTTGAGATTAAACTGAAATAAATCCCATACGTACGACTCAGACACTGAGTAAAGTGTGGTCAGCATTATTTTTTTTTCTCCCGATCACACACATCTGGCACACACACGTCACACACACCTGGCGGCACATCAACACGAATACGAACACACACACACACGCACGCACACACACACACACACACACACACACACACACACACACACACACACACACACACACACACACACACACACACACACACACACGGCACACACACACTCGGCTGCAACACAGTGTAGAGACAGCCGAAACACTTCTGCAACACGTTTTTCAGTAGGACCGACACTGAGATGATCAGTGATGTTGAACATGGAATAATTATTATTAAATGTATTGTTTTCGGTGGTGATGATGTGTGTCAGTCACTGTCTGTGTGTGGTTATATGTATAGTTTCCAAGACTGGTTAGTTTTTAGTTTTTCATCTTGCCATGTCAGTAACAAAATAAACAATAAACGCGCATCACAATGAGACAGAGAGAGAGAGAGAGAGAGAGAGAGAGAGAGAGAGAGAGAGAGAGAGAGAGAGAGAGAGAGAGAGAGAGAGAGAGAGAGAGAGAGAGAGAATCAATGAATCAATGAATCTTTATTTTACAACGGTGAAGATATTAACACAGTCAGTGACTATGTCATTTTTCGTACCTGCCGTTGCTACAACTACGACTAACTAAGTACAAAGTATACATAAAAAAGAGACATCAAAACACAATAATACAAAATATATAGTTCACTAAACACAAATAAGTACATACGCCGCGCACAAACGCACTCACGCGTCCACACACACACACACACACACACACACACACACACACACACACACACACACGCACACACACACACACGCACACACACATACACATGATTGTTATAATATACACGGACATTCGTGTGTCTACGAATACCTAGATATTATTATTTGAGTAATGTCAGAATGTCGGAGTGGCTTTAACGTGATGTGGGAGTGAGTTCCACAGTGTGGAACCCGCAAATGACAAAGTAGATTTAAATATATCTATTCGGGGTTTTGGAACAATATAAAGACCCCTCATGTTCCCATAGCAGGAATCTGATTTTTTAAACAACTCTTTTAGATATTCTGGAGCGCTATGGTTCCACACTTTAAACATCAGTACCCCTTTGTTATATTTAAAATGATTTTGAAGGGGCAGGAATCCAGCTTTACTGAGTTTTTCCTCGGTCGTCAAGTGCGGGTCGGGAAGAATTAATTTTGCCATTCTCCTATGTAAAGAATTTAGTCTTTTTAAGTGGACATCACTGCAACAATCCCACACCGTCGATGCGTAGTTTATATGTGACATGATGTGTGCACTACTGAACAATTTTCTGGTTTCACTATCTGTGTAATACTTTAATTTCGATAACATAAAGACATTTCTAGAGACCGTTTTACAGACATTGTCAATGTGCATCTGCCACCTCAGCTGATTATCAATTGTGACCCCCAATAGACGATGTTCGGCTACCTGTTCTATGATGTCGTCGCCGAGTGATAGATTAAGCTTTAAAGGTTTTAACTGGTGCTTTTGGCGTGTTGCAATAACCATAGATTTTGTTTTAGTAGGATGCAGAATCATTGAGTTGACTTTACACCATGCTGATATATCGTCGAGACTTTTTTGAAGGCCGTTCTCAACTTCACGTATGTCTTTGTTAGCTGTGTGGATTGAGGTATCATCGGCGAACATATCACACTGTGTTGCTTCGTAGGTGAGACTTAGAGGCAGGTCATTGATGTAAATACAAAATAAAAGAGGACCTAAGATTGACCCCTGCGGAACCCCGAGTTTAACATCTTTAGTAGAAGAGTAGGCTCCATTAGCAATTACTTTCTGTTTTCTGTTTTCGAGGTATGACATAAAAAAGGAAACAGCCATGTCGTTTCGAAGATAATGCTTAAGTTTGGAAATCAATATTGTATGGTTCACTAAGTCGAAGGCCTTTTTAAAGTCAAGATAAATTACACCTGTCAGCTGCGAATTATTCATATTTGAAAGCCATGTGTCTGTTAATCTGCTCACATGAGTGCCGAGGGCGAAATCCTGACTGAGACGAATGTAGCAACTTTCGCGATTCTAAGTAGTCAGACAGGTGTTTATGTATATGCCTTTCAAGGGGTTTAGATAATACTGACAGCAGAGAAATGGGTCTATAGTTGTTAGGGTCAGTACGATCTTTTGATTTTGGCAGTGGAACGACTTTTGCAACTTTGAGGTCTGTAGGGAATACATTCTTTTGAATACATAAGTTATAAATATAAGTAAGGGTCTCTATGATGTATGGTACAGACAACTTTAATATTTGTGGGTTGATATCATCATGGCCGGAGGACTTCTTATTAGCTAGGTCACTAATTAGTTTGCCCACTTCGTGTACAGCAAGTATGGGGATATTAAATGGTAGTGTGCCAGTTGTTTTTCTGTTGCAGAAATTAACTAAGTAATCGGGGCATATGTCAGCCTCTGTATCACGACTAGGAGTAGTTATCAAATCCGCAACAGACAAAAAATGTTCGTTGAATGTGTCGGCGGAGAGATTACTGGGGATGGTTGTTGACCTACTGCTATTGCCTCGAGTGATCGAATTCAGTACCCGCCACACTGCTGACACATCTTTGTTGTCCTTGACAGTGTTGCGGATAAAGTCCCTCCTCGCGGCGCGCACCATTGATCTCACACGGTTTCGATGCTTTTTAAATTCATCAAAGTTCTTTTCTCTTTTTAGGTCATTTCGCACCGACATGGCATGCATTATTTCTTTTGTCAGCCAAGGGGGAAGTATCTCACTCTTCACTCTTTTTGTTCTAATCGGCGCATGTCTGTCTAATACTCCAAGGAATAATCTGTACCAAGTGGACAGCGCAATATTTGGATCATCTGTGAGAAGGACATCGTCAAAAGGAGTGTTATTAAGATCGTGTAGAAACTCATTACGACTGAAATGCTTAAACGACCTGTAGGTTGTTGTGGTATGACGATGTTTCTTTAATTTGGGGAGTTTCATAGACCAGCAACAAATCACGGGGCAGTGGTCACTAACACTAAGATCTGAGACACTAACATCGGACACCGCCTGCGGTTTGTTTGTATAGACGTGGTCAATGAGCGTAGAGCTCGCGGCGGTAATTCTGGTGGGGGATTTAACTAGCTGTACTAGGCCAAATAAAGAAAATGTAGTGTCCCATGCGGGATGGGGTTTAAGCATATCTATATTAAAGTCACCAAGAAGAATGACGTCATTTTGCCCTTTATACACTTTGTCTAGGTTACTAGTAAAATTGTCATACCACTCGAAGTTAGACGCCGGATTGCGGTAAAGAAAACCAACAAATGACGGTGAGCAGTACGGGCTTTTGACCTCAATTCACACACACTCTACTTCAGCAGTTTCTAAGTCTTTACGCCTACGGACTAAGTGTTCGATAGAGTGATGAATACAGCAATGCCTGTTTGACCGTGACAGGAGGAATCTCTTCTCATAATACTAAAATTAGGAATTTTCACGGCATCATCACTGATATTTGAATTTAGGCGTGACTCGGTAAGGCCGAAAATGTCGAACGGTGTGGGAGTATTAAGAAACGCCGACAGGTCAGATACCTTATTATAAAGATGGAAAACGTTGAGGTGACCCACTCGTAATTTATGTTCTTTTTGTTCGCCTCTAGCCATGAGTATTTCGCTAACAGCTGTATTTTGTTTCACAGTAAAATAGCAACTGCAATAGCCGTGGTTGAGCAAACGTCAATCAAAGATAGAAAGCCAATGCAAAAGAAGAAAAAACAAAACAATCAAAGAAAACAATAACGTATGAAGACAAAAATTAATATGATAATCAAACGTTCAGGAATTACAAGAGCTGAGCGTTACGAAAAGAAAAGAAAAGAAGAAGAAAACAAAAACAAAACAAAACAAAAAACTCTCCCACAACTGAAGTGTATGCGGGAAATCAATGTACGCTACCCTGAAGGAGCAATGTCAAAATTACTCTACGTCTGTTTAGGAATTGTTTGTTGCCGCGGTTAAATACATGCAACGACGACAAAAACAGAACGTACGCCGCGGAGCACTCACAATAAGACAAATCGCTGTAAATAAAACAGTCCATCAGTGTTCACAGTCAAATTTCATGCAATGTTTATAGTACGGCCTAATAAACGCCGATAGGTGAGAACGCTTAAATAAAGCTTCGACACGGAGGTGCTCAGTGGAATGTAAGTGAAAGCGCTACACCAACGCAGCGTTCACTTAAGACACTCAGTCTAGTCCGCAAAGAATGTGAGAGAAGTCCAGAATTCCGGGCAAGTCAGTCGTGTATCAACAGAAGCTATGAAAATACGGCACCATACACACTTTTATCATGCAGTACTAAAGGTACTAATTTACACTCGTGAGAAACACAGATGTGAGTGTAACTTGCATGAGGCATCTATCCTTATGAGCACATGCACCTGCAGGAGCTCATGAGGATCTATGTCTCTTGCATTTGAGGCTTGTAGATGGCATGTGGTATTTATCCTCATGAGCCCGTGCATGTGCAGGGGCCCACGAGGATCCATGCCTCTTGCATTTGAACAGGTAATTGGCGCGGCCAGCATGAGGTATCTCATTATCCTCCAGAGACCGTGCAACCGAGAGAGAGAGAGAGAGAGAGAGGAGAGAGAGAGAGAGAGAGAAACCCGGGGGGGGGGGGGGGGGGTCTTTCAGTCTGAACTAGCCCTATTCATTTGTAAACAGACACACTGGTATGGCCGAACTACAACGTGACACAGTAACCTATCAAGAACCTTGTGGGTTAATCGACGTTTGGCAACGTCGGCCGTCAGTAGCGCAACGTTTCGAGAACGTCGGCTGGCGGACGGCCGTGACGTGACTTCAAAACATTTGAAGATAATATTGAGCTAGATTTGTCCTCTCCTGCCTTTGAATTTGGTTGTCGACTGAGTCGCTCTGTGTTAACAACTTTTCTCTGCCGCCCCACAGGCCCCTACTTCCCAGCAAGGAAAATTCGTGCATGAAACTAGATGACCTGCCCAATGTGTAGACTAGTGAGCTAAATTTTTTAGCGATGGCTTTCAAAGCTTGTTTTGCACTTCTGTGCTAAGCACGAGAGTTCACTCGTGGAAATCTCCACCAATCATTAACTACTTAGTTTATGCGCAAAAGCACATGACCTATCGTAATTGAATTACCGAGCTAAATTGTGCAGTATCCCATGTGAATACAAATCTATGAAGATCTATGTTAACCAAGAGAGCTGCATTCGTCTGGAAAAATCCAGAACTTCACTCGACCCCCGCCTTTGGCCATTTTTAGGAACGTCCACCTGACATCACCTACTAAGTATAGCATCTGGGCATGCGCAGAATTATGGATTACACCATCAGTGGAAATTTCCATCAGCGCTGTCACGCGCCCCCGTACAGGGCCCCACATACGCTGGCTGCACGTCTGCGCGGACGTCGATGGAATGATTTTCTGTTTACATCGGAATACTCCACTCTGATTGGTTAGAAGTTTCTAGACGTTTCGTCATTGTTGCAAACATATAAATAGGCGGGCGCTCGTCGGTTGGGTGGCAGACGAACACACGGACTTCGGAGCTGTGCTGGAAAGGGGCCCTGCTTGTTTTCCATACTTCTTGGCGGTTGACAGCGGGGCCCCCGGCAAAGACAGAAGATATCCCGAAGCCCAGCTGACCAGAAGGTAAGTGAATTTTGTTTTTCTTCATTTCTCATTTCGTACTGACTAAAGTTATCTGATTCAGATTCAGTTGGGTTTTTTTTTCATCGTGAACTATTTCTCAGCGTTGTCGTCGGGATTACATTATTATGAAGAAGGTGAAGTTTGGCGACTGTTTATTGTTTTGTTCACCGGTACCTTATGTAGTTATAGCTTCATCTCTATCTGGTTTGTGTCTTATGAATAGGAACTCAGTCGCCGGAAATACACGTTTTTTAAGGTGAAAATCTTTTCCACGGAGTCTCCATTATGTCCATTTTGAAACGATTGTTCGAAATTTCCGTTCGTTTCACAGAGTTTGGGATTTCCGTCGAAATCACGTACGACTGAATTGTGAAACTGAAATGACTAACCGTACCGCGCGTAGGTACGATGAATCGTGGCACAATAGATTGTGTGGAGGTGGATGACGGGATGACCCATGCTATTGTGTTCATCATGTATAGAGTAGTTGGCCCCATTTCAAAAAAAGAAAATCGAACGTTTTTTTTTTTGTTTTTTTTTTTTTTTTTTTTAATTTTGTTTTTGTTTTTTTTGGGGGTGGGGGCCGGAGAATAAAATGGCTTATTTTTGTGTGTTCGTTCACATCCGAACCAAGACGGAAACTAAACTGTTTAAAACACCTTGCCATAAAATGTTTGCAAATGATCTTTTGCCAAGTCCGTTTGAAATGTCAACTATTGTGACTAACATAACAGCTCTCTCCACAGTTTTTTCGCCATCCGACGTAATTAGCATTTGTGTTCCATTTTGTCCACAGAGGTTGAAAAACGGCCGCACCTTTGGGAACACGAACCAGCGTCGGTAACACTGAGGGAGGATGATAACATGATCTGCCGATTAGACGATGTCTTCGCCTAGAATAATCCCAACATAGCGAACCATAGGGGGAAAGGAAAACGCCATTGAATCACCGTCTGCTGTTGTAGTCTGCGTAACTTGGCCGCGTCTCGGATAGGCAGGATGAACGAGGGTTTTAGACTGATGGGACTGACTGACTAGACTAAAAGGGAATCATGGACTGGTTACCCCTTGTTATTCTAGTTAGTTTTTTCCCCGTTCTTGTTTGCCGTTTTGGTGTTTTCTCTAGAAGAGCCTTGTGCCATACTGGTACCGAATCTTTGGTTACCCCTTGTTATTCTAGTTAGTTTTTTCCCCGTTCTTGTTTGCCGTTTTGGTGTTTTCTCTAGAAGAGCCTTGTGCCATACTGGTACCGAATCTTGGGTCCTGTTTCTAAAAATTCATGTCTTCACTTAGCCAATCGGTCCGGACTGACGACTTTAGCCGCACACATGCGCAGTCAAGGCGTGGCCTCGCGCGTCGCTATGTGGATCGATACTGGCTGCGTAATTTATTCTTACGTACTCTGTTCACGTGTCGCGGATGTAAGCTCTTAGAACGTGACTTGGATTTATTTTTAGACTGACTGTACCACAGCTTGAACTTGTCAATTTACTTTATTTGTAGACTAGAACAGACTTTATAACCATTTTGCAATGGTTTCACTGGTCCCATAACAGGTTTGCACTTGGGAATAATCCTTTTTTTGTTGTTGTTTTTTTTGTTTTTGTTTTGAGGGTGGCAATAATTTGCCGCAAAACTAAACAATGCTTTGTCCCGCAAGTTTTAAACACGTTTTTTAATGAATATTATTTTTTTTTTAAAGGGTTGCCACATGGTTACGAAAAATACGTACGTAAAAAGCAGTTTATCCTGGTGCAGGATTGCATTATGTACGTAAGATTATCCAACGTTCTCTTGCTGTATGTAAAGTTGTACAGCTATAACTACAAGGGAATACTGATATTGGCCGGCTTTCTTTTCCCCACTTTTTGTTTGCTTGTTTTAATATACTGCCAAGTTCCCGGACTTAGCTCACAGAGCATGAAAATAGCTGTTTACATATGTTTCAAAATCAGCTTAAGTGTAACGGGCACATTGAGAACCTATGCGTGAATTTATGCTTTAAAGTATAAACACGCATACACGGCTCTTTAGTATAAATATGTATTGCATACACAACGCCTTAGTATAAATATGTATTATGTATCGAGGACTTCCAGTGAACCAATGTTGTTGTGGGTTTTTTTTTTTTTGTTGTTGTAATCGGCTGCTTACATATGTTAAAAAAACCAGCTGAAAGGTTCCAGGTGATTTTTTGCCACTTTAAAATGACCGTTGTTGGTTATACACAGCATGGTTTAAGTTGGTTATTGTTTCGAAAATACTTCATGGTACTTTGCCCAGTATTGGTATTACCAGTTTGGGTTTCATTTGCATTACCCGTCGCATGATTCTTGTGTTAAAAATTCTTGTATTCTACAGATCGGTTAGAAAACGTCCTTTACAAGTTGGCTTCACATATTTTTTTAAATATGGGTAACAATAACGGCTGTGCTTTGTGAAAGAAAGACCAAATGTATACAAACTTGCGTTTGAAGCTAGATACAAATGGGGTACATGTTGCAAGAAGTTATGATTTAAGAACAAAATACAGGTACAAAATGCAGCTTGTAACCATAAGCTGCTGAAAGACCGTTGCGAAAGTACAATTATGAGTTAATTTATGACTTTTGGAGTCTTAAGTAAGTAAAATGAAACTTAAAAAAAATAATACTTAGATCTACTGGTTACCATCTTGAACAACAGTGTTGATGTATTGAACACTATTAGTTCCCGGAGTATTAAGATCCATGTTTGAAGTTGGATAATGTCTGTGTGGTAATTTAACATTGGTCAAGATGTGTATGAAGTTACAAGGTTTTTTTTTTCTTTCTGTTTGACGGAGACATGTGATATTGTTTTGATGCGTCTGTATGTATGGTTGCTGCAGGTATGAGTAAAAATTAAAAATAGAACAAAGGGGAATTGAAAAGAAGAATAAAAAGAAGAAAATGGGACAAAAAAAAAATGATGGAAAAAAAAAGAAAAGAAAACAAAAGAAAAAGCATAGTCCCTATTTAAAACCAAAACATCCCCAAGGCAATAAACAAACAGGAAAAAACATTTTAAAAAGGAGTTTGGTTAATTAGTATTTTCAGTCACACTGCATCACACATGTACCTATTGTAGTTAGTTCTTATGTTTTACATAGCATTGAAACAGTTTTGCATAATACTGCTAAGATGAACTTTCCAACCTACGTGAAGGTACAACTCTATTATGCAAAATGGTATCTGATGCATATATTATTTTTGTGCTGGTATGTGATTTTGGACACTTGTACAACTTTGGTGCCGTATGTTACAAAATCACAGACTGCCGTACATTGAAAAAACTCTTTTGATGGACCATTAGCCTGTAAAGAAAATCTCAAAAAAAAAGGGGCACGCTTTAAAAGACCATAACACATTTTTGTTGTGATTGTCCTTTATAAGCGGGTTTCTTTCTTTCTTAGGATTTTTTGTTGTGATTAGTAGTCGCCTTTTTTGGTTGGGATTTCATCAAGTCTATGCAGCTACTGTCAAAAATCCTTCCATCGGAAAAGGCCTCTGCTGTTGTGCCTACTACAGTTGCATTGTAATACATTGACTTACACTGGTACTAATGTTTGAAGGGAGATAATTTATTAAATCTGAAGCCTGAAGTGACGAAATGACTGTTTACCCGCACTATTCACTATCGTTCCCCATTTCTGTATCTACATTTAAAAAATGGTCCATCAAAAAAGCGTGCGAATGTACATGCATATAAATTAGCCTGCTGTTCCAGTTCGAAAACACTCGCATTTGAAAGGTATATCAGTTTTTAGTATGCAATTGTCTGTAGAGTTTAAACTTGGTATCGACGAAATTGTCAAATGGTTTCGCACGAATCGGCCTCATACCTACACAAACAATTTGCTGAAAGTAAAACCAGCATTGTAGATGATCACACTATTTGCTAAAGGTGAAAACTACATTGTTCAAAATGAGCACTAAAATCTGCATATTACGTGGATCAAACGAACTGAACACTCGTATGCAAACTGCTCTGCTTTGTTCTACCACTCTTCATTTCTTCTCAGTCATCAATTCATCTATTGCAACGCCAAGAAATACAGTTTGAAGCAAATATTCTCGGCCAACTTATTCCTGTGCCGACTGCAAAACCTGTAACCTTCACCACCGCTACAGCACTACTGCAACTACTCGTATTGGCACTAGTTTCCAACTACCACCACCACTGCCCTTGCTATAACAAGCTGAAACTACTACAAGCTCGTAATTTCCATGTCCTGTACTACTGCAGTCACTTGACTGAATGTAGTCTACCTGCATCTCGCCTAACCCTGACCGAGTTTCCAAGAGGAATGGACGTTTATCAGAAATTGAAAGACCCTTTTCGTCTGTGAATGCTGTAGGATGTAACCCTGGTCTTTGTCGCCTGCCTCCACTTCCCCCGCCTGCGATTCTTTTCTCCTGCCGCCATCAAGATTCAGCCCGCCTTCAGATCATAGACGCTACCCATACCTAGAAATTCACAAGCTGAAACTACTAGAAGCTCTTAATTTCCATGTCCTGATTGGCCACTACTTGTACTACTGCAGTCACTTGACTGAATGTAGTCTACCTGCATCTCGCCTAACCCTGACCGAGTTTCCAAGAGGAATGGACGTTTATCAGAAATTGAAAGACCCTTTTCATCTGTGAATGCTGTAGGATGTAACCCTGGTCTTTATGTCGCCTGCCTCCACTTCCCCCGCCTGCGATTCTTTTCTCCTGCCGCCATCAAGATTCAGCCCGCCTCGCCTTCAGATCATAGACGCTACCCATACCTAGAAATTCACAAGCTGAAACTACTAGAAGCTCTTAATTTCCATGTCCTGATTGGCCACTACTTGTACTACTGCAGTCACTTGACTGAATGTAGTCTACCTGCATCTCGCCTAACCATGACTGAGTTTCCAAGAGGAATGGACATTTATCAGAAATTGAAAGACCCTTTTCGTCTGTGAACTGTAGGATGTAACCCTGGTTTTTATGTCGCCTGCCTTCACTTCCCCGCCTGTGATTCTTTTCTCCTGCCGCCATCAAGATTCAGATCATAGACGCTTCCCATACCTAGAAAAATTCATGATCAGCATATTATTCACCACCATATCTTTCCAAACTACTCCCGATTCCAACATCTGAAAAGTCGTCTGACAATTTGGAAGTTGCCAGCAGTAAAACAAATGGTGATACTGATCTCTGTGCATCGAATCTCATGCCAGATGGAAACTTGCAAAGTAATGATAGAAAACGACTATCTTGACCATGACTGGACTCGTGTGATTCAAATTTAAAATTTGGCGGTACGACACAACACTGTATACTGCCTGAACTTGAGTGTATGTCCTTATGATTCAAGATCGGTAAGAAATTCAGTTTGTTACGAAAGACTATAGGAGTTTGACATTCTGCAGATGACTTTTCATTCAGTCGATCTCAGGGAAACTGTCTCGCCACAACTGAGTACTTTTATTACACCCTGTTGTAAGAGGTATTGACTCCTTTGCGCATTAGACCACCCGTACTGTTCAGTGTCGGTGACGGTATGCGCAAACGGGGTCATTATCCCAGCTTCTTGGGAGATTTTACGATAAAACAAATAGCTCGCCGCGCCTGAAACTTCCAAAGCAAACGCCTATGTGTATGCGGGCTCTTCTTGACACATCGCTAATCTTTTTTTCATCGTCGATTAGTCTTCATTTGTTTTTTTTTACTCCACCCGTATGTAACTATACACTTGTGTTTTGCTCGTAATTAGCAATGAGTACATTTGACAAAGTACCGGAGCCCACTTTAGTTTTAGTCCTTTAGCCTAACTACTGTTGCCATCACTACCAGCATCACCGTCACTACCCGCTTCTCTTCATTGCTCGACCGCCACCAGGCTGTACCATCCGACACTTGTGAGAATAGCAAATGCTATTAAAACTAGCTATTTCGCCATCTTTTATGTAGCACACCTGCCACATCCCCATTCAGTTGATCTGGCTCATGCAATAACTGCGAACTTCATCCAATATTTTTGATTTTGGCATTCTGCCTCTAATTTTGCCCAACGTTATCTGTAGGATACTTATAATCCACTAACACCCATGAAATCCATGGAACCAGTTCATACTTCTGATCAGCAAAAAGTATAACTATTTGGTCATATTTCTGTTTACCACGACGGCTGGTAGTTCATATATATTGGCTATTGTGAGAATGCTTCATCCTCGACATCAACTAAAGCGAAGGCATATTGGATGAAGTTTGCGGCCATGCATCCATCGTCTGTTCATCGTTTGATCCACGTACATCCGCTAAAGTATGCACTAATGTACTTCTACTAAGGAAAATCAAAGAGTCTCCGAAGATGGATACGGTTTGTTTGCATATGGCTCGGTATTGCTGAACACGTTAACAATATGAAGTCTCTACAACTATAATAGGAATCTGAACTATTGCGGAAGAAAGGCAAGACGAGCTGTATTTGTTGAGACATTCTGATGAAAAGAATTGATTTATACATGTGCCACATTTCATGCAATGTAATGTAAATCGATATACTGCAATATAAAAAAAAAAGAACCCATAAGGCAAATGGATGACGAGTATCTGAAAGCATTCGGAAAATTTCATGCAATGTAAATCGATATACTGCGATAAACAGAGCCGTAATACAAATAGATGACAAGTATCTGAAAGCATTTGGAAAATGAGTGAATATTGGTTTATTGGAGCGTAAATGTATAAACTGCATGTCGTAAACGAAAAGACATTGGTGAGAAAGTACTACATAAAAGGACTTGAAGAGGAATGAACGTGTTTATTAGTCCGTGGGATGATGATGAGCGTTTGTGTCGTAGAGTGTGAATGTGTTCGTGAAATGTCAGTTTATTGTGATGATTTGCTTACACATTGAATATCGAGTCGACCTTCAAGCGGAAACGTGACACTATTATCTATGTATCCAGTAGACAAATCGATATACCTGCAAAAACGCCGCAACACATGATGCCGAGAGGAACTACACACTAAAAATCCGCTTTTAACATTTGGCCAACGTCGCAACGAACTGAACTTGTCAACCTGCCTACTGCTTTAATCTGTCGAAGCATCGTGTCTGCGCTGACAAACCTCTCTTGTGCCTGTGCGTGTCTTCCGTCCGTGTCTGCTTTCTCTGTGTTTGGTTATAGGAAATGTGCGCACAAGAAACGATACTTGCCTCCTACACGTCTTTGTTTGCTTTTTTGTACTAAACATGGAGCAATGGTGTAACAAAAAAAAAAAAGATTAAGCATGTGGCTGGTTATGAGTGGGAAACTTGAAAGATTGAAAACATGAATTAGAGACTGGATCTGTGGGTGTGTGAACGACTCTCCGTGTTCGCTTCTTTTGTGTGCGATTCCCCCTCTTTCCCCCCCCCCCCCCCCACCCCCCCCCCCCCCCCCCCCCCCCCGTACTTGGATGTAATTACTTACTACGGCAGCACCGAACATTTGAAGCTTAAGAAAGCATAAAACCCAAGGTAACTGAAAGAATGAGAAGAAAAGGGAAATGTGAAGAACTGGTGTAATTTATGAGGGAAAAATGTCCGCGAACTCAAACGGAAGAACGAGTTTAGATCTGAACAAAATGAACTGGGTGCTTATGTTGTGGTTTTAGCTGTGGTTAGATAGAAACGATGTTATTAATGTTGTACACTGACATTTTCTGTAAGCCAAGTTAAAATGGTCTGTAATGCACACTTCGTGCTGGTCAGTTTTATATTTTGGTGAAGTGAGACGTTGCGACATACTGTATTGTGCGACTTTTCTCTCTCTCCCTCTCTCTCTCTCACGATTTTTACCGTGCGTGTTTACTATTAAGACTGTTTATGGTGTGTGGGTTTCGGAACCAATGTATGGGCCTTCTCAAACGTGTCTTTTTTTTTCTTTCTTTCTTTTTCTTATGCTGACTGTGAATGTGTTCTGTATGTAACGGGCTATGCTATTCCCAACACTGATATTCCCTGGACGCGCGTCAGCTGGCTGTTGCCCATTTGTTGCATCTGATTTGTCATTGCACTACAAATATTCATAGCAAGCATCATCAGTGTATTTTTAATGATTACAACAAACAAACAAAAAACTCTTGAGACGGTGGGAAGCTGGTCTCCGTTATTACCATCACTCCTTATCACGACTACTTCGTTTCCTCGCACCTGCATACGTTCTGTTGCACTACAACAAGCTCGCCGAACTTGCCACCGTGCTCGGCTCCATAGTCGCATCCGACATCCTCTTGCCCATAAATCTTCACCTTGGTCTACGCATCCCATCTGCTTACCCATAGATCTTCACCTTGGTCTACGCATCCCACCCGCCTGCACTCATAGTCTGTGTCTTGTCCACGCGTCCCTTCATCACACCGCGTTCTACCGCTCTACCGACGAGTCGCTCGCTCGCGGCCTAGAAGTCCCAAATAGAACATGAACGGGTTTTGCTGCAGACAAGAGCATGCGCGCTGAGGACTACTTCCCTATACTCAGTGGTTCCGTCATCCCGTCCCGTGGTCCACTAATCTGCATATAAAGCTTTCAGGGAGTACAACCTCTTCAAATTTTTTCTTACCTGTCATTACTTTGCTATATAAACATAAAATCCAAGTAGTGATGAACTGATGCAGTAATTATTCACTCGAAAAATTTCATTGAACAACATTAAAATGGAATTACAACTCGTATTGCTTACTGGAGTGAACCGACGTGGAAAGTGTAACAGCTAGTGTGTTTGATTAACCAAGTTAACTTGTTGTGGGTGGTCTTTTCTGTATTCTTTCTACAGTTTCCCCCGCCGGTCACCTCAGCAGTTAACTAGTCCAGTATCAACCTATATCCTCTTCAGCATCTACCCATGCATATGGTTTAGTTCGGAGGGGGGGGGGGGGGGGCGATCCAGGAAAATCCAATTCAGTGAACCTCGGAACAGACTTGTGTAGCTGTGCGACTAATTTAGTCCTACTGCCGATGATCTTGGCAACAGTGGAGGCGGCTGTCGGCATAATATTAACATTCAAAAACAGTTTATGGCCTGAACATTGAAGTTTGACATTTGTGCTAAATTCGAAGATGCATAATAAATAGTAAACATCTTCCGAGTTTCACTGAATTCAGCGGCAATGCAGCCACCTGCCCGTAATCAAGCACACAACTTAGTCTTTGCATCCAGCTCGCCATCTTCTTGACACGTTTGCGGTTACGTCAACCCCCTCTGCATCGCTGCTGCTCGCCTCTTCGCGTCCATCGTACCGATTCAGGTCTGCTTGCCCACTACTGCACTGCACCTACACACGTCCATCGTACCGATTCAGGTCTGCTTGCCCACTACTGCACTGCACCTACACACGCGCATTCGACAAGAGCACAACTGACTAGCCAATCATCTCGCTTTAATCTGCAAGTCTCCAAGCGCCTCTCATCCGAGTCTGCCTTGCTGTCTATCACCCTTCAAGCCGGTCTACCCCAGTCCTTTTCCCCAACTTGACGTATGAGAGGTCTGCGGTACCATGGGTCCAAGCCGGACACGAGATGGGTATGCCTCTTCCCACATGAGCCTGTGGAGTGTATCGGCTGCCCCCTAGAGGTAATAACCACTAGAAAGTGTTTATTTCTGACACTTGTATTTTGTCCGCAATTTTTGACCAGCACGGACAGTCAAAATGTCCAAAAATTACTAACGTACTATAGCGAGTGATATCACTTATTTAGGTGTTGTGATGAAATTCATAAGAACGCTAGAAATTATAATATGTACGAGAAAGAACGCATGACTAAACTTGAAACGTTTGCAAAAACACTCCCTAATACTTTGGTAGATTCGCCACTTGCCATACCAGTTAACATTTCCGTACAGTTTGTTTTCCCTCTATTTTACATTATGCTTTTTGTTAGCCTCAGTCCTACGATTCCGTGTACCAATTAATTCTGCACTGAACTGATGTGTGCACTGAATATAATAGCCAGTGAGTAATAGGCAGGAAAAGGTCGACAATGCCTGGTACGGAAATGACACACTAGGTACAGAAATAAAACGTGAAGTCGGCTTGGCTGACTGCATTGGTTAAGGAAATGGAGACTTAACACCTCCACACAGTTCCTTAAAGTTGTATTGCCGCTTTGTAGCAGAGACTCTGCGGATGTCACTAGTGCAGTGCAAATGACGGAAAAGTCGCCATAACGGGTACGGTAACTAGCGAATCTCCAAAATTTCGTATACTGCTTTTGTGACCAGATAATATGACGTGAACCATTCTTTACATGATTTACCTGAAACGATTTATTGCTTGTGGTACACATTTGGTTGCTAAAAGAATGAGGTCATTTGGATATAAACAATTTTGCAGCTTGCTTGCGAATGCTTGTAAACATGCATACTAGGGCGGTATGCTGTTGTGTATTTGTTTTTTGTGTAAAAAGTGTTTAGACTTTTTTCAACAGCCCAAAGCCCCGCACATTTGAAATGGTAGCATTAGACGAAGAGGAAAGTTGACGGAGCCGATCCCTTGGGGTAGCAAGTAGCATAGCTTGCATTTCTCAGCTTTGAATTTGCTGTCCAGAGTTGGGCAAGAGCGTGACTTCGCAATACCCGGGCTGCACACTCTCGGTTTGCATAGTCTGCATATTTGGGGTGAACTGTAATTTGTCGAGTTGGGGTGCTACAGGCATATTCACGAATTCTGGTAGTAAGTTGCCTTAAATTCATTGGTTCAAGATGTGCTGCATGTGGATACACGCGGCACACAGTCGGTATCCGTGTATGGCACATCTCGAATGAATTAACTTTACTAGTAGTACTGTGGAATCTGCTTGTTGGGCCATTGCTTTTTCACCAAAATTATTTAGAAAAAAAGGATTATTTGTTCTTTCTCTTGTCTATTAATTAGTTCTAAGGTCCCAGTTCCACTCGACCAATTGAAATACCTTCTTATTAACTCGCGTAGATGGCCAGATAGGCGGATTCCACTCGGATGCAAACTAATGCCAAGAGTATTTGAATTTCTCACAAACTTTGTACTTTCCAATCGTTGATATTTGTAGTAAAACGAACTTTGTTCGCAAAATGCTGATTCACTACCGAGAGATGAAATGTTCTTCAAAATTGAAAAGCCTTTGGATTAGCTTGGCCGAGAGAACATTTGTGTCTTGCAAATATAACGATTAATTAGGTAGGTTAGCATGCACACTTTGTCTAGCTTAAGTTCTAGGCAATATCAAGAAAACTGACAGGCCGCGACCCGAGGAGCTCCCACTTCAAAGCGAAGGGATCCTCCGCTGTTTCATCCACTGGTTGTTGTATCCGCTGAGCCCACTTCCAAAATGGTGCAGTGACGCGTTCGGCTGTCCCAAGCATACAGGCCCAGTGATAGGAAGAGTCCCCTCCAACATGCTTCCCGAAAATGACGTCCGTCAAACTAAGACTGCAAGTCGGGCCCAGGGGGCAAACATTTTAAAGGTAAATCGACCATATTTTGTTTTTCAACTTTATTATTAGTAGTTGACGGATATGATGCCCTAATGTTCGGTAAAGGTAAGTAAAATGACGAGTGTGTGTGTGTCGACCCTGTGGGTATTGACAGTTTGTATTTTCTGAGGATCTTGATACTGATTTAAAATGACGGTAAAGACGAACCAAGCCGAAACTTAAACTAAAACAAATGTTGACCCCCCCCCCCCCCCCCCCCACAAAAAAAAAAAAAAAATAAATAAAAATAAAAAAAATAAATAAAATAAATAAAATTAAATAAATAAAAAAAAAACAGAACAAAACTTCAACAAACCAAGAAGGAAATGTTGAAAGAGAAATAAGAATATCTATGAGATAGGAATTGCAGTATTTGGTGAAGTTAAAAATAAAACGGGACACGACTGATTCTTGAAATCAGTCTGAAGTTTGAGGTTTTCGTATCGATGAATGAAAACCAGCTGTGTGCAACGTGTAAATCGTCAATGATGTTGGGTGTTGGACCAAGTCTGACTGCTATGGCAGAACTGATTGCAATTCGGCTGTAAACACAAAGGTTAAAAGTTATAAAAATGAGAGAAACACTTAGGCAATAACAGTGTTTTTTAAACGAGAATGGTTGATTGGTTGTAACATAAAATTTACACGAGAAACCGCAAGATTGGGAAAATGCGAGTGCGAGACAATTTTGAAATGTGTGTTTATATTCAATGACAGATATATATTGCGTTCACAGGGTTCAACCTTGTCCAGGTTTTCACACTGGTATTCTAGGTTTTTATGGTGTTGATAAAGTTGGTGGTCAAGAAACGTTGGTCCCGCTGAAAGTGAGTGTTCAGAGAGAGTGAGTGTGAGTGGAAAGAAAATATTGACCATAGTGTAGATTGGTTTTGCTAGCAGGTCTGCAAACTGGAAACAAAATGCCATTGGGTTTGCTATCAGGTCTGGAAACAAAATGCCGCTGAAAATGAAATAGAAGGTATTTTTGAAATGTATAAGAACACAAGTGGTGGTCGAAGTTGGCAGATTGCAAAATGTACTGTTGCAATGTTTATGTGTGGTATTGTATACACTAAAAATAGTGTTGGATGAGAAAATCAGTAAACAGATCATGAGCTTCATCATACAGATGATTGTGAGCAGATGGTCGTATACTTGTATGTAGGTAGAGATGGTTGTAAGGGAAAAGATTGTTAGCTGATGGTCATATGCATTAAAGTAGAAAACTTTGCTTATCCCCAATGGTGCAATGTATGTTAGACATGGAATCCATTAATTAAACCAAACTGTATGCAAGTATAGCACTCAAACTAGAAAGTTGGTTGTAAGTAGACGGGGGAAAAACGAGACCGTTGGCTGTAGTAACTATGTAAAGGTGTGCTGAAAACAGAATGTTGGTTGTAAGTAAGTAGACAGAAACTGAAAACGCGGTTCGTAAGTAGACGTGGACTGGAAAAATAATTTTGGTTGTAAGTAGGTAGAGAGACAGAAACAGAATTTTGGTTGTAATTAGGTAGAGATTGAAAGAAGTACAGACGCTTGGACACTAGAAAACAAGGCACTTGGTTGTAATAGAGTATGATGGCGTAATAGGTGAGAGACTATGTAAGTTATTGTAATGTAAGTTACTGTAAGGTAGAGATTGAAATTATTGTTGGAAGTAAATCAGGAGAACATGACACTTGTTTGTAATAGAATGGTGACTGTAAGTAGGTTGAAAGACTGAAAATAGAATGTAAGTTGTAAGTAGAGAGACTGAAACGGACAATTTTGGTTTTAAGTAGGTAGAGGGGCGGAACATTAGTTCAGGACAGAGGTAAGTAGGTAGACATGTTCAAAATGTGAATGTTGGTCATAAGTGTATGCAGAGGCACACTCTGTTCGCATAGGTAGAATTTACAGTAGAAAGTTGTTTGAAAGTAGGTAGATAGACGCCAAACGCAGGTTGTAAGGTTTGTAAAAAGTCTTGAAAGAGAATGCCGATTGTAAATAAGTTGATAGGTGGAAACAGAATCGTCAATTAGATCAAGCTGACAAACAAAATACAGTCGGTTGCTTGTAAGTATGTAGGGACTGAAAAGAAACCTGGTTGGGAGTAAGTAGTCGCTGAAGAAGAGGTTGGTTGTAAGCACCTATAGGTAGAGAAGTAGTCTAAAGAAAGGAATTGTGTTGCAGTTAAGTACATTTAGTCTTAAAAAAGAGAAATGTTGTCATTGACTGTTGGTACCCCGGTAGACTGAAACAGAATGTTGGTTGTAAACAATATAAAACAGAATGCAGGTCGTAGGTACATTGAGAGATTTAAAACAAAAAGGTGTTTGTACAAAAAAGTTAAAAACACTGAGAACAAAACATTTGTTGCAAGTTAAGCGATATTTAAAAAAAAAATTTTTTTTAAATTGGGTTTTAAGTAGATAGTCGGTGCTTGAAAAACAGAAGTAAGAAAGAAGAAAGGTTTAAAAACAATGTTCTTTGCAAGTGGCGATTCACTAAAAATGGAATATTGGTTGTAATTAGTTAACCATTGAAGTTAAATGTTAGGTGTGAGCAGGCAGAGCAAAAGAAAACGGAATATTGGCTGTAAGTGGATAAAAAATTAAAAAATAATAATGTTACAAGTAGATAGACAATGAAAACAGGTGGGTGATTTAAGTAGGCATAGACTGAACAAGCATGTTGTCAGAAGGTAAAGAGACTGAAAACAGGTTGTGGGTGAGTAGAATGACCAAACACAATGTTGGTTATAAGTAGGTAGGGAGACTGAAAATGGAACATTGGTTGTACGTAGGTAGAGAGACTGAAAAAGAGTCATAAATAGGTAGTCACGTAAAGAGAAGGTTCGCTTTGAATAGGTAGAGAATGGAAACATAACGTTGGTTATAAGTAGGTACAGACTAAAAACAGAATGTTGGTTGAAAAGAAAAGGGGAGACTGCCAGTGGTTACAAAGTAAAGTAGGTAATAGCACTGTCAGGGGAGAGAAGTGTGCATGATCGACCAGTGATCATAGATCTACTGTATGTCGGTTGTACGTAGGTCAAAAGTGGAATGTTGGTTGTAAATATGTAGATAAAATGAAACAGAATGTTGATTGTAAGCAGGTACTGACTGAAAACGGAATGTTGGTTTTGAGTAAGTAGAGGCACAGAAAACAGAATGCTGGCTGTAAGTAGGTAGAAACTGAAAACAGAATGAGGTCGAGAATACAAACGATGAAACTGAAACAGAATGCTGATTGTAAGATACAAAGGTAAACTGAAAACGGAATGTTGGTTGTATGTAAGAAGGTACAGAGACTATGTTGGTTGTAAGTAGGTAGGAAATGATATCAGGATGTTCATTGAAAGTAGATATTGAAAACAAAATGTTGGTTGGGAGCTGGTAGAGAGACTGAAAACAGAATGTTGGTTCGAAGCAGGTAAAGTAATTTTAAAGAGGTCAGAAACAGTTTTTTTGTGTTTGTTTTTGCAAGCAGGTAATGAGTAGGTCACAGAATGTTTTTTATAAGCTTAGTAAGAGAAAGAGAAGAGAATGTTGGCTGTAAGTAGGTAGTACACAAAAAGAGAATGTTGGTTGTAAGTAGGCAGAATGTCTGGAACAGAATAATAGTCAAGATGAATGTTAGTTGTAAGCAGGCAGAGACAATGATATACTGAAAACAGGTGGGTGGCTGTAAGTAGGCATAGACTGAAAAAGCGTTTAGATTGTCGGAAGGTAAAAGAGACTGAATACAGGTTGTGGGTGAGTAGAATGACCGAAAATGTTGGTTGTAAGCAGGTAGAGAGAGTGAAGTTAGAGACAGAGAAAACAGAATCCTGGTTGCCAGTAGGTAGAAACCGAAAACAGAATGAGGTGGAGAATGAAAACACAATGAAACTGAAACAGAATGCCGATTGTAAGATAAAAAGATAAACTGAAAACGGGATGTTGGTTATATGTAAGAATGTAAAAAGTCTGTTGGTTGTAAGTAGGTAGGAAATGAAATCGGGATGTATATTGCAGGTAGATGGAAATTGAAACTGACAAGTAGTAGATATAATGCTGATTCTGAAATATAAAAGGGAAACTGAAAACGGAATGTTGGTAAAAGGTAAGGAAATGATATCAGGATGTTCATTGCAAGTAGATATTGAAAACAAAATGTTGGTTGGGAGCAGGTAGAGAGGCTGAAAACAGAATGTTGGTTCGAAGCAGGTGAAGTAATTTTAAGGAGGTCAGAAACAGAAGGTTTATATTGAAAGCAGGTAAGAAGGTAAAGAGACTGAAAACAGGTTGTGTGCGAGTAGAATGACCGAAAATAATGTTGGTTGTAAGTAGGTAGAAAGACTGAAGATAAGAACGTTGGTTGTAAATAGGTATAGAGAGCCACAACAGAACATTGGTTGCAAGTAGGTAGAGAGACTGAAAAAAATCGTCTTACCTAGGTAGTTATCGTTGGTTGTTGGTACATACAAATGTTGGTTTTAAGTAGGTATGGACTGTAAAACAGAATGTTGGTTGTGAATAGGTAGAGACACAGAATGCTGGTTGTAAGTAGGTAGAAACCGAAAACAGAATGAAGTGGAGAATGAAAACGTAATGAAACTGATTGTGAATGCCACAACAGAACATTGGTTGCAAGTAGGTAGAGAGACTGAAAAAAATCGTCATACCTAGGTAGTCATCGTTGGTTGTTGGTACATAGAAAATGTTGGTTATAAGTAGGTACGGACTGTAAAACAGAATGTTGGTTGTGAATAGAGAAACAGAATGCTGGTTGTAAGTAGGTAGAAACCGAAAACAGATTGAGGTGGAGAATGAAAACATGAAACTGATAGTGAATGCCGAACAGAATGCTGGTTGTCAGTAGGTGGAAACCGAAAACAGATTGAGGTGGAGAATGAAAACACAATGAACTATATAATAACGGTGGTATTATTATTATTATTAACTGAAACAGAATGCCGATTGTAAGATAAAAGGGTAAACTAAACACGGAATGTTGGTTGTATGTAAGAGGGTAAAAGAGACTGAATACAGGTTGTGGGTGAATAGAATGACCGAAAATGTTGGTTGTAAGCAGGTAGAGAGACTGAAGTTAGAGACACAGAAAACAATGCTGGTTGCCAGTAGGTAGAAACCGAAAACAGAATGAGGTGGAGAATGAAAACACAATGTAACTGAAACAGAATGCCGATTGTAAGATAAAGAGATAAACTGAAAACGGAATGTTGGTTATATGTAAGAATGTAAAGAGACTGTTGGTTGTAAGTAGGTAGGAAATGAAATCAGGATGTATATTGCAGGTAGATGGAAATTGAAACTGACAAGTAGTATATAGAACGCTGATTCTGAGATATAAAAGGTAAACTGAAAACGGAATGTTGGTTGTATGTAAGAAGGTAAAGAGACTATGTTAGTTGTAAGGTAGGAAATGACATCAGGATGTTCATTGCAAGTAGATATTGAAAACAAAATGTTGTTTGGAAGCTGGTAGAGAGACTGAAAACAGAATGTTAGTTCGAAGCTGGTAAAGTAATTTTAAGGAGGTCAGAAACAGAAGGTTTATATTGCAAGCAGGAGGTCAGAAACAGAAGGTTTATATTGCAAGCAGGTAAGAAGGTAAAGAGACTGAAAACAGGTTGTGTGCGAGTAGAATGACCGAAAATAATGTTGGTTGTAAGTAGGTAGAGAGACTGAAGATAGAACGTTGGTTGTAAATAGGTATAGAGAGCCACAACAGAACATTGGTTGCAAGTAGGTAGGGAGACTGAAAAAAATCGTCATACCTAGGTAGTCATCGTTGGTTGTTGGTACATAGAAAATGTTGGATATAAGTAGGTACGGACTGTAAAACAGAATGTTGGTTGTGAATAGGTAGAGACACAGAATGCTGGTTGTAAGTAGGTAGAAACCGAAAACAGAATGAAGTGGAGAATGAAAACATAATGAAACTGAAACAGAATGCCGATTGTGAATGCCGAAACACAATGCAGCATGTCGGTAGGTGGAAACCGAAAACAGATTGAGGTGACGAATGAAAACACAATGAAACTGAAACAGAATGCCGATTGTGAATGCCGAAACATAATGCTGGTTGACAGTAGGTGGAAACCGAAAACAGAATGAGGTGGAGAATGAAAACACAATGAACTGAAACAGAATGCCGATTGTGAGATAAAAGGGTAAACTGAAAACGGAATGTTGGTTGTATGTAAGAAGGTAAAGAGACTATGTTGGTTGTAAGTAGGTAGGAAATGAAATCAAGATGTTCATTGCAAGTAGATATTGAAAACAAAATGTTGGTTGGGAGCAGGTAGAGAGATTGAAAACAGAATGTTGGTTTGAAGCAGGTGAAGTAATTTTAAGGAGGTCAGAAACAGAAGGTTTATATTGCAAGCAGGTAAGAAGGTAAAGATACTGAAAACAGGTTGTGGGCGAGTAGAATGACCGAAAATGTTGGTTGTAAGTAGATAGAGAGACTGAAGATAGAACGTTGGTTGTAAATATGTTCACTGAAAACAGAATGTTGGTTTCAAGCAGGTAAAGTAATTTTAAAGAGGTCAGAAACGTTTGTTTTTTTTTTTTGTTTTTTTTTTGTTTTGTTTGTTTTTTTTGCTTGTTTTTTTTTTTGCAAGCAGGTAATGAGACATGTAAGTAGGTCACAAACAGAATGTTTTTACAAGCTTAGTAAGAGAAAGAGAAGAGAATGTTGGCTGTAAGTAGGTAGTACACAAAAAGGGAATGTTGGTTGTTGGTTGTAAGTAGGCAGAGAGTCTGGAACAGAATGCTAGTCGTCAAGATGAATGTTAGTTGTAAGTAGGCAGAGAGAATGATATACTGAAAACAGGTGGGTGGTTGTAAGTAGGCATGGACAGAAAAAGCGTGTTGATAGTCGGAAGGAAAAAGAGACTGAATACAGGTTGTGGGGGAGTAGAATGACCAAAAATGTTGGTTGTAAGCAGGTAGAGAGAGTGAAGTTAGAGACACAGAAAACAGAATGCTGGTTGCCAGTAGGTAGAAACCGAAAACAGAATGAGGTGGAGAATGAAAACACAATGAAACTGAAACAGAATGCCGATTGTAAGATAAAAAGATAAACTGAAAACGGAATGTTGGTTATATGTAAGAATGTAAAGAGACTATTGATTGTAAGTAGGTAGGAAATGAAATCAGGATGTATATTGCAGGTAGATGGAAATTGAAACGGACAAGTAGTAGATAGAATGCTGATTCTGAGATATAAAAGGTAAACTGAAAATGGAATGTTGGTTGTATGTAAGAAGGTAAAGAGACTATGTTGGTTGTAAGGTAGGAAATGACATCAGGATGTTCATTGCAAGTAGATATTGAAAACAAAATGTTGGTTGGGAGCAGGTAGAGAGACTGAAAACAGAATGTTAGTTCGAAGCTGGTAAAGTAATTTTAAGGAGGTCAGAAACAGAAGGTTTATATTGCAAGCAGGTAAGAAGGTAAAGAGACTGAAAACAGGTTGTGTGCGAGTAGAATGACCGAAAATAATGTTGGTTGTAGGTAGGTAGAGAGACTGAAGATAGAACGTTGGTTGTAAATAGGTATAGAGAGCCACAACAGAACATTGGTTGCAAGTAGGTAGAGAGACTGAAAAAAATCGTCATACCTAGGTAGTTAGTTATCGTTGGTTGTTGGTACATAGAAATGTTGGTTATAAGTAGGTACGGACTGTAAAACAGAATGTTGGTTGTGAGTAGGTAGAGACACAGAATGCTGGTTGTAAGTAGGTAGAAACCGAAAACAGAATGAAGTGGAGAATGAAAACATAAACTGAAACAGAATGCCGATTGTGAATGCCGAAACAGAATGCTGGTTGTCAGTAGGTGGAAACCGAAAACAGAATGAGGTGGAGAATGATAACATAATGAAATTGAAACAGAATGCCGATTGTGAATGCCCAAACAGAATGCTGGTTGTCAGTAGGTGGAGACCGAAAACAGAATGAGGTGGAGAATGAAAACACAATGAACTGAAACAGAATGCCGATTGTGAATGCCCAAACAGAATGCTGGTTGTCAGTAGGTGGAAACCGAAAACAGAATGAGGTGGAGAATGAAAACACAATGAACTGAAACAGAATGCCGATTTTAAATGCCCAAACAGAATGCTGGTTGTCAGTAGGTGGAAACCGAAAACAGAATGAGGTGGAGAATGAAAACACAATGAACTGAAACAGAATGCCGATTGTAAGATAAAAGGGTAAACTGAAAACGAAATGTTGGTTGTATGTAAGAAGGTAAAGAGACTATGTTGGTTGTAAGTAGGTAGGAAATGAAATCAAGATGTTCATTGCAGGTAGAGAGATTGAAAACAGAATGTTGGTTTGAAGCAGGTGTAGTAATTTTAAGGAGGTCAGAAACATTTTTTTTGCAAGCAGGTAAGAAGGTAAAGATATTGAAAACAGGTTGTGGGCGAGTAGAATGACCGAAAATAATGTTGGTTGTAAATAGGTATAGAGAGCCACAACAGAACATTGGTTGCAAGTAGGTAGAGAGACTGAAAAAAATCGTCATACCTAGGTAGTCACTGTTGGTTGTTGGTACATAGAAAATGTTGGTTATAAGTAGGTACGAACTGTAAAACAGAATGTTGGTTGTGAATAGGTAGAGGCACAGAATGCTGGTTGTAAGTAGGAAGAAACCGAAAACAGAATGAGGTGGAGAATGAAAACATAATGAAACTGAAACAGAATGCCGATTGTGAATGCCGAAACAGAATGCTGGTTGTCAGTAGGTGGAAACTGAAAACAGAATGAGGTGGAGAATGAAAAACACAATGAACTGAAACAGAATGCCGATTGTAAGATAAAAGGGTAAACTGAAAACGGAATGTTGGTTGTATGTAAGAAGGTAAAGAGACTATGTTGGTTGTAAGTAGGTAGAAAATGAACGTTCATTGCAAGTAGATATTGAAAACAAAATGTTGGTTGCGAGCAGGTAGAGAGACTGAAAACAGAATGTTGGTTCGAAGCAGGTGAAGTAATTTTAAGGAGGTCAGAAACAGAAGGTTTATATTGAAAGCAGGTAAGAAGGTAAAGAGACTGAAAACAGGTTGTGGGCGAGTAGAATGACCGAAAATAATGTTGGTTGTAAGTAGGTAGAGAGACTGAAGATAGAACGTTGGTTGTAAATAGGTATAGAGAGCCACAACAGAACATTGGTTGCAAGTAGGTAGAGAGACTGAAAAAAAATCGTCATACCTAGGTAGTCATCGTTGGTTGTTGGTACATAGAAAATGTTGGTTATAAGTAGGTACGGACTGTAATACAGAATGTTGGTTGTGAATAGGTAGAGAAACAGAATGCTGGTTGTAAGTATGTAGAAACCGAAAACAGAATGAGGTGGAGAATGAAAACACAATGTAACTGAAACAGATAAAAAGATAAACTGAAAACGGGATGTTGGTTATATGTAAGAATGTAAAAAGTCTGTTGGTTGTAAGTAGGTAGGAAATGAAATCGGGATGTATATTGCAGGTAGATGGAAATTGAAACTGACAAGTAGTAGATATAATGCTGATTCTGAAATATAAAAGGGAAACTGAAAACAGAATGTTGGTTGTATGTAAGAAGGTAAAGGTAAGGAAATGATATCAGGATGTTCATTGCAAGAAGATATTGAAAACAAAATGTTGGTTGGGAGCAGGTAGAGAGGCTGAAAACAGAATGTTGGTTCGAAGCAGGTGAAGTAATTTTAAGGAGGTCAGAAACAGAAGGTTTATATTGAAAGCAGGTAAGAAGGTAAAGAGACTGAAAACAGGTTGTGTGCGAGTAGAATGACCGAAAATAATGTTGGTTGTAAGTAGGTAGAAAGACTGAAGATAAGAACGTTGGTTGTAAATAGGTATAGAGCCACAACAGAACATTGGTTGCAAGTAGGTAGAGAGACTGAAAAAAATCGTCTTACCTAGGTAGTTATCGTTGGTTGTTGGTACATACAAATGTTGGTTTTAAGTAGGTATGGACTGTAAAACAGAATGTTGGTTGTGAATAGGTAGAGACACAGAATGCTGGTTGTAAGTAGGTAGAAACCGAAAATTCAGATTGAGGTGGAGAATGAAAACACAATGAACTATATAATAACGGTATTATTATTATTATTATTAACAGAAACAGAATGCCGATTGTAAGATAAAAGGGTAAACTAAACACGGAATGTTGGTTGTATGTAAGAAGGTAAAGAGACCGCTATGTTGTGTGCGAGTAGAATGACCGAAAATAATGTTGGTTGTAAGTAGGTAGAAAGACTGAAGATAAGAACGTTGGTTGGAAATAGGTATAGAGAGCCACAACAGAACATTGGTTGCAAGTAGGTAGAGAGACTGAAAAAAATCTTCTTACCTAGGTAGTTATCGTTGGTTGTTGGTACATAGAAATGTTGGTTTTAAGTAGGTATGGACTGTAAAACAGAATGTTGGTTGTGAATAGGTAGAGACACAGAATGCTGGTTGTAAGTAGGTAGAAACCGAAAACAGAATGAAGTGGAGAATGAAAACGTAATGAAACTGATTGTGAATGCCGAAACAGAATGCTGGTTGTGAGTAGGTGGAAACCGAAAATTCAGATTGAGGTGGAGAATGAAAACGCAATGAACTATATAATGATGGTATTATTATTATTATTAACTGAAACAGAATGCCGATTGTAAGATAAAAGGGTAAACTAAACACGGAATGTTGGTTGTATGTAAGAAGGTAAAGAGACTATGTTGGTTGTAAGTAGGTAGGAAATGATATCAGGATGTTCATTGCAAGTAGATATTGAAAACAAAATGTTGTTTGGGAGCGGGTAGAGAGACTGAAAACAGAATGTTGGTTTGAAGCAGGTGAAGTAATTTTAAAGAGGTCAGAAACAGTTTTTTGTTTGTTTGTTTGTTGTTTTTTTGTTGCAAGCAGGTAATGAGACTGTAAATAGGTCACAAACAGAATGTTTTTTTTATAAGCTTAGGAAAGAGAAAGAGAAGAGAATATTGGCTGATAGTAGGCAGTAAACAAAAAGAGAATGTTGGCTGTAAGTAGGTAGATGAAAACAGAATGTTGGTTCGAAGCAGGTGAAGTAATTTTAAGGAGGTCAGAAACAGAAGGTTTATATTGAAAGCAGGTAAGAAGGTAAAGAGACTGAAAACAGGTTGTGTGCGAGTAGAATGACCGAAAATAATGTTGGTTGTAAGTAGGTAGAAAGACTGAAGATAAGAACATGGTTGTAAATAGGTATAGAGAGCCACAACAGAACATTGTTTGCAAGTAGGTAGAGAGACTGAAAAAAATCGTCTTACCTAGGTAGTTATCGTTGGTTGTTGGTACATAGAAATGTTGGTTTTAAGTAGGTATGGACTGTAAAACAGAATGTTGGTTGTGAATAGGTAGAGACACAGAATGCTGGTTGTAAGTAGGTAGAAACCGAAAACAGAATGAAACTGATTGTGAATGCCGAAACAGAATGCTGGTTGTCAGTAGGTGGAAACCGAAAATTCAGATTGAGGTGGAGAATGAAAACACAATGAACTATATAATAACGGTATTATTATTATTATTATTAACTGAAACAGAATGCCGATTGTAAGATAAAAGGGTAAACTAAACACGGAATGTTGGTTGTATGTAAGAAGGTAAAGAGACTATGTTGGTTGTAAGTAGGTAGGAAATGATATCAGGATGTTCATTGCAAGTAGATATTGAAAACAAAATGTTGTTTGGGAGCGGGTAGAGAGACTGAAAACAGAATGTTGGTTTGAAGCAGGTGAAGTAATTTTAAAGAGGTCAGAAACAGTTTTTTGTTTGTTTGTTTGTTGTTTTTTTGTTGCAAGCAGGTAATGAGACTGTAAATAGGTCACAAACAGAATGTTTTTTTTTTATAAGCTTAGTAAAGAGAAAGAGAAGAGAATATGAGAATATTGGCTGATAGTAGGCAGTAAACAAAAAGAGAATGTTGGCTGTAAGTAGGTAGATGAAAACAGAATGTTGGTTTGAATCAGGTGAAGTAATTTTAAAGAGGTCAGAAACAGTTTTTTGTTTGTTTGTTTTTGCAAGCAGGTAATGAGACATGTAAGTACGTCACAAACAGAATGTTTTTACAAGCTTAGTAAAGAGAAAGAGAAGAGAATGTTGGCTGTAAGTAGGTAGTACACAAAAAGAGAATGTTGGTTGTAAGTAGGCAGAGAGTCTGGAACAGAATGCTAGTCGTCAAGATGAATGTTAGTTGTAAGTAGGCAGAGAGAATGATATACTAAAAACAGGTGGGTGTTTGTAAGTAGGCATAGACTGAAAAAGCATGTTGATGGTCTTAAGGTAAAAGAGACTGAATACAGGTTGTGGGTGAGTAGAATGACCGAAAATGTTGGTTGTAAGCAGGTAGAGAGACTGAAGTTGGAGACACAGAAAACAATGCTGGTTGCCAGTAGGTAGAAACCGAAAACAGAATGAGGTGGAGAATGAAAACACAATGTAACTGAAACAGAATGCCGATTGTAAGATAAAGAGATAAACTGAAAATGGAATGTTGGTTATATGTAAGAATGTAAAGAGACTGTTGGTTGTAAGTAGGTAGGAAATGAAATCAGGATGTATATTGCAGGTAGATGGAAATTGAAACTGACAAGTAGTATATAGAACGCTGATTCTGAGATATAAAAGGTAAACTGAAAACGGAATGTTGGTTGTATGTAAGAAGGTAAAGAGACTGTTGGTTGTAAGGTAGGAAATGACATCAGGATGTTCATTGCAAGTAGATATTGAAAACAAAATGTTGGTTGGAAGCTGGTAGAGAGACTGAAAACAGAATGTTAGTTCGAAGCTGGTAAAGTAATTTTAAGGAGGTCAGAAACAGAAGGTTTATATTGCAAGCAGGAGGTCAGAAACAGAAGGTTTATATTGCAAGCAGGTAAGAAGGTAAAGAGACTGAAAACAGGTTGTGTGCGAGTAGAATGACCAAAAATAATGTTGGTTGTAAGTAGGTAGAGAGACTGAAGATAGAACGTTGGTTGTAAATAGGTATAGAGAGCCACAACAGAACATTGGTTGCAAGTAGGTAGGGAGACTGAAAAAAATCGTCATACCTAGGTAGTCATCGTTGGTTGTTGGTACATAGAAAATGTTGGATATAAGTAGGTACGGACTGTAAAACAGAATGTTGGTTGTGAATAGGTAGAGACACAGAATGCTGGTTGTAAGTAGGTAGAAACCGAAAACAGAATGAAGTGGAGAATGAAAACATAATGAAACTGAAACAGAATGCCGATTGTGAATGCCGAAACACAATGCAGCATGTCGGTAGGTGGAAACCGAAAACAGATTGAGGTGACGAATGAAAACACAATGAAACTGAAACAGAATGCCGATTGTGAATGCCGAAACATAATGCTGGTTGACAGTAGGTGGAAACCGAAAACAGAATGACGTGGAGAATGAAAACATAATGAAACTGAAACAGAATGCCGATTGTGAATGCCGAAACAGAATGCTGGTTGTCAGTAGGTGGAAACCGAAAACAGAATGAGGTGGAGAATGAAAACATAATGAACTGAAACAGAATGCCGATTGTAAGATAAAAGGGTAAACTGAAAACGGAATGTTGGTTGTATGTAAGAAGGTAAAGAGACTATGTTGGTTGTAAGTAGGTAGGAAATGAAATCAGGATGTTCATTGCAAGTAGATATTGAAAACAAAATGTTGGTTGGGAGCAGGTAGAGAGATTGAAAACAGAATGTTGGTTTGAAGCAGGTGAAGTAATTTTAAGGAGGTCAGAAACAGAAGGTTTATATTGCAAGCAGGTAAGAAGGTAAAGATACTGAAAACAGGTTGTGGGCGAGTAGAATGACCGAAAATAATGTTGGTTGTAAGTAGATAGAGAGACTGAAGATAAAACGTTGGTTGTAAATATGTTCACTGAAAACAGAATGTTGGTTTGAAGCAGGTAAAGTAATTTTAAAGAGGTCAGAAACTTTTTTTTTTTTTTTGCAAGCAGGTAATGAGACATGTAAGTAGGTCACAAACAGAATGTTTTTACAAGCTTAGTAAGAGAATGAGAAGAGAATGTTGGCTGTAAGTAGGTAGTACACAAAAAGGGAATGTTGGTTGTAAGTAGGCAGAGAGTCTGGAACAGAATGCTAGTCGTCAAGATGAATGTTAGTTGTAAGTAGGCAGAGAGAATGATATACTGAAAACAGGTGGGTGGTTGTAAGTAGGCATAGACAGAAAAAGCGTTGATAGTCGGAAGGAAAAAGAGACTGAATACAGGTTGTGGGTGAGTAGAATGACCGAAAATGTTGGTTGTAAGCAGGTAGAGAGAGTGAAGTTAGAGACACAGAAAACAGAATGCTGGTTGCCAGTAGGTAGAAACCGAAAACAGAATGAGGTGGAGAATGAAAACACAATGAAACTGAAACAGAATGCCGATTGTAAGATAAAAAGATAAACTGAAAACGGAATGTTGGTTATATGTAAGAATGTAAAGAGCCTGTTGATTGTAAGTAGGTAGGAAATGAAATCAGGATGTATATTGCAGGTAGATGGAAATTGAAACGGACAAGTAGTAGATAGAATGCTGATTCTGAGATATAAAAGGTAAACTGAAAACGGAATGTTGGTTGTATGTAAGAAGGTAAAGAGACTATGTTGGTTGTAAGGTAGGAAATGACATCAGGATGTTCATTGCAAGTAGATATTGAAAACAAAATGTTGGTTGGGAGCAGGTAGAGAGACTGAAAACAGAATGTTAGTTCGAAGCTGGTAAAGTAATTTTAAGGAGGTCAGAAACAGAAGGTTTATATTGCAAGCAGGTAAGAAGGTAAAGAGACTGAAAACAGGTTGTGTGCGAGTAGAATGACCGAAAATAATGTTGGTTGTAAGTAGGTAGAGAGACTGAAGATAGAACGTTGGTTGTAAATAGGTATAGAGAGCCACAACAGAACATTGGTTGCAAGTAAGTAGAGAGACTGAAAAAAATCGTCATACCTAGGTAGTTATCGTTGGTTGTTGGTACATAGAAAATGTTGGTTATAAGTAGGTACGGACTGTAAAACAGAATGTTGGTTGTGAGTAGGTAGAGACACAGAATGCCGGTTGTAAGTAGGTAGAAACCAAAAACAGAATGAGGTGGAGAATGAAAACATAATGAAACTGAAACAGAATGCTGGTTGTAAGTAGGTAGAAACCGAAAACAGAATGAAGTGGAGAACGAAAACATAAACTGAAACAGAATGCCGAAACAGAATGCTGGTTGTCAGTAGGTGGAAACCGAAAACAGAATGAGGTGGAGAATGATAACATAATGAAATTTAAACAGAATGCCGATTGTGAATGCCCAACTGAACAGAATGCTGGTTGTCAGTAGGTGGAAACCGAAAACAGAATGAGGTGGAGAATGATAACATAATGAAATTGAAACAGAATGCCGATTGTGAATGCCCAAACAGAATGCTGGTTGTCAGTAGGTGGAAACCGAAAACAGAATGAGGTGGAGAATGAAAACACAATGAACTGAAACAGAATGCTGATTTTGAATGCCCAAACAGAATGCTGGTTGTCAGTAGGTGGAAACCGAAATCCAGAATGAGGTGGAGAATGAAAACACAATGAACTGAAACAGAATGCCGATTGTAAGATAAAAGGGTAAACTGAAAACGAAATGTTGGTTGTATGTAAGAAGGTAAAGAGACTATGTTGGTTGTAAGTAGGTAGGAAATGAAATCAAGATGTTCATTGCAGGTAGAGAGATTGAAAACAGAATGTTGGTTTGAAGCAGGTGAAGTAATTTTAAGGAGGTCAGAAACATTTTTTTTGCAAGCAGGTAAGAAGGTAAAGATATTGAAAACAGTTTGTGGGCGAGTAGAATGACCGAAAATAATGTTGGTTGTAAATAGGTATAGAGAGCCACAACAGAACATTGGTTGCAAGTAGGTAGAGAGACTGAAAAAAATCGTCATACGTAGGTAGTCACTGTTGGTTGTTGGTACATAGAAAATGTTGGTTATAAGTAGGTACGGACTGTAAAACAGAATGTTGGTTGTGAATAGGTAGAGACACAAAATGCTGGTTGTAAGTAGGAAGAAACCGAAAACAGAATGAGGTGGAGAATGAAAACATAATGAAACTGAAACAGAATGCTGATTGTGAATGCCGAAACAGAATGCTGGTTGTCAGTAGGTGGAAACCGAAAACAGATTGAGGTGGAGAATGAAAACACAATGAACTATATAATAACGGTGGTATTATTATTATTATTAACTGAAACAGAATGCCGATTGTAAGATAAAAGGGTAAACTAAACACGGAATGTTGGTTTATGTAAGAGGGTAAAAGAGACTGAATACAGGTTGTGGGTGAGTAAAATGACCGAAAATGTTGGTTGTAAGCAGGTAGAGAGACTGAAGTTAGAGACACAGAAAACAATGCTGGTTGCCAGTAGGTAGAAACCGAAAACAGAATGAGGTGGAGAATGAAAACACAATGTAACTGAAACAGAATGCCGATTGTAAGATAAAAAGATAAACTGAAAACGGAATGTTGGCTATATGTAAGAATGTAAAGAGACTGTGGTTGTAAGTAGGTAGGAAATGAAATCAGGATGTATATTGCAGGTAGATGGAAATTGAAACTGACAAGTAGTAGATAGAATGCTGATTCTGAGATATAAAAGGTAAACTGAAACGGAATGTTGGTTGTATGTAAGAAGGTAAAGAGACTATGTTGGTTGTAAGGTAGGAAATGACGTCAGGATGTTCATTGCAAGTAGATATTGAAAACAAAATGTTGGTTGGGAGCAGGTAGAGAGACTGAAAACAGAATGTTAGTTCGAAGCTGGTAAAGTAATTTTAAGGTCAGAAACAGAAGGTTTATATTGCAAGCAGGTAAGAAGGTAAAGAGACTGAAAACAGGTTGTGTGCGAGTAGAATGACCGAAAATAATGTTGGTTGTAAGTAGGTAGAGAGACTGAAGATAGAACGTTGGTTGTAAATAGGTATAGAGAGCCACAACAGAACATTGGTTGCAAGTAGGTAGAGAGACTGAAAAAAAATCGTCATACCTAGGTAGTCATCGTTGGTTGTTGGTACATAGAAAATGTTGGTTATAAGTAGGTACGGACTGTAAAACAGAATGTTCGTTGTGAATAGGTAGAGACAGAATGCTGGTTGTAAGTAGGTAGAAACCGAAAACGGAATGAAGTGGAGAATGAAAACATAATGAAACTGAAACAGAATGCCGATTGTGAATGCCGAAACAGAATGCTGGTTGTCAGTAGGTGGAAACCGAAAACAGATTAAGGTGCAGAATGAAAACAGAATGAAACTGAAACAGAATGCCGATTGTGAATGCCGAAACAGAATGCTGGTTGTCAGTAGGTGGAAACCGAAAACAGAATGAAGTGGAGAATGAAAACATAATGAAACTGAAACAGAATGCCGATTGTGAATGCCGAAACAGAATGCTGGTTGTCAGTAGGTGGAAACCGAAAACAGAATGAAGTGGAGAATGAAAACACAATGAACTGAAACAGAATGCCGATTGTAAGATAAAAGGGTAAACTGAAAACGGAATGTTGGTTGTATGTAAGAAGGTAAAGAGACTATGTTGGTTGTAAGTAGGTAGGAAATGAAATCAAGATGTTCATTGCAAGTAGATATTGAAAACAAAATGTTGGTTGGGAGCAGGTAGAGAGATTGAAAACAGAATGTTGGTTTGAAGCAGGTGAAGTAGTTTTAAGGAGGTCAGAAACAGAAGGTTTTTTTGTTTTGTTTTTTTCTTTTGCAAGCAGGTAAGAAGGTAAAGATACTGAAAACAGGTTGTGGGCGAGTAGAATGACCGAAAATAATGTTGGTTGCAAGTAGATAGAGAGACTGAAGATAGAACGTTGGTTGTAAAATAGGTAGGTATAGAGAGCCACAACAGAACATTGGTTGCAAGTAGGTAGAGAGACTGAAAAAACGTCGTCATACCTAGGTAGTTACTGTTGGTTGTTGGTACATGACTGTAAAACTGAATGTTGGTTGTTAATAGGTAGAGACACAGAATGCTGGTTGTAAGTAGGTAGAAACCGAAAACAGAATGAGGTGGAGAATGAAAACATGATGAAACTGAAACAGAATGTCGATTGTGAATGCCGAAACAGAATGCTGGTTGTCAGTAGGTGGAAACCGAAATCAGAATGAGGTGGAGAATGAAAACACAATGAACTGAAACAGAATGCCGATTGTAAGATAAAAGGGTAAACTGAAAACGGAATGTTGGTTGTATGTAAGAAGGTAAAGAGACTATGTTAGTAGGAAATGAAATCAGGATGTTCATTGCAAGTTTTTGAAAACAAAATGTTGGTTGGGAGCAGGTAGAGAGACTGAAAACAGAATGTTGGTTTGAAGCAGGTAAAGTAATTTTAAAGAGGTCAGAAACAGAAGGTTTATATTGCAAGCAGGTAATGAGGTAAAGAGACTGAAAACAGGTTGTGTGCGAGTAGAATGACTGAAAATAATGTTGGTTGTAAGTAGGTAGAGAGACTGAAGATAGAACGTTGGTTGTAAATAGGTATAGAGAGCCACAACAGAACATTGGTTGCAAGTAGTAAGAGAGACTGAAAAAAATCGTCATACCTAGGTAGTCATCGTTGGTTGTTGGTACATAGAAATGTTGGTTATAAGTAGGTACGGACTGTAAAACAGAATGTTGGTTGTGAGTAGGTAGAGACACAGAATGCTGGTTGTAAGTAGGTAGAAACCGAAAACAGAATGAAGTGGAGAATAAAAACGTAATGAAACTGAAACAGAATGCCGATTGTGAATGCCCAAACAGAATGCTGGTTGTCAGTAGGTGGAAACCGAAAACAGAATGAGGTGGAGAATGAAAACATAATGAAACTGAAACAGAATGCCGATTGTGAATGCCAAAACAGGATGCTGGTTGTCAGTAGGTGGAAACCGAAAACAGAATGAGGTGGAGAATGAAAACATAATGAAACTGAAACAGAATGCCGATTGTGAATGCCCAAACAGAATGCTGGTTGTCAGTAGGTGGAAACCGAAAACAGAATGAAGTGGAGAATGAAAACATAATGACACTGAAACAGAATGCCGATTGTGAATGCCGAAACAAGAGTGCTGGTTGTCAGTAGGTGGAAACCGAAAACAGAATGAGGTGGAGAATGAAAACATAATGAACTGAAACAGAATGCCGATTGTAAGATAAAAGGGTAAACTGAAAACGGAATGTTGGTTGTATGTAAGAAGGTAAAGAGACTATGTTGGTTGTAAGTAGGTAGGAAATGAAATCAAGATGTTCATTGCAAGTAGATATTGAAAACAAAATGTTGGTTGGGAGCAGGTAGAGAGATTGAAAACAGAATGTTGGTTTGAAGCAGGTGAAGTAATTTTAAGGAGGTCAGAAACAGAAGGTTTATATTGCAAGCAGGTAAGAAGGTAAAGATACTAAAAACAGGTTGTGGGCGAGTAGAATGACCGAAAATAATGTTGGTTGCAAGTAGATAGAGAGACTGAAGATAGAACGTTGGTTGTAAATATGTATAGAGAGCCACAACAGAACATTGGTTGCAAGTAGGTAGAGAGTCTGAAAAAACGTCGTAATACCTAGGTAGTCACTGTTGGTTGGTACATAGAAAATGTTGGTTATAAGTAGGTACGGACTGTAAAACAGAATGTTGGTTGTGAATAGGTAGAGACACAGAATGCTGGTTGTAAGTAGGTAGAAACCGAAAACAGAATGAGGTGGAGAATGAAAACATAATGAAACTGAAACAGAATGCCGATTGTGAATGCCGAAACAGAATGCTGGTTGTCAGTAGTTGGAAACTGAAAACAGAATGAGGTGGAGAATGAAACCACAATGAACTGAAACAGAATGCCGATTGTAAGATAAAAGGGTAAACTGAAAACGGAATGTTGGTTGTATGTAAGAAGGTAAAGAGACTATGTTGGTTGTAAGTAGGTAGGAAATGAAATCAGGAGGTGAAGTAATTTTAAGGAGGTCATAAACAGAAGGTTTTTTGTTTTTGTTTTTTCTTTTGCAAGCAGGTAAGAAGGTAAATATACTGAAAACAGGTTGTGGGCGAGTAGAATGACCGAAAATAATGTTGGCTGAAAACAGGTTGTGAGCGAGTACAATGACCGAAAATAATGTTGGTTGTAAGTAGATAGAGAGACTGAAGATAGAACGTTGGTTGTAAATAGGTATAGAGAGCCACAACAGAATATTGGTTGCAAGTAGGTAGAGAGACGGAAAAAACGTCGTCATACCTAGGTAGTCACTGTTCGTTGTTGGTACATAGAAAATGTTGGTTATAAGTAGGTACAGACTGTAAAACAGAATGTTGGTTGTGAATAGGTAGAGACACAGAATGCCGGTTGTAAGTAGGTAGAAACCAAAAACAGAATGAGGTGGAGAATGAAAACATAATGAAACTGAAACAGAATGCCGATTGTGAATGCCGAAACAGAATGCTGGTTGTCAGTAGGTGGAAACCGAAAACAGAATGAGGTGGAGAATGAAAAACACAATGAACTGAAACAGAATGCCGATTGTAAGATAAAAGGGTAAACTGAAAACGGAATGTTGGTTGTATGTAAGAAGGTAAAGAGACTATGTTGGTTGTAAGTAGGTAGAAAATGAACGTTCATTACAAGTAGATATTGAAAACAAAATGTTGGTTGCGAGCAGGTAGAGAGACTGAAAACAGAATGTTGGTTTGAAGCAGGTGAAGTAATTTTAAGGAGGTCAGAAACAGAAGGTTTATATTGCAAGCAGGTAAGAAGGTAAAGATACTGAAAACAGGTTGTTGGCGAGTAGAATGACCGAAAATAATGTTGGTTGTAAGTAGGTAGAAAGATTGAAGATTAGAACGTTGGTTGTAAATAGGTATAGAGAGCCACAACAGAACATTGGTTGCAAGTAGGTAGAGAGACTGATATACTGATAACAGGGTGACTGTAAGTAGGCATAGACTGAAAAAGCGTGTTGATTGTCGGAAGGTAAAAGAGACTGAAAACAGGTTGTGGGTGAGTAGAATACTGACCGAAAATGTTGGTTGTAAGTAGGTAGAGAGACTGAAGAGACACAGAAAACAGAATGCTGGTTGTCGGTACGTAGAAACCGAAAACAGAATGATGTGGAGAATGAAAACACAATGAAACTGAAACAGAATGCCGATTGTAAAAGAAAAAGGTAAACTGAAAACGGAATGTTGGTTATACGTAAAAAGGTAAAGAGACTATAAGAAGGTCACAAACAGATTGTTTTTATAAGTGTAGGTAAAGAAAATGGGAAGAAAATGTTGGCTGTAAGTAGGCAGTAAACGAAAAGAGAATGTTGGTTGTAAGTAGGCAGAGAGTTTGGAACACAATGCTAGTCGTCGAGATGAACGTTAGTTTTAAGCAGGTAGAGAGAATGAAACACAATCCTGGTAAATTTTGGTAAAAAGGTGAAACAGAAGTTGGTAGGAATGCTGGGTTTAGATATTGAAAACGGATTGTTGGTTGAAAGTATTTTAGAGAGCCTGAAAACAGAATTTGGTTGTATGTAGGTAGTTACTGAAAATGAAATGTTGCTTTTAAGTAACATATTCGTTGTAAGTAGATATTCAGACCGAAAAGAGAATGATGGTTTAAGTAGATTATTAATTGCAGGTAAGAGAGACTGAAAACAGAATGCTGGTTGTATGTAGGCAGAAACGGAAAACAGAATGTAGGTGGAGAACGAAAACATTATGACACTGGAACAGAATGCTAGTTGTAAAGATCACTGTTGGTTACAAGTAGGTAGAGAGACAGAAACAGAATGCTGGTTGTAGGAATGTAAAAATGGATTGTTGAAAGTAGGTAGGAACTGAAAACGGGATGTTTATTGCAAGACTGAAACTGAAAGATAAAGTTGGTTGCAAGCAGGTAGAAAACTAAGTTTACAGAATGTTTGTTGTACGTAGGCAGAAACTGCCTGAGCAGAGAGAATGAAAAGAGAATGTTGGTTATTAGTAGGTACTGAACGAAAAGAGAATGTTGGTTGTAATTAAGTTGAGAATAAAAACGAATGTTAGTAGTTAGTAGTTAGAAAGTCTGAAACATAACTAGTTAACAAGATGAATGTTGGTTGTAAGCAGGTAGAGAGACTGAAACAGAATATGGCTGTAAGAAGGTGGAACAGGTAAACTGAAAACTGAATGCTAATTGTAAATATTGAAAACAGATTGTTGGTTGTAAGTATGCAGAGCGACTAAAAACGGCATGTTTGTTGTAAGTAGTTAGAGAGGCTGTAACAACATGTTTGTTGTAACTAGTTGGACGGAGTGAAAGAGAATGTTGGTTTTAAGTAGGTGAATGTTAGTTGTATGTAAGAAAATCGAAAGACTGAAGAAAAAAAAAAAATGTTAGAAAATCGAGAGACTGAAAAAAAGAATGCTGGGTGTAAGTATATGAAGAAAATAAAAACAAGTTGTTGGTTTAAGTTCGTAGTCAACTACAAGAGAATGTTGGATGTATGTAGGTGGCGAGACAAAACAGACCGTTGATAAAATATGTAGAGACTGAAAACAATGTTGGTTGCAAGTACATGTGGTAGAGAGACTGAAAACGGAATGATGGTTACAAGTAGGTAAAAACTGAAAACGGAATGTTGGTTGCAAGTGCATGTAGAAATGTAGTAAAATAGAGACTGAAAACGGATCCAAACCGAAACGGTGTGTTGAATGTTATGTTGATAGGTAGATAGACTGAAACTAAATGCTGGTTGTATAAGTTCATATTCAACTAAACTAGAATATTGGCTGCAAGTCGGAAGTGCGACTAGAAACGGAATGTTGATAAAATATGTAGAGGCTGAAAGCAAAATGTTAATAGAGTATGAAGAGACTGTAAGCAGAATGTTGGTAAAATAAAGACAGAAAGCAGAATGCTGGTTGTAAGTAGGTAGGGAGAATGAGTAACTGAAATATAGAAATTGTAGAATAGAGACTAAAAACGGAATGTTGGTGGTTATGCTTGGTATGTAGAAAGACTGAAAACTGAATTCTGGTTGTAAGTAGGTAGAAACTGAAACAAAATGTTGGCTGGGAGTAGGTAGAAACTGAAACAAAATGTTGGTTGTGTAAGCAGAATGCTGGTTGTAGTAAGTAGGTAGAAACTGAAACCAGAACGTTTGTTAAATGTAACTTGATATAGAGAGACTGATCACACAATATTGGTCGGCTGTAAGTATGTAAATAGACTACAACAAAAATAAAGTTGATTGTGGACTGAAAAATGAATGTGGTAGTACTTAACAAGGCAGTCATAGGTAGACTGAAAACAGAACGTTGGTTGGATACAATTAAGTAGACTGAAAACAATTTTCATAACCGTTTACTTAACTTTAGTTCCTTGGAACTGTTTAGCTATATTTCTTAGGTATTTGTATTTGTCACAAATCACTAGATTGTATTGCATACTTAACTGCTGACATCTTGTCAGAAATGTCACTGTTCGTTTATAACATTTTCTTTTTGCGTTACCAGTTGGCTTTATGCATTGAGATTGCAATGACTGACGAACCTTGTCCCCGTATCCCCTGAAAAAAATACTGCAGGAGTAGTTGTTTTTTTCTTGCACACTTAAGTCGTATCACAATGTGTGTTACAGCATGAGGGTATCACAATGTGAGCGTATCACACATTGCCTAATATGCTCATGTGTGATACGCTCTTGTGTGTGCCGAAACGGCCACGTGTTCACAAAATTGTCGTGTTAAAGATCTGGTCAACAAAATCTCCACAAAAAGTTAAATATAATCTGTTACTGTATTGAAATGCTAAACTGACAATAGATGAAATGTCTCTTTAAGGATGCAAGATTTGAATCGAAAGGTGCGCATGAAATGAAACGAGTACACAAAGGAACAGAAGATATAATGAATTGTGCTGTTAAAATTAAGTTTACTTCGATATGGACGTACCTATTCAATGAACCGTATTGATGCTGCAAATAAATGGTACATTGCTCTTTCCTAGTCGGTATAAGCTTTATTTTGTGCTCTTGGTAATATGTTTGTAGAAAACCTCTGCACCCGTCCGCTTACGCACCCGATGAACTTGCTGTGATTGTCGATCCTGTTGTTTAGTTGTATTGCTGATATAATTGCTTGCATTTTTGATAGCCTGTCCATGTGTTACACTTCATGTACACACACTTACAGCAAGCTGACTTGCCATCAGAAATATTGCTGTTAGCTTTGAATATTTTTACTTTGTATTACCCGTTTGTTTGGTGTATGGTGATTTCAGTGACAAACCCGTGGTGTCTCGGAGACTACTGCATAGCTTCTTTTTAATCACTCATATATGGATTAATTTTTAGTCTTTAATTGTGTGTTTGTTTTATGCATTAGTTAGACTCCAACTTGGAAAAAGGTTCATTAATGTGTTGTTTCTGTCCGTTTTTTCACGTCTCGAGTTCGTCAATTTGTATTTTTATGCCTGCGTGTATTTCGTGTCGGAGTTCTTCAGTGTGCATTTTACGCCTGTAGTTCGCGTCTATTCAAGCGTAATGTTTTTTCGATGAGTCGAGTTATCCAGTGTTTCATGTTGATACATGCCATTATCATAGAAACGTACTGTCCTTCAGACAAACGCATGCGCAGTTACGTGCTCAAATTCTACATGTTGTGACAACAAATTGAGTTTATGTACCATAGTAATGTGCTTGTTGGACTAATCAAAGTCTGTAGATATTTTAAAGAGTGTACGAAGACATTCATTTTAAAATGTATTTGTAAATGTGGGTTCTAAAACAATCCATAAAATAAATTGACAAAAGACAATAGTGAACAACATTAACATAGTATTTTTTTTTTTAAATTGCGGTGTCGACTGCCATAAAAACAAATCTGAATTTGAAAATGGTACCTGGACTAACAACAAAATGTGTGCATGGGATAAAACAAAATGAATTGATGCTCTGAAACGTTTTTTGAACCCAGTAAATAGTTATTCAGGTTTAATACTGATTTTTATTGGAAAGGTTGACTTGGGGGACTAGTGTGGATGACGATAACAAATTTGCGGCTTGCAGATGGAAATGACGTTTACAATAACATGTTAAAAACAATCTTCTAAACCCAGCCAGACAATGACACAAAAAACGGAACTAATCAATTCAGTGTATTTTGAGACAACTGCAGTTAAGATCTGCAGTTAAGATGTTTCCATGTTTGGAAAAGAATTATTTACTCCAATGGAATGAGATTTGGCACTGAAACACAAAAAGAAATAAACAAAAATATATATAAAAAAAAGATGAAATGAATCTTTTACAAAGGCTGATGCCGGGGCTACGCGATTATATTTGATTTAATCTAATGGGTGCAAACTGAAAGTGTACAAAGGTGGTGCAAAATGTGAGAAATAGACGTGTCATCTGACTTGAACCAATAACGAAAATCATAATGCAGTTTGTGCGATACACTGACAGTTCACATGCTAACGCCTTCAGCCCGATGGCCGTATTTCCCAAATTTTGGAAGCGTCATCTAATGACTATGCACCAGTTGCAGGAGATGGATCGACCATGATAATTCAAGGGCAGTGCCAGATTAGCTTGGCGCCTATAGGCGCCAAGCTAATCTGGCACTACCCTTGAATTATCATGGTCGCTTGGCGCCTATAGGCGCGCCAAGCTAATATGGCACTACCCTTGAATTATCATGGTCGACCCATATCCTGCTGTAGTGAGTCAGGGCTGTAAGGGTTAATGCACGTGTTCTTTAATTAGTGGTACCTGTTCTTTAATTAGTGGTGACTGATTTTCATCTTGTGATTTTCTTCATGTCTATTTTGCGTTTTTAGCTACTATCTGGTGTTCATAACTCTTGCATTATCGTGCCGCAGGTAATCTGATAAGGTGCTCATAACCCGTATGTGAACCTCAGTTACGCGGAAATGATCATTATTTTTTCTGAAACTAAACTGTGCATTGTTCTTTCAGTTTGATTATGTTCCTACTGCTTTTCCTGACATCCTGTTTGTACTTGTGTGTCGTTTGATTGCAAAACTCTGCATCAGCATGATCATGTACCTAGTTTTAGGTCTGAAAGTTATTCTCATTATGGATATCTTGACTTGATTGACTTGGCCGTGCATTACAGTGTATATGCTGTATTACTTAGATGTACGCATAGCTGTCTTGCCCGTAGAATTGTAACTGCTCGCAACGCGTACCATTTTGTTTGCTGTATTTATGTTGATTTTACTCCGTAACAGACCTTTATCTGATACCGATAAGCCGACTACCTGGTCTTGATCACAAATACATGAATTGTCCAGCAAAATAGGTCTCTGACGGACTTTACTCGGTAACAGCCGTTTCACTAAACTTTTTTTTTTCTGTCTGTTTTATATTTGTAGATGTTCTTAATGTCGTCCGTGTATAATGATTTTCACTAACGATATATAGTAAAACCCTTATATATTACAATGTAGTTATGTGTTTTACTCGAAGCTGTCGCCAAAGACTTGTCTTCCAATTATCCTTAATCTTATCCTTGATCTTAAACTAGATCATCAGGCTCCTTCACATCTCTCTGCTGGTATTTGATTTTGGACCCTGCGGTTTAGAACCAAAAGGTCCCAAACTACAAACCAGCGTACAATATAAAGACCAAGATTTAAGGCTGTTCTTAATTAAACGAACCTTAGTTCGCGAACTCTGACAATCTAAAGTTCACGATCTCGGGCGAACCAGGTTGCTTCTTAATTGGACGATCTAAAGATACGGCGAACCTAGTTCGAAGTAGTTCACGAACCTCGGCAAACCATAGTTCGCTGTCGGAAAAAGTTTGCTCGACGTGTTGAGCGATCCAAGGCGAGCCTTTTCTCTGATTGGTCAAAACTTTTACCCTCTTCTGCGTTGGAGATAAGAAGATAGTCACCGATACCAACAACTATGGCGGACAGCGATATTTCACTTGTGCGAAGAACAAGACCTATTTTTATTGATTTGTGGGAGGCGCAACGCTGTTTGTGGGATCAATACTTCAAGGAGTACAAAGACGAGAATCGCGAAGCGGCATAACGGCAGCCATTTTGAACACCTTCGCAGACAGTAAGTACGCCGAATCAAGCACTTCAGTTAAGAAAGAGAACCATGGCAAACCTGGTTTGCTGAAGTTCGCCTAGGTTTATTCAAACTCAATTAAGAAACAAACCAAAAGATTGCCGATCTTCTCCGATCTAGGTTTGCCGATCAAGAGTTCGTCCAATTAAGAACAGCTCTTACGCAGACGCTGCTACCTGATATTGGTAACAGAAAACATAAGTTATTTTATGTGTACGTCCCCGTTCAGTTTATCAATAACCGTCAGCCAGTCTTGATTTGTTTGCTGGTTTGGACTTTAAGGGCTTGGAGCATAAAACACAAAGTAACAGAACGGCACACAATTTTGTTTACTGTTGAGGATTTTTGTCCGTGTATTCACTGACCGTTAAACGAAGTTACAGACCAGCAAGCAAGTTTGGTCCATGTCTAAGATTTGTTTTGTTGGCTTATCCACCAACAGTTAATCCTGTTTCGTATTTTGTAAACCCATCCAGCGTTACACCAAGACATGGGTTCGATCATGATCGTTCAAAGGGTGGCGCCGGAGTAGCTTGGCGCCTATAGGCACCAAGCTATTCTGGCACCACCCTTGAACTAAAAATAATAGGTCAATATACCTGCTAAACTGTTTTCATTGTAGTCTTCAGAGGACAACTGTTGGGAATTTCAGCCTCGGAGCTAAAAATGTCAATGTTATTGGGAATTTAAAAACCTCAGATGTAAATATGTTAATGTCATGTCCTATCCAAGTGCATTTGTCAGATTAATTCGGTCCTATCTGTGGCATCATGTCTTTAGCAGTTCCAACATTTCTTTGTGTGATGTGTTATAGTCGACTAAGCTCCACACAAACGGCAAATAGGCTCTCATGTAAAAATAAAAAATTAAAAAGTATTTCTTCAATTATGTGATGTGCACTATGTGCTCACATAATTTAAAATGCACTTGGACACCTATAATGAGCTTTAGTTAATACATTTAGCAGTTGTGTATCACGTTCTAATATGACAGGTTATTATTAATCACCTTGTGGATGCAGCCATTGCTACTCTTCAAGACTTCTCTCGGTTGATGGGTTTTAACCATTCTCATAGCTCCTATTCCTAATGTGTTGTAATTTGGTCATGTATGCTTCATTATTGCTAACACATTGAGCTTCTATCTTGCTGACATAATCTTCATCATGACGGTGTGATTACAAGATGGTTCCAGAATTTTACATGTTTAGAATTTTAGTTAGGTAGAGAAGTGTGTGTATACCTCGCAGTTAAAGTATTACTAGAAAGTGATTTGATGTGTTAGGTAGGTAGATAGTTAGAATACCGAATGCAAACGCCGCAAGATCGGCGTAAACATATGTCCATATCACTGCAATATTTTTTTTACCGACCTGATAAGTAAGAATTTCATCATGTCCATTAGTCAGTGCAGGCAGACATCTGATAACTGCTGTGTATCTATGCAGAATCTGGAACGTGTCACTATACAATGTATGTACATAAATCTTCCAGTACTATGGTTTGGTGTGTGGTTACGTTATCGTGAAGGTGATTAGCCATAACACAGTCCGCAATAAGACTGTGCGATTTAGTTTACTTTTAATTATACATCTTTGTCATTATTTTATTTTTGATAATATTCTAATTATGTTATTTCCGCAATAAGACTGTGCGATTTAGTTTACTGTTAATTATACATCTTTGTCATTATCTTATTTTTTTATAATATTCTAATTGTTATTTGGAGGAGTTAATTGGAGGACTCGTGAAGCAAGCATTGAATAAATGGAATAAAACGGTTTGAAATGCATTAATTTTAAATGAGAGATTATTTAAATTACAATATGAGAAGGAGATATGCTATTAATGTAGTGTTTTATCGGGGAGGAGCAAGCTATTTAAAAAAAAACAAAAAACAAGTGCAAACCCGAAAAGTTGTGCAGAAAATGATTACAAATTGACGAGGTATACTGTACGTGGTACAGAGAAGATAAGAGAGAGAGAGAGAGCTCCTAAGAATGGAGGGTGAAATTTGAAACTAAGAGAACCCCCACCCGGGTCTGCCCTGGGGGACTTGGGTGGGGTTAGGTACTTTTTAGTTCCCAGGGTCACCCTGGTCAGCCCCACAGGGTGAGTTTTTCTCTTTATTCTGGGGCATGTGTTTCTGTCTACCCGAGGTCCATTCACCTGTATTTGCCTTTTTAAAACTCTCCCTACTGTCTGCACTGCCTGTAGCTCTTGATATTGGATGTGTGTTGCTAAATGGTCTTAGCTTTATTTAGGCCCCATGTGTTAGGTTTATTTAATGTATTTGACCGGCTGGCGACAAACATTCAATGTTCTGTTTAGTTGTTTTTTTTCACAAGCAGTGCAGGCACGTCCTGAGAAAGCCTTGTTGCTGTCGGGACGTTAAGCAATGTACAATCAATTGAAACTAAGAGAAATCGTGCAGCGATATGCATGTAAACTTGCAGTTACTGTTACGGGTTGATGAGCTTCATACTGTACAAGTGGAAATTTGTCAAGCTGCGAATTTTCTGGTGAAGTGAGCGAACACTCTTTTAAAGTATTTGCAACAACTAAAAATTCAAAACCAAATACAAACAAAAATTAACAAATAATAATAATAAAGAACAAACATAAGTGGTGTTGATACCAGCCGGAATTGAAATAAACTTTAAGAAGAATCGTGCAGCGATATGCATGTAAACTTGCGGTTACTGTTACGAGTTGATGAGATTCATACTGTACAAGTGGAAATGTGCCAAGCTGTGAGTTTTCTGCAACCGGAATTGAAATAAACTTTCAATTGAGCGAACACTGATTTTAAAGTATTTGCAACAACTAAAAAGATTTTTTTTAAAAATCAAACCAAATACAAACAAAAATTAACAAATACTAATAATATAGAACAAACATAAAAAACTGCAATGAACTGAAAACAAAGTTAAGAAAGAAAAACAAACGGAAGGACAACAAAAAGAAGTATTCAGTTGAGTTTTACTCTTGGTGAATAGTATGACATGAGAACGTGTGGAATAAACTGACTAAACTGTATCTACGTCAAACTGAAATTGAAGTTGATGAAATTTGCGTTGGTAAATCGAGTCTTGTTCCGTACGCTGTTAGAATAACTGTATGTGAAGCAATGACAGAACAATGTAGAAACGCTGTATGGACAGACCATGGCACACTGTGAAAGGTAAACTGTGACTGACATGGGTGGAGGCTAAAACTAAAATCATATCCAAACAGACTGGAACAAGAGCAGGAAAATTAATGAAAGATGATCATGGCTACGATGCAAACGTACATGATGAGCTGGATCAAAATATATTTACGAGACTTGCAAAATGACTAAAAGGGTTGAACAATTACAACATATGACAAACGAATTGAGATTTGATTGGATGTTTTCATTCAGACGATCCAATATTAGTTATAGTAAAATTATGAGAAGATTGAGGGAGGAGGAGGTATGAGAGGATTGAGGGAGAGTGGCGTTTATTCTAAAAGACTAATCTTATAATTCAGACATGATGGTATAAGAATGATGACGAACATTTGAGGTTTGTGAAAAGATTGTGAGTGCTATTGAAACAGTCCGCCAGTGCAATGAACACAAGTGATTACAATGGCAGTGTCTGAAAATGTCACAACACTGAACAATAATAAAATAGTTCACTGTTGACAGATATGTGGAAGGTTATTTTAAAGTGTATTCAAAGAAAATAGATATCAACAAACCTGACACATTCTTTAAAAATTCCAAAGCTAAGGAGGATATAAAAAAGACAAGAAAAAAGAAACTGTAAGTGAACAACATAAGTTCCAAATACAAACAAGCATTAAGGGTGCTTACCGTAATGTTTTGTTGGTAAGCTTGAGACCGTTTGAACTATGAAAGGTGCCTTTGTTGGGTTTCAGCTGGCGAAGAGGTTGCTGATATCACAGTCCCGAGTTTGCTGGTCCTGTAAGAGTTAGAGTGAGCAGTTCAGTCTTCTCGCCATGAAAGGGTTAATATCGGGATCTCTGGCCAGGAATTCGCCTAGTTAGCATCTGACGTCACACTCAGTCTTCCTGATGTCTGCGAGTTTACGTCAATCAGGGGTTAGTAGATTTTAGAAGAAAGATTTCTGGTTTTTCCATTTAAATTGTAATTTTTTTAATACTCTAAGCCCAAGTCATTGTTTATAGTCTCTCTGATTTTCAATTTCACAAAATGTACCTGCACTTAAAATGGCATTCAATGAAAATATTTTTGCGGATAAAGAAACGATTTTCCATAAAATTAAACCTTTTATTGTCACCAATCTGTTGGTATACATGGATAATCGTCAAGAATATAACTACTTTTATTTTTAAATGAAGGTAATATGTAGAGTGTTTGTTTTGTGCACTACATTTATTTTGCATCATGAATATAGATGACAATATCGAATTATAAAATTGTTCTGCAAACATCTATACACAGATTTATGGAGGTCAGGTAGAACGGATTGTGATTTTTCTCATAGGTTGTCTGGGATCTGTGCGGCTAGTTTCCATAGAAACGAGGTCTTCGAAGCAAAGCAGGCAAAAAGGGCAGTTTGAGGAATAGCAGTACCTGTGCGAAGAAAGCGCAGTTAATATCTGGCATGCTGGCCTGTGGTTAGAGAAATTAGTGTAGTATTTTACCTTGTGTTATAGTTTTCTTCACACGTGTCAAAAGTTGACACGTGAAAGCCATGAAGAATAAGGTGAAGTTGTACTGGCCACGTTCATTGTTACACGATATAAAGTTCCTGCAGTCTAAGAAGCGTTGTTCAGCCACCTCGGGGTCCCGGCCTCCTCTGTGGTCTTCGCGTCTCCGCATTGCCCATG
>BTPG01000001.1:308765350-309241844 GCA_036245525.1 Semisulcospira habei | reverse complement strand
AATATCGAATTATAAAATTGTTCTGCAAACATTGCAAACATCTATACAGATTTATGGAGGTCAGGTAGAACAAATTGTGATTTTTCTCATAGGTTGTCTGGGATCTGTGCGGCTAGTTTCCATAGAAACGAGATCTTCGAAGCAAAGCAGGCAAAAAGGGCAGTTTGAGGAATAGCAGTACCTGTGCGAAGAAAGCGCAGTTAATATCTGGCATGCTGTCCTGTGGTTAGAGAAATTAGTGTAGTATTTTACCTTGTGTTATAGTTTTCTTTACACATGTGTCAACTTTTGTACTGGCCAATTTCAAAACGTTCATTATTACACTTGATATAAAGTTGTGAATTGGTGTACACAGCTAGGAAGATACCGGAAATCATTACAGTAGGTAGTTACTTTTTTTCAGAAACCTTGGCGAGTATTTTGACTAGACAGATAAAGGAAGGTCAGTCTGTCCAAACTGATACAGGTAGAGACCTCATCATTCCTTGATGTTCACCCGCATCACTCCTGTGGCCTTCGCCTTTCTACTTTCCAAAGCGTCCAAACCGCAATACCCTCGCTTCTAACCTGTCTGCTCCTCTTCTGTTGCACCTTCGTCTCTACCATGTCCTCCTGCAGTCTAGGAAGCGTTGTTCAGCCGCCTCGGGGTCCCGGCCTCCTCTGTGGTCTTCGCGTCTCCGCATTGCCCATGCCTGTGCAATCTGCAGGGTCCTGTCGCAGCATCCTCCTGTCTGCCCATCATCTCTCCTTGTGCCCACTTTCTTTGCCACTGCCTTTCTTTACAGCCACATGGGCTTCAACCCACAGATGATTGGTGCTCGCACCCACCCCGGAAGTCCTGACCCAACGGCTTTGCTGTCCACCTGACGCCACCATCCTCTCCAGTCATGATAGAGTCCTGCTTGTGAAGTTTTTTTTTCCCCAGCTTTGTTGTGTAGTAACACAAGCTCTGCATGAAGTTTTTTCCGATAAATCAGCAGAAATGTGCACTGAGTTTGTGTTACAGAACAAGTTTGGGAAAAGAAATTACACGACCTGCTCTTTGTGGTCAGCATGGGCATCATCCGATCTGGTCACACCGCCTTTGTGCAATCTTGGGTCCACCCCCTCCTTGGCCAGCGCCTTCGCCATCTTCTGAGGTCTTTCCATCGTGGGGTCTTCTTCTTAGCCATCATCCTCCAGGGCCCTGCCATTACGGGGATTTCTCCAAGCCATCTCCGGGGTTCTTCCGATGCGGGGTCCATGCCTAGCCATCCCTGGGTCTGCACGGGGTCTCTGGTCGTGTTCAAGATTCTACCATTCCAGACTCTTCATCCTCGCCATGCACTGGGTTCCCTCCTTGACACAGACTACCCAATCTCCGGGGTCTTCGCCTCAGCCATACCTCTGGGGTCCTTCAATGGGGTCTTCTCCTGAGCCATCTCCCAGGGTCCTGCCATTGTGGGGTCTTCGCTGGGCCACCTCTGGGGTCCTTCCACCGCAGTCTCCGTCTAGCCATCCCGGGGTCCTTCTACACTGGGGTCTTCGCCCAAGTATTCACCTCCAGGGACTCTCGCCGGTACCATAAGTTTTAAAGCCCACTGTATATCGCATAATAGGTGACTATAGTTTTTCCCAGGGAAACGCTGTAATCGGCTATTACATGGTATAAAGTGGGCTTTAAGCTTGCGCGCCTTGGGTGTGTGATGTCGACACTTTGCCGCTATGGGTCCACCGTCGCGTCGTCGTTGGCACTGCCGTCCGAGTCGCCGACATGTCCGCACCGCATCGCATGGTAGCTGTTTCAAGCTGCTTGGGGCGTAGCGTTCAGGGTCATCGGCCTAGCCACTGGGGATCCTAGCATTGTGGGGTCATCGGCCGAGTCTACCGGGTCCATCATCTTCGGGTCACCGCTTCACCATTCCCAGGAAACTGTAGTAATGACCACTCCGCCTTTTGGACGTCAATAGACTGTCATTTCAGGCAGTAACCCCTTTGTATGTAGCCAACAGTACTGTGAACAGTAATGGTGGCTACATGACAAGGAGGTATCTGTTTGGCTGTCCCTTGGGTCCAATTAGCAGACGTGTCCATTGCTACAGTTTTCTGTGGATTCCCTGGTCCTACTGGCATCGGCGTGGAAACCCTCCGGGATCTTTGGGTCTTCGATGCAGCTGCCTGTGGGTCCTCGTGCAGCAGCAGGGCGGTCCTCTGGGGTCCTTTTGCGTCATCACAGCACTACCTGGGGTCCTTGGTCGTCACCACGACAGTCTACTCAGGGTCCTTTGCGATCATCATGGCAGCCTTCCCCGGCGTCCTTGGGTGTCGTCACAGCAGTCTACCTGGGGTCCTTGGAAGTCATCACAGAAGTTTTGCCGGGTCCTCGGGGCATCCTCGTAGGCCTGGCAGTCTACCTGGTGCCCTTTGCCCTCATCATAGCAGCCCTCCTGGGGTCCTTGGGTGTCGTCACAGCAGTCTACCCTGGGGTCACATCATATAGCAGCCCTCCTGGGGTCCTTGGGTGTCGTCACAGCAGTCTACCCTGGGGTCACATCATATAGCAGCCCTTCTGGGGTCCTTGGGTGTCGTCACAGCAGTCTACCCTGGGGACATTTGGCATCAGGCAGTCAACCCCGGGGTCCTTTGGTGTCGTCATAGCAGCCTTCCTGGGGTCATGGGGCATCGATCACGGCAGTCTACCCGGGGTCCTTTGGCGTCGTCATAGCAGCCTTCCTGGGGTCCGAGAGCTTCGTGTCGGCAGTCTTCCTGGGGTCCTTGCACATAGCGGCAGCCCTCCCTGGGTCCTCGAGCCTCGCATCAGCAGTCTCCCTGGGGTCTTCATGTGTTCTCGCCGCAACTCTCCTGGGGTCCTTGTGACGAGCAGTCCTGTGGTCTGTGGGTGTTTACACGGATGTCATCAGCGGTCCATGGGTACATCAACACTACTGTCCCCCTCCCTGGGCATCAGCTTGCGGTCTTCATCGCGACTGTCCTACCTGGGTCCTAGACCAAATCAGCGTGGCCGTCCTCCTGGTTTATAATGCATAATTGCGGACGAAAGCATCCGCTTGGGAATCTCCTGTTTTGCATAGAGTTTTGAAACTTTTTACAATGTGAAAACTTTCAGTATTCTTTGCTGAACAGTAGGCTTGAATTATATACACCAAGCTGATGTTGTCGCCCTAACGCGTGCATTATGAGCCAGTAGTCCCGTGGGCATCGTCACGATACATCTAGGCAGTCTTCCTCCGGTCCTTGAGCATCAGCACAGCGGTCTTCCCGTGGTTCTTGGGCACTTCAATGCGACCGTCCTCCTGGCTTGTGATGCATGATAGTTGATCGAAAACATCTGCCTGGTGGAAGTAAAGGTTTTAGCATTCTGTGGTAATATCAGCGGTGAATATCTAGCTTGCACCACGCTGGTGTTGTCGGTCTACTTCTATGCATTGCGAGCCAACTGCCTATGAGCAAACGCAGCGGAGGTCCTGTTAGCTGTCTTCATGGCGGGGTCCTGTGGGGCATCGTAGTGGCTGGGGTCCTAAGGGCAGTCATCGCGGCTGGGGTCCTAAGACGATCATCGTGGCTGGGTCCGTGAGGGCGGTCATCGCAGTTGGGGTCCTGTGGGCGGTCATCGCGTCTAGGGTCTGAAAGGGGGATCATCGCGGCCGGAGTCCTGAGGTCGGTCATCGCAGCTTGGGGTCCTGAAGGCGGTCATCGCGACTGGGGTCCTAAAGATAATCATCGTGGCTGGGGGCCAAAGGGCGGTCATCGCGGCTAGGATCGTGCGGGTGGTCATCGCGGCTAGGATCGTGCGGGCGGTCATCGCGGCTAGGATCGTGCGGGCGGTCATCGCGGCTGGGGTCTTGTGGAGCATCATCGCGGCTTGGGTCCTGTGGGGTTTCTCTGGCAGTTTTCCTGGGTCTTCGGCAGTCTTCCTGGGGTCTTCTTTGGCAGCCCTTTCTTCAGCAGTCCACTTCTCCTGGTCTTCAAGTCTTATGCGGTCTGTTTGTCTTCGGTCTAATAATCTTCAGAGGTACCATTGAATCATCAGCGGTCTTTCTGTGGTCACTGACGCTTCTGCTGGTGTCATCGGCAGACTTCCTGGACCAGAGGCATCGGCGATCCCGCAATAGATTGTCATGACACTTCCCAATTCTTCAGTCATTCATCATTCTGGATGCATCTTCCAGTCAAGGACATCACTGGTCTTCCTCCGTTCTTTCCTGGCTCTCGTCCAACCCTACTTCATTCAACATCTGAATCTTCACGTGTCCTATCGCCTCTTCGTGTTGATCTCATGCCTTCATCACGTCCAGTGTGGAGCCACGGCTGTGAAGGATTCGTCCCCTCTCTTCATACGGTTGCCCAGGGCTTCGCGCGTCTCCCCAGTTTGATAGGTAAGAATTCTATTTTTTACTTAAATGTTGTGTGTGGCAGGAGGTGTGTGTGTGTGTGTGTGTTGGGGGGGGGGGGGGGTGTTAGAGTGTGGTGGTGATTGACAAGCAGGAAAACGGCATCAGAAGTTTGTATTAACCAACATTGATTTTAAGTGAAAGTGCATTTTATGTCAAGTACATTATATTGCGTTTCTTTGTCGGTGAACGAACTCGCTACCACAATGTAAACGCTCTCATGCTTACAAAAAAAAAAAAAAAAAAAAAAATCATTTTACTCAATTAAAACTTTTTTTAACAAGTACACTGAAGTTACAACAGCTCTCCTTATTTTTCTTTCCGCAGGTGCTTTGATTCGTGCCAAGGACCAGCTCCTGGTTGTCCTCGCCAATTCCAATTCCTCCGGGCTTCAGGATCTGGTCCTGTTCTGACAGCAAGAGAGCAATTCATCCCCTTCCAGAATTCCATTACTGTTGGCATTCCTTCTCTGCATCTTCCCGTGGCTAATCCTGACAGCAAAACGACTGAGCGGCCATCTCCTTTCCAAGGATTCATCCCATGACAGCCCTTACCTTCAACTTTACCATCGTTTCACTTCTTTCCATGGGCGATCCTCACGGCAACAGAGCTGACGTCCCTCTCATGGACTCGTCCCTCTGGCCTTAAGCAATAATCTAAGGACGCCCATCCTTGTTAAAGCTACACCATCTCTTGATAAACAGTTTCTTAAGTACAGGAAATTTAACCCCTTGTGCGCGCAGCCACCGGTACTGTTTACAGGTGGCTGGGTGCACACGGGGTTCAAGTGAAACTAAACCGGATGATAAATGACAGTTTTGTGCCCAAGTATTTATCTTCCAAGTAAGCCTTCTTCAGTGTCCTAGTCGCGAGGACAAGCCTTAGCTCATAATAAGGACTTGAAAGAAAACACTCGAACTTGAAACTCGCTCCTGGTGGCTATTTTTTTCCATCTAGATCTAAATTTAGCTGATGTTTGCTGTTGCGTCATATTCTACAGTTCAGGGCTCCCGTTTCCGTGCGTCAATGGCGCTCAGAGACCTAAAAATGCAATGAATGGGGTTGGCAGATGCACTAAAATTCAGCGCATCTACGTCCGAGAAGCTCTATTTGTTATTTCACATGTCACATGCAAATGATTGAGAAGTAGTGAGACAATTTTCGGACCCTTTATAATGCTTAGATGGTGTCTGTGTACTCTCAAAAATTTATACCGAAATGCGACAATTTGAGATGATTCAAATATGCCGCATTTCTCTTGCTCGTAAGTATACATTTGGAGGTCTACAGACCCTCCTCCATGCTGCTGTGAAACCGGGGGGCCTGCAGTTTCTACCACATCGTCGCAAAAAATCCTTGCAGGAAACGGCTTTAGGACCGACGTGTTCTATTAAAACCAGTGTGCCATGCCATATCATTGCAGACTATCCCTGCCGTCTATTGAACTCGTTTCTTCCTTGTTTTTCATCTAGCAACGAACTTCATCAACATGTATACTAGTCGCAAATTGCACATCCTTCAAACTCAAGATAACGGACAGTCTTCTTGTGGTTCAAGATGATTGTATGTCTTTTGATCTTGTGCAACGATTGGATTTTCTTGAACATTCCGCATAAATCTTGGGTAGAGGAACGTTTACTGCTTATTTTATGATTGCAGTCGTACTGTAGTTGTTTTCAGTTTGTTTCTAATGGTGACGCCTGATACAAAGTTATGCATGTGATTTCATTCGTTTACACTAGTTACGTACAACAAGCTGGTAAATATTAGAATGTTATAATCAGTTGTTTTTTTTTTTTTAAATGAATGTATTATTATTCATATGGAAAAAACAAATTGATCTAAGGTGATGACAAAGTTTAATTTTTTTTTTTTTTAGATAAATACGGGTACGTAGAATTTTGCCGCGTGTCTAGTTGCGGTACACCTCGGATAATATTTTAATTACAAATAATTGTTCACAAGTAAAGATGTCGAATGAAATAAAGTAGATTGAAATTTCAAATATTGCATAGCATGAAAAAGTCAGCTGGCGTATAATGGGTAATGGGTACAAGTGTTATTCGGAGAGAAAAATATTTTTAAAAGGTTTTGACAAATACATGGTATTAATGAATAATTTTCTATGGGAAAATGGGACAAGATCCATTTCCTTGCATTACTTAATTGATGATATTGATGATAAAAATGTATTTTATTTTCACGTAAAATGACAAAGTTGTGATGAAAAAAAAATTCAAGTCATTCAAATGAATATGGTGTTATGTTGTATACATGTGGGATAATTCAAGAATTGACTTGATTGTCTTGGATATATGCCAGTAACAAGGATGCATTTTCATTTGATCTTAAAGGTGTGATGAAAAAATCCAAGGGAAAGAAAATAAACAGAAACAGATGCCTATTAAATAAATAAGGCTAAAACGTACTTGCATATTTCATTATTTTCTGTTCGCATATTGTATAAGATAAACCTTTTAAACAAAAAAGCTTTACAAAATTAATGATGTGTAAGATTAACGTCTTAACGTTAAGTAACAATAAGATTGCTCGTCTCCAATCTGATAACAAAGTTAAATCATTGGAATGTATGTTGTGTTTGGCCTGACATTTTGATTGATTCTCATTTTCAAAAAGCTACTCCGAAAAAATATTTTGACAAATAATCCTTGATGCAAAACATCTAAAAGGATGAAAACAAATCGTCAAAAGAGAACAGAAAACGTTTAAACAAAAACAAAAAAATAAAGTCGAGATAAAACGTATTTGCATTTTATTTTCTTTGTGTGTGTGCGCGCGTGTGTGTGTGTGTGTGTGTGTGTGGCCAAGTTGCAATGAAACCGCAAAAGATGACACATATCAGAGTTCACTGTGTAAGAGAATGACCGAACGGAGAAAGAAACGCGCAAAGCAACACAATTCATTATTTCGGGTAAATACCCTTTTTCATTTGTGCGATAATGAAGATAAGTAGCGACTATATATATGTCTACTATTTTTTAAAAAGGTATTTACCCAATAAATTGTTGGCTTTTCTAAGCGTGTTTCTTATCCGTTGGGTTTTTCTCTGCATTTCACACGCATGGCGGTTACCTGTTTGGTCAGGATTACACGGCGTACTTACTTACGCCTGTCACCCCTACCCGGGTATAGGCCGTCGACGAGAGACCTCCAGCAACTACTCCTGTCCTGTGCTTCTCCTTCGATTTTACTCCAGGTGGTTCCCAGTCTCTTGATGTCTGCTTGGAGGTTACACGGCGTAAGTCTACAGTAAAGGTCGCTCACAAGTACGCGTCAATGGTGACCCCGGATATCGGCGGTTATTTGGCAAAAGCCAATGTCCTTTTTGAGAAAAGCCGAGACCTTCATTCCTTGTTTTTAAACGAAAGTCTCTCCCTTTTCTTAAAAAAAAAACCAAAAAAAAAAACCTTTAGGTTTTGCCAAATAATGGTAGTTGTCCTCGATATGTAACGAACGCACTCGATAGCGGATTGCAGATTTATGAGCTCCGAACACGAAACCAGTGTGCCTGCCGAAAGTAAACTGATCTCGATATTCCTACTATGAAACAAACACGCACACAAAGGTTTAACGTTATACGCTGAACGTCTTTTGCGACCAAAAAGAGTCTGACTGAACCTTTGATCCCACCCGTACGGCGTGAAATTCTGCAACCTGACTACAATGTAATAGTAATAGTGCCGCCCAGGTTTCGTTGAACTACGACTGGAAAATACTATTGCTGAACATGGGCCGACACATTTCGCGATGTTTTCTTATTCATAAAATGCCAACTCGGCCGATTCTGGTGCGGCATGTGCAAGGCAAGCGTTACATGAAGTGCTTCTTTGACCTTCAGTAGATATTTAAAAAAATTATAAAAAAAAACAGGACGCGGTTCATAGGAAATGCTTCGGGTCGGGCAACGGCCGGTTCCGCAGCCGGAATACCAAACGCATTACTGAATCGGACCTAATACAGTTGGATACTGTACATACTGGTATGATCCACTTGATGGATTCCGTGAACTGATCATAGTTTTTGCTGTCGGCGAAAAACGAGCCCGTACCGCCGGCGACGAGTTCGGGCTACCGTCGATTCAGTACTGACTCTGTTAACTCATTCTACCCCAGACGCACCACAGCAAGATATGGTTTGATCATGATAGTTCAAAGGTGATGCCAGAATAGCTTGGCGCCTATGGGCGCCAAGCTATTTTGGCATCACCCTTGAACTATCATGGTCGATCTGTGTCCTGCACTGCAATGCAGTCTTCAGAGGACAACGGCCAAATTTGGGGATTTCGGTGTTGGGGTAGAATGAGTTAATGCGCCGGCGCGAGTGCGAAGTGACGGCCCACGTTTATCAGATGACATCAATACGGGGCATAGGAAGACAATTTCTGAGCTCAAATGATATAAAAAGAAATTGAGGCCACCAGTCATTGCGTTCGTTTTAGTCTTGCTACAGCCGCGTCTTTGCCGGAAGCGGGGCCCTCAGTTTACATCAGTGCAGTGACTGAAATACCGTCTGTAGGGAAAATCGTTTAAATTGTTTCATTCTAAAAATGACCCACGATACAGTCACGGTAATACAATTTGTCACGAATATAGCTCTTCTTTAGTAATAGTGATATTTCTATTTTTAAAAGGGAAAAGAACCGTGATTGACGCCCTGATGGCACAGATGTAGGATGGTCGCATATTTTCTTGTGCATGAGTAAAGCCCGTGTATGTGCGCTCGCTCGAGCATATGTTCGCGCGTGCGTGTTCAGTTGTGCGCGCGTCTTTGCGCTCACGCGGCCGGGCTTTTCAGTGTGTGTCATCGACGGCGAGAGAGAGAGACTGAGCGAGCGGCAATGGCGGCATGCACCGACACCGCCAAGCGAAACTGATAAAGTTGATGTGTTGACAAACCGCCGTTTTTAAATATAGAACATTACCTCAGTTCATTCCTCAAGCATATCAGTATATCTCCATGACGTGACCATAACAAAACACTGAATAAGTTGTAAACAAACACAAAGTGAATATCCTGATCCTTCAGATGCCGGGTGACTAAGGTGCATTATAGAGGCCTTGAGCTAAGTTATTCCTCACCCTACGACCCTGGCGGCCTTACTAGGAGATCATACAATAACAGTAGCACTTGCAGTCGGTAAGTTGGAATCCCCTCCCCGCCCACCCCCCCCCTCGAGGTAACTGATATGGTGCAATGGTCTCGCTCCGTTTATTCGGCCGGCCGGACACACGCGAGCCGGACGCAACCGTTGTGGATCGCACTTATAAAGACAAACAAAAGCGGAACGACAACAAACGTATCAGCCCTTACGAAGTTTTCTATGCGCTTGCGTTTGCTCTTATGCAAACAGGTGTTGTTAGTTCAAACGCAATGCTGCGTTAATTATTGCTGGCTAAACTCTGGACGAGGACATGCACCCCACGGCCCCACCCCAGTGATACTTTCCATAAAAGTCGATCAACAAGAACTTGAATTTGGGGGAACGCTCTTAACACGCACGCGCCCTCTCTCCTTCTCTGTACCCCCCCCCCCCCCCCCCCCCATCCCCCGCTTTTCGATTTTTCGGCCCCTGGAAGTAAGGTCTAGCGCCGGGGAGGCCTTTTCAGGCTATCTGAAGGTCCCAAACAAAAAGTTGGAATCCCCCCCCCCCCCCCCCCCCCCCCGGACACACGCGAGCCGGACGCAACCGTTGTGGATCGCACTTATAAAGACAAACAAAAGAACGTCAACAAACGTATCAGCCCGCACGAAGTTTTCTATGCGCTTGCGTTTGCTCTTATGCAAACAGGTGTTGTTAGTTCAAACGCAATGCTGCGTTAATTATTGCTGGCTAAACTCTGGCGAGAATGACCCCAGGAAGTGATACTTTCCATAAAAGTCGATCAACAAGAACTTGAATTTGGGGGGAATCTTGAACACGGCCAAGAGCGGTCAGTACTAAAAGATGCGTTTGTGACTGAGCTATCGTAACGCCTACTGAAAGACAGAGACCGTCACAGTAACTGTTATATTATCATCTTTTACTGATCCAGGGCTTTCCCTCCAGCACTAAATAAACACATCATCTGTTGATTACAGACATCAAGTTGCTTTTACTGAAGTTTCGATAACCACTGAGCAACTTACTTACTTACTTACGCCTGTCACCCCTACCCGGGTATAGGCCGTCGACGAGAGACCTCCAGCAACTCCTGTCCTGTGCTTCTCCTTCGATTCTACTCCAGGTGGTTCCCAGTCTCTTGATGTCTGCTTGGAGGTCTCGACGCCAGGAGTTTCTCGGCCTACCTCTTTTCCTCTTTCCCTGGGGGTTCCATGACAATGCCTGCCTAGTGATACTGGAAGCTGGCTTTCTCAGACTGTGACCGATCCATCCCCATCTTCTTCGCCCAATTTCATTCTCTGCTGTTATCTGCTCTGTTCTCTCCCAGAGTCTGACGTTGCTGATCTTCTCTGGCCAGTGGATTTTCAAAATTCTTCTAAGGCAACTGTTCATGAAGGTCTGTACTCTGTTGACTGTGGTTTTTGTCAATCTCCATGTCTCTGCTCCATATAGGAGAACTGCTTTTACATTGGAGTTGAAAATCCGGACTTTGGTGTGTTGTGACAGCTCTCTGGAACTCCATACTTTTTTCAACTGGAGAAAGGCTGCTCTGGCTTTACCGATTCGTGCTCTGACATCTGCATCAGTGCCGCCTTTTTTGTCTATGATGCTCCCGAGATAGGTGAAGGACTCCACCTCCTCCAACGGGGTGCCAGCAAGCAAGACTGGTTCTTCCCTGGTTGCGTTCAGCCTCATTGTCTTTGTTTTCTGTTTGTGAATGGTGAGGCCCACTTGGCACGAGATGTCAGCAAGCCTTGTGGTCTTGTCCTGCATTTGTTGATGAGTGTGGGACAGTAATGCCAAGTCGTCTGCAAAATCGAGGTCGTCAAGCTGTGTCCACAGTGTCCACTGTATTCCACTTCGTCTGTGCTCTGTGGTCATCTTCATGACCCAGTCTATGGCCAGTAGGAAGAGGAACGGAGACAGCAGACACCCCTGCCTGACACCAGTTCTGACCTGGAGCTCTCTGGTGAACTGCCCTTCGTGGATCACGCGACATGTCATGCCATCATAGCTGCTCTTGATCAGGCGGACGAGCTTTGTGGGTACACCGTAGTGTCGTAGGAGTTTCCACAGAGTCTCTCGGTCCACGCTGTCAAATGCTTTCTCATAATCCACAAAGTTGACGTACAGCGGGGAGCTCCACTCCAGAGACTGTTCCACGATGATGCGGAGAGTGGCGATCTGGTCTGTACATGATCGGTTCTTCCTGAATCCTGCTTGCTGGTCTCTCAGCTGGGGGTCAACGGAGCTCTTCATTCTTTCTAGGATGATCCTGTTGAAGACCTTTCCTGGTACTGACAGCAAGGTGATTCCTCTGTAGTTGGAACACTTGCTGAGGTCGCCTTTCTTGGGAAGCTTGATTAAGTACCCCTCCTTCCAGTCAGCCGGCATCACCTCCTCTTCCCAGATCTTTCCAAACAGTGGGTACAGCATCTCAACTGTTGTCTCTAGGTCTGCTTTCAGAGACTCCGCTGGGATGCCATCTGGCCCTGCTGCTTTGCCATTCTTCAAAAATGCCACTGCTTTTCTGATCTCTTCCCGGCTGGGTCTGTCACAGCTGATGGGTAGGTCGGTCTCTGCCGGCTGGATGTCGGGGGGGTCGGGTGGGCTAGGTCTGTTCAGTAACTCTTCAAAATACTCGGCCCATCTGTCGAGTTGGTCTGCTCTGTCTGCAATAGGCTTGCCTTCTTTGTCTTTTACTGGTCTTTCTGTATGGCCATACTTACCCGACAATCTTCTGGTAATGTCGTAGAGCTGTTTCATGTTGCCGCTGCCTGCTGCCTTTTCTGCCTCTGCTGCCAGGCTTTCTGTGTAGGCCCTCTTTGTCTGCCCTGATACTCCTCTTCACCTCGCGGTTGGCTTCCGAGTATTCCCCCTGTGCCCTTACTTTGGCTGCTCTCGTGCGACTGTTGTTGACCACTGCTTTCTTCTGCTTCCTCGCTTCTATCTTCTTCAAGGTCTGTGCCGACAGCCAGTCCTTGTGGTGGTGTTTCCTGAACCCTACAGTGTCTTTGCAGGTTGAGTTCAGCGCCTCTCTAACTGCCTTCCACTGCTGCTCTGTGGTGACCGCCTCCTCTTCATTTACTAGCTCCTGTAGCGCTTGAAACCGGTTGGACAGCACCAGTTTGAACTCTTCTCTAACTCCAGTTTCTCTCAGGAGGCCTACATTATAGCGCTGTCTTCTTGTTGTCTCTGTGCGGCTTTTCTTTAGCTTGAGCTTCATTCTTAAGGTAAGCAGATGGTGGTCTGAGGCGACATCTGCTCCCCTCCTCACTCGAACATCTTGAAGGGATCTTCTGAATTTCTTGCTAATGCAGATATGGTCTATTTGGTTCTCTGTTGTATGGTCAGGTGAGACCCAAGTTGCTTTGTGTATTCTTCTGTGTGGGAAGATGCTGCCTCCAATGACAAGTCGGTTTAGAGCACAAAAGTCTACAAACTTCTCCCCGTTCTCACTCATCTCCGAGCCTAGTCCCTGTCTCCCCATCACCTCTTCGTATCCGGTGTTGTCCTCCCCTATTTTGGCATTAAAATCGCCCATGACGATGGTGATGTCTCGCTCCGCACATTTGTCCACGGCACTCTGGAGTCGGTCGTAGAACTCTTGTTTCTCTTCCTCGTCACTGTCATTGGTGGGCGCATAACACTGGATGACGTTCAGCTTGAGCTTTTTCTTGGTTCTAAAGGCTGCTGTTATAATTCTTGGCCCAAGAGGTTCCCAGCCCATCAGCGCTCTCTGTGCCACTGGTGACAGCATGAGTGCTACTCCTTCTGTATGGGGGGCATTCTCCTCTTCATGACCTGAATACAGAATCATCTCCCCACTTAACAGCCTTTTCTGGCCAGACTGCGTCCATCTGGCTTCACTGATGCCTAGCAGGGAAAGGTTGTACTTTTGCATTTCCGCTGCTATCTGGGCGGCCTTGCCGCTCTGGTACATGGTCTTGACGTTCCATGTGCCCATGGTTGTATCCCTGGATAGAGAGAGGCGGCTCGGTCCTGTGGCTTCCGAAGACTTCCGGCTTTCACCACAGGACGTCATAAGTCTTCTAGTAGAAGAACCTTCCTCCTCCAGGAAAGGAATTACTGTTAGTCTTTTCGTCGGCGTTTTTGTAGCTATTTCCTTTTTTGCAGGGTGGGGAAGCTAACCCCACGCCCAACCCCCTTACTAGGAGGACCAGGGGTTTTCTGTCGGGGTCACCTTCCCTTAGACCATGTTGGTTCACGGCACCTTATTTCATTCGGTGCACCCCTCTCACGAGGGACCCCCTATCCACCACCCAGGGGACGCGCCTCAACGCCGTATGGTCCCAGCGCGAGGACCACTGAGCAACGTTTTTACTGAAATGAACTCGGACACTTTGCGGACAAATTTCGGGCACGAGAGTCGGTCAGTCGGCGATTGTTGCGTGCGAGCGTGCGTGCACATGTGTGATCAGAGCGCTATAACAGTTGCATACAGTTTCGCGGGTTAGGGACCTTTAGTGACAACAGACGTTACTGAAACACCGGTATTGGTTCAGTCAGGTCAATCTCTGTGGTTACTCTATATTCGTACCTGTTTACATGGGTCAATCTAATGTTGTTCCGGCATCTGATTTTGAAGTGACTAGAAATCGAAACACACTGAGATGAATTTAACCAGGAATGCTGTTCATATTTCTGAAGCAAGCACAGTAATTTCAGTACACCACACAACAACAGTCTCCTCTTAAGTTTGAAATGATCATACCAAACCACGCCACGGTAAGGACACTTTCCGAATATACAACTACAACAGAACATAAGCTGGATTTTGGCGGGAAACCCTTATAGGTTTGGTTGGTTGTACATTGCTCAACGTCCCGACAGCAACAATACTTTCTCAGGACGTGCCTGCACTGCGGCTTGTGAAAAAAAAAAAAAAAAAAAAAAAAAAAAAAAAAACCAGATTGAATTATGTCACCAGCCAGTCTAATACGCTAAGAATATTGAATTATGTCACCTAATACGCTAAAAAAAAAACTAAGCCATTTCAGTAGCAACACGCATCCAATATCGCGGCGCAGACAGTAGGGAGAGTTTGAAAAAGGAAAATACTGACAGGTGAATGGACCAAGGGTAGACGGAAACACTGACATGTTATATGCAAACCGCACCGTTGCTAAAGACGTTTGGCAACCGTGTGTGTGTGTGAGAGAGAGAGAGGGCTGATACTAATAAACGCAGTCATAGTAACCTAACAAAGGAAGCTCTCAGTGACGATGTCGTCTCAGATGATCTCAGACTGTCATTGGCCCGACATTATCTTACAAAATTAGTCCGATTCAGTACCAGTGATGTTGTTGTTTTTTGTCTACCGTATTGAAAATACCATAGACCGCTTTGAAATAGGGCTGGTCGGAGCGCATTCCGGAGCATGCACATGACTTTGGGCTTGCGTGGCAGAAATTCTGGCAAAGAAGTAACAAGCTAAAAATGACGTCACGTCTAGCTACGCAAACCTTGCTAGAGAACTCTAAATATGACGTCATTCTCTCTCTCTCTCTCTCTCTCTCTCTCTCTCTCTCTCTCTCTCTCTCTCTCTGTCTCTCTCTCACATTAAGACACACTGTGGTTACTGCTCTACTATCTGGGATGGATGCAGGGAGGTACTTTTCTAAGCGTGTTTCTTATCCGTTGGGTTTTTCTCTGCATTTCACACGCATGGCAGTTACCTGTTTGGTCATGATTACACGGCGTACTTACTTACTTACGCCTGTCACCCCTACCCGGGTATAGGCCGTCGACGAGAGACCTCCAGCAACTACTCCTGTCCTGTGCTTCTCCTTCGATTTTACTCCAGGTGGTTCCCAGTCTCTTGATGTCTGCTTGGAGGTTACACGTACAGTAAAGGTCGCTCACAAGTACGCGTCAATGGTGACCCCGGATATCGGCGGTTATTTGGCAAAAGCCAATGTCCTTTTTGAGAAAAGCCGAGACCTTCATTCCTTGTTTTTAAACGAAAGTCTCTCCCTTTTCTTAAAAAAAAAAAAAAAAAAAGAAAAAAAAAAACCAAAAAAAAAAAAACCTTTAGGTTTAATGGTAGTTGTCCTCGATATGTAACTAACGCACTCGATAGCGGATTGCAGATTTATGAGCTCCGAACACAAAACCAGTGTGCCTGCCGAAAGTAAACTGATCTCGATATTCCTACTATGAAACAAACACGCACACAAAGGTTTAACGTTATACGCTGAACGTCTTTTGCGACCAAAAAGAGTCTGACTGAACCTTTGGCGAAATTCTGCAACCTGACTACAATGTAATAGTAATAGTGCCGCCCAGGTTTCGTTGAACTACGACTGGAAAATACTATTGCTGAACATGGGCCGACACATTTCGCGATGTTTTCTTATTCATAAAATGCCAACTCGGCCGATTCTGGTGCGGCATGTGCAAGGCAAGCGTTACATGAAGTGCTTCTTTGACCTTCAGTAGATATTTTTAAAAAAATATAAAAAAAACAGGACGCGGTTCATAGGAAATGCTTCGGGTCGGGCAACGGCCGGTTCCGCAGCCGGAATACCAAACGCATTACTGAATCGGACCTAATACAGTTGGATACTGTACATACTGGTATGATCCACTTGATGGATTCCGTGAACTGATCATAGTTTTTGCTGTCGGCGAAAAACGAGCCCGTACCGCCGGCGACGAGTTCGGGCTACCGTCGATTCAGTACTGACTCTGTTAACTCATTCTACCCCAGACGCACCACAGCAAGATATGGTTTGATCATGATAGTTCAAAGGTGATGCCAGAATAGCTTGGCGCCTATGGGCGCCAAGCTATTTTGGCATCACCCTTGAACTATCATGGTCGATCTGTGTCCTGCACTGCAATGCAGTCTTCAGAGGACAACGGCCAAATTTGGGGATTTCGGTGTTGGGGTAGAATGAGTTAATGCGCCGGCGCGAGTGCGAACGGCCCACGTTTATCAGATGACATCAATACTGGGCATAGGAAGACAATTTCTGAGCTCAAATGATATAAAAAGAAATTGAGGCCACCAGTCATTGCGTTCGTTTTAGTCTTGCTACAGCCGCGTCTTTGCCGGAAGCGGGGCCCTCAGTTTACATCAGTGCAGTGACTGAAATACCGTCTGTAGGGAAAATCGTTTAAATTGTTTCATTCTAAAAATGACCCACGATACAGTCACTAATACAATTTGTCACGGATATAGCTCTTCTTTAGTAATAGTGATATTTCTATTTTTAAAAGGGAAAAGAACCGTGATTGACGCCCTGATGGCACAGATGTAGGATGGTCGCATATTTTCTTATGCATGAGTAAAGTGTATGTGCGCTCGCTCGAGCATATGTTCGCGCGTGCGTGTTCAGTTGTGCGCGCGTCTTTGCGCTCACGCGGCCGGGCTTTTCAGTGTGTGTCATCGACGGCGAGAGAGAGAGACTGAGCGAGCGGCAATGGCGGCATGCACCGACACCGCCAAGCGAAACTGATAAAGTTGATGTGTTGACAAACCGCCGTTTAAAATATTTAAATATAGAACATTACCTCAGTTCATTCCTCAAGCATATCAGTATATCTCCATGACGTGACCATAACAAAACACTGAATAAGTTGTAAACAAACACAAAGTGAATATCCTGATCCTTCAGATGCCGGGTGACTAAGGCGCCTATACCATTATAGAGGCCTTGAGCTAAGTTATTCCTCACCCTACGACCCTGGCGGCCTTACTAGGAGTAGCACTTGCAGTCGGTATCTGCAGCCGCAAGATGTAAAATAATGTGTTTGACAAAGTAACAGCAGGGGCGGATTTGAGCGGGGGGGGGGGGGGTGTTCCGGAGCGACCCCCTACCCCCCCCCCCCCCCGACTCATTTTTGTTAAAAATGCTATAAAAACGTCCCTTTTCGGGTGTTTGAAATCCCCCTTACTGATCCTCCCTCCCCCACGTTTAAAATTTTGGCGAGATTTCAAACACGGACTCGGCTCCCCCCCCCCCCCCCCCCCCCCCCACCACCCCCTGTCGTTTGACTGATATTTTGGCGAACGGTGAGAGGAGAGTCTTAACACGCACGAGCCCTCTCTCCTTCTCTGTACCCCCCCCCCCCCCCCCCCCATCCCCCGCTTTTCGATTTTTCGGCCCCTGGAAGTACTCTAGCGCCGGGGAGGCCTTTTCAGGCTATCTGAAGGTCCCAAACAAAAAGTTGGAACCACCCTCCTCCCCCCCCCCCCACCCCAGCCCTCCCCTCGAGGTAACTGATATGGTGCAATGGTCTCGCTCCGTTTATTCGGCGGCCGGACACACGCGTGGATCGCACTTATAAAGACATAAAGACAAACAAAAGAACGACAACAAACGTATCAGCCCGCACGAAGTTTTCTATGCGCTTGCGTTTGCTCTTATGCAAACAGGTGTTGTTAGTTCAAACGCAATGCTGCGTTAATTATTGCTGGCTAAACTCTGGCGAGAATGAGGAATACTTTCCACTAAAAGTCGATCAACAAGAACTTGAATTTGGGGGGAATCTTGAACACGGCCAAGAGCGGTCAGTACTAAAAGATGCGTTTGTGACTGAGCTATCGTAACGCCTACTGAAAGACAGAGACCGTCACAGTAACTGTTATATTATCATCTTTTACTAATACAGGGCTTTCCTTCCAGCACTAAATAAACACATCATCTGTTGATTACAGACATTCGATAACCACTGAGCAACGTTTTTACTGAAATGAACTCGGACACTTTGCGGACAAATTTCGGGCACGAGAGTCGGTCAGTCGGCGATTGTTGCGTGCGAGCGTGCGTGCATATGTGTGATCAGAGCGCTATAACAGTTGCATACAGTTTCGCGGGTTAGGGACCTTTAGTGACAACAGACGTTACTGAAACACCGGTATTGGTTCAGTCAGGTCAATCTCTGTGGTTACTCTATATTCGTACCTGTTTACATGGGTCAACCTAATGTTGTTTCGGCATCTGATGTTGAAGTGACTAGAAATCGAAACACACTGAGATAAATTTAACCAGGAATGCTGTTCATATTTCTGAAGCAAGCACAGTAATTTCAGTACACCACACAACAACAGTCTCCTCTTAAGTTTGAAATGATCATACCAAACCACGCCACGGTAAGGACACTTTCCGAATATACAACTACAACAGTACATAAGCTGGATTTTGGCGGGAAACCCTTATAGGTTGGTTGGTTGTACATTGCTCAACGTCCCGACAGCAACAAGACTTTCTCAGGACGTGCCTGCACTGCTTGTGAAAACTGAAAAAAAAAACAAAAAAAAACCAGAATATTGAATTATGTCACCAGCCAGTCTAATACGCTAAGAATATTGAATTATGTCACCAGCCAGTCTAATACGCTAAAAAAAAAAAAACTAAGCCATTTCAGTAGCAACACGCATCCAATATCGCGGCGCAGACAGTAGGGAGAGTTTGAAAAAGGAAAATACTGACAGGTGAATGGACCAAGGGTAGACGGAAACACTGACATGTTATATGCAAACCGCACCGTTGCTAAAGACGTTTGGCAACCGTGTGTGTGTGTGAGAGAGAGAGAGAGAGAGGGCTGATACTAATAAACGCAGTCATAGTAACCTAACAAAGGAAGCTCTCAGTGACGATGTCGTCTCAGATGATCTCAGACTGTCATTGGCCCGACATTATCTTACAAAATTAGTCCAATTCAGTACCAGTGATGTTGTTGTTTTTTTGTCTACCGTATTGAAAATACCATAGACCGCTTTGAAATAGGGCTGGTCGGAGCGCATTCCGGAGCATGCACATGACTTTGGGCTTGCGTGGCAGAAATTCTGGCAAAGAAGTAACAAGCTAAAAATGACGTCACGTCTAGCAACGCAAACCTTGCTAGAGAACTCTAAATATGACGTCATTCTCTCTCTCTCTCTCTCTCTCTCTCTCTCTCTCTCTCTCTCTCTCTCTCTCTCTCTCTCTCTCTCTCTCTCGCTCTCTCACATTGACACACTGTGGTTACTGCTCTACTATCTGGGATGGATGCAGTGAGGTACATTTAAAAAAAATTAACTCATTGTATCGTCGAGGGGTAAAGTTAACTGTGCCGCCTGGTCCCTCTCCCACCGACGAAAAGTTTAGAACTATCCGACTGCTAAACCTAAACAAACAATTCACATTTAATCGATGCATACTTATGCATAAAATTCTTCACCATAAAACCCCATCTTACCTTCGTATGTTATTTTTGGATAGTCAAAGACAAAACACGAGGAACAGTTTGTAGAGCTACCATGGGCCAGGCTCGATATATATAAAACCAGCCTTTCGTTCTCAGGTGCCAAAGCCTGGGACGAACTACCACCACAAATTAAATCCATAGTCTAACTCTAGAACCTTCAAAACTCGTTTATATAACACTGATCTTGTTACAGTAACTTAATACCTGAACGGACTACTTATATATATATATATATATATATATATATATATATATATATATATATATATATATATATATATATATATATATATATATATTCCTCCCTACGTCACACGACCAGTAAATTTAGCGCAAACTGTACCATGTGACCGTGATATAAAAACCACTGTAGCGAAAAATGGCGGACGTTTTATAGCCCTCTCGATGACGCGTTACGACCTCGTTTTCGAGTCTTGATAGCAACTCGGTTCGACAAAATAGCAGAAAAAAACGCACTAACGTAGTCCTATTTGACGTAATACACATCATCTGCCTTATTTTTTACGACATGAGGAGCCAACTTTCACCACTAATTACATAGCGCAAACTGCAAAAGCCTTCCACCGAGACATTTTCAAAGTTCGGGAAACCACGGAACAAAAATAGCTTCCGAGGTTTTTTTTAACCAATCAGAGACACAATCCTTGCAAACCGGCAAGCCAGGCACTGTCGTCTGCTCAAACACCAACAGGCAAAATGCCACAATTTCACCAAAGCACAGAGCAACAAATTCAAGAACTAACACGAAAATACACACCCAGCAACACTATACACAAAGCACGCTATTGCCAAATTTTCACGTCACTCAATGCGGGACTATCTGAAGAAAATCATCTCCCGAATTTTCGAAGACTATCTGACATCATGTCTACGCTGTAAAATAAAATCTTACCTTAAAATCCATCAATCTCAGCACTAGTCCTGCTGTTAACAACGAGCGTTTTGTTTTGGTATTTCTTTTTCCAGATATCCCAACATACATGACACTTCAGGATAAAACAACGACAATCTGCTGCGACACTCCAAGCCATCCCCTTCTGACACTAGTCTTGAATCTAAAAGCACGAGGCACCATGCTAACTTGCACAAGCTGTCACATCAGTGGTCAAATGCCGATCGCTTCATCAAAAAGTTCTTAATTTTTCTGAATCATACAGCAGTCAAGAAGCACTGTCACTGTAATACTTTAACGACCTTTTGTAGACATTGCAGCTTGAATCATTCTGTACACAAGCCAAGATTAGCTTTTTACTCGCGAAAACAAGACTTGCGCTTCTGACACGGAATCGTGCTACGTCACAGTCTGGGAATCCCCGGCAGAACATGTATATTCAATGGTGTCACCTATCCGCCACAGAAGCGGCCGTCTTCATAAACCGGATTTTTTCTAAACAATAAACGGAGGAAGGAAAACAAATACGTTATTGGTCGGAGGGGTTCGCTACACGGACCTTTGTAGGCCTTCGGGAGGTCAAAGGAATCATTGTACCCCTCAGGCCGGAGGGGTACAATGATTCCTTTGACCTCCCGAAGGCCTACAAAGGTCCGTGTAGCGAACCCCTCCGACCAATAACTTATAATATTATTCACTGTTATTGATATGTGTGCGCATTATTTGCATTGCTTTTTGGGGTTTTTTTCAGTTTATTTCTTCATGTTTCGATTTATTTTGCTTCTCTTATTCTCTTACTCTTTGCTATTAATGTTTCTTTTCTAACAGGACAGTTTGTAAGAGAGGCGTTTCGCCTAAAACTTTATCCTGTCAATAAAACGTTTCATCATCATCATCATCATCATCATCTCTCTCTCTCTCTCTCTCTCTCTCTCTCTCTCTCTCTCTCTCTCTCTCTCTCTCTCTCTCTCTCTCTCTCTCTCTCTCTCTCTAACATGTTCGCGTCTCCAGGAGGAATAGATCCTCATGCGCCCTCTAGGCGCATGAGGATCTATGCTTCTTGGAGATGGTTGGAACGCGCGCGCATGCAAGAGCATGCAGGTGACCCGTGCCCGGTACTTAGTATATCATGTAGCTAGGTAAAGTCGACCTTCTCACGGCACACAAATTATAGAAAGACTGAAATTGTACCGTGAAGTTCTAGTTTTGTCAACATTTTCTCAAGCCTATGTAGCGAAAGTGAAACTCATATCACTTTAAATATAAAATTACGTAAAAACTAAAACTTACGTCATGACAAATGACGTTTGACAAATCAATGACGCGTATGTCATGCGCCCCTTATAGAACTCACTGACGCATTGGCAGATCATCTGCGAGACTTTTTCAATAGGAGATAATTCAACATCAGAATTAGGTCAAAGTGAAAAGGTAGAGACCATTGACAGCGAGGACAGCTCTCATATAGAAGGGACTTTGTGGGTTATTGCTTCCATCTTGTGCGCCAGTGCGTATGGATCAGTGGGTGGGTTAGAGTGGAAGGAGATGGATTCCTGTCGCTACACGAGCCCACAGAGCGTACTAATGGCGTGAAGCGCCGTGTGTCCGTCTTTATTTGTGTGCGCCGACTTGTGTGTTGGTCAGAGGTTGTCTTAGAGGAGGGAAATGGATCAGCATAATGAGCCTAAAAATATGAACAACTCTGAATGTTCCTAAAAGATAAACGCATCTGAGCTCCAAACAATACGGTAGACTTTGGGATAAAATCCTCTTCTTGTTGTTTTTTATTGTTGTTGTTGAGGCTGCAACATACGCAATGTTCTGGCAGCACTGCATTTGGCATACACAGCTTTAGAAAAGCGAGTCCAACCCATGACAAGTCAGTCTAAATTGTTATGTCTAGTTCAGGTGTGTTTTAATGAATTACTTGAATTTTGGTTCCGTCTTTTGTATGCGATCATGGGGGTGGTGGTGAATATTTCGCTGCATCAGTTCAATGTCCTGGTTATTAGCGGCCAGAGTTAGGGTTATTTTTGTGTTCAATGTCCTGGTTATTAGCGGCCAGAGTTAGGGTTAGTTTTGTGAACGGTGCCGGCCGGTACACGTTAGCCACAAGGCCGAAAACCAGACTGACTAGCAAGTGCCAAGGCACACCGTGACTGAAAAGCAAAGCAACACTGATGGTACCCGGGTGCGGATTTTACTGCGTGTGTGCTCATACCTTACGGATCAGGATAAATGACCGTTGGCCGATGAAAAGCATGGGCGCCGGCTAAATCGCCTACGTCCAACAGATCGGCAGGATAAACGGCGGTTTGCCTATGTATAGCAACCACGGACGCCTAAGTCGCCCACATGCAAAAGATCGGAATAAACGGCAAACTGCCTATAGTAAAAACCATGGGCGCCTGTGGCGCCCACATACAACAGACGAGGATAAACGGCAGATTGCCTATTATGAAAACCATGGGCGCCTATGGCGCCCACATTAAACAGTCAAGGCCACGGCAGATTGCCTATAATTATGAAAACCATGGGCGACTCAAGTCACCGGCCACATTCAAAGGATCGTGAAGTTTTGATCTGTGAAGGTATGGGCACCCACATATGATATTAGTACACACACACGCACGCAAGTACGCACGCATGCACATATCGTCTTTGCGGCGCCAAAACTCGGCTGCAGCGAGAGACTTTTTGGGATGGGTCGCGGTTGAGCAAATTCAAAATAATGCCCATGACGATATAGGCGGGCTTTTTTGAAAATCTGACAACTAAAGTAACATGATAAAAATTACGTTATGTCTAGTTAAGCTAAAGGCGCTGTATTACTTTTGGCGGGAAACACCGTTTGTGACTGAGTGTGTGTGTGAGAGAGAGAGAGTGTCAGTGTGTGTGTGTGTGTGTGTGTTTGTTTGTGTGTGTGTGTCTGTGTGTGTGTGTGTGTGTGTGTGTGTGTGTGTGTGTGTGTGTGTGTGTGTGTGTGTGTGTGAGAGAGAGAGAGAGAGAGAGAGAGAGAGAGAGAGAGTGAGAGAGAGAGAGAGAGAGAGAGAGAGCCTGTGTGTGCGTGTGCGTGTGTAAACACGAAAATCTCCGATGCCGGCTCGTGCACGTACAAGCTTGAAACTTATAGGCTAGATCCGCAGGAGTTGATGAGTTCGTTAGAGCTGTTCTTAATTAGACGAACTATTGATCGGCAAACCTAGATCGGAGAAGATCGGCGATCTTTTGGTTTGTTTCTTAATTGAGGTTGAACGAACCTAGGCGAACTTCAGCAAACTAGGTTTGCCATGGTTCTCTTTCTTAACTGAAGTGCCTGATTCGGCGTCTGCGAAGGTGTTCAAAATGGCTGACGCTATGCCGCTTCGCGATTTGAACGATGTTTGTTTCAAGTTTGTACTCCTTGCAGTAGCAACCCCACAAACAGCGTTGCGCCTCCCACAAATCAATAAAAATAGGTCTTGTTCTTCGCACGAGTGAAATATCACCGTCCGCCATAATTATTTGTTTGTATCGGTGACTGTCTTCTTATCTCCAACGCAGATGAGGGTAAAAGTTTTGACCAATCAGAGAAAAGGTTCGCCTTTGTTTGCTCAACACGTTGAGCGAACCTTTTCCGACCGCGAACTATGGTTTGCCGAGGTTCGTGAACTACTTCGAACTAGGTTCGCCGTATCTTTAGATCGTCCAATGGTGAAGAACCAACCTGGTTCGTCCGAGATCGTGAACTGTAGCCGCGTCAGAGTTCGCGAACTAAAGTTCGTTTAATTAAGAACATGCTTTAGCCAGCGTTGTATCGTTTGAACTTTTTCAGTACAAAAAATAAATATTCTATGCAGAAGCAAATTTAAAAAGTAAAAAGGGAATTTTAAAAATCGACTTCTGGAGAAAATTGACGTAAATGCAAAAATTTTGTCAGCACACAGATATCAACGCAATACTCTAGATATGACGTCTCTCTCTCTCTCTCTCTCTCTCTCTCTCTCTCTCTCTGTCTGTCTGTCTGTCTGTCTGTCTGTCTGTCTGTCTGTCTGTCTGTCTGTCTGTCTGTGAGTACATGAGTACACTAGGTGATCTCGTTGGGCCTATCTGCATTCTTTGTTGATCAACAGTGTGTTGTTGCCGTTATAGTTCACAACTTCGTGGAGCCCTCGTATTTTATTATTATTATTATTGTGACAGTTGCTGTTACCGCTACAACGGAAAATACAAGGTGTTCTCCGCTGCAGCGGTAAACAGAATGAAATAACTATATACTTCGTGGATCGAATATTACCGCATTGTGTTGTTTGCTGCTACAACGGAGAATACAAGGTGTTTTCCGCTGTAGCGGTAAACAGTTAACCGTTTACTTCGTTGTGGGAATCCGTATATATTCTACATTGTGCCAGCAGCGGAAAATTCAAGGTGTTGTCCGTGTAACGGTTAACAATTACGGCCGCTCATCCATATCTTTGCATTATTCGTGAGGAAATCGTGTGATAGCATTCAGATCCACACCCAATGACGGTGTACCTGGTCTTATCGACACATTTCAGGGCATATAGTTTTTCGCTGCCTAGTGTGCCGCTGACCAGAACACTCTTCAGTTTTCACGTGTGACATCTCGATACGTGTGCTACACAGTCACTATTTAGACAGGGTGGCATTCATACGTGGATACACTATTAATCAAAAGCGATCTTTATTTGATAACGCTGTGTTGGACGCCGTTTGTGACGTTTGATGATACGAGGTGCTATAACTTCAGCCGCGTTTTACTGCGTTGACACTTTTATTATTATTCTCTCTGTTTATATTTCTTGTATTGTGTTGCACTTCAATTGTAAGAATTAGAATTCAACATGATCCATAATTCTCAGACACACGGAAGCCTTCAAACTGGTCACTTGAACATGTACCATCTTTTTAACAAGGTGGCCGATTTGAATGTTTTTCTAAACTCGTCTGAACCATTCCACCTGTTTGGTCTTAGTGAGACGCGACTTAACTCTGACATAAGCGATGAAGCCGTTCACCGCCTAACTTTAGCATCACTCGATGTGACCCTCGTGTACTTAGTCAAACTGGACTTGCCGTTTACCGTGCCATCCATAATTCAATCCAACATTTAGTAAAAAGGCGTGAGGACATAGAAACTCCGGACTGAGTGCGTTTGGTTGAAATTTAGGGCACCAAAAACTAAACCCGTCTTCGTCGGCTTTTGTTTTCGTAACCCATCAGCCAAGTTTGAATGGTACGATGATTTTTTGCATGCAGTAGAAAAAATTGGCTTACCTAACTGCACGCGTTGCTACTAGGCGACTTTAACATAGATATGTTGAAGCCCCGCCATACCGCATGGGAATGCATCACCACACAAACAGGCTTAGAACAATTAGTTTCGGCCCCTATTAGAATCACAAAAACAACCGCAACACTCATTGATCACATTTACACCAACCGTCCCCTTAGTGTATTCAATGTTAGTGTTCCTGACCTCAGCCGCATCAGTGATCACTTCACTTCCTACTGTGTGTTCATGGTCAACAAAACTGCCAGTGCATCCGGCGTTAAGAACGGGCACGCAACTATAACGTATCGCTCATTGAAACAGTTTAATCAGTCAGCAGACCTTGATCAAACACCATTTAATGTCGTTAATAACGAAACTGACCCTGAAAAGGCTCTGGCTGTTTGGTATACACTCTTTACAAGAGTACTTAACAACTGAACACGCCCCTTTGCGGCAAAAGCGGGTAAAAAAAACCCCACACGTTACCGCCTTGGCTAACACAAGAAATAATCGAAGCTATGAGATTGAGAAATGACTCAAGGAGACACAAGCTATTTAACGAATACAATAAAACAACGTAACCGTGTCAAGTCTATGGTACGCAGGGCTCAAAAGTCTCTCTTTGAACGAATGATTAAAGAAGACAGAGATACTGCCGCACTCTGGCGCGCGGTTAATTTCGTCACCCGAGGAAACACCAAGAAATCGGCGTCAGCCATTCCTTCTAGTATTACTGCAGACACTTTTAATAAACATTTTCTGTCTGTTGCCGAGTCAATCATATCCTCAAGCGGTAACGCGTCTTACACATGCCCGGAGGCCCTGCTTAACTTCTGTAAGCAGAAGACTAAGGACACCACCCCCCACCCCCCCCCCCCCACCCCCAGCTGTGTATGAAGTAGGAAAACTGATCGGGTCACTGAAAAACAAAAAATCATCGGGACCTGACGAGATCAGCCTTAAAATCCTGAACTGAACTGTCCCTTCCCTATACAGTAGAATCGTTAACGTATATTTATAACTTATGCTTCCAACAAAATATGTTTCCATCAGAACTGAAGCAAGCCAAGGTTATCCCTTTGCCTAAATCAAAAGATCTGTCTGATGTTAATAACTATAGACCCATTTCAATATTATCCAGCCTTTCCAAACCTCTTGAAAGACACGGCGGTGCACAAACACCTTTATCAATATTTGGAGAGTCGCAGTCTTTTGCACGCATTTCAGTCCGGCGTTCGCCCCAAGCATTCTTGCCACACGGCACTGACAAGACTTATTGATGCGTGGCTAGCATCAATGAATAACTCCCAAATAACTGGGTCGATCTTTATTGATTTTAAGAAAGCTTTTGACCTTGTAAATCATAACATTCTTTTGTCAAACCTTCAAGCATATCTCTGCAATGCAGATGCTGTCTCATTGTTTACTTCATATTTAAGCGGAAGGAATCAAAGAGTACTGTTAAATGGATCCTACTCCTCGTATGGTCTCGGAGTGCCTCAGGGCTCTGTCCTCTGCATATTTATCAATGACCTTCCATTGCATATTAGTTGCAGCGATATTTCTTGTGACATGTTTGCTGACGACTGCACACTACACACTTCTCACAAAAATGTAACTGCAATTAGCACGCGTCTGCAGGAAAGCCTGCATGAGGTCACCGACTGGTGTCATTCAAACTCCATGTCCCTGAATCCTTCAAAAACAGAATGCATGGTTATAACCACACGTCAAAAGCACCAGTTATGCCCGCTCTCTCTTAGTCTGTCTATAAACGGCAGACCAATTGAGCAAGTATCACACCACCGCCTCTTGGGGGTCACTATAGATTATCAGCTTAAATGGCAACTGCATATTAACAATGTGTGCAAAAGGGTCTCCAGAAGTCTGTATATGTAGGAGAGCTGCTAAGCTTATATTTCCCGATCCCGAACTCTCAACTGACGAAAAGCTTAAAACTTTAAAAATGCTCCCTCTATCCCATCACTTTCAATTCAATAAAGGTGTATTGATGTACAAGCAATCATGTCCACTGTACTTGAGTTCTTTTTCTCAGAACGGGTATCTGTAGCTTCTAGACATGGACAACAATTCAAAGTACCCCTGCCGCGTATTGATTATTCAAAACCAGTTTGTCATTCTCGGGAAGTTCATTCTGGAATTCTATTCCTGCAGAAATCAGAAACGCAAAGACCTCATTTAGGGTCAGCCTCTTCAAACACCTAGAATCTCTAATCAGTTCAGTACAGGGATAACATGCGCGTGTGTTCAGGTGTGTGAATGTGCGTGTGTGTGAGTATGTTTGTGTGTGTGTGTGTAAGAGAGAGAGCGTCTCTTTTCTTTCTTTTTCTTTCTATGTACAGTGGACCATAATATCTGAGTGTCAAGAGTACATTAAATACTGCATGTACTGTGTATAATGTTTTTGTCTTCATATGTGTGTACGCGATATTTTGGGCGAGCGCTCACGTGTGTGTGCGTGCATGCTGTGTGTGTGTGAGAGAGAGAGCACCTATATTATATATTTGCCTTTGCTGTATGAATTCTAATGCACTTAATCATTTTCTGTGTATTGCTTTACTTTGCATTTTTACTCATTTTATATTTTTGTGCGTACGCGTTATGCGCGTATGTATGTCTGGAGTGCGTTTCCGAGAGCGTGTGTGTCTTAAGTGCGTGCGTGTGTGTATGTGTGCGTGCGTAATTGCGGTGTACATAGTGTGTGTGTGTGTGTGCGTGCATGCGGTGTGGTGTGCATGCGTACCGGAGTGCGTGTGCGTGCGTATGTGCGGGCGGGCGTGCGTGAGCGAGTGCATGCATGCGTCAGTGTGTGGTATGTGTATGTTTACATGTCTATGTCATTTACATAGTAGATGTCTCTACGGCAAGTTTGAAAACTGGTCCTGTTACCAATAACTTCTACCGTTGGAAAATAAAAGGTTCATTGTTCATTGTTCCTCTCTCTCTCACACACACACGCAGATCAGTGCACGCACACACACACAAAGAGCAAAGACAATACATTCTTATCATATGATTGTAGTCTTTGGCAACTCACTGAATTCATTCCTACCTCGGTGGATTCTTACCCGTTTAGTCGGATACTGAGAATCTCACTCTCGTGGTCTTGAAACTCAGTTTCGCTCAACTGCGGAAGGATGTGCGTACGAAAAGTTAGTTAGCACTGATTGTGCCGGTCTCATAAACAATTTTGGCTCACGTGCAATAGCAAAAGCGAGTCCGTAATGGGTCATCGGCCGTGCGTGCGTCGGCGTATCCCGTCCCGGCGGCGGCGTCGTACCGTGGCCTCTGCTGCAGAGACCCTGAAACTGACACATAACGCCTTCACAATTGACATTTTCCCGTGTAATAACGATTCACCTCAAGCAAGTGATTTGGCAAGAAGGGAGTTTGCTCCATCAGCTGTAAAGAGAACGTGACTGGCGGATCCAACGCCCCATGCCGGAGACTGATCTTGTGCCCCCACTGACCTCGGCATCACTTAGCAAAGTGTATGCGCCTACATAAGTCAATAGGAAGATTCGAGGCCTCAGTCTTACAGCCCAAATAAAAGACTGAGGTCGCGTTCGAAGGTTGCTGATCTTAGGTCTGTGGACGTTTTGATGGCTCTGTTCTTAGCGGTTCATCTCGCCCAAAACCCTTCCTCCACCTTGACTTTGGGCGAGATGACCGGTTACACTGGCCGAGTTTACTGACCGAGTTGATTATTGGGTCGAGTATACCGTCGACCGAAACTTCCGCTGCAAGTCGATGAGACAACACGAACCAGGTAGAAAAGATCTTCTTAGCTCTGCGATATACGGCTTATGGTAAATCATATATACAGGTACACTAATACGTAGGTAGGAAAGTAATGAACTGAACAGTGTCTTGTGTTACGATGTATGTCACATACAATGGCTTGCGAACGCTGTGTACGGCTTTCAATTTTGACAAGTCCACATGACCAGACGTTGATGAGATAACAAAGGGAAAGTCACCACATGAACGCCAAGTCAGAAGCGCTTACTCAAAAGGGATACATCTTTGTTTGTGCTCATTGAGAGATTCTCATGAGCACAGCTTGTGCTCACGATTCCCATGAGCCCCTTCAGTCAGCGATATCTTTATGGGCTTGTGAAGATCTGCAGATCCTCATGACGCTTGTCTTCAGTCTTTTCAGGAGCGCTTATGGGCTGTTGAGGATCTGTCAGGTTGCATGCGCTCATGAGGATCACACATTGTGTTTGAGCTGTTATAGATATTTGAAAGTGTTTGGGTACGCTCCACACTTGATCCTGAAAATTGTCAACACTTAGAGAAAGTTATATACATCTTAAGTATTTTAGAACTAAGTCCATGTTTAATGTATGTAATCATAAGTCTGTTACTACAAGTATGCAATGCCTATCAAATCGCAGGCACGTTTGAACAGGTATTTTGCAAGTTTCTGTTTAAGATGTGGCGTCGAGAGCACACTGGTAGACCTTTTGATAAAAGAAATCCACGAGGCAGATGCACAGAAATCGTTTACGTAATTAAAAAATGTTCTTATGACGTATTGACATTTAGACGTGCATGTAATGTTCTAACCATGCAGGGTTAAAAGAAAATTTGCCCGAGAACTTCTGCTAGTGCTAGTCTGTCTACGTCACTGGGACGTCTCTCACCTCGGCCCTACGGGGTCAGTGCACATGCACAAATGCTTCACACACAGCTGACAGACCTAAGATCCAATTTAACCGATCAAATATAAATGAGACAGTCTCAAAAGGTGACAACAGAAATGGGACATGAAGGTGCTAAAGTCAATTTTGAAATGCACTTATGTAATCTGTGTTTGAACACTTTAATGTATTCTATTATATGGAAAAGCAGGTGAAAGGTGGTGCAGTGTACAGTTTTAAAGATATTTGACGATTATGCTCGCCAAGTGGAATGTGTCACGCGTGACAGCAAAGTCTTGAGGAAGAAACACTCGTATAAAAGGTAGAACTGGACTTGGAGAGTTAAGTGGTGTTCACATGGCCGATTTCTCAACGATTTTTGTCTGGCGATTATTGGCCAACACGACGTTGCCCATGTGAACGCTCACCAATTTTGCGACGACTTTCCAGCGACACGCCACCAACTTTCGCTACTTCGTGCTGTTCCGTCGACACTCGGCACACCTCGGTCAAAGGGGCATCACCCCATGAACTCGACAACAGGTTGACTGAATATTGAAAACAAAATCATATTTTATTGGCTAGTTCTAACCAATCGTCAATCAGGAAACAACCTGCTTGCTTGGAGTTGGTGGGAAATCGGTGGAAAGTTGAGCATTGCTCTACTCGCTGCCAACTCCTCACCGACATCTGGCAATTGTCGGCCAACTCCAAAACACGCCCATGTGAACAGGTGGAAACTTTCGTCGGCCAATTGTTGCCAGACAAAAATCGGTGAGAAATCGGCCATGTGAACACCACTTTAGTATTTGACAGAAGAACACACTAATATATGGTGAAATGAATTAATTCAAACTCATTTTAAAGTGTCTATCAGTGTAAAAAGCAATTATCACTTTGTCCGTTGTCACGTCCGACACAAAACATAATTATTAAATTAAGTATTGAGATAACAGAACCAACACAGATGTCCAAAACAATCTAGATTTTATTCAGTGGAAATCACTTCATAAGAATTGACTGCAACACTGATCAACACCAAACAAGCATTTGCTCCGAACAAAAATAGTGTGTTGATCGTGACAAACCCCATGATGGACAAAGTCTCGAAACTGAAAACTGAAATCACTTTATCATCGGGACACATTTTGAAGACAAGCATCACAAACGTTGAGATAATAGCCGAGGTCAATGTTACACTCAGAAATGAACTGGTGCATTGGTAAAAATAACCCATAAATGAAAAATGCGTGTTGATTGTGACACGTTCAGCATGGACAAAAACAGGATGTATGTAGCTGATAATCCGTGTCAAAATAATGTATTTGGGATTAAGTTGGATGGTTGTACATTGCTTAACATCCCGACAGCAACAAGACTTTCTCAGGATGTTGATTAAGTTGTAGATGTGGTTAAAATTACTGGCAACAAATACAGAAGGGAGAAAATGGTCTAGAAAATAGTTTAAAACTCAACTGGATTTCATGTTTTGGGATAAATAAATGTGATAGAGAACAAAGTGTAGTTTTATTGGTACAAAATGAAGAACATGGTATTTGCAAAGAAAATTCTCTGCAAAGTCTAACACCACCAGTGCAAGCTGGGGACAGTTGCTGATGGCTGCCTTGCAAGTTTTGAATTGGTTGTGCTGCCACCAGAAAACAAACAAATGCTTGAAAAACAACTACAGTTCTTTCATCAGAAGACTGATCAGCTGCTCTACAGTGCCCTCTTTGTGTACAAAGTAGAGTCGATTTTCCCTTTTGTACCATCTCCCATGCTGTCCATTTCACCGTCTCTGGTCCTACTGTCAGGTTGGCATACAAATGGCTTTGCACGTTTTGCACACCACATGCAGACCTGTTTACCCCCTGGGTGCAGTCAGTGTACTTTCAACGGACTAAATGTGTACTTTGGACCTCACATGTGTATTTATTCACAAGCCAGTGAGTTGTCAGTTTCTCCAAAATGTGTATTTTTGTGTATAAACGTGTACATGTATGTGTACCCGGCCCAAAGCAAAATTGTGTACTTTAATACGCCAAATGTGTATGGTAAACAGGTCTGCACATGCGTCACACAATCGATTTATGCAGTCCAGCGTTGGGGGTGAACACAGGCTGGCTTCTGAAAGGTCGTCGCGTCAATCAATCTGGGCTTCCAGGTGTTTATTTAGAACGCCCAGCTTCTTGTCGACACTTGTGCAGATTTCACATAGTCACTGTCAGTGAGATTGAGTGCTAGCCTTCTGTATGGGGGGCATTCTCCTCTTCATGACCTGAATAAAGAATCATCTCCCCACTTAACAGCCTTTTCTGGCCAGACTGCGTCGATCTGGTTTCACCGATACCTAGCAGGGAAAGGTTGTACTTTTGCATTTCCGCTGCTATCTGGGCGGACTTCCCGCTCTGGTACATGGTCTTGACATTCCATGTGCCCATGATTGTGTCCCTGGATAGAGAGAGGCGGCTCGGTCCTGTGGCTTCCGAAGACTTCCGGCTTTCACCACACGTCATAAATCTTCTGGTAGAAGAACCTTCCTCCTCCAGGAAAGGAATTGCTGTTTGTCTATTCGTCGGCATTTTTGTAGCTATTTCTTTATTTGCAGGGTGGGGAAGTTACCCCCACGCCCAATCCCCTTACTAGGAGGACCAGGGGTTTTCTTTCGGGGTCTCCTTCTCTTAGACCATGTTGGTTCACGGCACCTTATTTCATTAGGTGCACCCCTCTCGCGAGGGACCCTCTATCTACCACCCAGGGGACGTGCCTCAACGCCATATGGTCCCAGCGTGAGGTGGCAAAGCATGTGATGACAAAAAAAATGTGCCCAAACAAACGTGTCGGCATGCAGACAGCCTTCTTAGCCCTGTTTATGGCTTTCTTGTCCCCAGCTTCACCACACGAAGTCGGAGTCTGTTGAAGGTCACTAGTGGGTGCTGGCTTGTCTGCAGATGGTGGAGTTAGTGGTTGAGCTGAAACAAATGAGATCCAATGCTACAAACAATACACACACAGTTACAACACTCATACTTGCCGACTTTGGTCAGGATGGCAACTTGTGATTTAAAATCACAGCATGATATTGGTAAGGTGTAGATTTCAATAACATTTTAATAAAAAGCAAGGGAAAGATCCCCACACCGTGTGTGCTGGAGCTCAGAAAAGAATTAACATGACATCTTACCAAGTTCCGCAACAGTTGATCTGCTCTTGTTCTTGTGGCTCCATGCAAGGGCCTTCTCACGGTGCTGTCGTTTTTGCTCCCGTTCTTTTCTCTTCTGCGCTGCCCACAGCATTCGTTGTGCAGCCACTGCAGCATCCTCAAAGTGTTGTTTTGCGCGGGTGGTCCTTTTCTCCGCTGGTGGCCTACTGTTGGGTGACTGCTCGTTCACAGCTGCAATACACTCAGCCCTCTGCTCAGCCTTAATCCTTTCTCTGTAAAACAGTAATGAAAATACATTTTGCAGTGTGCGTTGGAACTGGTCCAGAAGATTGGATCAGCTTACTTCAATACAAGAATTTACACAGGATGCTAATGGTTGTTGCTTTTTTTAAACAAAACGCAGTGTAGTTTTTTACATCGCAAGTAAAACAAAACAAACCTGCGCTGTTTTTGACGCAGTCTGTCTTGTTCTCGACGTCGCTGCAACTCCTCGTCAGTTTTGGGTCGTTGACGGTTTCTGCGATTTCTGTCCAAATCCTTCAAGCACTGTTCAGCATACCTCGCAGGATCAGATTTCAGCGAGTCTCTGTAAGCACTGCAAGCTCTGCATCTTTCAGCATTGCTTTTATTCAGGGACTTTGTTGCAAGAGGAGGCCTCAGGAGGACCCACAGACCTACAACTTAGTACAAGTACAAAATGAAAAATAAAATATTACAAAAGTCTAAAAAGAATGCCTCAAACTTATAGCAACCTAGTATTTCTGTCAGTTGTGGGAAAAAAGCTAAGGTCACATGTCTGCTTAAAAAAATATCACAGTCGACACACCATTACTAACACAGTAACAGAGTAAGAACATATCAAATTCATGCTCAGGTTTTAGTACAATGCTACTTTCATTTTATAAACTAGGAGTTTGTTTATGATGTTATCAGCCTCACTTAGTCCTTATGGAATATGTCACAATCGACTAGGTATCACTCAGAACTTGGGCAAAAATAACAAATAAAATATTGCTCATGTTTCTGGGATGAGGTATTCAAACCAAAATAAAATGTGTAATAATAGTCGCAGTCAGCACTATCAAAAGGAGAAATGGGAACGCATGTGTCGTCTGCGACAAAGACAAAAGACGGAAAAACTATGAGCACTTGATATTTCGAGCCGAAAGTCGCGGTCGACAGCACAAAGGGTGGGTGTGAAAGCAACCACAACATTTTAAGTTAAGCCATTCTTACAAACGCAATTTGCAAAAGCAATCGAAAGAAGTACGCCTAAGCGCAAAGTATTAAGTACCATGTTTTATCTGGACCACAAATAAATTTCATGAATCGTCCGTGACAAAGACTCAAAACTCGCATGAGTCGTCCGTGACAAAGACTCAAAACTTGCTTTGGTCCTCGTATGAGGAAATGGGCAACTACGTGCGAACAAGAATAAATTGGGCGCTTTTTAAGATGTAAAAGAATAATATTTTGCAAGTGAATGGCGATAATACTAGTACATTTATTAGCATTTCATAATTATTCTGTGAAACTGATAAAATTCAATGTCGATTGTGACTCTTGAGTCAACCGTGACATCATAAACAGTACAGACAAAATTGGAAAACCAACTTTCTCTCCTGGGTGTCGCCATCTTGTTCAGAAACAATCAAGTCACGTTCTCGCGAGATCTTCCAATTAGCATATTAGTCAACTCGGAAGCTCGAGTCCGCTACCTCGCGGGAGGCAGCCTCAAATGATCGGTTGTGACAAATCGACAAAAATCGGCGTGGTTCATTACAAAACGCTGTAACTGCTACAGGATTAAAGTCTAACCTCGCACAGCCCAAATTTCTGAAAACAGCGATGGTGTTCGATTGCCTGGTGATATTTGTTAATAATCATTTCTTTGGCTTTTTTTTTCACAAGCTCGTCTTATTCAGGCTGCTCTCCGACAAAGCGTGTCCTGATCGACCACGTAATTTTGAGAAGACGATTTTTCTTTGAATTTGTGAAATGTACGCAATTTTACTTGAGACACTGAAGTAATTTAGATATATAACAACAAATTAGCATCACAAACCACGGACTTATTGCATTATTACAGATCACAGAAGTACTCGTCCGTACCGCACAGTGTCCCTTTTTCAAAAATGATAAAAAGCCTCCAAAACTATATTTCATACCTTGTAAACGGTCACCAGTGTAGATTTGGTTTTATCTTATGTATCATTTCTCTTGACACTGGTACAACCATAAATTGATAACTTTATTTCCGATAAATGTTTTTAGCAAATAAAGAGGATGGGGGTAGTGACCAACCACCTTTTGAGACAGTCTCAAATGCAAGTGATCAAGTCAGTCTATGAAGAATATGGTGGAACATGGAAAAGCAGAAACAGATTTAACTCTCGAGCATACTTAGTATGTGAATCTCTCAGGCATTAGTTGATTATGTGGCTGACTGCAAGTTTTAATCTGCTCTTTCGTGTCTGCAGTCATGAGAGAGAGGCTTTCGGAATGGACTGAAAAATTTGCACATCTGGATATCGATCAGGGTATCAGAAATATGACTTACATTTCCCATAGCAACAGTGCTTTCCAGGCATCTCTGGTACCAAAATCGACTAAAAGAACACAAAATGTGTCTAATTTTCCCAAGTGTTGTCTTAGCTAATTACCAGTACTATCATTTTTGTGTAGATCTGGACGTCTGAGGAGGCCTTCTGACAACACTTAGACAGAACTCATCACAGACTTCAAGCAGATTAACCACAAAACAGTGAAGCATCCTTCTTGTGAAGACTGATGGTTTGCAATGGATTCAGACTGGGCACCAAGCACACAGACACAGGAATCTGAACCCATTAAACCTGAAATGGTTGCACTTCAAACAGGCAAATGGGTTCCCATCAAGACAGAAGCTGAGGCAGAACAAACAGGGGAATTGGTTCCCATCAAAACACAAGTTGTGAAAGAACAGACAGGGGAATCAGCTGCCATCAAAAGAGAAACTGAAAGAGAACCGTTGTTGGATATAATGCAACAATGCAACTTGTATCAGAGCAGTTGTCATTTTGAGCCTCTGGTTCCCACAAAACGAGAGACATATTTGCATCAGACAACACAGTTTGAAGTTATTGATTTGAACTCCATTACAACACGGTTCCAGGCAGCTCCTGTTAAACTTGAGACATATTCTGATGAGCAGGCACAGTCCCAAAGTGATCCTGCGATTTATACAACAGATTTGAACCAAACATCACCAACACTTTCAGAGGGCATAGAGACTGGTCAAGTGTATGTGAAAACAGAACCTCATGATGTAAGCACGCACACACCTCTGTCTACAGAACTGGAAGGAAGGTCAGTCAGTGCCGTAGATGATGAAGACAAACCAGAACATGCAGTGTACCCTGTGGGTCTGTATCAAAATGTTTCTGTGACTCTTGCTGAGAATGTTCATGGTTCTGTGATGCCTGAGAAATGTGCAGCTGGTGATGGTGAAACTAGCCGTCGCACGTGTCTTACAAGGGGACAGAAAACCAGCGACTGTCTGTCATCAGCAGGTTTTGTTCAGCACAGCTCACACCAGCACACATCCACTGAGAGATATACCGGCAAAAAAACATGGAGAATCAACAGAATGTCACAAGTTGGCACACCTTTCACCCACCTAAGTGACTTGAAAATCTACACAAAGACTAATCCAATTGAAAACCCATACGTGTGTAAACAGTGTGACGCTGCTTTCTCGAGATCTGGCAACTTGAAAAGACACATGCAAATTCACACTGGTGACAAACCATATGTTTGTAATCAGTGTAATGCTGCTTTCATTGAAGCTGGCACTTTGAAAAGACACATGCGTACTCACACTGGTGAAAAACCTTATGTATGTACTCGGTGTGATGCAGCTTTCGCCCGGTCCAGTCGCTTGAAACATCACGTGCAAACTCACACTGGTGAAAGACCCTATGTATGTAATCAGTGTGATGCTGCTTTCATCGCATCCTCCTCTTTGAAAACACATATGTTTGCACACACTGGTGAAAAACCCTATATATGTACAGTATGTGATGCTGCTTTTGCACGTTCCAGCAACTTGAAATATCATGTTCAAAAACACAGAGGTGACCTGTATGTGTGTAAACAGTGTGATGCTTCGTTTAGTTCATCCTTCACCTTAAAAGTTCACATATCGACTCACACTGGTGTTAAGCCCTATGCGTGTAAACAGTGTGATGCCTCATTTTGTATGTCCAGCACCTTAAAAGCTCACATACGGATTCACACTGGTGCTAAGCCCTATGTGTGTCAACAGTGCAATGCTAAGTTCTCTGATTCTGGCAACTTGAAGCGACACATGCAAACTCACTTTGGTAACAGGCCCTATGTGTGTGAACAATGTGCTGCTACTTTTACTGCACCTTTCAACTTAAAAAGACACATGCGAATTCATACTGGAGACAAACCCTATGTGTGTGAACAGTGTGATGCTGCTTTCACTTCATCTTCTTGTTTGAAAAGACATGTGCGGACGCACACTGGTGATAAACCATATACATGTAAACAATGTGATGCTGCTTATGCCCAGTCTAACGCCTTGAAAGTGCACCTTAAGACTCACACTGGTGACAGACCCTATGTCTGTAAGCAGTGTAATGCTGCTTTCACTTCTTCTTCCACTTTGCAGAGACATGTGCGCACACACACTGGTGACAAACCCCATGTATGTGAACTCTGTGATGCTGCTTTCACTATGTCTGGTAACTTGAAAAGACACATGCAGACACACACTGGTCTCAAACCCTATGTTTGTAAGAAATGTGATGTTTCTTTTACCGAGTATGGTCACTTCAAGCTGCACAAGCACACTCACACTGGTGACAGGCCCTCTCATGTGATTGAGGATGTTCATGGTCCTGTGCTGTCTGAAAAATGTGATGCTAGTGATGGTGAAACTTGCCGCCGCACATGTGTTGCAGAGGGACAGAATACCAGTGACTGTCTATCATCAGAAGATTCTGTTTAGCACAGCTCACACAAACTCATTCCCACTGACAGATATGTTGGCAAAGAAACATGGAAAACCACTGGAATGACACATGATGACACAACCTTCACCAACCTAAGTGACTTGAAAATCTGCACACAGACCAATGCAACTGAAAACCCATACATGTGTAAACAGTGTGGTGTTGCTTTCTCGAGACTTGGCAACTTAAAAAGACATGTACAAATTCACACTGGTGACAGACCTTATGTTTGTGATCAGTCTGGCAACTTGACTGCACACAAGAGGACTCACACTGGTGACAGACCTTTTGTGTGTCAACACTGAACAGTGTAATTCTGCTTTTACCACATCCAGCATGTTGAAGCAGCACATTAGAAGATAAACTGGTGATGAACCCTATATCAGCAAACAGTGTGATGTTGCTTTTGCTGTGTCCAGTGATTTGAAAACACATGCGTACTCACACCGGTGACAAGCCCTATGTATGCAAACATTGTGATGCTGCTTTTAGGCAGTCTAGTCATTTGAGAGTGCACATGCGTACTTACTCTGGTGACAGACCCTATGTATGTAAACCATGTGATGCTGCTTTGAGGCAATCCAGTCACATGAAAGAGCACATGCCGACTCGCACAAAGGAAAAACAACATACATATATGTAAATAATGTCATGCTATTTCAAATTTTCTTGTGTTTTTAAAAGACGTGCAAACTCACATGTGACAAAAACCATAATTCAAGGGTAGTGCCAGATTAGCTTGGCACCTTCAGGCGCCAAGCTAATCTGGCACTACCCTTGAAATATCATGGTCTACTGGTTTCAACTCAGCCAGCAGCTTGAAAGTCCACATGCAGAAAAGGAAAAACGTTATGTGTGTAAACAGTGAAAGGTGTATGTACTTTTTGCTACATCCTTCTCTTTGAAAGCCCATGCACATATTGACACAGGTGAAAAACACCATGTGTACATGTATATAAACTGTGTGGTGCAGCATGCGCCAGGGCTAGTCACTTGGATGTCCTCATGCAAACTCATACTGGTGAAAAGCCTTATGTATGTACAGAGTCTGCTGCTTTCACCAATCTGGCAACTGGAAAGTTCACAAGCAGAGTCACACCAGTGACGAGCCCTGTGTATACAAACGCTGTGGTGCTGCTTTCACTCAGCCCTGTCATTTGAAATCATATACATGCACTCACACTGATAACAAACACTTTTATATGAAAACAATGTTGCTTCCACTCTAAGCTGGTAAGTTACAAACACACGGACTTGCACTGATAACTATGAAATAAATTTATTGAAATCATAGAAAATCACTGTAGATTCATGAAATTACTTGGTGGTGGTTTCACTTGGGGATTTAATGTTAGCCCTGAAAATCCCAGGAAATTAATGACAATCATGATTTCAAGGGGTGGGAAGTTTCTGAAGCATGTTTTATAAAAAAGTTTATAAAAAAAACCCAGTATATCTGAAGCAATCTATCATAAAATATTAACCCATTACATCCTGGGGCTCATTTTAAAAATTTGTTTTTGTCTTATGATGGCTGCATTACAGATCAAGAGATAGATCAACCATTCTAGTTCAAGGGTAGTGTCAGAATAGCTTGGCGCCTCAGGCGCCAAGCTATTCTGGCACCACCCTTGAACTATCATAGATTTGTTTCAAGCAATAGTGTATGAAAAGGGTTAAAGGTGCTCTCATTTGCACACTTTACATAGAGTGAGGAGTGAAAGGTAGGGCTGGCCAACGTGTTCTAATCATTCGCATTTGCTGTATTGTTTAATCCATTCAGCCCTGACGCACTACAGCAAGAGATGGGTCGACCATGATAATTCAAGGATAGTGCCAGATTAGCTTGGTGCCTGTCGGTACCAAGCTTATCTGGCACTACCCTTGAATTATCATGGTCGATCCATCTCCTGCAACAGTCGATGACATTTGATGACGCCTCCAAAAATTTGAGAAATACGTGCGTCAGGCTGAATGAGTTAACGTTTATGAAAAACTTGCATCGTTTTGTTTAGCATTTTGAAACTACAGTTATGTACTGTAACATTTGGTCAAACCTTTGCTGTAACTGACTGCAATAACATTCACATGTAGAGACTGGCATCTTTAAACTGAGAAATCTTTAGAGAACAAGTTGCATGAAAATCATGAGTATTATTCAGGATTTTATAAAATCTGTGAATTCTGATACAGTGACTCGGTGTATTGACAAAAAAATTCAGGAGTATCGTCGTTTTAATATGAATTTGCTAAGACTATAAATTTGTGAAATTCTGACAATTTCATTAAATTCATGAAATTAACCCTTTGCTGTCAGCAACGCTTACTGTTGAGGTGATCCCTGCAGGAATCACCTTGACCATAAGCGTTGCCAACAGCAAGGGGTTAATGTAACTAGCATCAGCTACAGAGTGAGCTATTTCCGTGAGCGAAAATAAAACAGCAAGCAAGATCGTTGATGCCACATTGTGAATTTTTTTTTTCAGAATAGAAAGGAAATTTGAACTTAATGTAGTCCTTTTCACACGTGGCATTAAATAACTTTTTATTAATGCTCCTATTAATGTATAATCATGTAAAAATGACATCGACGTCCCTAAAACCCCAGGGTAAGAAATTAATTTCATGAATTTCCTGTGTGTTTTAATTTACTGTAACATGTATACATGATACGTTTGATGATGCCATTAGTATATTAACCCTTATCATTCGGAATACACCTGTGTGTGAAATAAGTTTGACTAAAATGTTTCAAGGGTAGTGCCAGAATAGCTTGGCGCCTCTAGGCGCCAAGCTATTCTGCACCTCCCTTGAACTAAAGCCATTGGTCTATATCCTTATTTGCAAGTACTATAATGTAGCTTGCATATGGCAGTGTACAAATTTGAAGCTTTTAGCATCAGTATGGTATGGGCTAAGGGAAATCCTTATGTATGTAAACAGTGTCTTGCTTTTCTTTGAAAGGACAAACTCATGCACATATTCACACTGGTGAAAAACCATGTAAACTGTGTAGTGTGTGTTTCAGGTTTCGCCAGGTCTAGCAACTTTGTAGACACAAAATGTTTGGTGCTGCCATTACACAATCGCTAGATTTTAAAGTCAATGTGCTTTCTCAGGCAGTGAATGTACATGCTACTAAGCTTGTATATTCACTGCCAGAGCAAGCACACTGACTTAAAAATAGTCTTGTTTTCACGGAACTGCTAAGGATTTCTCGTACATGTATTGTGGTTACGTGTCCGTTTCATTATAATTATTGCGAGACGCAGGAGCCATAAAGTCAGACTGTGATATTGGTAATCCAGACCAAAAAGGTGACTGCCAAGCGTGTAATATGCAACGGAGAAAGAAACATGCTTAGAAAAGACGGGTTGCCACATTCCTTCTGCCAATGAAGATAAGTAGCGGCTAATCTCTCTGTTTGTTTGTTTGTCTATTTTGACAAAGGGTATTTACCTGAAATATTAATAAATTGTGTTGTACCCGTTTTTCTAAGCGTGTTTCTTTCTCCGTTGGGTACTTCTTTGTGATTTTGGTGTTTGTCTTAACTCATTTGCAGCCAGCCGCATCCGGATGCGCTGCTTATGCCGCGCATCTGGATGTGGCTGACCGTGAATGAGTTAATGTGGCGCTACAGCATACAAAGCCAATAATAAAGAATAACATTGCAAAACGTCCTCTGACCAAATACAGCTTTGTTTGGCCAGCACATAGCTGTGCTGGTGCCGACTAAGGCTGCAGTTGACCAGAGGATTTTTTTTCATTTGGCATCTACTTGGGAGCCACAGGCCTGACCGCATTATATCCGATTGTGTGCTATTCTGATGCATGTAACGCTGGGGATGACCTGCACTTGTATGAACATAACAGGTAAACTGGCTACTAGTCATTAGTGGGCGGTAAAATTTTCACCGTTCTTTGCTAAAAACCACACAGCGAGTACTTTCGGTTGTTGGCACACCCGTATTCTTTATATATAAAGAAACTCTTGATGTGTAGTTTGTGAGTGTGAGCCCATCTGTATGTTTAACCCATTTAGCTCCAGAACTCTGCAGCAAGAGATGGATTGATCATGATAATTCAAGGGTAGTGCTAGGTGAGCTTGGCACCTGAAGGCGCAAAGCTCATCTGGCACTACCCTTGAATTATCATGATCAATCCAACTCCTACAACTGGTACTTAGTCGTTAGACAACGCCTCCATGAGTTTGGAAATGCGGCTGTGGGGTTAAGAGGGTTAATATAGGGCCATGACAAAACAGCACATCATGGGTGCGAGTGCACTGTGCACCCATACTTTTATATAGCGAGTTATATAGTTCACTTCTGTTATGTTTGTGGTTGTGTTATTCTTTTTGTTGTGGAGCGTAGTTTCGCTACAATGTTGTAAAGTTTGACCTACATTAGACTGGAAGGTTGAGCAGGGTCAGGATCTTTCTAGTGACCTCAGATATGACGTCAAAGTTGTCAGCAAAATTTCGTAACATTGAATCAAAGGCACTTAGATGGTAGCGGAAATTTGTATTTGTTTCTAGAGCATTCTTTTTCATGAATATTAATAAGTTTTGGTTACGTTTTCTTTTCTGATTGGTTGTGTTGTGAGAATTTGCTGGATTATTCTGGAAATCTGCAATACTAATAGTATAAAAGACTGTGTTAGGAAATATGTGTGTACATTGTATGAGAGACGCAGTGTGTCAAAAGTGTTGATGCATTGTAGAGGAGACAGTGTATCAGTGTTGGTGCATTTGTAAATGCATCGTGTGGAGATCGCATCGTGCAATAAAATATTGTTGGAACTGTTACTCCAGAGTGGTCTACACTCTTGTGCCACTTGTGACGAGTTGCAGCTGAGTGAAGTTTCTTTACAAGAACCCTACATGTGTGCATCTGGTGTGATTGTATCATATTACGATTACCGCTAACAACTTCAGTAAAACAAAATCTGTTACAGCCTTGAAACACTTCAATTTTTTTAATGGTCAGCGTGATTATTAAATTACTGTTAACTAAGCCATGAAGTCTTGTATAGATAATTCATTGGGTATATGGGTTACATATGAACACATAAACGCCAGTCTGGGTATGTACCCATGACTAACATGTGACTAATACCTTAAAATTAACCTTCACCATTAAATGTGGATATGTACCCACATTTGATGGTTAAGGTTAATTTTAACGTTTTTAGTCACATGTTAGTCACGTAAGTTTGTTGTGTAATTTTATTTTGTAATGTAATGGCCAGACAGAAAAACGAACTTGGTAACAATACCAAGGTCATGTTTGTGTGTAAGTTTATTGTGTAATTTTATTTTGTAATGTAATTGCCCAATTATAAAGGGGTACTAGTGTCATGTTTGTGTGTGTGTGTAAACCCTTGTCACATTGTGTTTGTGTACATGTGTATTTTATCTGCCTCTACTGGAAAAAGCCAGTACTGGTATGATCATTTTTTTAAGACTGATATTTTAACTGTTACACAAGATTGACATACTGTCTTTTGCCAAATAAGGGCAGTATTCTCTGGGTGTATTCTGAAGATGTGCATCAGTCTTTGAGTCACTTTTAAAAAATATTTTTTATATTAAAATACAAATTTCATTGGTGCCACAATTGGCCCCTTCACTGGCAAGGAAAACTACACACCATCCAACTGTAAGAGACATAAATCCTCATGAGCCCCCGTGACTGCAGGGGCTCATGAGGATGTATGCCTCTTGCTGAGGCCAAATAGTACCCATGTTCCTTGGAGAGTTGTGGCTTTGGTCTTGAACAAAGATTTCCGAAACAAACTATGCATAAAGTGTTAAACCTGGCATTGGGTGAAAATATTGAAAATTTTGCAACTTGTCCTGTGAAGAGTTTGTACCAGTTTGGGAGACAGATTGAGCAAGAAAGTTGAGGGTCAGTGCCAGAATACTTTCCAGTGTGACCAAAGAAGATGGCTAAAAAAAAGATTAGCGAAACACCCGTAATTTTCGCGAGTTGATCATGGGTGAGTTATGGCAAAACACAAACAAGAAAGGTAAATATGAGCTGATGGTAAATACATCTTTTTAGCCAAATGAACACAAATGACATCCAAATCCGCCAAATAGTGCCATATTGTGATGAGTTTACGACGGTAGCGACTTCCGGACTTAGCAGCTTAACCCATCCCCGGCGCCCTACAGTAGGAGATGTATCGACAATGGTAATTCAAGGGTAGTGCCAGATAAGCTTGGCGCCATCAGGCGCCAAACTAATCTGGCACTGCCCTTGAATCATCATGGTCGAGCCATATCCTGCACCTGGTGCACAGTGGTTAGGTGACGCCTCCAAAACTGATTTGGGAAATTTGGCCGTGGGGTTAAATGGGTTAACACATATCATACTGAGGCTAAGGCTTTAAATTTGTACACTGCCATAATTATGCGAGCTACATTATAGTACATACAGATAAGGATATAGACCAATGGCTTTAGTTCAAAGGTAGTGCCAGAATAGCTTGGCGCCTCTAGGCGCCAAGCTATTCTGGCACTACCTTTGAACTATTTTAGTCAAACTTATTTCACATGCTGGTGTATTCCGAATGATAAGGGTTAAGACCCACTTCATCAGCTGCTTTCATAACCAGAAACGGACAACCAGCGCTTCTGTTTCTTTTTTTTTGTGTGTGTGGTTCTTTCTATCCCTCGTCGTTTCAAACATAGACATACCGTAGCAAAGCCTAGATGGGCGACTCGGCTAGTTTCTGCATACCCAGCGCCGTGCTGTCTGGCCAAGTTTGAGCGCGTCAGTGCGAACGGCTCGGCGTACGTAAAGCTACAAACCGTTAGAATGGGTTGCTTTACTGACGATGAAACGGCTTGTAAATTAACTAAGGCGGATTATAAACATTGGCTGCACTTATCATCCAGGTCAGTTGAGACTGACGTATAGAGGCATTGGGAAACATGTGGAAATCTGAAACGTGACGACACAAGAAAACCGAAGAATCACGTTCAGTTCTGTTCAGTCCCGAAATGCTCGACTTGAACAGACAAATTAAACTCCTCAAAACGCAACTGCAGCGGACAAAGAAGTGACGGCGACGGTAATGGCGGCAGCAGAGCACAAGTCGCGGCGGCGGTAATGGCGGCAGTAGACTGACCACAAGTGGCGGCGATGGTAATGCCGGCAGCCGCGGATTGACCACAAGTGTTGGCGAGGGTAATGGCGGCAGTAGACTAACCACAAGTGACGTCGGTGGTAATGGCGGCAGTAGACCACAAGTGATGGCGACGGTAAAATAATAATAATCAGTATTTATAATGCGCTTATCTTATAATAATTATAACTCTAAGCGCGCACTCACAACTCGCGCACGCATGCGCACGCTATAGACAATGGCTCACGTACCACAAATAGTGAAATACATTACGACGGTCAGCTTGGGGTGGGGAGTGTGGTGATATAGTGCTAAAACTGTTGAAAGAGGTGGGTTTTGAGGGCGGACTGGAAGGAGGAGAGAGAGTGTTTCTGACGGAGAGAGAGTGGGAGAGTGTGCCAGGTGGATGGACCGTAGACGGAGAAGGAGCGGGGGCCAAAAGTGTTGAGTTTGGTGCGAGGGATGTGGAGGCAGAGAGGGGCGGAGGGAGCGGGAAGGTGTGTAGGGGTGAAGTAAGTTGGAGAGATAGGCAGGAGCGCAGTTGTTCAGGGATTTGTAGCAGAGAGACAGAATTTTGTATTGGATGCGTTGGGGGATTGGGAGCCAGTGAAGGAGTTTGAGCAGGGGTGTGATGTGGTCGGATTTTTTCTTTCTGAGGACGAGGCGGGCAGCATTGTTCTGGACGCGTTGGAGAGTAAAAGTGGTGGAGTGAGGGAGGTCGGAAAGGAGAGAGTTGCAGTAGTCGATGCGAGATAAGATGAGAGAGACAGCAAGTTTGGTGGCAGCTTCGGTAGTCACGAGGTATTTTCTGATCTGACTGATGCGGCGGAGGTGGAAATAGCATGCCTGGGCCGTGGCGGAGACGAAGCTGGTCATGGACAGAGAGGAATCGAGGATAACGCCGAGGTTCTTGGCCGAGTCAGAGAGGGAGATGGGGGGTACTATCGAGTTGAAGGTGGAGGCGGAGAGGGAGGGAGCTGGGAGAGTTTCTGGCGAGTGCCTACCAGCATGGCTTCCGTTTTGTCGTCGTTCAGTTTAAGCTTGTTTGCTGTCATCCAGTTTTTCAGTCACGTCTTCGTAGCAGTCAGCCGTGCGAGTCAGTAGTGACTGGGTGTTGTCGAGTTTGTCTTTGTCTAGCAGTTGTGAGTCGTCACACGGCGTAGAGGTGGTGGTGTATGCGGTGAGACTGGATGATGTTGGACAGAGGAGAGGTGTAGAGTGTGAAAAGGACCGGGCCCAGGACGGACCCCTGTGGAACTCCGCAGGAGACTGTGTGACTGGGTTGGAAGAGACGCCGTTGATGGTGACGGACTGCTGAATGTGGGTAGCGATGGCAGTAGACCACTGTCATTCTGCAAGGACATGACTGAAGATCTTTGTGTCTCAGAGGAATCATTTTGCGCTGAACTTCAATTCTTTCCAAATATTGGACTCCATTTCTCATTACTATTACGAGAAAAAAAAATTATCAAAACACACACATGGGAAGGAACCGAAAGATACTGAAACCTTATCACTGATTTGCAATCGTGTCCTAACCCTTTGCGTGTCTGTAGCGGTTTTAGTAGCGATGATTCCTTCAGGATGTCAGGGTGTTGTTATTCCTTCAGGAATCATCGCGACTAAAACCGCTACCGACACGCCGCAAGGGGCTAAGAAATACACGACAGCGACCAATGCAGTGGTATGACATGATTCTAATGTGCAACACTCTGTATTGATAAAAAGGTATATGACTGCCTACAGTTGTATCAAATAATTGGTGTACGTGTATATGAAACTCTCTTCTCCACCGCGCAGGCTTTAGGAGTGGGCAAGCCCTATAGAATCTTCGTTCGCGAAGTCAAGCCAAGAGATATGAAACTCTAATATGAAACACTGTAGTCATTATTTGGTACTGGTCACAAATCGGAGAAATTGTGGTACAAAACTAAAACTTAATGAAATTTAATTTGCAGCATTTTGTATCAGTCTAGTTTCAGAATTAGTTGGCAAAATAGCTTGGGGTACAGCTGCTTCGGCATAATAATGAAATTAGTTGTCAGCCCGCACTTGAAGAAGTTTCTAACGTTTCACGGTCGAGACACCGATGTGCAGATGAAAGCGATATGAGCATGAAATCAACTTATTTTGCTATAAAATAAGTAGATGAACTTCATTTTAGCCTTAAGACTTAAATGTGAAGATTTTTATGTCATTGTTGGGTTCATATGCTGATCATAGTAGTGTCGGAGTGACGCACAAACACTCGAAACCATACAGCTTAAAAGTTCCTTTCGAACCCCCGGGATCTTCCTTCGTTTTCGGAGCAGGCATGTAGGCCTAGTGAAGTAAATGACGCAGCTTTGGTACCATCAAACGCCAGCGTGTGCTGGTCTGTGATTTTGGACTTTACGGCCTTCGGCCGTAAAGTCCAAAATCACAGACCTGCATATGTACGTAAAAGTTCCTTCAAGATCTACTACTGACGGCCGCTTCTATATTTTCCTTTGTTTCTTATTTCACACATTTCTTTGCAATATCATCACTTTTTTTTCCTCCATGCTTGTTATCAATTGTTACCTCGTCAGTTGGAAATAGGAAGGTGTTTGTGAAGTGAGTTGTCGCGTTTCATGCATAGGGGCCTGACGAGTGGTGCTTTGACTAAATGCAAATCCGCTGCGCCACCGCGTAACTGGAATGGCAAGGGGGAAAACGAACCACACCGCGAAATTCTAGCTGTGGCCAGAAGTATCCCGGACCTCTTTCTCAACATCTAGAGTTCAACGTTAAACCCTTTAGTAGAGTGCCGTGAAAGAGGCCATTCTGCACTGCTGCTCATCCATTGTTCATTCTGCCGTGTTTACTCTCAAAGTCGAAGCGAATTACTCGAAAAGATATTGACAACTGAGCAGTGTTTAAACCAGGCTCCATTAAAGTATAACTTTTCGGGCGGGGGAAAATACGTACCTAAAGCGATTTCTGCGTGCAGATCACAAGTTCATGTCGACAGTAAGATGCACTCTTGTCAATTTCATTGGATATGCTAATTTTGATACTAAACTGTCAGTTTTGATCGGATGACAAGGTTGGTATAGATTTGTGGCAAAATATTTACTGAGTTTGTTCAGTTCGCTGAGGTTTTACTGAGGCGGATGGTTGCTTTGAGGGTTGAAAACTGCTCTGGAATCACAGTGTTTTGCCGCATCGCGTGCCGTTGTTTACTCCCTTGTATTCTGACTTGAGCTAGTTATGCGGTGGCCGCGCGCACTTGGTGGCGCAGCGGATTTGCATTTAGTCAAAGCACCACTCGTCAGGCCCCTATGCTTTCACGTGACACCGTGTGACAAGGCGACGATGAAAGATATTATAATCTATCTCAGCTTTGCAAAATAATTATCATAAAAGTGCGCCACAGTGGTTATTTTAGGGTTCTAGTGCTTCATGTGACTCATCGGCAATTCATCTTCAGTCAGAGGCCGTTAAACACTTGCAACCAGGGTTCAACCCGAGCAGATTTCAACCCGGGTTAAACCTGGTTGGTGCGTTTACACTGACTTGCATTTGGAACCGGGGTTGACCGGCCCACGTGACCTTGACCGGCCAAAGCGGCGTCTTTAGGAATGCGCCATGGCGCCAGGGCGGCCGTTGAGTCGGGAAACACCTTGCAGTTGCAGTTGCCGGGTGGTGACCAGTCATTATAGGTTGTGGTATTTTTTCGTTTGTGTTCGTTTTGTTGTTGTTTTTAATAGGTACAATTATGATGATGTACTATTTTTTTCGGCACAAAAAGTGACGATCTCGAGATCTCTTAACATAGATCAAAGCGCTTAGCTCGGGCGGATCTGGGGAGAGGGGGAAGGGGGGGGGTCCAGAGGTTCCGGACCCCCCCCCCCCAAAAAAAAAAAAAATAAATAAATAAATAAATAAATAAAAATAATAAAAAAATAATAATAAATAAATAAATAAAAAATAATGGAAATGCTACAACAAAGTCCCTTTTTGGGGAGTTGGAGGCCGGCTAGAAGGTGGATGATGCTTTGATTTTTCGGCTACTGAAGGCAAGGTCTAGCGTCGGAAAACCTTTTGTGTCAGGTCGAAGGTCCCAAACAAAAATTAGGGCTACACCCCACCTCCACCCCACCGTCGAGGTAACTAATCCGCCACCCATTAACGGCATTCTTGTCAGTTCGGCAACCACACATTTAATTATGAGAAGTGCTCGGTCTCTGTTACGGCCCACGACTACTGGCGGAAAATTGTTCTGCAAACTTAAAATCTGCAGCCCAAACTTGGTTGAGAAGCCGTGGAAATAACTCCATGTGTAATTGTCGATGTGCACAATGGACTTCAGCGCTATGAAATCTGTTGTGTACTTAAATTCCCTGCATTAACGTTGGATTTCCTTGCAACGTGCCTGCACAGCAATGACTGACGCGAAACGGAATGCGGTTTAGATCCAATCGTAAAAGCACCAACCCGGGTTGAACTCGGCGGGGTTCCAACCCGGGGAGATGTGCGGCGCGTGTAAACGGCTTATCAGTGTCGCTGTTTAGTTTTCACAGGCGAGCACAGAATTGCCGCTTAAACATACTCTAAATATTAAACAACGTCAACAGCAACAACAAAGATACATATCATAATAATGCGAAACTGACCACTTTAATCACTGGTAATCAAGAGAAAAAAGGTAATTTAGATAAAATCGGTAACGCGTGGCTTGCGAAAGTCGACTGGTTTCTAGCGTTTCGGGTGACTGAATTTGAGCCGCATGACACTTCACATTCTGGAGGCCACAAAGAGTCCTGGTTTCAGAGACAGCGGGCAAATTGTCATCAGTTTCTGTACTTGAGGCTCGATTTCCCGCCTTTGGAGTGACTGGACTCGAAAAATGACTGGAGGTTGTCTGTTAAAATCAACCGATGCCGTTCAAGTTTGCGGGTTTCTAACGTGTCATTTGTGCTACGGTGGACACACAAATTGATCTGATTAGCAAGGGAATGGACGGATTGACTGCAAATAGGCCCGTTTCTTAAGTTTTTGCGGCACTTTTGACTTCAATTGTACCGATAACACGTACACTAGGCCGGCTACCGTACCGCGAATTACGGCAACGCTTGCAGGCGTCGGATCTTCAGTGTCGACGTCGGCGGATATTGAAATGTTACCGGGTGAAACGTTACAACAAAACAAAAAAACAACAATAAAACAACGGAATTCGCACAGGCACAAAATTCACGGAGATATAAACAGACAGATTTGTCAGCTTTTACTCGTTCAGCCTGACGCACGTCAGTATTTCCCAAATTTTGGAGGCGTCATCTCACGACTACGCACCTGTTGCAGGAGATGGATCGACCATGATAATTCAAGGGTAGTGCCAGATTCGGCTTGGCGCTGACAGGCGCCAAGCTAATCTGGCACTACCCTTGAATTATCATGGTTGACCCATCTCCTGCTGTAGTGCGTCAGGGCTGAATGTGTTAATAGTGTTTCATTGATGTTTTGTTTACTGGCCGAAACGTACAAAAAGCAATACACTCAGCCCGTGAAGCTCCAATTCAATACCCACAGCACGCGGCCTTCCAGAGTAGTAGAATTCCTCTTTTCGGACGCCTGTTTTTTTTAAAGTGATTTCTGCCCTTTTGATTTTAAAGTGATTTCACCATTTTATCAGCTCTGTTGATATAATCTATGCACATGCCGGCTACTGGAGATCATTTGATCTCTTCTTCGTAGGCTTACATCCACTACGTTCAAGGGTTTCATAATAAAATACAAAACAGATTATGGTCATGTATTTTTTTCAGGACGCCCCTGCGTTGTGACCAGTACCAAATCATGACTATAGTGTATTAGCTGGTAGGCCTTTTGTGGCTTATCATGATAGGAACAGGGCGGCACCTCCATAGGAAGATCATTAAATTTTATAACAAACCAAGGGGAATTACTCAGCGCTGGACAACAGTTAGATCCCCTGCCCTATCTAGCCTCACCTATCTGGTTTGTGACATAGTATCTCAGTATAACTCGAGGCAAATTTGTATCGTTACATTGTTGTGTAATGTTCTGTGCATCTACTGTGGGAATACAGGGTATTTACCCGACCACATATAGTAATGCACCTTCGTGTTTGTGTATGTATGTTTCCCCTGCCTACTTCCTAAGTTCCGGGTTATATAAGAGACCTGATGCATCTTATTTTGAAGATGCAAATGATCGTCTTATTCTATACCTGCGTATTTCTCTGTGGGCTGGCGATTGGGTGCCTGATAGGCGGGGCCGGCAGGGGATCTAACTGTTGTCCAGCGCTGAGTAATTCCCCTTGGTTTGTTGTACAATTCTGCCAGCGCTAGCCTCATGGTTTGTGATTAAATTTTATGCCGGCTTTCTGTACCACACCTAGTACCTACAAACAAGGGAATTGTGAATGTTAGTGGTTGTCTTTATTCATTTGTGAAGAGTGCTCTTCATAGTTTTATACAGGAAATATTGCGAAAGTTCTATAAAATCCTCTTGAGCAGGTCCCGCTTTAACTCATTCGCGGCAAGCCGCATCCGGATGCGCGGTTAAAGCCGCGCATCCGGATGCGGCTGGCCGCGAATGAGTTAAACTGATTTAGAACCACATTTGCATCAGGTTATCACTGTAGACTGGTCCATCATACACACAAATTTGCAGCTTTTAGCAGAAAAATCATTAAAGCTGCAGCAGTCTCCGGAGGAGCGGCGGGGACAAAAGTGCAACATTATCCGTATCTTTGCTTTGATCACAAGCAGACGGGACGGGGTCGCACTTGGCACTCTCATATTAAAAACACTGCTAGTGACCGTCCGTCAGCCTGTGCTGATCCAGTATTTTGAGAAGCACCGTTTCATTTCCGGTTCACTAAAGTCGCCATGATGCTCCGTTTAACGGTAAACCTGCGTACGATCATTACCAGCGAGGCGAAATATCGATGAAAGATACTTCACGATACTTTGTAAGCGATGCTTTGTAAGTCCATTGACTGACTCGTTTTCTGTTTGAACGTATATAGTTAGATCTATACCAGGAGAGTCCTCAGGGGGGAAAAAGCAAAACTATTTCAGTATTTAGCCGAAGGTCTAAGACAAAGTAGATCAAAACGGTGATTTTTTTTAAATTTTTGGCTCATGCGAAGCAAAAGTGAGTATGTTCTGGGCCAGTGGTCGTCGGTCCATCGTCTGTCCGCCGTCGTCCGTGGTAAACTTTAACGCTGGCAATTTCTCGGAGACTAGTCAAGCCACAGTCTTGAAACTTGGCCTAAGGACACTTTGTGTCAAGACTTTTTAAACGTACCAACTTGACTAACCTCTCTCAAAGGTCAGGGTCACTGGGGATCAGGAAATAGGTTAAAATAGCTATATTTTGACGAAATGTTTCCTCAAATACTCTTCACAACTTCAAACCCAAACTTGGTACAAAAAATACCTGATGCTAAGACCTTTCTATGCAAATAATGCATACTAATTTGGTTGACCCCTTGGAAAGGTCAAGGATCACAAGAGATCAGGAAATAGGTCCAGAATTGCCCTATTTTTACATTTATTTTTTTTTCTCAAACACGTTAGTTCACAACTTCAAATCCAAACTCTTACAGAGATACCAGATACCTATTTATGCATACTAATTTTGGATGACCCCTCAAAAAGACACAAATACTAATTTGGATGACCCCTCTTTAAGGTCAAGGGTCACAAGAGATCAGGAAATACATCACAAATAGCCTTTTTCTTTTTCGAAAAAATTGTTTTTTCTCAAATACTATTTACAACTTCCATCCCAAACCTGGTACAGAGATACCTGACGGTAAATATAAGATCTTCCTATGCATGCTAATTCGGACAACTCTTTGGAAAGGTCAAGTGTCATGAGATCAGCAAATGATGTTTGGTAGAATTTTATTTTTTTCAGGAATTTGCAAACTCTTCAACCAAATGTAGCAGAAAGGTAGCTGATGATAAGACCTTTCTATGCATACTAATTGGGTTCACTACTCACAATGGTCAAAGAACATGGCAGGTTGACAAAAGTTACTTACTTACTTACGCCTGTCACCCCTACCCGGGTATAGGCCGTCGACGAGAGACCTCCAGCAACTCCTGTCCTGTGCTTCTTGACAAAAGTGAAAAATGCATAAATTTTAAGAAAACGTGACTGTTGGAAAGGTCAAGGTCACAAAGGTTAGATAAAGTATGTTGATCAGTTATGCATGTAAGTCTTAAGGGTTTTGCCTTTCTTGTTTATTTTATTATTATTATTTTAAAAATTATTATTATTATTTTGTTTGTGGGGGGGGCGGGGGGGTAGAGGGGGGGGGGGGGTGTTGGTCCGACTCTTGCTCAAACAACATGTTGTGAAATAGACATGTCAAGTTCGCGAAAGGCATACGCTCTAACGGACACATGCTCGGCATGACACTTGCTTGAATGGACACTTGCTCAAGCGCTACTAAATGTCAGCTGAGACACCACAGTTGGATTTCGAACTGGTTGATTTTGTTTCTTATGACACGGACAGTTTCTTTTTATTTTGCTTTATCTTTTATTTTCTTCAACTGAAGTTGCCAAAGGAAATCTTATTGTTTTTTTGTATGTACTGAGATCATAAGCTTGGAATGCCCTCTCTCAATAACAGAAAGAACTGAACACTGCTGCAAGAAAAAAATGAATGGATGTTATTTTTTTGCTTATTCATTGGTAAATAGGACGTCATCTGGCTTTCAGTTAATGAAAAATTCTCCATATTTGACATACAAATTCTGACAGGGACGGGAAAATGGAAGGCTGTCCATCACAGGGACAGACAAATCTTGAGAAAAAGAAGCGTTCAGTCATGAATTTACACTATTGCAATTTTGGAAGGTTACTGATGACAAGCACTTCACCTCATAAACACCCCACTACACTCCCATGTACTCTTGGGCTCAGTTGCATGAGCGAGCTTAGTCCTGCGCCAGCAACTAAGCAAGGTGCTCCGCTATAGCGGAGCACCTTGCTTAGTGGCTGGTGCAGACTAAGCTCGTTCATGCAGCCGGCTCATAGTGTGCACATGAGACTGTGATCAGTATTGGTGTACTTACTTAGTCATGTTTAAAGTATACGATGGACAATACAGCGTGTGGGATGGATTTTTTTACATGCTGTCTATCCCGGTGGACGGTCAGTTGTAAATCTTAGCGGAGAGCCTGATCATGCAAATCATGATCATCCTGATATTGTGTCAGTCCGATTAATGTACATTTGCGTTCCTTTCCTGTTGTACTTCTGTAAAGAGCATTCCTGAAGTTGAAAAGCCTCATGAATGCTTGTTCACGAATTTGATGATTTTAGTATCCTCAGGAGAATTTTTTGCATAATCCTCTGAAAAGAGACGCTGGTAAGCAAGGATGGGCAAGTAGCGAGAGTAGCGACTACATTTTGTAGTTTCGCTACTATTTGGAGTAGTTTGTAACGATCCAAACTACATATTTTTAAAAAGTAGTTGTAAAGCAGCGAACTACTAATTTGTCAGTAGCGAAGTAGCGAAAATGTATCTTTCGCTACGCTACTTTCCTTGCCATGTGACTTGCCCATCCCTTTCAGCCAAGACGAAGCGAGTGGCGAAATTGCTGTTTCGCGCGAGATTGATCACTCGCTCAGCGAACGGATGCATGATTGTGATTGGCTGATAGCAATAGCAAGCCACGTGACTTTCAAAAGCGCGCGCCAGTCATCTCAGTCTTTGTTGTTCAAATCAAGCACAGAACGCACAAATTTTTGACCGTATCTAGAATTTTTTCATCTCAAAGAAAAGGACAATGCATTTATATTCAAATGCAAGTACGGATGCAAAGAGTATTCAGCGAGCAGAAGACGACAGCATCCAATCTTAGAGCTGTTCTTAATTGGACGAACTTTTGATCGGCAAACCTAGATCGGAGAAGATCGGCAATCTTTTGGTTTGTTTCTTAATTGAGGTTGAACGAACCTAGGCGAACTTCAGCAAACCAGGTTTGCCATGGTTCTCTTTCTTAACTGAAGTGCTTGATTCGGCGTACTCACTTACTGTCTGCGAAGGTGTTCAAAATGGCTGCCGCTTCGCGATTTGAACGATGTTTGTTTTTGTACTCCTTGCAGTAGCGACCCCACAAACAGCGCCGCGCCTCCCACAAATCAATAAAAATGTCTTGTTCTTCGCACGAGTGAAATATCGCCGTTGGGCATAATTGTTTGTATCAGTGACTGTCTTCTTATCTCCAACGCAGAAGAGGGTAAAAATTTTGACCAATCAGAGAAAAGGTTCGCCTTGCTTTGCTCAACACATTGTGCGAACCTTTTCCGACAGCGAACTATGGTTTGCCGAGGTTCGTGAACTACTTCAAACTAGATTCGCCGTATCTTTAGATCATCCAATTAAGAACCAACCTGGTTCGTCCGAGATCGTGAACTCTAGTTCGTCAGAGTTAGCGAACTAAAGTTCGTTTAATTAAGAACATGCTAGGCTTCATCTCAAAGTTTGTTGACTTTTTGAGTTTTCCTATTTTGATTTTCTTACATTGCGAAATGCGTCCGGTTTTATTCTATCGGCATTCACCTGGGATGACAAAAGCTATATTAATTTATTTTCATTTACGGAAAGAATTCCATTTTCTTGTTTAGAGTGCTGAAAACATAATGGCGGCTTTCCCCATATAAATCGGTTTTAAATTTAGTAGGGGAGTTGTCCGAATGAATGCCGATCTATTGTCATCTATTACTAGTATTAGAATGGCTGGGAACACAACAGGTGAATCATCACTCATGCCCTTTGATCACTGTACTTTTTGATACTGAACAGAACACAAAGCTTCGGAATTAATTTATATTACAGAAAAGCCTAGAATAAATGCATGATGTTGGCAATGCCTGGCATACTTCATTTTTTTCTTTTCATTTATTTATTTTACTTAGCTTAGTCTTTTTGAACACTGACGTTCTGACATTGTGATAAAACGTTTAGACCAAGTTGAATATGGATGGTCTTGGAAGGGGGTAAGTGGGATCGAATAAAAATGATATTTGCTACGCCTATGTATGTTACAAATTTATGAACAAAACAAAGTGGGGAAAATCAAAAGAAAAATAATGATAATAATAATAAATATAATCATAATGATGAAAAAATAGGTAGGCCTAAGTATTGATAGCTATGATTATAATAATTTGAAATAATACTAAAGATATTGTATATTTAAGAAAAGGCTATTTTTGACTTTAAACTTGATTATTTACTTGAACTTCAAAATACTTATCAGTCCCAGTTGTGATTACAGTTTTTTAAAAAGTAGTTTGAAAAGTAGTTAGCTACTTTTTTTAAAGTAGCGTAAAAGTAGCGAACTACATTTCTTCAAAATGTAATTGTAAAGTAGCAAACTACTATTTTTTTACAAATGTAACTGTAGTGTAGCGGACTACTTTTTAAAAGTAGTTTGCCCATCCTTGCTGGTAAGCGAATGCATAAATGTTCGTCCATTGCAGTGTGTAGATGTGGGGGTTGGGGATGGGTAGGTGAGCGATCCTTGCAATAAAATCCATGAGTCCATGACTGTTTTTGTTTACAGCTGCATGGAAAATTATTTTACTGTTGCAATCGTATCGTAAGTTGAGTTCATTTTGTGAGTGAATTGGAGACAATCCTGGCAGAACATGACGGAATTGATGCCTTTTGGGGGTGCATGTCTCATTCAGATGACAATTGCAATGATTTGTTTTTTTCAAACTGAGAAACTATTACAGTATTTAAAAAGAAAATGGATACCATTTTAAATGGTGAAATCTGATTTATGAAGTTCTTGATCAAACTGTATGTACTACTGGAGATGTATGCGAAAAAGCAATGCACCTCAAATTAAATGTAAAATGTTATTGTTACCTTTCAACTTTTCATTTTGAGGATGTCGCATTCCAGTAGGTTTTAATGTAAAAATATACAAATATTAATAGAAACCAATACAGTTTACTGTTCTGTAACAACAAAATGCATAAGCTGTTTTTTGGTGCAGTCAGAATTTCAAAATCTCCTTTATATTATTATTAAATAATATCATCTTTTGAACATACATGTAGTTATATGTCATTTTGAAATGTATAATTATGAAGGCAAGTACATACTGGTAAAGACAATACTCTACCAGTATGTGTTAGATGTAATTTTTTGTTCAACTGACAAGTAAAGTTAGTCCATTTGTGTGGTATGGTCAAAAGCCATAGCAAGAATATTTATATTTATAAAAACGATTGTAAAGTATAAATCCTTTAGTGCCTAAAAGGGCTGCTTTTAAAGTTACTGACATGCAGATTATTTTAACCCATTCAGCCCTGACACACTACAGCAGGAGAAGGGTCAACCATGATAATTCAAGGGTAGTGCCAGATTAGCTTGGTGCCGACAGGCTAATCTGGCACTACCCTTGAATTATCATTGTCGATCCATCTCCTGCAACAGGTGCATAGTCATTAGATGATACCTCCAAAATTTGGGAAATGTGTGCGTCGGGGTGAATGAGTTAAGTCAACTATATATATATTTTTTTAGGTGTGCAGCCACAGAGTGTAAGCAGTACTGTTGGCTACAAGCACACGGAGTTTAACAAACATCACTTTAACTAAATATTGACTTTTTGTGTAGGTTTAAGGGCTGGGGCTGCCTTAAAAAAAATACCTGGGAGAGCAGTCACTAAGGAAGTGCCAAGAAACATCCTTGTCCTGAAGAAGACTGTTGGTACACAAAAAGATTCAGGCTTCACACCAAGCGTACCACTGTCAGAAGGGGAACCTGTCATCATCAAATCAGTAGAGGAGACAAATCAGACAAGGGATTTGGTTGAACCCAGTAAAACAGAGGTGCAGATAAATCAGACAGGGGACTCCATTCTAATCACAACAGAAATTCAAAAGAAACTGGCAGACATGTTTCAGTGACCAGATTCGTCACCGAGGAGACTGTGACTTCGAGACAGTGTGGTTCCAAACAGCTCCTGTGAAATTTGAGACTGATTTTGATAAACCAGCACAATTCTGTAGATTATGAAACACGTGTCAACCTAACATCACCAGCTTTTTATGATTTAGTGGAGACTGACCAGGTCCATATGAAGACGGAATTTAATGATGAAAACACCAGTGCATATCTGTCTAGTACAGGGAAAAAAGTCTGTTGGTGCCATGAATGATGAAGACAAACCAGAACATACAGTGTATCCTGTGGGTCTGTATCAAAATGTTCATGTAGCTGCTCCTCTGGCTGAGAATATTCATGGTCGTGTAACACCTGGGAAATGTGACACTAGTGATGGTGAAACTTGCCCAAATATGTTTGTTACAGGGGGACAGAATACTAATGACTGTCTGTCATCAGAGGATTCTCTTCAAACTGGTGAAAAATCATTTCTATGTAAAGAGTGTAATCATGTTTTCGCTAGGTCTAATAACTGGAAGAGGCACACGAGTACTCACACCAGAGACGTGCCCTGTGTGCGTACTCCTCATGATGCTACATTGGGACAGTCAAGTGACTTAAAATTGCACATGTGTACTCACTCTGGTGAAAAACCCATTGTGTGTAGAATATGCAGTGCTGCTTTCCAAGGGTCATCACTTTTGAAAAGGCATATGCGTAACCTTCACGCTGGTGTTAAACCCTATGTTTGTTCTTATTGTGATGCTGCCTTTGATTACACCAGCAGACTAAAGTATCACATGCGGACTCACACTGGAGACAAGCCCTATGCATGCAAACTATGTAGTGCTGCTTTTCCATACTCTAGCAGCTTGAGGAGACACATGCGCTCACACACTAGTGACAGGCCCTATCTATGTACTCAATGTGATGCTACCTTTAAGCATTCCAGCCACTTGAAATATCATATGCGGGCTCACAATGGTGATAAACCTTACAGATGTAAACAGTGTCGTGCTGCCTTCACTGCATCTTACTCTTTGAAAATACACATGCGGACTCACACTGGCGACAGACCATATATATGTAATCAGTGTGATGCTACCTTCTCTACGAAGGTCTCTTTGAGAAAACATTTAGGTAATCACACTGGTTACAAACCCTATATCTGCAAACAGTGTGATGCTTCTTTCTCGTTGTCCTCCTATTTGAAGTCACATATGCGGACCCACACTGATGACAAACCATATGTATGTAAGCAGTGTGGTGCTGCTTTCAGGCACTCTGGTACCTTAAAAAGCCACATGCGTACTCATACTAAAGAAAAACCATATGTGTGTCAACTGTGTGGTGCTGCTTACAGCCACTCCAACAGCTTGAAAGTACACATGCAGATTCACACAGGTGATAATAAACCATATGTATGTCAACAGTGTAATGCTACTTTTGGCTACTGTAACAGTTTGAAAGCGCACATGCGGATTCACACAGGTGATAAACCATATGTATGTAAAAAGTGTGATGCTGCTTTTCGCTACCCAACAGCCTTGAAAAATCATAAGTGGATTCACACAGGTGTCAAACCTTATGTATGCAAACTTTGTGATGCTGCTTTTGTAGTTTCTAACCACTTGAAAGACCACATACGCACTCATACTAAGGAAAAACCGTATATATGTGAACAGTGTGGTACTGCTTACTCCTTTTGTGGTGACTTGACAAGACACATGCGGACTCACACTGGAGATAGACCCTATGTATGTAAACAGTGTGATGCTACTTTTACTAGGCCCACCCATTTGAAAACACATATACTCACTCACACTAGTGACAAACCCTATGCCTGTGAACTGTGTAGTGCTACTTACACAAGGTCTAGCAGTTTGAAAACACATGCTCGTACACATACTGCTGTAAAAACCTTTATGAAAACAATGTGAACTCACTGTCTTGCATGGGTGACAGACCTACAACATAGCTACACCGATCAAGTTGTAAACACACTTCAAGATTGAACTCGCTGATAACAAACTAAAGAGCCACCTTATTAGTGTCAAACCTGTCGAGGTGCCCACCTGCATAAGATGGCCACCTGTATAACCCCTTCACTGCCGAGAAATAGTGAACTGCAAGGGGCATAGATTCTCATAAGCCCCCGCGACTATGGGAGTTCAAGAAGATCTTGATGCCTCTTGCTGAGACCACTCTGTACCCATGTTCTTTGGGCAGTTGTGGCTTTTGGTCTTTCAGTCAACACACATTTTAGGAAAAAGCTAATCTGGCACTACCCTCAAATTATCATGGTCCATGAATCATTTCCTGTGAGTGGTACATAGTCGTTTTGTAACACCTGCAAAATTGTGGAAATGCGGGCGAGGGGTTAAATGGGTTAAGCAGATCACCCCTGTTAGTCCCATGGTCTTTCTGTTACATGACCCTGTGTAATTAGACTGCCCGCCTTAAAGTCCCTAAGTTTCTATATGGGCTAAAAAAAAATCGTTGAAAAAAGCGTTTACTAAGTATGCACAATTTATACACATAAAACACTCTTAGAAGTCAAATAATGGTGTTATGGAGCTGTGAAAATGTATGGTTTGTCAGAATAATCGCGAACTGGTTCGTTTTGCAAAGCAAGCAATGTGCTGCTTAAACGCGTACGCGGCCATTGCCGTCTCCGTTGTCGGTCCGTCTTTTTACCGAAATAACCCGAACGAACCCAAAAGATACTGTCAGAGTAGTAGTATGCATGTGTGGTGTGTCAGTCTGCTGGCCAGTGTGTGTGTGTGTTTGGGAGCGGGTTAGTTTATCGGACATAGCCTAAATGATGTGTGTATTTACACCAATGTAACCATGGCACTGGGGTGCAAAAGCACAACTTATGTTTATGTGAATCATGGGCAGCACTTCACAGATTTCGCTCTGTAAATGACGATATGCATGTACCTTTATCTGTAGTGCTGAACACACACACACACGCACGCACGTGAGCATGCGTAACCACACACAAATACACAAGCACACACACATACAAATAACCTTGCACAGTCATACACCACATGCATGAGTATACAAACATGCATGAGAACACACACATGTATGAGTACACACATACTTCACAGATTTCACTCTGTAAATGACTATGCACATACCTTTATCTGTAGTATGCACACAAACACGCGCACGCGCCCATGTGTAAGCACACAAATACACGAGTACACACACATGCAAACAACCTTGCACACAAACCGCATGCATGAGTATACAAACATGCATGAGAACACACACGTTTGAGTGCACACACACACCACACATGCTTCAGTTTCTTGTAATTTTTTAAACAATGTTTCTCTGATTTATTTATAAAAAAAAAAGGAAATCAAAACACTGATCTCAACAGCCACTGTAAATCGCATCCCTTCCTCTGCAACGGGTGAAAACGTGATTTTCAAACCGTGCATGACTTTTACAGCATTCTAGTGATGACACAATGCCATTGTGTAAACAAGTATAGTTCTACTCCAACTTTAATTGTGTGTGTGTCTAACCCTCCCCTATAATACAGACAGATACAAAGAAGTAGTATTTCAAGATAAAGCCATACACTTTTGGGAGTATATTTTACACCATCAGTCAAATCCTTATCAGTCCCAGAAATGTTTTGTATGGTTGGTCACTCATTATGTGATATAAGCGAAACCTGTAGAGTAATCTCTGGAGACTCTGTTTCATCATTCTGCAGCATATAGCAATACCAAACAAGTAATTTTTAAGCAGAGAGACAACAGCCGCTGGAGAGACACTGTCGCAGTTCTAAGTACTGTAAACGTATCAAATTCTGCTCTTTGAATTCTTGTCAGCCTCGGCGCTCTTTGGAGTCTGAAAAAATGAAGCATAATAGTGAGTAACTGGTCATGGGGGGATTATGTCCTGATTCGTACAATCACCCTAACAACTGATTTGCGAAAGGGAAACAGCTTGGAAGAGTACAGTGCAAAACAGTGTCATTAATGAGGCAAGGTGCTGCATACGTCTCAAAATCAAAATCACCTGCAACTGTAAATTATAAAGTAATGCATAAACATAAATGGGGGTGATAATATCATAATGACATACTACACGGTACACTAGGAACTATTTTAAGTACCTCACATGGGGTGTGTGTTATAAAAATTGCACACACACACACAGACACACACACAACTTTGATACAAAGAAAGCAAGTGCACACAGGTATAGACTGTATGCACATAAAATTCAAAATTACCAAAGCCAAGAACAAAAGGTGAGATCGGGTTACATCAAGTCAACTGTACAACCTGTCGTGAACACTTCTAATTTTTCTTGTTTCTTGAAATAGATGCAGCTGTATAGTATACAGTGGTAGTATACAGTGACAACCAAATGTGTAAGCTAATTGCGCCTCGTGTACCATTTCGGGTACTCTGTGCAGAACACTCTACACATTAAAAATTTAAAACACGGGCAAAACATTACTGTTATAATTCACAATCGCTGTTACTACAGAAATTATACTTCTCATCCAACTACACTTTAAAAAAGTCTGTAATGCACAACTGTCGGTATCATTTGAAAATGGATACCTGGTATGAAAATGGATTCATAGTACATATGTAACATTTACACACGTTAAACACATTAGTGAAAGAGAGTACTAACCTGACAGGTATCGAGTCTTGGCAGACTGCACTGATTTCTGTGAGGTCATTGGCGAAATATATCTGAAAGAAAATCATGTGACATTGTCAGCTATACACATCCAATCCTACAACTACACACACACCATGTGATCAATAAATGGCATGCTCAGAATTGTAAACCGTAAATACTTCTGAACAAGAATAAACTGTATCTCCTGAAGCCGACCAGTCTCCACTTGCTGAAAGGTTACTGTGGTTACTGAACGCTGTTACGTACTTCGTACCGTACTAGAAAGCGTTTGTGGAGGCCTGCTCACAGGCGCTCAACTGCCAGCCCACAGCCGGTAACTTTACAACATCACGTGGCCTTGTGTGTATACTGTCATACTGTCATTAGAGTTGCCACATTCCTTCTGCAAATAAAGATAAGTAGCGGCTAATCTCTCTGTTTGTTTGTTTGTCTATTTTGACAAACGGTATTTATCCGAAATATTAATAAATTGTGTTGTACCCGTCTTTTCTAAGCGTGTTTCTTTCTCCGTTGAGTACTTCTTTGCATTTTACACGCTTGGCAGTCACCTTTTTGGTCTAGATTATTTGTCATTACTGTGACACATTTGTAGTGTGTACGAACACCTGTGGTTCACTGCACGTCTCCTGCCAGTTTCTGATGTAATCTCGGCTCAACACGCGAGCGTGAAATGTGTCGAATCAAGAGAACATAAACGACGACGTAGAGTACACAGGTTATATAAAATGCTCAGAATGGTACTTACACGTCAAAATGTAGCCATGTTTTTCATCTCTGCGTCAATCTCACAGTCTCACCAGCCAGGAACTTGATTTTTCTCCTCTCCTCGAATCGGTCTTGCCTCCTGACTCGGCACTGATCTCACACCAGCCCTGTCAATCTGGCGCAGTGTTTCAAACCTCTGACGCTGCTACTAACTTCTGTTTGCTAGGCTCTGTATCAGTCACCAAGCTGATTCCTTGCAAGGAATGTCATTTTAGTTGTACAATCACTTTTGAAGGTACACAGCCAAAGAAGCGTCTGCTTGACAGAATCACTGTGATGCCATATTTGTATTCAATGCACATGTCTGTAGTAGTCTAAACTATCACCATAAATGTGTTGTCGGCTGCTAATCTATTTTTAGACGAGGATGATTACGCGTTGAGATGAACTAGGTTTTTGTACAGTGTTCAGATGTCACATTGTCTGGAGGGAAATGAGTACCTGTGGTGTTCAAATGGACTTAGGATGTAATGAAATACCACAATACACGGCTATTTCCAGCAGTTCCCCCACAGAAGTATAGGGCCTTTAAGAGAACCACTTTGTGATGGTCCTTTGGGTGGTTGTTTTACACAGGTTTGTCTGGGAGCCCTAAACTCAGACCACGTTATTAATACTGGTGCATATTTCAGTGTGGTGCTAAGCTTACATAGGCTTCTGAATAAAAGCACAGTAAGCAAAAAGTCCCCAAGCTGCCCCCACCCTTAGCTGGTCCACCCACGGCTGTACAGCCTGTGGAGGCAGTCTGTGGAGTTTTTGCTGTTTTTTTCTTCACCTGTGTGCGGGGCAGCTATAGATTGAGGCCACTGGAGGACTTTATGCTCATGGGGTATCTACTTGGGAGCCACAAATGACCTGACCAGACTGCAAGTATATCCAATTTCATACCCACTGTGAGATGGCCTTCGTCGCCTGCTGGGTGTTAAACCCATTTAACTAACTAGTCCAATTTCACAATATTCTGATGCATGCAATACATGCTCTGAGACTGATGAAAAGTGTGGTGCTGTTTTCATGTAGTCTAGGCACTCTACCAGCCTCGTACGTGCAAAGGCGTCTGAGCAGTGCGTATTGGTGTACACAGTAAATATGGTTTGTGCAGTGAACCCTTGCACACTTTGGTGCAGGCTCAGAGTAGAGTAGCTAAAGCTTTCTAACCCGCCTTTTGCATGTGAAGGTGCCTTTGGAGTGTGTATTGGCACAGTACAGTAAAAACAATTTCTTCAGGTGATCCCTTGCTAAAGCTGAGTCTGAATCGTTTAGGCCTTTTGATGGTATTATATAAATAAATACTCAGCTCATTTGTAATGAGGCATAAACCCTTGCCACAAATGTGTTGAGTGGCTTTGTGTTCATGCATGTTTTCAGTGCTAAAGGCTGTATACAAAGGTGGTGAAATAACCCTCGACTCCGTCACTCCCAGAACTAAATGACTTTGTCTATTTTGTAGAATGGAAGCCATTAGCTGTGGACATATAGAAAGTATCTGTGGCTGCATGAACAAGCATGTGAACTACGTTTGTGCAGTGTGGCATGTTCGAGAAATGATGCAATTGGTCATGTTAGTTATGTAATATTGGTAATAACAGGAAGAATAAACGTGGTACAGACACCAGTATTAATGTGTTCACTCTCTGTATGTGTGGTACATGTAACTAGAGTTTATTATCCTGTTTGTGTGTACTTACTTACTTACTTACGCCTGTCACCCCTACCCGGGTATAGGCCGTCGACGAGAGACCTCCAGCAACTCCTGTCCTGTGCTTCTCCTTCGATTCTACTCCAGGTGGTTCCCAGTCTCTTGATGTCTGCTTGGAGGTCTCGACGCCAGGAGTTTCTCGGCCTACCTCTTTTCCTCTTTCAATGCCTGCCTAGTGATACTGGAAGCTGGCTTTCTCAGACTGTGACCGATCCATCCCCATCTTCTTCGCCCAATTTCATTCTCTGCTGTTATCTGCTCTGTTCTCTCCCAGAGTCTGACGTTGCTGATCTTCTCTGGCCAGTGGATTTTCAAAATTCTTCTAAGGCAACTGTTCATGAAGGTCTGTACTCTGTTGACTGTGGTTTTTGTCAATCTCCATGTCTCTGCTCCATATAGGAGAACTGCTTTTACATTGGAGTTGAAAATCCGGACTTTGGTGTGTTGTGACAGCTCTCTGGAACTCCACACTTTTTTCAACTGGAGAAAGGCTGCTCTGGCTTTACCGATTCGTGCTCTGACATCTGCATCAGTGCCGCCTTTTTTGTCTATGATGCTCCCGAGATAGGTGAAGGACTCCACCTCCTCCAACGGGGTGCCAGCAAGCAAGACTGGTTCTTCCCTGGTTGCGTTCAGCCTCATTGTCTTTGTTTTCTGTTTGTGAATGGTGAGGCCCACTTGGGACGAGATGTCAGCAAGCCTCGTGGTCTTGTCCTGCATTTGTTGATGAGTGTGGGACAGTAATGCCAAGTCGTCTGCAAAATCGAGGTCGTCAAGCTGTGTCCACAGTGTCCACTGTATTCCACTTCGTCTGTGCTCTGTGGTCATCTTCATGACCCAGTCTATGGCCAGTAGGAAGAGGAACGGAGACAGCAGACACCCCTGCCTGACACCAGTTCTGACCTGGAGCTCTCTGGTGAACTGCCCTTCGTGGATCACGCGACATGTCATGCCATCATAGCTGCTCTTGATCAGGCGGACGAGCTTTGTGGGTACACCGTAGTGTCGTAGGAGTTTCCACAGAGTCTCTCGGTCCACGCTGTCAAATGCTTTCTCATAATCCACAAAGTTGACGTACAGCGGGGAGCTCCACTCCAGAGACTGTTCCACGATGATGCGGAGAGTGGCGATCTGGTCTGTACATGATCGGTTCTTCCTGAATCTTGCTTGCTGGTCTCTCAGCTGGGGGTCAACGGAGCTCTTCATTCTCTCTAGGATGATCCTGTTGAAGACCTTTCCTGGTACTGACAGCAAGGTGATTCCTCTGTAGTTGGAACACTTGCTGAGGTCGCCTTTCTTGGGAAGCTTGATTAGGTACCAGCTGGCATCACCTCCTCTTCCCAGATCTTTCCAAACAGTGGGTACAGCATCTCAACTGTTCTAGGTCTGCTTTCAGAGACTCCGCTGGGATGCCATCTGGCCCTGCTGCTTTGCCATTCTTCAAAAATGCCACTGCTTTTCTGATCTCTTCCCGGCTGGGTCTGTCACAGCTGATGGGTAGGTCGGTCTCTGCCGGCTGGATGTCGGGTGGGCTAGGTCTGTTCAGTAACTCTTCAAAATACTCGGCCCATCTGTCGAGTTGGTCTGCTCTGTCTGCAATAGGCTTGCCTTCTTTGTCTTTTACTGGTCTTTCTGTATGGCCATACTTACCCGACAATCTTCTGGTAATGTCGTAGAGCTGTTTCATGTTGCCGCTGCCTGCTGCCTTTTCTGCCTCTGCTGCCAGGCTGTCTGTGTAGGCCCTCTTGTCTGCCCTGATACTCCTCTTCACCTCGCGGTTGGCTTCCGAGTATTCCCCCTGTGCCCTTACTTTGGCTGCTCTCGTGCGACTGTTGTTGACCGCTGCTTTCTTCTGCTTCCTCGCTTCTATCTTCTTCAAGGTCTGTGCCGACAGCCAGTCCTTGTGGTGGTGTTTCCTGAACCCTACAGTGTCTTTGCAGGTTGAGTTCAGCGCCTCTCTAACTGCCTTCCACTGCTGCTCTGTGGTGACCGCCTCCTCTTCATTTACTAGCTCCTGTAGCGCTTGAAACCGGTTGGACAGCACCAGTTTGAACTCTTCTCTAACTCCAGTTTCTCTCAGGAGGCCTACATTATAGCGCTGTCTTCTTGTTGTCTCTGTGCGGCTTTTCTTTAGCTTGAGCTTCATTCTTAAGGTAAGCAGATGGTGGTCTGAGGCGACATCTGCTCCCCTCCTCACTCGAACATCTTGAAGGGATCTTCTAAATTTCTTGCTAATGCAGATATGGTCTATTTGGTTCTCTGTTGTATGGTCAGGTGAGACCCAAGTTGCTTTGTGTATTCTTCTGTGTGGGAAGATGCTGCCTCCAATGACAAGTCGGTTTAGAGCACAAAAGTCTACAAACCTCTCCCCGTTCTCACTCATCTCCGAGCCTAGTTCCTGTCTCCCCATCACCTCTTCGTATCCGGTGTTGTCCTCCCCTATTTTGGCATTAAAATCGCCCATGACGATGGTGATGTCTCGCTCCGCACATTTGTCCACGGCACTCTGGAGTCGGTCGTAGAACTCTTGTTTCTCTTCCTCGTCACTGTCATTGGTGGGCGCATAACACTGGATGACGTTCAGCTTGAGCTTTTTCTTGGTTCTAAAGGCTGCTGTTATAATTCTTGGCCCAAGAGGTTCCCAGCCCATCAGCGCTCTCTGTGCCACTGGTGACAGCATGAGTGCTACTCCTTCTGTATGGGGGGCATTCTCCTCTTCATGACCTGAATACAGAATCATCTCCCCACTTAACAGCCTTTTCTGGCCAGACTGCCCATCTGGCTTCACTGATGCCTAGCAGGGAAAGGTTGTACTTTTGCATTTCCGCTGCTATCTGGGCGGCCTTGCCGCTCTGGTACATGGTCTTGACGTTCCATGTGCCCATGGTTGTATCCCTGGATAGAGAGAGGCGGCTCGGTCCTGTGGCTTCCGAAGACTTCCGGCTTTCACCACAGGACGTCATAAGTCTTCTAGTAGAAGAACGTTCCTCCTCCAGGAAAGGAATTACTGTTAGTCTTTTCGTCGGCGTTTTTGTAGCTATTTCCTTTTTTGCAGGGTGGGGAAGCTACCCCCACGCCCAACCCCCTTACTAGGAGGACCAGGGGTTTTCTGTCGGGGTCACCTTCCCTTAGACCATGTTGGTTCACGGCATCTTATTTCATTCGGTGCACCCCTCTCACGAGGGACCCCCTATCCACCACCCAGGGGACGCGCCTCAACGCCGTATGGTCCCAGCGCGAGGCTGTTTGTGTGTACACATCCATCATAAGGTTAACCCTTTTAGCCCCACGGGTGCATTTCCCAAATTTGAGAAGTGTTACTTAACGACTATGTAACAGTTGGCAAAGAGGTGGATTGACCAGGATAATTCAAGGGTAGTGCCAGATTAGCTTGGTGCCTTCAGGCTCCAAGATAATCTGGCACTACCCTTGAATTATCATGGTCAATCAATCTCCTGCTGTAGAAACTCGGGGATAAATGAGTTAACTCTATCATAATGCCAACTATGTGCATGAGTCTGTCACAATGTCAACACTGAACATGTGTGTTAACTGTGTGTAGAACCACAGTGTACAACATGGGTGTGAGTGCACCCATCTTTTATATACTAGTACTCGGGAGTAGTAGCGAGTTAATAAAGTACATGACGGAAACCCTACTGCGTAATTTTTAAAGTCAGCATGACACAATACAGTTCACAATGTCATAAAATCTTGTTTTGATATTTGGACATAATTATGAAGCCAGGTGAAAAAAAACATGTTTGTGCGCGGCGCTGTATTGTCTTTGTCATGCCATTTACAGACCACAAGGTCAGATATACAGGTGACAAACCATTTGTGAGTAAAACTGAAATGTGGTGTTGGAGTCGGGTGAGCACTGCTTAGGCTACAGGCTCCTGATTTATGCAGAACTTCTTTAATTAATTCATCTTTGAAGCAATTACAACAACGAGGATGTGCTAATCGATTCCCTGCCTTTTCAACCATCCGGGTGATATCATTTTTTCCTCTTAAGTGTGACATCTTGGACCATAAATGTCTACTCCTAATGGTCGACCCTACTGAACTCTACAGTAATGCCGCTCGGCCAGGCTAAACGGTAGGCAGAATCTACTACGACCTAATTAAATTTTGATCAGTCTACACCAAGCGATGCTGCCCGACTGAGAAAAGCTGCACTTCTAAAGAAAGCCAGGATGAAGCAAGGTAGAGCAGGCGTAGGACAGCAGGGCATCGATCACGTGTCACTTTAAAACTACGTGGCGAAACAGCATGGCGGAGACTGCGGACAAGAATGCGTCGTCTGCTACCGTCGTCGTATCCACTAGTGACAATGTACAGGTCAGTAACCCTTCCAATGCTGATCTAATGAGACTGCTACGTGAAAATGTCTACAAAGTTTGACAAAATGAACGAGCGATTCGAGGAGTTGAGGTGCGAGATGCACGAGTTAACACAAAAATCAGACACTGAAAGGTGAATTGGAGCAGTCAGTGTAGAAAGAAGCAGTCAGTCTGGCAACCGATGCAACATTTTAGCCTCTGTAGCAGAGAAACGTTTGAACGATTTGGCACAGTACACTCGAAGAAACAACGTTCACCGGCTGGGGGTACCATAGGCAGAGAGAGAGAGACCGTGGAGGAGTGCGAAAGAAAGTCCTTCAGATCTTTTAAAGACAAGCTACAGCTGCCCGGTCTACAGGAGATATGGAGGCCTGCCATCGCATGGGTCAGTACAGCAGCGATCACAACTAGGAAGTCAGTGGGCAACAACAGCTAGGGCGGAGACCTGTGATCGTGCGATTCGTGTCAAGAAAGGCTACTGAATTAGTGCTTCTTCATAGGCGGAAATTAAAGAACACCTAAACTGATAGCCCGAGGACCAAATCCGCAGCAGTTACACTGATTTTGCTGTCCCAGTGCTGGTCCACCCTGCAGCACAGGATGCGTGGACGAAACGTGGCAGTCTCTACGTAAAGCGTAAATCGGACTCGAAGGTGCTAACACTCAATCTCGGACTTGAGGGATAAGGTACCGATAGGAAGCGACCCAAACACAACTACACCACGGGAGAGAAGACGGCGTAGGCCTACACATCAACACTGAGCTAGCCCAGCCATCGCCTTGCCTAAACTATCATAAAGTTCGATGTGCACCCAATCGCGGAGCTGGCTACAAGTGGGCAGAGGATGGTTTGCAACCTTTGTGACCACCCTCTGCTCTTTTTTTGTTGTTGTGTGTTTTGTTTTGTTACCTGTAACCTTTGCGTGACACGCAACCTGGCTAAGGGCGGCTACTCTGGCCAATAGGGCTCGGGAAGTTCCCCGCGTTGCCTAGGAACGTTATCTGTGTCACTGTGTGTGTGTTAGTTCGTGTGCCTTGGAATTACGCAAGAAAAAGACTGAGGGCATGATTGTCTGGTCCCGTGCTAAGTGGATTTAAGATGGGGAAAAGACATATAGGGTAAGACCCACTACACTTTTAAATACAGAGTACTAGCTATAAAATAGCCTCGGCTTGCATAGCAGAACGTCTGAAACTGGTTTTACGGTCCTCTATTATACACCAAGACCAAAAAAGGCTTTTTGAAGGGCAGATATATTGGTGAGGACATATGACTTCTTTATGATGTACTCTTTTACACTCATGTAAACCAGGTGCCAGGTCAGCTGGTTCTCAGCGACTTTGGAAAAATGTCTTGACTTTTTCAACTTTGGTCCAGATGTGAAGAGATGGAATAGAACATTTTACTGTGATATCAAGGCTTGTGTCTGTTAATGATCGCGTTTCTAGTAGAATGGGGATGTCGTCAAGGTGACCCAAGCTCTCTGTACATTTAATTAATCTGCGCTGTAATTCTGGCCTCTATTGTACACCAGAATGAAAATATAAGTGGGTTAAAGTTAAAGATATATACACTTCTGTCTCGGTTTGCAGATGAAACTTCATTTTACTTAAATAGAAGCAAAAGGTCTTTCAAAGAAAGTATTCACAGTCTACAATACTTTACATCTATCTTGGGCCTCGAGATAAATATGGATAAAACGCAGGTGGTCTGGCTTGGACCTATGAGCAATTCACACATTCAGTTCATGCCCGAATTCAACTTGACTTTGTCTGGGACCGTGAGATTTTTCAGGTTTTTGGTATAAAGTTTTCCACAAACATTAACAGTATAATAATAATAATACATAGTTTTTATATAGCACCCTTCCCAACAGACAGCAAGCGCGGAGCGCTTTACAGCACGTTAAAATAATTTTAAAAGAAGAAAAATTAGAACGCATTCACTCTTTAAATAAACACCTGCTTGCACCATGTAGGCGCATTTCCAACACGAAATAAACACACACATGCATACACACACATACAACCGCTATTAATTATGAGGGCAAACTTGCTGAAATTCAGCCAGTTTTGTATGTTTGGTCTAAACGTCAACTTACATCATTAGGTAAATTACAGTCATCAAAACACTTGCAGTGTCAAAGATTTCCATCTTTTTATGAACCTCCCAGATCCTCTGGCAAATGTTTTTGACTGACCTTGACAAAATGTTGTTTACAATCTTGTGGGATGGAAAGAGAGCAAAAATAAATAAAGCTGTTGTCTGTTGAGCATACGATGAAGGCGAAGGTGGCTTGTGAATGTTAAATGTTCATTAATTTTTTATGTCTATGAAGGTCAGTTGGCTTAGAAGGGTCTTTGCTGTATCATGTGACTCATTGGTACATCACATTTTGGTTAACTGCTATCCTATGTTTAGTAACATGCAGGTGTTTGGTGGTGAATATGCAAACATTTTAATGCTTCATTGTGATAATTGCTTTTGGGCCGATGTTGCCAAACATTACAAGATTGTTTGTAATAATAGTGCTCTCAGAATGTATTCATTATAACAAGAACATTATTAGAGACAGGAAAACGGTTCATACTGCTTGATGAGAATAGCTGTCTGTTGTCTTTCAACTCATTTAAGTTGTTGTTCCCTGATGTGTCTACACATTTTTTTATGTATTCTGTTATAGCCAATTTTGTCAGGGCCTAGTTAACCTCATTAGCAGTAGAGAAAGTTAAGGAAGGAAATAGTACCGGCAATAAGGCCTGGAACACTATCTTGCAGGGTTGTAAAACCATCTATTCAACATCTATTCAACATTGGTCAAATCAAGGTCCAGGTCTATTTGTATTCAGTAGTGGTCTGAATGTTTCGAAATTGATGACATACCAAGCTGGAAATATATTTTTTCAAAACCCTTCAAAACCACAGCTGACTCCCAACTTAAATGGGTCCAGTTAAGGATATTGCATCAGTTGTTGCCCACAAAGCGTTTTTTTTTTTTATTTCTGCGTAAATTGTCTGGATCTGCAATTTGTACCTTTTGTAAGAATGAGGATGAAACTCTTTCTTACCTGTTCCGGGACTGCTTATATGTACAGATATTCTGGTCTGACGTGGGACAATGGTTGCAAGACAATTGTGTAAGCTGTACTAAATTTGAGTTCACAGAGTCTTATTGTCTTTGGCACAGCTAAGCACTTTAGGTCAGACTAGGTCTTAGACCTCATAATATTAGCTGCTAAGTTCTATGTTTACAAATGTAGATTAGAAGAAACCCTGCCTAATTTAAGGCACTTTGTTAGAATTATGAAAAATCACTACCTTTGTGAGAAGTACCGATTTGGAATTGTCACGACCCCCGCTTCTGGGGTGTGAACTATGAGCGCTACCACTTGAGTACTACCATCCCAGACTAACACAAACGCCAGGGGAACAATTATGACAACATTTATTACATTCACAAGTTACTGGGTCTCCTTGGCGGGAGCACAAATGACAAGCTCAAATGAATGCTTTTGCTTCTGCGATAAAGTCCTTTATAGCACATGGCTCCTTTTGAATAAGTAGGATACACAATATTTCTGTCACTGCGACAAAGTTCCTCTCATAATATTGTCACCACAAGGCAACAAAATTAGTCTCACAACATTTTTATACCGGTTTACAAATGGACAGGACTTTACTTAAAGCAAGTTAGTAAACACTAAATGAGACGACCCGACCTGGGCTGAACGCAGGTCTGCACCGATGCTCGCAAAAGCGCTCAGGTACGGCGTCATAATCCAACGAGGAGTGACACAGGCAGTCTCCACTCTCACAATCGTACCACCCAGCCCTTCCGCACAGCAACGGCGGCGGACTTATCCACTTAGATCTTTAGATGCACTAAAACAAGGGTGTAAAAATACACATATGAATAACTAACAACAGAAAAAAAGGTAATCACCTCACCCTCCCCACAACTTTGTCATCTTTTACATTCCTTCACCTCTCTCCCCCAAAAATAATAAATTCAAACTCAACAAAACGTATATTTACACATTACCATATAACTCACTTCTGAATTTACCCTCCGACACTAAAATGCTACCAAATAAAATAAATGACATTTCTACAATCTTACCCTTACCCCCCCCCCCCCCTCCCCTCACCTATACTCACTAACCAAAATAATAATAGTAACAGAACAAGCAAACACAGACAAACTCCCTGAGTCTATGGCCACTAAAGAATTGTTTTTGCACTTACTATCATCCATGAAGACGCCCCAAACAAACAAGACAAGCCAGGGTTTCAGTCGTCGCAGTTTTTCTCTCTTCTTAGGACACCAGCTCCAGAGCGACCATGGCTGTATCGTAGGGCTGTCACAGAAGGATGACACGGCTACTTGAGGATGGCTGCTAATGGTGAGCCACGCCTATACAAACCTCCTTCAGAGACTGCTGCTTTTTCCACTGCTTGGAAGCAACTGACTAACAAGTTGATAGTGTGGTTTAGCAAAACCTTGTGCTCAGTAAAATCACGCAGATCAGTAACCACCCGATCACGCAGAACAATCACGTGCGGCACACGCCGACCCTCGCACAGCAACAAACACCCGTGTAAAGGCCAAACGACTCACCTATTTTTTATGCCCTATGCTTTTACCCGGTGACTAACCAATCCCTGTCACCCCTCTAAGTTTAACTCCCCTACAAAAATAGGAAAAATAAACCCATGTAGTGACAGGAATTATTGGTCAGAGCAACAAGTTTTGTCATTTGTGGTATCATTATGCTAGTTGCTACCCTTTTTGGCGGGTTGTAATGCTGTTAGAGGCACTGGCTGCAGCCTCACCATTGGCGGTAGTGTGCAGGCGGCCTCTGGTACTACCAGTTATTTCATTAAGACATGCAGGGTTGGTTTAAGGTAGCAATGGTGGTCTAGCTCGATTCCCTTGTACTGAGGAATGCATGCCCAGGGGGTCACATCTGTGTGACTGTCTAGTGTGACTGTCCAAACCTAAACTTTGCTTGTCATTTGTTTTGTGTTTAGAGCTGTGTGTATACTAAGAGAGTAGGAGGTGGGGGTGGCGGGGTGGGGCGGTAAATAGGAACGCGGGTGAGGCAGGAATGGGGGTACATATATGCTATATTCTTTCTATAGATATTGTCTGTTCTTGTTGTAACTTGATATGTACTGTATGCATATATTATACTGTATGCTTAATCGAAAAACAGAAATTTAAAAATAAAAAAAAATGTGGTGTTGATTTCAGACAGTCGGTGGGTATGAATATAAACAGTTGACGATGCACTCAAATGAGAAATGGTTTAAATGTAAACAGTATGATGCTGTGGCTTCAGCCTGTTTAGTAGGACCTTTAACATGACTTTGCTTGGGTGGCATATAAGACTGATCGTGCGATAATTCTGGCATTGATGTAAGTTGAGGTACACAGGCAGAGGAAATCATAGCTGAGGAACAGGCAGGCTTCAGACCAGGGCGCAGCACAACTGAGCAGATCTTCAACCTGAGAGTTCTATGTGAGAGGTACCTCCAGCACCAGCAAGACCTCTATCATGTCTTTGTGTATTTTAAGAAAGCGTTTGGCAGGGTGTGGCATGCAGCCCTTTGGTCCACCATGAAGCTATACAACATCAATGCCAACCTGATCGAAGTCATAGCAAACCTTTACAACAAGGCCACTAGCGCAGTCTGCTTCAACGGCAAACTAGGAAACTGGTTTAGGACTACAGTCGGAGTCAGACAAGGTTGCTTGCTCTCACCTACTCTTTTCAACATCTTCCTGGAAAGAATCATGACAGACGCTCTGAAAGATCATGAAGGAACTGTCAGTATTGGAGGCAGAACAATCCCGAACTTGCGCTTTGCAGACGACATTGATGGCCTTGCAGGAACAGAAAAGGAGCTAGCTCAGCTGGTGGAAAAGCTGGACAGTACAGCCATTGCGTATGGGATGGAAATCAGTGCAGAGAAGACCAAACTGATGACAAATAACACCAGTGGCATTGGCACTGACACCATGATTGGAAGCCAAAAACTAGAAACAGTAAATAAATTCAAATACTTAGGAGCCATTGTGACAGATGAGGGATCAAAACCAGAAATACTGTCCAGGATTGCGCAGACAACAACAGCACTGACAAGATTGAAGACCATATGGAAGGACAGAAACATCACGCTCTGCTCCAAGATCAGACTGATGCGCTCCTTAGTCATCTCATTGTATGCCTGCGAGTCATGGACCCTCACAGCAGCCCTTGAAAAGAGGATACAAACCACTGAAATGAGTTGCTTTCGAAGGCTGCTTGGCATTTTATACAGAGATCACATCACGAACGAGGAAGTGGGAAGCAGAATCAGGCAAGCCATCGGGCCCTATGAAGACCTATTAGCCATTGTGAAAAAACGCAAACTGAAGTGGTATGGGCATGTCACGCGTTCAGCAGGGCTTGCCAAAACAATCCTGCAAGGAGGACGAAGGAGAGGAAGACAGAGGAAAAGATGGGAGGACAATATCTCAGAGTGGACAGGACTGAGGCTGGGTGATACGCTAAGAATGGCAGAGAACAGAGAGGAATGGAGGGAGCTGGTTGCCAAGTCATCAGTGGTGCCCGAACGGTCAGCAAGACTACGGGAAATAGATAGATAGATAGATAGATAGTGTGATGCTGCTTCACCCTGTCTGGCTCCCTGAAGCGACACGCACACGCATGATGGTGACAAATCCTACATATGTGTATGTAAACAGTGTGATGCCTTCACTAGCTCCAGCCATTTAGAAGATCACGGTTGCACTCGCACTGCTGACTGGTGACAAACTCTGTGTGTAAACAGCGTACTCGGTGCTTCATTCACACAATCCAGCAATCTGAAAACCTTTATGTGTGCACACACTGGTGACAAATCTTATGCATGTAAAATGTATAACACTGCTTTCTCTAGATCTTGCTATTTGAAAAGCCACATGCTGACTCACACTGAAGACAAACCCAACTGTGTGTGTGTAATGCTGTCTTCATTAAATACAACAAATTGAACCATGTGGACTCACGTTTGGAATCCAGGAAAATAAAGCAATTAAGTGGGAAAAGGCAATGATAAGGGAATATGCAGATTACCACCTTAACCCTTTTCATGCGTCATCCGTCTGCAAGAGGAAAAGAACTTCATGTGCCCCCGCATTTGATCTTCTTTGTCACTTAATTTCTAGCTCCGTTTTCACTCCATGCACATAAATAACCTGGATCGATCATGCAATCGTGGTACAACCCGGAGCAGTACTGTATGAGATTCAAATATGAATTGCAGGCCGGTTGCGGGTTATAACTATTTACATACCTGCCTGTCCAGTTTGCACAAGGTCTGTTCCTTAGTGTGTGGCAGGGTAGATTCAGTTGGAGTGTGTTTTGAGCCGTGCGGTCATGGTGGAAGTTCAATTTGCCAGGTCATACGAGAGACGCTGAGGGGCTGAGCCGGTTGCGGGTTACAACTACTTACATACAGTCTGTCCATATCAATTGCAGATTCTAGTACAGAAAACTGGCAAATGTTGCAGCAGAAAACAAAAATACGTGGGGGGGGGGGGGGGGGGGAGGAATGCTTCAAGAATGTCCGAATCTGTGTTCTTATCCAATTTTCTTTACATGTGCTGCATATCTGGTTTCCGCTGTCGCCATTTCGCATGCCATTGTACTGAACATGTAAAGATTAGCCACGGGGAAAACGCATGCAGACGATGACTAACGCAGAGACAAGGTACATGTAATCGTTGACAGAATATTGGTAAGTTCACAAACCAGACGCATTTTGATCACAAGTACATAAGGAGATGCGAAAGACGTTTGGATTCTTCGACCAGTTGCAGGCGGTAAAGGGTTAATAGATCACAGTATGTCTCATGTACTAAATGTTCCTGATGTGTCTTACAGTAATAAAAAGGCTAACTTTAGTTATGAAGTTCTTCTTCTCCATTGTATGCAGTTCATTGCTTTACGCTCAAAAGGCAGGGAAAATCTCAGGTGCAAGACGACATTGTACCAAAAGTAACAACCAACAGACATGTTCAAAGAAACAACCAACAGAGATGTCTTTAAAATAGGTGTAGTTTAGGCACTGGTTAGTTTTGATGTATCTGACATGTGAAATAAATTGATGTATTAAATGTTCCTTATTTGTCTTACAGTGACAAAAAGGCTAACTTTAGTTATGTGAATGCAGGACCAGATGATTACCAGCAACGAATAATTAAATCTGGCCCTTTCTGAAAATGTTGGCTGTTTCGGTGGGCATATGGTGATAAATATGATCACATTAATGCAGTTTATCTTTTTTAATTATTCTCTCTCAAAAGAAATTAATTGTATAACCAGTTCTGGAAGTATGAAGATTATTTTTATAACTCTTTCAAAATTAAGTTTTCTGCAACAGTCATTGTTGGTTATTACGGTGGAAATACTCAGTCAATTTAAATAACAAAAACACAGTTCTTTGTGTGATTACCACATTTTACAAAAAGAAGTTTTTCAGTCATCTATATTTCTGTTGTCTTATCAAAGGATAATGACTGAAGAATTTGTTCCAATCGCTAAGTACACAACAATTTTTGTTGTCACCCCATACTAATTACTATTACACATTACTGTTGGACATACACATGAAAATCATCTATAGATTAGTCCAGTTTGGTGAAAAGGAAACTCTGTGAGAAATGTAAGTGTTCCAACAACAATGTATTCATAGCGGTATCACAAAAAGAACTAATTTTCTATTGTAATTCTGTTTTCTTGACTAAAAATGTTGGTTGTTATGCGCACAACGTTTTGTCACAATCTCGGAGAGAGAGAGAGGTGTCGTTAGTCAACTTACTGCCATTGTGCGCAGTGGAGAGCATGTCTATGAAGAAAGGGAACAGAAAAGTCTTTTAATGTTTAAATTTATGACGTTTAAATTTCTCAACAAAAATTAACTTCACACTGATCTTCAACCAGTAAATTTACACCTTGTTGCCCTGAGAAGGTTTCTTAAATGTTACGGTCGCAATGATTTATTTTAGTCATTAACAGGTCTTATTACTTCATGTACATCTAACTCCTTTATTCATGTAGCCACATATGGACAAAAGATGTTTTTTCTCAATACTATTCACAATTCCGCTGAAGCAGATTTATTTTCCGCGTCTATAAACAACAAAAAACACACACAAAAAAATTCTTCTTAAATGACTAAAATGTTTCGAATGGATCGGATTTGTATGTAGTTTGGTTCAATATCACCCGATACTTCCGGTAGCTTTAGATCGCAGTAGAAAATGGCGGTGACCTCGTAAGCACATTACATTACATTGAAGCATCGATTTTCCTCTTTTTCTTTGTTACCAGAATCCCACCCCTGTTTGTGGCAAGACCTTTCTAAACATACCAGTTTGAGTGGCCTCTCACAAAGGTCAAGGTCACAGGGGGTCAGGAAATGTCAGAAATAGCTATATTTTGACATAATTTTTTTTTTCTCAAATAGTATTTACAGCTTCAAACCCAAACTTGGTACACGGATTCCTGATGGTAAGACCTTTCTATGCATACTAATTTGGTTGATCCCTCGGAAAGGTCAAGGGTCAAAAGAGCTCAGGAAATAGGTGAAAAATAGCCATATTTTGACAAAAGATGTTTTTTCTCAAATACTATTCACAACTTCAAACCCACATTTGGTACAGAGACACCTGATGGTAAGACATATTTATGCATACTAATTTGGATTACCCCTCAGGAAGGTCAAGGGTCACGAAGGGCTCAGGAAATAGGTTCGAAATAGCCATATTTTGACAAATGTTTTTTCTCAAATACTATTCACAACTTTAATTTTTAAACCCAAACTTGCTACAGAGATACCTGATGGGAAGACCTTTCTATGTACACTAAATTGGTTGATCCCTCAGAAAGGTCAAGGGTCACGAGAGCTCAGGAAATAGGTCTAAAATAGATATATTTTGACAGAAGATGTTTTTTCTCAAATACTATTCACAACTTAAAACTCAAATTTGGTACAGAGATACCTGATGGTAAGACCTATGTATGGCAAGATTAAAGGTCACAAGAGTCTGGCAAATGTGTGTAAAATGCCGATTTTTTATAAAATTGTAGGTATTACCAACACTTTTGCAAATTGTTCAGCCAAATTTGGTACAAAGATAGCTGATGATAAGACCTTCCTATGCATACTAATTAAGTCGACTCATCACAAAGGTGAAAGGTCACGGGGGGGTTGACAAATGTGTGAAAAATGCTTACATTTTCAAAAAACATTGATTTTGCTGCTGGAGAAGCCAGCCCTTGTCACAAGGGACACATATATATGTAAATTGGTCATACATGTGAGCCATAATGGCTTTGCCTTTCTTGTTGTCATATTCACTTGAAATTTTTAATAATGTTGTATTGGAGAAAGACATTGTATGAGTTTCTTAGCCAGTTTTGTACCCTTTCAACTTCTTCAGTAAAAATTAATTTTTTTCGGAAAAGAAAATTGAATCAGAAAACTTTGACTTCTGGAGAAAGTCAGTGGCGAAGACGTAAAAGCAGCAGCTCCGTCATGACACAGACATTGACACAATACTCTAAATATGATGTAATTTTCTTTCTCTCATACTGTGAGGGCACATGAGGATCTATGCGTCATGGAGTTGTTTGGAGCTCGCGCGCACGCACACACATCAACGTGCTTTCAAAAGAGCTTGCAGGCGTACTTAGTATATCATGTAGTTGGGTAAAGTTGACCTGTTTTCACACAAATTATAGCATGACTCAAATTGTATCTTGAAATTCTATTTTTTTCCCCCCATTTTCTCAAGTCTTGAAGCAAAGGTGAAACTCATGTAAAACATAAAATCACTTTAAAAACATAAAATACGTCATGACATTTGACTAACCAATGACACTTATGCACCTCGCCCCTTACACTTGTGACAGAGCTCGCTGATGCATTGGCAGATCTGCGAAGCTTTTTCAATTGGAGATATTTCAATGTCAGAATCAGGTCAAAGACAAAGGTACACCCTTGACAGCGAGGACAGCTTTCGTATAGAAGATGCTTTGTGTGGGTTAAGGTTCATCCCATCTTGTTTTTAGCATTGTCATGTAATGCGTCTTGTTTAACTCTTTCCAATTGGAACACTTCCGGTTTAGCGTTAGCCCAAACAAACCGTTAGCCATCTTAACGCTTACGTTATAGTGTTTTGCTCATGCCGTCTATAGACGAGTCACTAGTATTCTAGGGTTGCATTTTTTTTTAAATCGCATGAAGCAGAGCTTACGGTCTAAAGGAAGCAACCACTATAATATGTTTCACCAACCATTTCTAAAATATCTGAAAGTGAATGCCCTTGTCGCATCTTGTCGGAACAAGGCCAAAGTAGCCGACAACGTGCCTTGGATTCTCTCCGACGATGAGCTTGTTCGATCCTCATGAGCACGGTTTCAACAGTGATTTTTACCTCGTAAAATTGTGATTCAAGAAGGGACATCTCTTGTTTTCGTTGCTACCAAAACTGCATTTCTCAATTTTTGCTCCACCATGTTTGTTCTGTTGCATAATAATCAAATTGGTTCGACTTCCCACTAAATTGATGCACAAACACACACAGTTTTGCAAAGTACTTTAATGCTCTTTCTAACGATGCCCAATTTATCTATGGTTGTTAGCGTGGGAGGCTGTGAAAAATAGTTCAATCTGCCCCAAAAATTTACGTCACCAAGGAACACACGTCCTTTTCCTGCTACATCTGCAGGGAACTGACTCGCTGAAAATGTTACTATGGGGAAGAGTTAAAAGTTAATTGGGAAAAAAAAACATGAGATAAGCTTTGCTCAAACGGACTCAAACTTTGGGCGGTCCGTGGCGCAGTGGTTAAGGCGCCTGCCACTAATGCCAAAGGTGCGAGGTTCGAAAACGGGTTCCGGCGTCGGACTTTTTTCCTCTGGTATGTGTCACCGTTAATTCGGGCAGACAGTTGGGGGTTCTTTCTCCGGGTACTCCGGTTCTTCCACCCACCCACCCCCACCCCCCACACTTTGGTACCGGTTTCAGGCCACTTTACAAATTTCAAATATAAGCGATCAAAAATCTCTGTAACTTCAGTAGCTGAACTGGCCCTTCGTCTGTCTTGTACTGTGTTTGTCTTAAATGGCGTAAATCCGTGTCTGTTACGTGAGTGTGCGTGTTGGGTTTCAGTTCGCGGCGCTTTGAGTCGATTTGCCCAAAATTTGAGAAAAAGCGCCTATATAATAACAGTATTATTATTATTATTACTATACCCTCTGTCAAAGTCTCATGGGAAATTGGGTATGAAAACCCTCCAAAATTGTCATTGGGAGTATTAAAACACCTTGCTTTCCGAGGATGTTCAGCTTGAATCATCTGCAGGGACTCTTAAATGTCAGTATCGTGCATAAACTGCTGCCCTCAATCCATGTGCTAAGTTTTAACGTAAACTACTTATTTAAAAAGTGGGACCTGTGGAAATGTCACTTGTTTGATGACAGATCTGCTGGTCTTGCAAAGGTGAAACTAGTTAGAAATGCTTGGGTGAGTTGGCTGCATTTTATGGGCAAATTTGCTTCATACCTTGGACGAATTGACCTCGATAAACATAGTTGACCCCTAGTGTTTGGCGAGTTGGCTGGCTTTTTTTATGGGTGGGGCAAGTTCACTGTCATCCAGTTACACCTATCTTACTTACTTACTTACGCCTGTCACCCCTACCCGGGTATAGGCCGTCGACGAGAGACCTCCAGCAACTCCTGTCCTGTGCTTCTCCTTCGATTCTACTCCAGGTGGTTCCCAGTCTCTTGATGTCTGCTTGGAGGTCTCGACGCCAGGAGTTTCTCGGCCTACCTCTTTTCCTCTTTCCCTGGGGGTTCCATGACAATGCCTGCCTAGTGATACTGGAAGCTGGCTTTCCGTTGGAGTTACACCTATCTACCCACAGAAAATTGCAGAGGGGGTTAACAGCTTTGGAAAAAAATAAACAAGCCACAAAAAAACCCGGATCTATGATCTGGTCCACTATTTCAAGAACGTCATCAATTTTTTTTCCAGTTTTAACGACCATGTTGATGCTAAGCAGGCAATGGCAAGCGGTTGCCTTTACCTGCAGTGGATTTCATACAAAACAAACATGGTTTTTGCAGTTTTTAAGTCTCTTCTATTTATTATTATAGAAGGGACTTTTTACTTGAGGACGGGTCGTGGTGGGACGAATTAAATAGCATGTCCATGATGTCAAAGGCAGGCAGGCCTAAAACTGACAATTGAAGTAATAAGATAAAAATTACGTCATGTCTAGTTACGCCAACCTCTCTGCTGAACGTACATTTGGCGTGAAGCGCCGTTTGTGCCTATGTATGTATGTGTGTGTATGCGTATGTATGTAAACAAGAGAATTTCCCATATTTCCGTACACTTGGCTAAATACTTTATTAACGGGGTGGAAAGAAAGCTTCGAGCATATTGTAATTGAATGAAGACATGAACAACCGTTTATAGGAAGTTAGGTGACCCAGATTAGAGTCTGTAATTTTTGGCTCACGTGCGAAGCAAAAGTGAGTATGTTTTGGGCGCTGTCGTCCGTGGTAAACTTTAACATTGGCATTTTCTCGGACACTATTCAAGCCACATTCTTCAAACTTGGCCCAAGGATACTTTGTGGTAAGACCTTTCTAAACATACCAATTTGAGTGAATCTCACAAAGGGGATCAGGAAATAGGTAAAAAAAATAGCTTCACAACTTAAAACCCAAACTTGGTACAGAGATACCTGATGCACCTTAATTTGGTTGATCCCTCGGAAAGGTCAATGGACACGAGAGCTCAGGAAATAGTTCTAAAATAGCCATATTTTGACAAAAGATTTTTTTTCTCAAATACTATTCACAACTTAAAACCCAAATTTGGTACAGAGATACCTCATGGTAAGACCTATCTATGCATACTAATTTGGGTGGCCCCTTGGAAAGGTCAAGGGTCACAAGAGGCTGGCAAATGTGTGTAAAATGCTGATTTTTTTATAAAATTTGTAGGTATTCCCAATTTTTGGCAAATTTTTCAACTAAATTTGGTACACAGATAGCTGATCATAAGACCTTCCTATGCATACTAATTTAGTCGACTCATCACAAAGGCCAAGGTTCACGGGGCATCGATTTTGCTGCTGCAGAAGCTAGCCCTTGTCACAAAGGTCACATATGTAAATCGGTCATATATGTGAGCCTGATAATGGCTTTGCCTTTCTTGTTCTCAAATACTATTTCACAACTTAAAACCCAAATTTGGTACAGAGATACCTGATGGTAAGACATATCTATGCATACTAATTTGGATCACCCCTTGGAAAGGTCAAGGGTCATAAGAAGCTGGCAAATGTGTGTAAAATGCTGATTTTTTTTTTTTTAATTGTAAGTACTCCCAATTTTTGGCAAATTTTAAATCAAATTTAGTACAAACATAGCAGATGATAAGACCTTCGTATGCATTCACAAAGGTCAAGGGTCACAGGTGTTGACAGATGTGTGAAAAATGCTCACGTTTTCAGAAAACATCAATTTTGCTGCTGCAGAAGCCAGCCCTTGTCACAAAGTTCACACATGTAAATCGGTCATACACGCGAGCCATAGTGGCTTTGCCTTTTTTTGTTGAGAAAATTTTAGGTATTCCCAATTTTGGGCAATTTTTTCAACCAAATTTGGTACAAAGATAGCAGATGATAAGACCTTTCTATGCATACTAATTTAGATGACTCGTCACAAAGGTCAAGAGTCGCTGGGGGTTGACAGATGACTCGCACGGATGACTGCTACGAAGACGTGAAAAACTGGATGACAGCAAACAAGCTTAAACTGAATGACGACAACGGAAGCCATGCGAGTGCTGGTATTCACTCGCCAGAAACTTTCCCAGCTCCCTCCCTCTCTCCACCTTTAACTCGACAGCATCCCCATCTCCCTCTCTGACTCGGCCAAGAACCTCGGCGTTATCCTCGATTCCTCTCTTTCCATGACCAGCTTCGTCTCCGCCACGGCCCAGGCATGCTATTTCCACCTTCGTCGCATCAGTCAGATCAGAAAATACCTCACCACCAAAGCTGCCACCAAACTTGCTGTCTCTCTCATCTTACCTCGCATCGACTATTGCAATTCTGTCCTTTCCGTCCTCCCTCACTCCACCACTTTCACTCTCCAGCGCGTCCAGAACAATGCTGCCCGCCTCGTCCTCAGAAAGAAAAAATCCGACCACATCACTCCCTGCTCAAACTCCTTCACTGGCTCCCCATCCCCCAACACATCCAATACAAGATTCTGTCTCTCTGCTACAAATCCCTGAACAACTACGCTCCTGCCTATCACTCCAACTTACTCCACCCCTACGCTCCCTCCCGCTCCCTCCGCTCCGCCTCCAACCCTCTCCGCCTCCACATCCCCCGCACCAAACTCAGCACTTTCGGCCCCCGCTCCTTCTCCATCTACGGTCCATCCAACTGGAACACTCTCCCACTCTCTCTCAATCAGAAACACTCTCTCTCCTCCTTCCAGTCCGCCCTCAAAACTCACCTCTTTCAACAGTTCTAGCACTATATCACCACACTCCCCACCCCAAGCTGACCGTCGTAATGTATTAGTGGTACGTGAGTCATTGTCTAAAGCTTGCGCATGCATGCGCGCGTTGTGAGTGCGCGCTTAGAGCTATAATTATTATAAGATAAGCGCATTATAAATACCGTAATTATTATTATGTGTAAACAAAAGAAATTAAAACAGTAAAAAAAAAAATTGACTTCTAGAGAAAGTCAGACAATGGCGGTGACATAAAAGACTCAAAAGAGGCAACTCCGTCACAACGCAGACATTGACATATTACTCTAAATATGACATAATTCTCACAAGCCCACGCTCTCGCTCTATCGCATAGACATGCGTGCATCTCCAAGAGGCATAGATCCTCATGCGTCCGGAGAGCGCACGAGGATTTATGTCTCTTGGAGATGTTTGGAGCGCATGTGTATGCACACACTAACACGCACGCACACACACACACATCGTCGTGCTTTCAGAAGAGCATGCAGGTGACCCGATATAGCTAGTTTGGAGAAAGACATTCGATGAGTTCGTTAGTCAGCTTTGTACCCTTTCAACTTCTTCAGTAAAAATTAATTCTTAAAAAAAAAAATTAAAACAGTTAATAAACCTTGACTTCTGGAGAGAGTCAGACAGTGGCGGTGACGTAAAAGAAGCAACTCCGTCACCATGCAGATATTGACACAATACTCTAAATATGACGCAAATCTCTCTCGCACGCGCGTTCTCTCTCTCTCTCTTTCTCTCTCTCACACAAACGTGCGCATCTCCAGGAGGCATAGATCCTTATGTGCCTTATGGGTGCATGAGGATCTATGCCTCTTGGAGATGTTTGGAGTGTGCGCGCACATGCACTTAAATGCACACACACACATCAACGTGCTTTCAGAAGAGCATGCAAGTGACCCGTGTACTTAGTGTATCATGTAGCTAGGCAAAATCAACTTGCTTTCACACAAATTAGAGCAAGACTGAAATTGTACCGTGAAATTCTAGTTTTGTCACCATTTTCTCAGTGCCTATGAAGTGAAAGTGAAACTCGTATCACATAAAATATAAAATTATGTAAAAACTAAAACTTATGTCATGACAAATGACATTTGACAAACCAATGATGCGTATGTCCTGCGCCCCTAGTAAAGCTCACTGACCCATTGGCACTCCCCTCTCGTCCTTCCGCCCCGTCTCTCAGGATGAAGTCCTCAAGACCATAAAGTCCATGCCCTTCAAAACCTGCGAACTTGACCCCCTCCCAGCTTCTCTCTACCATGACGGCCTTCCAAAACTTCTACCCTTCATTATCGACATCATCAACGCATCTCTAGAAAATGGCTCCGTCCCCGATATCTTCAAGTCCGCCATCGTCCGTCCTCTCCTCAAAAAACACAACCTCGACCCAAACGAACTCAAGAACTATCGCCCAGTCTCCAATCTCTCTTTCCTGTCCAAGCTTCTTGAGAAGGTTGTTCTCAACCAGCTCAACCTCCATCTCACCGACAACAACCTCCTCAGTCCATTCCAGTCTGCCTATCGCAAACATCACAGCACTGAAACAGCCCTTCTACATATCTTGAACGAGCTGCTTCTCTCCACCGACTCTGGCAACATTTCCCTTCTTACACTACTCGATCTCTCTGCCGCCTTCGACACTATAGACCACTCTATCCTCCTCCACCGACTCCACCACTCCTTCGGCATCACCGACTCTGCTCACTCCTGGTTTCTCTCCTACCTCTCCGACAGACAGCAGTACGTCACCATCAACGGCGTCTCTTCCAACCCGGTAACGCTCTCCTGCGGAGTTCCACAGGGATCTGTCCTGGGCCCGGTCCTTTTCACACTCTACACCTCTCCTCTGTCCAACATCATCCAGTCTCACCGCATACACCACCACCTCTACGCTGACGACTCACAACTGCAAGACAATGACAAACTCGACAACACTCAGTCACTACTGACTCGCACGGCTGACTGCTACGAAGACGTGAAAAACTGGATGACAGCAAACAAACTGAAACTGAACGACGACAAAACGGAAGCCATGCTGGTAGGCACTCGCCAGAAACTCTCCCAGCTCCCTCCCTCTCTCCACCTTCAACTCGATAGCACCCCCATCTCCCTCTCTGACTCGGCGAAGAACCTCGGCGTCATCCTCGATTCCTCTCTGTCCATGACCAGCTTCGCCTCCGCCACGACCCAGGCATGCTATTTCCACCTCCGCCGCATCAGTCAGATCAGAAAATACCTCACTACCGAAGCTGCCACCAAACTTGCTGTCTCTCTCATCTTATCTCGCATCGACTATTGCAACTCTCTCCTTTCCGGTCTCCCTCACTCCACCATCTTCACTCTCCAGCGCGTCCAGAACAATGCTGCCCGCCTCGTCCTCAGAAAGAAAAAATCCGACCACATCACACCCCTGCTCAAACTCCTCCACTGGCTCCCAATCCCCCAACGCATCCAATACAAAGTTCTGTCTCTCTGCTACAAATCCCTGAACAACTGCGCTCCTGCCTATCTCTTGCTAACTTACTTCACCCCTACACACCTTCCCGCTCTCTCCGCTCTGCCTCCGACCCTCTCCGCCTCCACATCCCTCGCACCAAACTTAACACTTTCGGCCCCCGCTCCTTCTCCGTCTACGGTCCATCCACCTGGAACACTCTCCCACTCTCTCTCCGTCAGAAACACTCTCTCTCCTCCTTCCAGTCCGCCCTCAAAACTCACCTCTTTCAACAGTTTTAGCACTATATCACCACACTCCCCACCCCAAGCTGACCGTCGTAATGTATTTCACTGTTTGTGGTACGTGAGTCATTGTCTAAAGCGTGCGCATGCGTGCGCGAGTTGTGAGTGTGCGCTTAGAGTTATAATTATTATAAGATAAGCGCATTATAAATACCGTAATTATTATTATTATTATCTGCGAGACATTTTCAATAGGAGATATTTCAACATCAGAAATAGGTCAAAGACAAATGGTTGAGACCCTTGGCAGTGAGGACAGCTCTCCTATAGAAGGGACTTTTGTGGGTTGTGGTTCATCCCATCTTGTGTTATTGATTGCATTCATTGTGTCACATTTTTAAAAGTGCATAACTGTTGACATGGCAACTATAGATTAAGTTGCTGCCTTGATGCATCTATGCAAAAACAGATTTTGGGCTGATGTTGCCAAACACTTTAAGACATTGTATAATAGGTGTGCACCAACAAATTTTAATGAGTTGCTGTCTGAGTCTATACTCTATAATAAGAATATAATAAGAGATAGAAGAACTGTACATTTACACGAATGGAAAGAAAATAAGATTGTGGCAATTGGTGATCTTTTACTAACTTTTAGACCAAAATGGCAAACGCCTCTCTTTTGTGCAATTTAAGCTGTTGTACCCTGAGGTCTCAACTAATTTTCTCTTGTATACTGGTGTAACCAGTGCCATTGGGGTTTATATTGACTCAACAGCACTTGAACCGGCTGGAGACAATATAAAGTCTGATAGCAAGGTATGGTCCCTTATTTTAGAAGGTGGATCAAAAATGGTTTAAGCAACTCTTGTGAAAATAAAGTCTAATCCTGTCTGTGTTCGAAAGTGGAAGGATGATGGCCTACTAGAATGGAAATGTATATTTTTGAAATCACCCAAAACAACCCCTGACTGTCAGCTCAGGTGGTTTCAGTTAAGGCTGATACACAGACTCTTGCCCACAAAGCGCTTTTTGTTTTGACGTAAACTGTCCTATACGGCAATGTATACATTCTGTCAGCATGAGCAGAAAACCATTACCCATCTTTACTGGGAGTGTCATTGTGTGCAGAAGTTTTGGACAGACATGGTAAATTGGTTACAGGATGATTGTGCGAACTGTGCAACTCTTAGCTGTTGTAAGGAGTTGGTGCTTTTTGGAACTACCAAAAATTTCAAGTCAGACATTGTTATAGACCTAATGATTCTGGTTGCCAAGTTTCATATTATGTTACAGGAAACTCAGCCAAGAATTGAACACTTCATTAACTGTGTGAAAAGTAACTTTAAAGTGGAAAAGTACAGATATGGGATCCTAGGCCAAACTGAAAAATTTAATAGACTGTGGTTTACATACTTCTGTCAGTACACACTACCCCACACACACTTCCTTCTTAGTAATTCTTCACCTTTTCGAATCTCTCATAGTATGGCAATCTTGTCCTTCCCCCCCCCCCCCCACCCCCCTGATGTTGTGGTTTAGCCTGGCAGTGTGTCGGTGTCTACGTGTGTGTGTGTGGGGAGGGGGGGGGGGGGGGGGGGGTCATTACGCGTGTAGGGTAATTTTTGTTGTTGTATTGTACTCCTGTATTGTTTTGTACTACTATCCTTTATATTGTTTTGCAGTGTACTATATTGTAATGTATTCTGTGCTGTATTGTGCATTGTAGTTCTTTTGTATCCTGTGATATATGTATATAATGCAAAAACATGAATAAAAAATAAATTAAAAATCGAGAAGGACTCTGCGCTACGCATCTTAAGAAGATAAAATAAAAGATGACATGGCAAAACAAAAAAAAAAAGTTACTGCCTTGTACTTGTAGATAATTGTTAGTCAAGTTTTCCAATATTAACAAGCTTTTGCATGCAGGCATCATTACCATAAATTGTACATATGGCTGAATGAGCAGGGGGATTAAAAACATTGTTTGAGCTTACTTAATAAATCCTGAGGCTGAAATTACAAATTTTCTTTTAGATAGATAAATAGATAGATAGATATTGTTTATTGCCATTTGCCTTAAGAACATAAAGCATAGGAATGTGTGTTGGTATCGTTACAATTACAAACATCACAGTCAACAATAAAAAACAATTAATACTCTATCACACAAATCCAATGCCCTAACACACTGTAAAAACTTTAAAACTAAACAACTAATATCACAAACCAATGCGTACCGTACACACCCACGCTCATCTTCCACACACATGCAAACACACACCTATTAATCTAGGAAATCAAAATTAATTAAAGGTATATCGTTTAAAATGAAAACAGAATATGTAAATGTCACTAATTTAGTGATCACAGTTGGGTGTAAAACTGGTATATATCATAAGACTAGGCTAATACTGATATACACTATTCTCTCAACCGTTAGATATCATTTAAAGTCTACATAGACAGATCGACCATGATAGTTCAAGGGTAGTGTCAGAATAGTACGTGAATCGTCTAATGCGTGCGCGAGTTGTGAGTGCGCTCTTAGAGTTATAATATTATAAGATAAGCGCATTATAAATACCGTAATTATTATTATTATTATTAATAGCTTGGTGCCTACAGGCGCCAATAGATTCTGATACCACCCTTCTACTATCATGGTCTATTCACACCCTGTCGTAATGTGCCAAAGCTATTTTGTTTAAATGTTGTTGGTTTTGTGTAGGTTTGAAGTCTGGGGCTGCCTTCTGAAATGCTGGGAGAGAAATCAAAGAAGTGCCAGGAAACATCCTTGTTGTGAAGAAGACTGGTGATATAAAAAGAGATTCAGACTGCTTGCCAAGTGTATCACTTTCAGATCTGGAATCGGTTCCCATCAAAACAAAACTGGAGATGGATAAGACAGGGAAATCAGTTCTCATCAAAAGAAATGTTGAGACAGGGGTTTTAGTTCCCATCAAGAAAGAAGTCGAGACAGATGAGACTGGGCAATCAGTTCCCATCACAACAGAATTGGCGACGGATCATACAGTTGAATTTGTTCCCATCAAATTAGAAGTTGAGACAGATGAAAGAGTGGAATCAACTCCTGTCATAACAGAAGCTGAAAGAAACCAGGCAGACATATTGCAGCATCACAACTTGCATGAAGGAGACTGTCACTATGAGAAAATGTGTTTCCAGACAGCTCCTGTGAAATTTGATCAACCAGCAAATTTCCAGACTAGTCCTGTAAGAAATGAAATTCATGTGGACCGAACATCGCCAGCTTTTTCTGATGAAATAGAGACTGACAACATCCATGTGAAAACAGAACCTAATGAAGAAAACACGGGCACACTGCTGTCTACAGTACAGGAAAGAAAATCTGTCGGTGGCGTGTGTGATGAAAATAAACCAGAACATACAGTGTACCCTGTGGGTCTGTTTCAGAATGCTCATGTGGCTGTGAATGTGATATCCGAGAAATCTGATTGTAAAACTGGCCCCCACATGTATATGACGGGGACAGGGGGTCAGAATATCAGTGACAGTCTGTCATTAGCAGATTCTGTTAACACTGGTGAAAAATATATATGTAAAGAGTGTAATCATGTTTTTGTTAGATCTAATGACTTGAAGAGACACATTAATACTCTCACTAGTGACAGGCCATATGTATGCACACATTGCGATGCTTCTTTTAGAGAGTCCAGTAACTTGAAATATCATATGCAGACTTACCCTGGTGACAAACCTTTTGTGTGTAAACTATGCAGTTCTGCTTTTTCAAGGTCCTCGGACCTGAAGAGGCATATGCGCACTCACACTGGTGACAAACCCTATGTTTGTTCTTACTGTGAGTCTACCTTTGCTTCCTCCAGCAATTTGAAGTATCACATACGGACTCACACAGGTGACAGACCCTACAAATGTGAACAATGTGATGCCACGTTCACACAATCCAAAATCTTGAAAGATCATCTGCTGACTCACACTGGTGACAAACCCCATGCATGTAAACAATGTGGCACTGCCTTTGCACGATCCAGCTACTTGAAAAGGCACATGTGGATTCACACTGGTGACAAACCCCATACATGTAGAGAGTGTAATGCTACTTTCATTGAATCCAGCAAGTTGAAGAGGCATATGCGCACTCATACTGGTGACAGACCCTATGTTTGTTCTTGCTGTGATGCTTCCTTTGCTTCCTCCAGCAGCTTGATGTATCACATACGGACTCACACAGGTGACAAACCCTACACATGTGAAGAATGTGATGCCGTGTTTACACTATCCAGGCACTTGAATGAGCACATGCGGACTCACAGTGGTGACAAACCCCATGCATGTAAACAGTGTGGCACTGTCTTTGCACGATCCAGCGACTTGAATAGGCACATGTTGATTCACACTGGAGACAAACCCCATGCATGTAAACAGTGTAATGCTACTTTTATTGAATCCAGCAAGTTGAAGAGGCATTTGCGTACTCACACTAGTGACAAGCCCTATGTTTGTTCTTATTGTAATGCTTCCTTTGCTACGCCCAGCAAGTTGAGGTATCATGTACGGACTCACACTGGTCGTGACAAACCCTATGTTTGTTCTTACTGTGATGCTACCTTTGCCTCCTCTGGCAACTTGACGTATCACATACGGACTCACACAGGTGACAGACCCTACATTTGTGAACAATGCGATGCCACGTTTATTCGATCCAGTGACTTAAATGGCCATCTGCTGACTCACAGTGGTGACAAACCCCATGCATGTAAACAGTGTGGCACTGCCTTTGCACGATCCAGCAACTTGAATAAGCACATGTTGATTCACACTGGTGACAAACCCCATGCATGTAAAGAGTGTGATGCTACTTTTAGTGAATCCAGCAATTTGAAGAGGCATATGAGAACTCATACTGGTGATAAACCCTATGTATGTAAACAGTGTGGTGCTGCTTTTGCACAAAGATGCAACTTAAAAAGACACCTAAAGAATCACACTGGTGACAAACAGTATTCATGTGAACATTGTGATGCATCTTTTACCACATATACCCATTTAAAAACACACATACAGACTCATACTGTCCAGAGTCAAACCATATGTATGTAAACAGTGTGGTGCTGCTTTTGCACAATCAGGCAACTTAAGAACACACCTAAAGACTCACACTGGTGACAAACCCTATGTAACCCTATGTATGTGAACATTGTGATGCATCTTTCACCACATCTGTCCATTTTAAAACACATGCAGACTCCTACTGGAGGCTATGTATGTAAACAGTGTGGTGCTGCTTTCACACTGTGGCAGTTTGAAAACTCACTTGCTGACACATGCTGTTGGTAACACAGACCAAAACATTCAGTGCATGGCATGGACCTGTCTCAGAATGCTCATGTGACTGCTCAGCCTCTTCTGGCTGATGCGCAAAAGGCCATCGAGCCGACATCGGCTGCTGTTGGCTCACTCACTGCCGTAAGCTGGCCAACGGCGGCCAACATCAGCCCGATGGCCTTTGCACTATTTGTAATGTTCAAAGTTGCGTGATATCAGAGAAATGTGACACTAGTGATGATGAAACTTGCCCTAACACGTGTTTTACAGGGGGACAGTGATTGGCCCAGTGATTTGAAACGGCATGTTTGAAGTCACACTGACGACAAACCTTACATATGTTTCAGTATGATGCTGCTTTCACTCAGTCCAGCCACTTGAAGTATCACATGTGTACACACAGTGATGATATACACATTGCCTCTTTTTGAGAGACGTTACACATTGAGATACTGAAAGTTATGTCACTTATTTATGTGGCTCTATACATGCAATCTGCATCTCCGCCATGGCAGGAGACCCCTACCTGGTTCAACATACAGTAAGCAAAGGAGGAGTTTGATGCCATTATAAACACTGACAGCGGTACAGGTCAGCCTCAGTCTTATGCACTCCAGTATATCACGCTATTTGAAATAATCTGCACCTCTCTGGCTCCCATCGGGTTGCCATGGTTAGCAGCAGGCCTAACATGCATGTGGCCAGTTAAGGCTGATGTCAACCCAATGACCTTTTGCTTACCTAGTTCATGTCACTAATCAACAATTAAACCCTTTTAGCCCCATGCGTGCTTTTTCCAAATTTTGGAAGTGTTACTTAATGTTAGGTGGTAGTCGTAGTATGATATCACACCTGACGCACGCACATAGGGTTCTTGTAAAGAAACGTCACTCAGCTGCAACTCGTCACATGTGGCACAAGGTTGTAGACCACTCAGGAGTAACAGTTCCAACAATATTTTATTGCACGATGCAATCTCCACACAATGCATTCACAAATGCACCAACACTGATACACTGTCGCCTCTACAACGTATCAACACTTTTGACACACTGAGTCTCTCATACAATGAGATTTCCAGAATAATCCAGCAAATTCACACAACACAACCAATCAGAAAAGAAAACGTAACCAAAACTCATTAATACTGATGAAAAAGAATTTACAAAATTTCACTACTAATTGAGCTTCTTTAATACAGTGTTACAAAATGTTGCCGACACTTTGACGTCATATAATTATGAGGTCACTAGAAAGATTGCGACCCTGCTCGAAACTTCCAGTCTAATCGTAGCGAAACTACGCGTCACAACAAAAATCTATCGCAGTTCTCCGTGCAAAGAAAATGAATTCTACTAAAAAGGTACGTGATTCTTATCCAAAATAACTCAAATGAATATCAGATCTTTCCCAAGATTAATACACACATGCTCTCAAAGAATAATACAACCACAAACGTAACAGTTAATGACTATGTACCAGTTGCATGAGGTCAATTGACCATGATAATTCAAGGGTAGTGCTAGATTACAGTAAATATGGTTTGTGCAATGAACCCTTGCACACTTTGGTGCAGGTTTAGAGTAGAGTAGCTAAAGTATGAATCGTTGACACAAGCGAGGCCCGTGCCACGTGTTTATGCATGTTTTCAGTGCTAATGACTGTATACAAAGGTGGTGAAATAACCCTTGACTGCCAGTACTAAATGACTTTGTCTATTCTGTAGAATGGAAGTCGTTTAGCTGTGGACATGTAGAAAGTATCTGTGGCTGCATGAACAGGCATGTGAACTAAGTTTGCGCAGTGTGGCATGTTTGAGAAATGATGCAATTGGTCATGTTAGTTCTGTAATATTGGTAATAACAGGAAGAATAAACGTGGTACAGACACCAGTATTAATGTGTTCACTCTCTGTATGTGCGGTACATGTAACTTGAGTTTATTATCTGTTTGTGTGTACACATCCATTATAAGGTTAACCCTTTTAGCCCCACGGGTGCATTTCCCAAATTTGAGAAGTGTTACTTAACGACTATGTAACAGTTGGCAAAGAGGTGGATTGACCATGATAATCCAAGGGTAGTGACAGATTAGCTCGATGCCTTTAGGCTCCAAGCTAATCTGGCACTACCCTTGAATTATCATGATCAATTGATGTCCTGCTGTTGGGACTCGGCGCTAAATGGGTTAACTGTCATAATGCCAACTTTATGTGTCTTTGTATGTGCATTAGTCTGTCACAATGTCAACACCGTCTGAATATGTGTGTGTTAACTCTGTGTAGGACCACAGTGTACAACATGGGTGTGAGTACACCCATCTTTTATATACTAGTAGCCAGTTATGTAGATCACTTTAATAAAATAAAGTCCATGATGGAAACCTTAGTACCGGGTATTTTTTAAGGTCAGCATGACACAATATTGTTCACAATGTCATAAAATCGTGTTTTGATATTTGGACATGAAGCCATGTGAAAAAAACATGTTTGTACGCATTGTGGTGCTGCATTCCCGTTGTTATGCCATTTGTAGACCACATGATCAGATATTCAGGTGACAAACTGTGTGTGAAAAATGTGGTGCTGCTATCAGTCTGGGGGGGTTTGAATAAACAGTTAGACACACTCAAATGAGAAACGGTTTAAATGTAAACAGTGTGATGCTGCTTCACCCTGTCTGGTTCCCTGAAGCTACACGCGCACGCATGCCGGTGACAAATCCGGCCGTGAGATGGCCTTAGTCGCCTGCTTGGCGTTAAACCCAAATAACTAACTGGTGACAAATCCTACATACGTGTATGTAAACAGTGTGATGCTGCTTTCACTAGCTCCAGCCATTGATAAGATCACGATTGGACTCGCACTGGTGGCAAACCCTATGTGTGTAAACAGTGTACTGCTTTATTCACACAATCCAGTAATCTGAAAACCCCTATGTGTGCACACACTGTTGACAAACCTTATGTGTGTAAAATGTATAACACTGCTTTCTCTAGATCCAGCTATTTGAAAAAACATATGCTGATGACAAACCCTGTGTATGTAAACTGTATGAGAGTAATGCTGCTTTCACTTGATCCAACAATTTGAAAATCCACATGTGGACTCACACTGGTAACAAGTTTTATGTATGCGAACTGTTTAATACTGCCTTCATTGGGTCCAGTGATTTGAAAAGCCACATGTGGACTCAGACTGGTGACAAACCCTATGTAAGCCTACACAGTGTGATGCTAGAAACTTGAAACAACACATAACTACTCATGGTAGGGACGGTCCTGTGTCAACAGTGTAATTTAGTCTCAATGTTGATAAGCCACATGAGGACTCACAGTGATGACAAATCATATATATGTCTGTACACAGTGCAGTGCTACCTACTTTAAGGCGCTCCAACATGTGGACTCACACCTATGACAAACTCTGTCAAACGTGTCAAGTGTGTGATGCCTTGTTTCCTTGTATCAGCACTCGAAAACACATAATTACTGATGAAGATGCATGCACTCACAAAACCCTTACAGTAATGGGGGATGCATTTTCTCGAGGATTAAAAAAAAAAAGACATACGTGGTGTAAACAACTTGAAGCTGCTTTTGACACTGTTTCTTCATGTATTTATTTCTTTAGTGTTCGCAAACTGAAAGGGGTAAATGCGAGCGTTTGTAATCCAGGAAATGAAGCAGTTAAGTGGGGAAAGGCAACGATAAAGGAAATAACTGTACATCATTGACCAATGATCTCTTTCCGGTACTCTTTTGGTGTGCAGTTCTCTCCCTTATTAATCCCCCCCCCCCCTCCCCCACCACCACCACCACGTTTTCTTATTGTCACACTACACTGGGGGATACTAGGGCTGCCTTTTCTCGGAAAAGCCCACCTTCTCAGGACCACTTGTCTTTCTTTTCTTGCGAAACCACATGCGGATTATCACTAGAAGTGTAGAATCTTAACCCTTTTCATACGTCAGTCAGTGATCCGTCTGGAACCGACTGGGGAAAAAACTTCAATCAGTGATAAGCCCCCACATTGATGTTCTTTGCCACTTAATTACTAACTCTATTTTCATCCATGTTCCTTCCGTGCACATAAATAACCTGGATCGATCATGTTGTATTAAACACATAACGAGAGGCTATCTCAGTGGCGCTTATCAGCGTCAGTGCAGACCGCCCGCCTCCGTATCAGCGGATGCCAATACAACCGCTACCGCCGCACTGTGTTTATGCTATACTGCTGCCTTTTAACACCTGGCAGAGATAACGATAATGGAATGCTAGGCGTGTGAACTGTCAGTACGGACTTGTACTTGTTGTGCATTTCCAACATAATGATCGTACACACTATGCATGATAAAATAACCAAGTGGTCTAAAAGCGTTTGTTTTTCCTAGTACGGCACAACCACATGAATGTTAACTTACTTTACGTAAGTTTAGACAGGACTATGACTGTGCCATGCTTGCGGAAGATAAAGAAGTTTTTGAATGAGTTATCTTGGTCTCTTATTTATAAGGAATCGCGAAAGTATTACTCAGCTATCTATCTATCCTTGGTCGATCCATTTGGCTCAGCCGATCGAACGACTCTAATGCCAGTCGCTTATGAAAATCAATCGTACATTTGTTTTCCTGTTTTTACACCTCTGTGTCCCTAGGTGATTGATCCATCTCCCTTGCCCCATGTCATGAACACTATGTGCATATGACTTTGTGGATGAAATTTTAAAAAAACATAAATTCTTAGGACTTCCTTCTTCGGTTGGAATACAGTGGACTCCGGACACTGTGGACACAGTTTGACGACCTCGATTTTACAGACGACTTGGCTTTACTGTCCCACACTCATCAACAAATGCAGGACAAGACCACTAGGCTTGCTGACCGCTCGTCCCAAGTGGGCCTCACCATCCACAAACAGAAAACAAAAACAATGAGGCTGAACGCAACCAGGGAAGAACCAATCTTGCTTGCTGGCACCCCGTTGGAGGAGGTGGAGTCCTTCACCTATCTCGGGAGCAGTCGTAGACAAAAAAAAAAAAAAAAGGCGGCACTGATGCAGATGTCAGAGCACGAATCGGTAAAGCCAGAGCAGCCTTCATCCAGTTGAAAAAAGTGTGGAGTTCCAGAGAGCTGTCACAACACACCAAAGTCCGGATTTTCAACTCCAACGTAAAAGCAGTTCTCCTATATAGAGCAGAGACTTGGAGATTGACAAAAACCACAGTCAACAGAGTACAGATCTTCATGAACAGTTGCCTTAGAAGAATTTTGAAAATCCACTGGCCAGAGAAGATCAGCAACGTCAGACTCTGGGAGAGAACAGAGCAGATAACAGCAGAGAATGAAATTGGGCGAAGAAGATGGGGATGGATTGGTCACAGTCTGAGAAAGCCAGCTTCCAGTATCACTAGGCAGGCATTGTCATGGAACCCCCAGGGAAAGAGGCAGGCCGAGAAACACCTGGCGTCGAGACCTCCAAGCAGACATCAAGAGACTGGGAACCACCTGGAGTAAAATCGAAGGAGAAGCACAGGACAGGAGTCTCTGGAGGTCTCTCGTCGACGGCCTATACCCAGGGAGGGGTGACAGGCGTAAGTAAGTAAGTCCTTCTTCAGTCCACGCAAACACCGACTGCACAACACTCCAACAAGCACACACACACACACACACACACACACACACACACACACACACACACACACACACACACACACACATGTGCGCGCGCGCACATACACACACACACACACACACACACACACACACACAGACTGAGAAGAAACAAAAATACAGACAGACAAGAGGCAGAAACAGACAGACAGAAGAGACAGAGACACTGACTGAGTGATTGACAGACAAACAGACAGAAGAGGCAGAAATACTGACAGACAAAACGACGAACATGAACTCTGAAAATGGAGCTGATTATTTGATTATGCAGACGCTTTTATTTCGTGCCCAACTCTATTCAACAAATCATGTCAAAAGCATCTGACATTCTCTGTCAGTGTTTCAGCGACTCTTACGTGACTCGGCTTATCCGTAGGATTTACACACTCATACCTATCTTTATAAACAGACAGAACGGTATGACACGCGAACATTTTCAATTTATACCATAAAAGTAGTCCTATTTTTAGCCGACTAAGCAATCCAAAACAATACAATATAAGAATCCACCACGTATTCTCATATGCCACGTGTACTTTTGCCACTAACCAAAGTACAAAACAATGTACTATTTGTACTAGCTAGGCATACCGGTCCAACCACGTATCCTATCAGTGCTGGGCACAACAGACTTAACTTCACTCATTCTACCCCAACACCGAAATCCCCAAATTTTGCCGTCGTTCTCTGAAGACTGCATTGCAGTGCAGGACACAGATCGACCATGATAGTTCAAGGGTGATGCCAGAATAGCTTGGCGCCCATAGGCGCCAAGCTATTCTGGCATCACCCTTGAACTATCATGGTCGATCCTTATCTTGCTGTGGTGTGTCTGGGGTAGAAAGAGTTAAACAGTCAGGAGTAAAATGAGCAGAACATAGCTTCATGTACTTGGTTGGCATCCACTGTTTGCCAGATGATTCAACACTGACGTTTCATATAGACAACCCGCCATTTCTTAAGCAATCTGGATAGCTGAATAAAAACCTGGAGAAGAAACTTCAACAATACTGTGAGTCTATGGGGTAAAGGTGCACTGATCTTACCTATTATTATTGTGCCGTATAATGTACAATAAAAATGTACATTTTCTACATACAAAAATTAAAACAAACGTGATACTACGTTTTGTAAACAATTTAAGAATGGCACTGATCTAAGCGGTTAAAGCATATGCAGACAGATCTAAAAAAAAAATAATAATAATAATAATTAGAGATTATTCCGCCGCTGTTTCCGGCCGAACAGCGCGATCGTGTCGCAAGGAAAGCGTAATCAGCAAGCGTAATCAACGTGTCATCGGCAGTGAAAAACGGCTTACTAAATACAACTTAACCAACTTTAGTTCAAACCAAACTTCTAACTTCTAACACTTGATTATTTTGTGTCTAGGTTCTCAATAATAGTTGTAGATATGGTTATTTTAGCTTAAAAAAAGTTTTTCCGGGTTAAGAATGGTCAGTTACTTCCGGGTTTTAGCAGGACCAGATGTGAAAGACGTTAGTTTGGATTCCTCGACCAGTTGCAGGCAGTAAAGGGTAAATAGATCACAGTATGTCTCCCATATTAAATAATCCTAATGTGTCTTTTGTGCAGTGGGCAGATGTTCACATTTGCACGGGACATAGACGACCCCGCCCTCCACGAGTCCCCTCAGTGCTGCCTTGCAGGTTAGGTTTTGGATAACCAAAGCCTAGGATGCTGACACGGTACCTGATTGGGCGTATGAACTTCCTTGATGAAGTCACCACCCAGGGCGAAGGAGTCCCATGAGGGTCTCATCGGCCAAGGCGAGCCACAAGTTATGTGGAGTTTTGGTGTGGTTAACAGCCTGGAGAGGGATGGGCTCCGCCGCCGGGTTCATTTGCCCAAGACACACCATATGCAACGACAACTTTACCTCTATCCATACCGGATCGCGCCTTACTCTGTCTTGCGCCTGGGCAGAGGTGTTAATATTTAAGTGTGTTACTGGTGCACCACCAAAACTACTACTGTGACGTGCCAGAAACAACATCAGCATTGGCACTTGGAACATCAGAATATTAAGAACGCGGCCTGGAAAGGTAGAGGAACTGACACACAAAATGAACAGATACCACTGGACCATCCTAGGACTATGTGAAGTACGATGGAAGAACCTTGGGGAAACATCAACCCATCAAAACCACAAACTGTATTGCAGTGGCAGAGAAGACAAACACGAACAGGGTGTCGGATTTCTCGTCCACAAAGACATCGTGAACACCGTGTCATGAGTTGTCGGCCAGTCTCCAGCAGGCTTATCACAATACGCTTGAGGGCAACCCCATTCAATATCACATTTGTACAAGTTTTCTAGAAAACGGTCAGTGGCGGAGACGTAAAAGAAGCAGCTCCGTCATGACGCAGACATTGACACAATGAATACTCTAAATATGACATAATTCTCTCTCTTTATATATATATATTATATATATCACACACACTCGCACACACACACACGCCTTATATGGGCGCACCTCCAAAAGGCGGGCTTAGATCCTCATGCACCACTGATAAGGGCACATGAGGATCTATGCCTCATGGAGATGTTTGGAGCTCGTGCGCTCGCACACACATCGACGCGCTTTCAGAAGAGCATGCAGGTGTACCTAATATATCATGTAGTTAGGTCAAGTCGACCTGTTTTCATTATAGCATGACTCAAATTGTACCTTGAAATTCTAGTTTTCTCCCCATTTTGTCAAGTCTTGATGCGAAATGAAACTCATGTAAAACATAAAATTATTATTAAAAAAAAAAAAAAAAAAAATACTGACGTCATGACATTGGACAAAACAATTATGCCTATGCACTGCGCCCCTTACACTTGTTACATCGGAGCGGCTCGCTGAACGCATTGGCAGAGTAGTATGCGAGTCTTTTTCAATAATAGATTTTTCAACATCAGATTCAGGTGACAAAGATAAAAGTAGAGACCCTTGACAGCGAAGACAGCTTTCGTCTAGAAGATGCTGTGTGGGTTATGGTTCATCCCATCTTGTTCTTAGCATTGTCATGTAATGTGTCTTCAATGTTCAAAAGTTCCGGCAGTATTGAAAAAAAAAAAAAACCCAACCCCCCCCCCCCCCCCCCCCCAAAAAAAAAAAAAAAAAAAAAAAAAAAAAAAAAAAAAAACCACACATACAAACCATGAGGTAAGCTTTGCTCAAACAGACTCAGTCAAACAGACTATACCCTCTGTCAAAGTATCATGGGTATGGAAACCCTTTACAAGTTTGAAATATGGTATGAAAACCCTCCAAAGTTGTCATTGATAGTATCAAAACACTGACCTTGCTTTCCGAGGATGTGCCGCTTGAATCGTCTGCAGGGACTCTTAAATGTCAGTATCATGTATAAACTGCTGTCCTCAACCCACCTGCTAAGTTGTAAGCTACTTTTTTTTTCAGTGGGACCTGTGAAAATGTCAGTTGTTTGACGAAGGATCTGATGGTCTCGCAAAGGTAAAACTAATTAGGAATGCTTGGGTGAGTTGGCAGCATTCTATGGGCGAATTTGCTTCATACCTTGGACGAATTGACTTCAATAAACATAGTTGACCCCTAGTGCTTGGTGAGTTGGCTGGCTTTTTTTATGGGGCGGGGCGAGTTGACTGTTATCCAGTTATACTCTATACCCAATGACACAGAAAATTGCAGCGGGGTCAGCTTTGAAAAAAAAAAAAAAAAAAAAAAAAAAACCCGCAAAAATACCGGATCTATGATCTGATCCACTATTTCGAGAAAGACATCAACTTTATTTCCGGTTTTAACCACCATGTTGATATAAGCAGGCAATGAGCAAGCAGTTGCCTTTACCCGCAGTGAATTTCATACAAAACAACAACAAAAAGAAGACAAAAAAGACACGAATCGCTTTAAAATACACGAACGGTTGTCAAGTTAGCTTTGCAAGGGTAGCGAACGTGCATGCGATGATTGCGGGAGAGAAGATCTGGGGAAAATACCTATTGTGTAAGTTGTTGCACCCAAATTAATTTTGGCTTGCGTATATGATGCAGTTTTGTTGGATCATCTGGGGATTCCCACGAGCGATTAAATCAACTACAATCGCACCATTTCGTTGGTTAATAGTTCTTGTTGTATGCTGTTTTTTTATTTTTTTATTGGTCCATTCATTGAATAGAACAAAATACAATCAAAATCCTAACGAATTTGGTGTCTCAGTCACCAAGGAAAAGATAAGCATCACATCGTGTACTTTTTATTTCTTTTGTCTATTTAGAAAATATAAATAAATTGTGTTGTAACTGTCATTTCAAAGCATGTTTCTTTTTTTGTTGGGATTGACACTTGCTCTTCATATCAAGACTTCAAAGAAAATGAATTCCTGTTGAGACTGAATTTTGCAGTTTGTGTCACATTTTAAAAAGTGTATAACTGTTGGCATGACAACTAAAGATTAAGTTACTGCCTTGTAGATAATTGTTAGTCAAGTTTTCTAATATTAACAAGCTTTTGCATGCAGGCACCATTACTGTAAATAGTACCTATGGCTGAATGAGCAGGGGGATTAAAAGCATTGCCTGAACTTACTTAATAAATCCTGAGGCTGAAATTACAATTTTCTTTTTAGATATTATTTAACTCATTCTACCCCAGACACACCACAGGAAGATAAGTATCGACCATGATAGTTCAAGGGTGATGCCAGAATAGTTTGGCGCAAATGGGCGCCAAGCTATACTGGCATGACCCTTGAACTATCATGGTTGATCTGTGTCCTGCACTGCACTGCAGTGTTCAGAGGACAACGGCAAAATTTAAGGATTTCGGTCTTGTGGTACAATGAGTTAAAGTCAACATCACAGTTCTGGAGACAGATAGACCATGATAGTTCAAGGGTGGTGTCAGAATAGCTTGGTGCCTACAGGCGCCAATTGATTCTGACACCACCCTTCAACTATCATGGTCTATTCACACCCTGTCATAATGTGTCAAAGCTATTTTGTTTAAATATTGTTGGTTTTATGTAGGTTTGAAGTCTGGGGCTGCCTTCTGAAAAAGCTGGTACATAAATCAAAGAACTGTCAGGAAACATCCTTGTTGTGAAGAAGACTGACGATATAAAAAGAGATTCAGTCTGCCCGCCAAGTGTATCACTTTCACATCTGGAATCAGTTCCCATCAAAACAAAACTGGAGATGAATAAGACAGGAAAATCAGTTTCCATCAAAAGAAATGGTGAGACAAGGGTTTTAGTTCCCATCAAGACAGAAGTTGAGACAGATGAGACAGGGCAATCAGTTCCCATCACAACAGAATTGGTAACAGATCAGACAGTGGAATTTGTTCCCATCAAAACGGAAGTCGAGACAGATGAGACAGGGCAATTAGTTCCTGTCAAAACAAAAGTCAAGACAGATGAGACCTGGAAATCAGTTCCCATCAAAAGAAATGTTCAGACAGGGGTTTTAGTTCCCATCAAGACAGAAGTCGAGACAGATGAGACACGGCAATCAGTTCCCATCAAAACAGAATTGGCGACAGATCAGACAGTGGAATTTGTTCCCATCAAAACAGAAGTCGAGACAGATGAGACAGGGCAATCAGTTCCCATCAAAACAGAATTGGCGACAGATCAGACAGTGGAATTTGTTCCCATCAACACAGAAGTCGAGACAGATGAGACAGGGCAATCAGTTCCCATCAAAACAGAATTGGCTATGGATCAGACAGTGGAATTTGTTCCCATCAAAACAGAAGTCGAGACAGGGCAATCAGTTCCCATCAAAACAGAATTGGCGACAAATCAGACAGTGGAATTTGTTCCCATCAACACAGAAGTCGAGACAGATGAGACAGGGCAATCAGTTCCCATCAAAACAGAATTGACTACGGATCAGACAGTGGAATTTGTTCCCATCAAAACAGAAGTCGAGACAGATGAGACAGGGCAATCAGTTCCCATCAAAACAGAATTGGCGATGGATCAGACAGTGGAACTTGTTCCCATCAAAACAGAAATTGAGACAGATGAAAGAGTGGAATCAGCTCCTGTCAAAACAGAAGCTGAAAGAAGCCAGGCAAACATATTGCAGCATCACAACTTGCATGAATTAGACTGTCACTATGAGAAAATCTGTTTCCAGACAGCTCATGTGAAATTTGAGACTGGTATTGATCAACCAGCAAGGTTCCAGACTAGTCTTGTAAGAAATGAAATGCATGTGAACCGAACATTGGCAGCTCTTTCTGATGAAATAGAGACTGCCCACATCCATGTGAAAACAGAATCTAATGATGAAAACACATGTGCACTGCTGTCTACAGTACAGGAAAGAAAATCTGTCAGTGGCGTGTGTGATGAAAACAAACCAGAACATACAGTGTACCCTGTGGGTCTGTTTGAGAATGCTCATCTGGCTGAGAATGTGACATCTGATAAATCTGATTGTAAAAGTGGCCCCCACATGTGTATGACGGGGGAACAGAATACCAGTGACAGTCTGTCATTTGAAGATTTTGTTCACACTGGTGAAAATTCTTATATATGTAAAGAGTGTAATCATGTTTTTGCTAGATCTAATGACTTGAAGAGACACATTAATACTCACACTGGTGACAGGCAGTATGTATGCACACATTGCGATGCTTCATTTAGACAGTCCAGTAACTTGAAATATCACATGCGGAATCACACTGGTGAGAAACCTTTTGTGTGTAAACTATGCAGTTCTGCTTTTTCAGGCTCCTCACAACTGAAGAGGCATATGCGCATTCAGACTGGTGACAAACCCTATGTTTGTTCTTACTGTGATGCTACCTTTGCTTCTTCCACCAACTTGAAGTATCACACACGGGCTCACACAGGTAACAAACTCTACACATGTGAACAATGTGATTCCACATTTACACAATCCAGCCACTTGAATGAGCACATGCGGACTCACAGTGGTGACAAACCCCATGCATGTAAACAGTGTGGCACTGCCTTTGCTCAATCCAGCAACTTGAATAGGCACATGTTGATTCACACTGGTGACAAACCCCATGCATGTAAACAGTGTGGCATTGCCTTTGCACGATCCAGCAGCTTAAATAGGCACATGTTGATTCACACTGGTGACAAACCCCATGCATGTAAAGAGTGTAATGCAACTTTTATTGAATCCAACCAGTTGAAAAAACACATGAGAACTCATACTGGTGATAAACCCTATGTATGTAAACAGTGTGGTGTTGCTTTTGCACAAAGAGGCAACTTAAGAACACACCTAAAGACTCACACTGGTGACAAACCCTATGCATGTAAACAGTGTGGCACTGCCTTTGCACAATCCAGCGGCTTGAATAGGCACATGTTGATTCACACTGGAGACAAACCCCATGCATGTAAAGAGTGTAATGCTACTTTTATTGACTTAAGCAAGTTGAAGAGGCATATGCGTATTCACACTGGTGACAGACCCTGTGTTTGTTCTTACTGTAATGCTTCCTTTGCTACCCCCTGCAAGTTGAAGTATCACGTATGGACTCACACTGGTGACAAACCCTATGTTTGTTCTTACTGTGATGCTACCTTTGCTTCCTCCGGCAACTTGAAGTATCACATACGGACTCACACAGGTGACAGACCCTACACATGTGAACAATGTGATGTCACGTTTATGCAATCCAGCCACTTGAATGAGCACATGCGGACTCACAGTGGTGATAAACCCCATGCATGTAAACAGTGTGGCACTGCCTTTGCACAATCCAGCAACTTGAAAAGGCACATGTTGATTCACACTGGTGACAAACCCCATGCATGTAAACACTGTGGCACTGCCTTTGCACGATCCAGCAACTTGAATAGGCACATGTTGATTCACACTGGTGACAAACCCCACACATGTAAAAAGTGTAATGCAACTTTGATTGAATCTAACCAGTTGAAAAAACACATGAGAACTCATACTGGTGATAAATCCTATGTATGTAAACAGTGTGGTGCTGCTTTTGCACAAAGAGGCAACTTAAGAACACACCTAAAGACTCACACTGGTGACAAACCCTATGTATGTGAACATTGTGATGCATCTTTTACCACATATACCCATTTAAAAACGCACATACAGACTCATACTGGAGACAAACCATATGTATGTAAACAGTGTGGTGCTGCTTTTGCACAATCGGGCAACTTGAGAACACACCTAAAGACTCACATTGGTGACAAACCTATTTAACCCTATGTATGTGAACATTGTAATGCATCTTTCACCACATCTGTCCATTTAAAAACATACAGACTCCTACTGGAGGAAAACCCTATGTATTTAAACATTGTGGTGCTGCTTTCACAGTGTGGCAATTTGAAATCACACTTGCTGACACATGCTGTTGGTGACACAGACCAAAACATTCAGTGCATGGCGTGGACCTCTCTCAGAATGCTCATGTGACTGCTCATCTGGCCGATGCCCAATGCGCAAAAGGCCACTGAACTGACATCAGCTGCTGTTGGCTCACGCACTGCCGTAAGCTAGCCAACATCAGCCCGACGGCCAACATCAGCCCAGCGGCCTTTGCACTATTTGTAATGTTACCTTACATATGTTTTCAGTGTGATGCTGCTTTCACTCAGTCCAACCACTTGAAGTATCACATGCGTACGCACAGTGGAGAGAAGCCTTATTATGTAAAGAATGCAATAATTCGTTCACTGGCTCTACTCACTTAAGGAGACATAATTATGCGTATTCCCACTGGTGTCAAACCCTATGTCTGCACACTTTGTGATGCGGCTTTCGCTATCGCTAGCAACTTGAGATATCAAGTCTGGAAACAGACAGGTGAAAAGCCCTATGTATGCAGACAGTGTGGAACTGCGTTCACACGGCCCAACAGCCTTAACACGCACATGCGCACCCATGATGGTGACAATTTCTGTGCATGTAGGCAGTGCAGTGCTACTTTCTTGAAGTCTCACAAATTTGAAGGACCATATGAAAACTCACACTGGTGCCAAGCATGTGTGTGTACATTGCTTCACCCTTTTGCCACAACTACCCATGCTGATTCACAGTGGAGAAAGACCATTTGTTTGTACACATTGTAATACATCTTTTACCACTAACATCAGCTTGAACAGGCACATGCGGAAACACGCTGCTGGCAAAGATAATTCATTTTATACACATTGCCTCTTTTTCAGAGACATACGTTACACATTGAGATACTGAAAGTTATGTCACACATTTATGTGGCTCGATACGTGCGATCTGCATTTCCGCCATGGCAGGAGTTCCCTGCCTGGTTCAACATACAGTAAGCAAAGGAGGAGTTTGATGCTGTTATAAACACTGCCAGCGGTACAGCTCAGCCTCAGTCTTACGTACTCTATTATATAACGGTAGTTTAAATAACCTGCACCTCTCTGGCTCCCATCGGGTTGCCATGGTGAGCCAACATCGGCCTTAGTTGGCCCCATGCCCCATTCAAAGGAAGGAGGTTTCGGATCAAAGATCCTTCTTCGGGTGACATGGAAACAAACGTAGAACAGAAAAGAACACGATAGAAAGAAAAGATGTCATCCTGTATAGAGAGAATTTAGAATGACGTAAAAAATAAAAAAATAAAAAAAATAATGACGCAAATACACATGCACAAAACACGTAGCACAAAACTTAGTCTACATACATACACGTCACTGCATACATTCGCATTCACTCGTGCCTGCTGCCGCTCACGCACATGCACACACGTGCGCGCGCGCACACACAGTTCCCCCCCCCCCCCTCCCCCGGTCAGCTCTGACAATTTTTTTATTTTTTTTGATGGTTATTTTGGGAAGGCGTGTTTTACTATTCGATGGTTTTTCTTTTCTTGTACAGCGTATTTTACAATTATCTCACGGGATCGGTGGGTGAGCATAGTGTGTTCATAGTAGGCCTATACTGAGTCAAATATCCTCACTTGGCACTCCTTACTGCACCTGCCACAGTACTTCACTCAGACATAGAGTGCCATGTGCCTCGCACTCAGGGGCTCATGTAAATCAGTGCCTCTTGCTGTGCGATACAATCCTTATTGCATCCTCACTGAGGCAGCCGTCTGGCAATACGCCGCAGACTGCTGGTCAATCCCAGCGGTGAAAAAAAGTGTCCGATCATTGCTGAACTGGGGCCTAAATCAGTCCCTCAGCCAGGCATAAGGTTTCACATGCCCATCAGTCACAGGGGCTCATAAAAAACATTACCTCTTTCTGTGCCATACGAATGGTATTGCATCCTCATACGTGGCAGTCATCTAGGTTTAAGTCTAAGCCTGTGTACACGCAAACTGTGATCAGAAAGTGAGAAATCAACTGCATTGTGAGTGTCTTCCCCCGGGGTGAGCAGCCGACTGGCCCGGGTGTCGCAGGTAATTGCTAATCCCCTAATCCTGTCACACAACACTCTCTGAGGACAGTGGGTCTCCAGCCTCACACAGATTGCATAGCTTTGTCTTCCGTGGACATGCACAAGTGCCCGTCAGAGTAGCGATGTGGTCATTGATGCGAGTCACCAGATTTTGATCAACCTTGAACTAACCCTTAAGTAATCGTCAGTCTGTGTAAGAGGTATACATCATGAGTGATGATGACTATTTCTGTGATCTGACCCTCTGTTCCTCATATGGAGGAGGTTTCTGGGTGTATATAGAGTAGTATCATCACCATTTTCACTTAATGGCTGTGTTGTTCCTCAGACGGAGGAGTACTTGTTAGTGTAGTGTTGTTGTCAAACACAAGGTGATTGCTCCTGCAGAAACTCCACGTAAAACATACTTTTCAATAAGAAAGTTAACACCATATAAGAATCAAAAGTGCCCGATTAATCTTGTTTTGTTAGGGAGGTGGGGTGGAGAGAGACGGAGGAGTACTTGGTAGTGTAGTGTTGTTGTAGGTGATTGCTCCTGTTGTTGTAGGTGATTGCTCCGGCAGAAACTCCACGTAAAACATACTTTTCAATAAGAAAGTTAACACCATATAAGAATCAAAAGTGCCCGATTAATCTTGTTTTGTTAGGGAGGTGGGGTGGAGGCGGGGAGGAGGACAAGTGCATGTAGATATGATTGACGCTTCCTTTTAAAAAAAGTGCCAAAAGAGGTTCTGTGTGCCGAGTTGAAAGAAGAAACGTTTTAACAAATAAAAATCGTAACTTCTGCAAACTCTAAATATGTCTCAGAAAACCCCAACAAACAAAAAAAAAAAAAAAAAAAAAAAAAGAAAGAAACAAGCGTAGAGAGAACGGTTACAACACTATAGTACAATTTTAAAGAAAATCCCAAAAAGAAAAGCATCAAGAAAGAATAATTTCAACCCAACTTTTTTTGTAATTGTTCTTTTTAAGCGCGTTTCTTTCGTATAAATTTATGCTGGCCTGATAGTCACGGTTTTGGTCTGGATTTCTTCTGTATGAGACAGTTTGGAAAACGGGGAAGGGGGGGGGGAGGGCTGCCCCTCCCCCCCCCCCCCCCCCCCATCGAGACAACCCTGGATCCGCCCCCCTGCCGGCCTCGGATACAACAACCAGGTTGGACGTCATTTCAACAAACCTCCTCATAGCCTCACACATTTCAGCATGCGTATCCTTTGGCAAAATACACTCCCACTTCATCCGCCGCAAAATGACAGGAACATTCACCCCTAGGGATGTATGCTCGGTCTGATGGGTAGTTGGTGCCAGACTTGACCTCAGTGTTGATACTGGACGCTACGGTTGAGTGTGTGTGTGTGTGTGTGTGTGTGTGTGTGTGTGTGTGTGTGTGTGTGTGTGTGCATGTACGTGAGCGGCAGCAGGCACGTGTGAATGCGAATGTATGCAGTGACGAGTGTATGTATGTCGACGTAAGTTTTGTGCTACGTGTTTTGTGCATGTGTATTTGCGTCATTATGTGTGTGTGTTTTTGTTTTTTTATTATTATTTTTTTACGTCATTCTAAATTCTCTCTATACAGGATGACGTCTTTTCTTTCTATCGTGTTCTTTTCTGTTCAACGTTTGTTTCCATGTCACCTGAAGAAGGATCTTTGATCCGAAACGTCGTTCCTTGTTTCTATTTTATCTTCTGTTTTTCTTTCAGTCTATTCAGTAGAATGGAAGTCATTTAGCTGTGGACATGTAGAAAGTATCTGTGGCTGCATGAACAAGCATGTGAACTATGTTTGCGCAGTGTAGCATGTTCGAGAAATGATGCAATTGGTCATGTTAGTTATGTAATATTGGTAATAACAGGAAGAATAAAAGTGGTACAGACACCAGTAATGTGTTCTCTCTCTTAATAATAATAATAATTACGGTATTTATAATGCGCTTATCTTATAATAATTATAACTCTAAGCGCGCACTCACAACTCGCACACGCATGCGCACGCTTTAGACAATGTGACGTACCACAAATAGTGAAAATACAGTACGACGGTCAGCTTCAGTGGGGTGGAGTGTGTGGTGATGTAGTGCTAGAACTGTTGAAAGAGGTGAGTTTTGAGGGGGACTGGAAGGAGAGAGAGAGTTTCTGACGAAGAGAGAGTGGGAGAGTGTTCCAGGTGGTTGGACCGTATACTGAGAAGGAGCGGGAGCCGAAAGTGCTGAGTTTGGTGCGGGGGATGAGGAGGCGGATAGGGTCGGAGGCGGAGCGGGAAGGAGTGTAGGGGTGAAGTAAGTTGGAGAGATAGGTAGGAGAGTAGTTGTTTATGGATTTGTAGCAGAGAGACAGAATCTTGTATTGGATGCGTTGGGGGATGGGGAGCCAGGGAAGGAGCTTGAGCAGGGGAGTGATGTGGTCGGATTTTTTCTTTCTGAGGACGAGGCGGGCAGCATTGTTCTGGACGCACTGGAGAGTGAGAGTGGTGGAGTGAGGAAGGCCGGAAAGGAGAGAGTTGCAGTAGTCGATGCGAGATAAGACGAGAGAGACAGCGAGTGTGGTACCTGTAACTAGAGTTTATTATCCTGTTTGTGTGTACACATCCATTATAAGGTTAACCCTTTTAGCCCCACAGGTGCATTTCACAAATTTTAGACTTAGTGACAAACCATTCATGTGTGAAAAATGTGGTGTTGCTATCAGACAGTCTGGGGGTATGAATAAACATGAAAACACACTGAAATGACAAACGGTTTAAATGTAAACAGTGTAATGCTGCTTCACTCTGGCTCCCTGAAGCTACACGCGCACGCATGCTGGTGACGAATCCTACATATGTGTATGTAAACAGTGTGATGCCTTCACTAGCTCCAGCCATTTAGAAGATCACGGTTGCACTCACATTGGTGACAACTTCTATGTGTGTAAACACTGTACTGCTTCAATCACACAATCCAGTAATCTGAAAACCCTTATGTGTGCACAAACTGGTGACAAACCTTATGTATGTAAAATGTATAACACTGCTTTCTCTAGATCCAGCTATTTGAAAGGCCACATGCTGATTCAGTCACTCTGATGACAAACCCTGTGTATGTAAACTGTATGGGTGTAATGCTGCCTTTATTAAATACAACAAAATTGAAAATCCGCGTGGACTCACGTTTGGAATCCAGGAAAATAAAGCAATTAAGTGTGAAAAGGCAACGATAAGGAAATGAACTGGACATTATTGACCAATGATCTCCCTCTTTCATGTACTCGACACAGGTCTTTCGCGCATATTTTCTGAGCAGTTAGATACCGCTTATCTTGCGTCTCCTAAACCTTGAGATGGCCGGAGTTCACCGAAAAAAACGTACGACAGGTCGTATTGCAAACAAGCTCAATTTATCGATAGTTGACAAAAGAGATATTCTGTCTGAAATAGGTGTTTAAGCTGAATGTTTCTATGCATAAAATGTTAGTTTCATCAGAAATAATATAATTTTGCTTAAAGTTGCGACAAGTCATCAAGCGTAACGCTTAACCGTCCGTAAGATGGTGTGAAACAAAACATCCATTTCTGAAGAAAAAGAAATGAACGGCCAACCAGACGGGAAGCAGTCTACGTTTGCTTTCAGTTTGCTTACAGAAGGCAAAGAGGTGTTGATAATGCCATTTTTTTCATGTTGTAAACAACATCTACTCTCATTTAGAAAAACCAGGAGCCTCCATTTGACTGATGTTCTATGATTTTTCGTCTGCTTTTAAAACCATTCAGCCACACATACTCGCTTCCAAACTAGTTCACATGAACATAAATGCCTCTACCATTCCTTGGGTTTTGGACTATCTCAATAACCGCCCACAGTATGTCAGAATTAGTTCGGATCTAATCTCAGATGTACTTTTTACCAACACCGGTGCACCACAGGGGACTGTCCTGTCGCCTTTTTTGTTTCTTTGAACACAGCGGACTGTAGAGCCACTCATGACGACTGTGTCATAGACAAATACGCAGACAACACGCCACTGACAGGTCAGATTACAGATGAGGACGATAGACACTATCAACAGGAGATTGACGACTTTGTAGAGTGGTGTGATAGAAACTAAATTAAATTACATGTTGGCAAGACAAAAGAGATGGTCATAGATTTCAGGAAAAACAAACATCGTCCTGATCCTGTTGTCATCAAGGGAACAGAAGTTGAGCATGTAGAGTCCTACAAGTATTTAGTGTTCTTTTTGACAACGCGCTCAACTGGAAACAAAACACAGATGCTATTGTGAAAAAAACGCATACCCGTCTTTACTGTTTGCGAAAGCTCAGATCATTTAATGCAAGCACTCAGCTTTTACAGATGTTTTATTGCTCCAGTATTGTTAGCGTTCTAACTTTTGGACTGGCGTGCTGGGGTAGAAATTTATGTAAAAGAGATCAAGATCATCTTAACAAAGTAATCCGGAAAGGGGGCGGGGTGATTGGTAGGGCACAGGATACTTTGGACGCACTGTACAACAGATGGATTATGAACAAACTGGCTAGATATGAATTTGACAGCAGACGTATCGAACGAAGTGGCAGACTTCGAGTACCCAAAAGTAGTACATCACATTATGCCAACTCTTTTGTCCCTCAGGCTATTACCCTCTTCAACAGTAATGTCAGCAGATAGTGTCTGTCAACATTCTTTAGTTCTTTAATTCTAGCCTTTTCAGTAGTTCACTGCAACATTGCTGAGTGTGACACCAGAAGCACAGGGGGAATCCACCACAAGTGTTTCTGATGTCAAGAGTGTTACACAGGTAACAATACGTCTGTTACAGTTCATCTTTTTAATTGAGAGTTATGGGTTATTTAATTATTTCAATGAGTGAATGATGATGCCATGTGTTGTATGGGCAGACAGTGAATTTCCCCATGAGGGATTAACAAAGTATTATTGTATTGTATTGTCATTGTATTGTATTGTAAACTAGATGGCACTGCATGGGTGTGCATTACATGTAACCAGTGTTATCTGATAGGACACAAGTCTGGCCCTTATTATTATTCATAATCTTTGCCACTACACAGTAAGTGCATTACATGTAACTAGTGTTATCTGTTAGGACATCTGTCTGGCCCGTATTATTACTCATAATCTTTGCCACTACACATCAAGTGCATTGCATGCATCAGTTCATCCCTGTTATGCACATACAGAGTCAACTTCAGATGTGTGTATTTTTCAGTTGCAGCACATCATTTCATGTGGTGACTAACCCATTACATCCTGAAGCTGATTTTAAAGAAAGAAAATCTTACTGTCTTATGAAGGCTATATTACACTTACAGATTAGGAGATAGGTCAAGCATATTAGTTCAAGGATGGTGCCAGAATAGCTTGGCACCTCCTGCGCCAAGCTATTCTGGCACCACCCTTGAACTTTCATAGTTATACTTATTTCAAGCAGTGGGTGTATCAGGAAGAAAAGGGTTAAAAGGGTTACCTAGTACTTGCGGTATATCTCCGTGATGCAGTCGTTATCACCCTGTACAAGAACAAAGGTGAGAAGTCTGACTGTTCCAACTATCGGGGAATTACACTGCTGTCCATTGCTGGAAAAATCCTTGCAAGGCTGCTCCTGAATCGGCTGGTACCTGCCATCGCTGAAGACCAACTCCCAGAGGGCCAGTGTGGCTTCAGAGCAAACAGGAGCACCACCGATATGGTCTTTGTGCTGAGACAGCTACAGGAGAAGTGCCGCGAGCAGAACAAAGGGCTGTACGTAACGTTTGTCGACCTAACAAAAGCGTTCGACACTGTGAGCAGGCAAGGCATGTGGCAGATCCTGGAGCGACTTGGCTGTCCCCCAAAGTTCCTCAACATGATTGTCCAGCTACACGAGGACCAGCAAGGTCAGGTCAGACTCAACAATGACCTCTCAGAACCATTCCCCATTCTCAACGGCGTAAAGCAGGGCTGCGTGCTGGCACCGACCCTCTTCACCATCTTTTTTAGCATGATGTTGAAGCAGGCCACAGTGGACCTCGATGATGACGATGCAGTGTACATCAGGTATCGTCTCGATGGCAGCCTGTTCAACCTCAGACGACTGCAGGCCCACACGAAAACCCTAGACCAACTGATCCGTGAGCTGCTTTTTGCTGATGATGCTGCCCTCGTTGCACACACAGAGAGAGCCCTGCAGCGCATCACGTCCTGCTTCGCAGACGCTGCCCAGCTCTTTGGACTCGAGGTCAGTCTGAAAAAGACAGAGGTCCTCCATCAGCCGGCACCCAAGACAGTGTATCGCCCTCCTCACATCACCATCGGCGAGTCTGAACTAAAGTCAGTGCACCAGTTTACTTACCTTGGCTGCATTATCACGTCGGACGCCAAGCTGGACAAGGAGCTTGACAGCAGGCTGGCAAAAGCGAACAGCGCTTTCGGGCGACTTTTCAAGCGGGTGTGGCACAATCAACAGCTGAAAACAGGCACCAAGATCAGTGTGTACAGAGCTGTGGTCCTCACCACCCTGCTGTATGGTTCCGAGTCCTGGGCCCTCTACCGCAGCCAACTACGACTCCTCGAACGCTTCCACCAGCGCTGCCTGCGTACCATCCTGGGCATTCACTGGAGTGACTATGTCACCAATGTCGAGGTCCTTGAACAGGCTGAAACCGTGAGCATCGAGGCTTTGCTGCTGCGGACACAGCTCCGCTGGGCGGGGCATGTCTCCAGGATGGAGGATCATCGCCTACCAAAGATCACCCTGTTCGGCGAGCTTGCTACTGGACACCGTGACAGAGGGGCACCAAAGAAGAGATACAAAGACTGTCTCAAGAAGTCACTTAGTGCCTGCCAAATCGACCACCACCAGTGGTCTTCGCTTGCTGTGGACCGTGACACCTGGCGCTCCACTATTTACAAGGCAGCTGTCTCCTTTGAGGACTCTCGCAGAGCTAGCCTTAAGGACAAGCGGCTCAGGAGAAAGAACAGAGATGCCGCAACTCAGAACTCTGGCCATACCTTCCCCTGCAGCCACTGCGGTCGAACCTGCCTGTTCCCGGATTGGCCTCCGCAGCCACGAACAAGCCTGCAGACGTCGTGGGCAACTCCTATAAAATCTTCGTTCGCGAAGTCCAGCCAAGAGACTTGCGGTATGTATTAGGTTAGTTCAATTAAACTTACGCTATTTTGACTGAACCTCGCGCTGGGACCATATGGCGTTGAGGCGCGTCCCCTGGGTGGTGGATAGGGGGTCCCTCGCGAGAAGGGTGCACCGAATGAAATAAAGTGCCGTGAACCAACATGGTCTAAGGGAAGAAGACCCCGACAGAAAACCTAGTAAGGGGGTTGGGTGTGGGGGGTAGCTTCCCCACCCTGCAAATAAAGAAATAGCTACAAAAACGCCGACGAATAGACAAACAGCAATTCCTTTCCTGGAGGAGGAAGGTTCTTCTACCAGAAGAATTATGACGTCGTGTGGTGAAAGCCGGAAGTCTTCGGAAGCCACAGGACCGAGCCGCCTTTCTCTAACCAGGGACACAGACATGGGCACATGGAATGTCAAGACCATGTACCAGAGCGGGAAGTCCGCCCAGATAGCAGCGGAAATGCAAAAGCACAACCTTTCCCTGCTAGGTATCAGTGAAGCCAGATGGACGCAGTCTGGCCAGAAAGGCTGTTAAGAGGGGAGATGATTCTGTATTCAGGTCATGAAGAGGAGAATGCCCCCCATACAGAAGATGTAGCATTCATGCTGTCACCAGTGGCACAGAGAGCGCTGATGGGCTAGGAACCTCTTGGGCCAAGAATTATCACAGCAGCCTTTAGAACCAGGAAAAAGATCAAGCTAAACGTCATCCAGTGTTATGCGCCCACTAATGACAGTGACGAGGAAGAGAAACAAGAGTTCTACGACTGACTCCAGAGTGCTGTGGACAAATGTGCGGAGCGAGACATCACCATCATCATGGGCGATTTTAATGCCAAAATAGGGGAGGACAATACCGGATACGAAGAGGTGATGGGGAGACAGGGACTAGGGGAGATGAGTGAGAACAGGGAGAGGTTCGTAGACTTTTGTGCTCTAAACAGACTTGTCATTGGAGGCAGCATCTTCCCACACAGAAGAATAAACAAAGCAACGTGGGTCTCACCTGACCATACTACAGAGAACCAAATAGACCATATCTGCATTAGCATGAAATTTAGAAGATCCCTTCAAGATGTTCGAGTGAGGAGGGGAGCAGATGTCGCCTCACACCATCATCTGCTTATCTTAAGAATAAAGCTCAAGTTAAAGAAAAGCAGCACAGCGACAACAAGAAGACAGCGCTATAATGTAGGCCTTCTGAGAGAGACTGGAGTGAGAGAAGAGTTCAAACTGGTGCTGTCCAACCGGTTTCAAGCGCTACAGGAGCTAGTAAATGAGGAGGAGGCGGTCACCACAGAGCAGCAGTGGAAGGCAGTTAGAGAGGCACTGAAATCAACCTGCAAAGACACTGTGGGATTCAAGAAACACCATCACAAGGACTGGCTGTCGGCACAGACCTTGAAGAAGATAGAAGTGAGGAAGCAGAAGAAAGCAGTTGTCAACAACAGTCGCACGAGAGCAGCCAAAGCAAGGGCACATGAGGAATACTTGGAAGTTAACCGCGAGGTGAAGAGGAGTATCAGAGCAGACAAGAGAGCCTACACAGACGGCCTAGCAGCAGAGGCAGAAAAGGCAGCAGGCAGCGGCAACATAAAACAGCTCTACGACATTACCAGAAGATTGTCAGGCAAGTATCGCCATACAGAAAGACCAGTAAAAGACAAAGACGGCAGGCTTATTGCAGACAGAGCAGACCAACTGAGTATTTTGAAGAGTTACTGAACAGACCCACCCCACCGGAACCCCAGACATCCAGCCAGCAGAGACTGACCTACCCATCAGCTGTGACAGACCCAGCCGGGAAGAGATCAGAAGAGCAGTGGCATTTATGAAGAACGGCAAAGCAGCAGGGCCAGATGGCATCCCAGCGGAGGCTCTGAAAGCAGATCTAGAAACAACAGTAGAGATGCTGTACCCACTGTTTGGAAAGATCTGGGAAGAGGAGGTGATGCCGGCTGACTGGAAGGAGGGGTACCTAATCAAGCTTCCCAAGAAAGGCGACCTCAACAAGTGTTCCAACTACAAAGGAATCACCTTGCTGTCAGTACCAGGAAAGGTCTTCAACAGGATCATCCTGGAGAGAATGAAGAGCTCTGTCGATCCCCAGCTGAGAGACCAGCAAGCAGGATTCAGGAAAAACCGATCATGTACAGACCAGATTGCCACTCTCCGCATCATCGTGGAGCAGTCTCTGGAGTGGAGCTCCCCGCTGTACGTCAACGTTGTGGATTACGAGAAAGCATTTGACAGTGTGGACCGAGAGACTTTGTGGAAACTCCTTTGACACTACGGTGTAGCCACAAAACTCGTCTGCCTGATCAAGAGCAGCTACGATGGCATGACATGTCGTGTGATCCATGAAGGGCAGTTTACCAGGGAGCTCCAGGTCAGAACCGGCATCAGGCAGGGGTGTTTGCTGTCTCCGTTCCTCTTCCTACTGGCCATAGACTGGGTCATGAAGAGGACCACAGAGCAGAGAAGAAGCGGAATACAGTGGACACTGTAGACACAGCTTGACGACCTGATTTTGCAGACGACCTGGCTTCACTGTCCCACACTCATCAACAAATGCAGGACAAGACCACGAGGCTTGCTGACATCTCGTCCCAAGTGGGCCTCACCATCCACAAACAGAAAACAAAGACAATGAGGCTGAACGCAACCAGGGAAGAACCAGTCTTGCTTGCTGACACCCTGTTGGAGGAGGTGGAGTCCTTCACCTATCTCGGGAGCATCATCGACAAAAAAGGGGGCACTGATGCAGATGTCAGAGCACGAATCGGTAAAGCCAGAGCAGCCTTTCTCCAGCTGAAAAAAGTGTGCAGTTTCAGAGAGCTGTCACAACACACCAAAGTCTGGATTTTCAACTCAAACGTAAAAGCAGTTTTCCAATAAGGAGCAGAGACTTGGAGGTTGAGAAAAACCACAGTCAACAGAGTACAGATCTTCATAAACAGTTGCCTTAGAAGAATCTTGAAAATCCACTGGCCAGAGAAGATCAGTAACGTCAGACTCTGGGAGAGAACAGAGCAGATAACAGCAGAGAATGAAATTTGGCGAAGAAGATGGGGATGGATTGGTCATAGTCTGAGAAAGCCAGTTTCCAGTATCACTAGGCAGGCATTGTCATGGAACCCCCAGGGAAAGAGGAAAAGAGGCAGGCCGAGAAACACCTGGCGTCGAGACCTCCAAGCAGACATCAAGAGACTGGGAACCACCTGGAGTAAAATCGAAGGAGAAGCACAGGACAGGAGTCGCTGGAGGTCTCTCGTCGACGGCCTATACCCTGGGAGGGGTGACAGGCGTAAATAAGTACTTTGACTGAAACCCTGATATTTGTTGACTACCATTTTGGATGACCATGGAATGTGAAAAATTCTTATTTCAGTGTATGATTTCAGTCAAAGTTTTTGCAATTTCTCTGTCAGATTTGGCACAAAGGTAGCTGATGATGAAATCTTCCTATAGATACTAATTTGGGTGACTCCTTACAAAGGACAAGAGTCACAGAAGGTTGACAAAGCTGTGAAAAATGCATAATTGTAGAGAAAATACAAATTTCACTAGTACAAAAGCCAGCCTTTATGTTGAGACTCGTGATACTTATTTCAGTCACCTTTTGGAAAGGTCACACAGTTCAGATTATATGTGAATCAGTTATGCTCATGAGGCATACAGGTTTTGCCATTCTTGTTTGTTCTTTGCAGTGTACACAGTTTATATTGCATTGATTTTGAAAGTAATAATCTGCCCATGCATTTAGTTCACGCAAAGTGAAATTGTCATGCTGCCGAACAACACAGTAATAATCATGTATTTAATTTCAGGCCAATACTGCTGTTGACCTCTCGCTGTGGGGTCTCAGTACTCTCACCCAGAGGACATACTTGCAAACAAGTACAGAAGTATGATGCCTGAACCAAGAAGAGGCGGGAACTAGCCAGGTCATTTTGTTCAGAAGGCCACAGCTCAAGTGAAGTGAGGGAAGGCGACATTTATTTTCCTGGACGCATGGTAAATCATACCGGTAGATCTGTGACTAGAATCAGGTGCAGAACAAAACACAACTTTGGTGTGAATAAACACATCATACTGTAATGCTTTCTTTCATATTAAAGATGGTGTGGATACTACCAGCATTCTCTACAGCACCGCTTTGCATGCTTTCTTTCATTGGCTCATGTGTGAAGCAAGAGTGAGGTATGTTCTAGGCCATTGGTCGTTCATGGTAAACTTTAACGTTGGCATTTTCTCGGAGACTATTCAAGCCACAGTCTTCAACCTTGGCCCAAGGATACTTGTGGCAAGACCTTTCTAAACATACCAATTTAGTTAAAGGTCAAGGTTCACAAGAGATCAGGAAATAGGTTAAAAAAATAGCCATATTTGGACAAAAGATATTTTTTTCTCAAATACTATTCACAACTAGTACAAAAGCCAGTCCTTTACTTATGCTGAGACTCATGACACTTAAATATCAGTCACCTTTTGGAAAGGTCACACAGTACAGATTATATGTGAATCAGTTATGCACATGAGTGATACAGGCTTCGCCATTGTTGTTTGTTCGTTGTGGTGTTCACAGTTTATTTCACATTAATTTTGAAGGTAGTAATGCGTAAAGTAAATGTAGAGGCAGATTTGGGGGGTAGGGGGGGGGGCCTCCCTCCATCCTGGCCCCGAATTGTTTATAATGCTTGGGAGGGAGGGGGGGGCCTCCCCCCATCCCGGACCCGAATTGTTTATAATGCTGGGGGGAGGGGGGGGGGGGGCCTCACCCCGTCCCGGCCCTGAAATGTTTATAATGCTATAACAAAGTCCCTTTTTGGGGACCCCCACCCGGATCTGCCCTGGGGGACTTGGGTGGGGTTAACTACTTTTTAGTTCCCAGGGTTACCCTGGTCAGCCCCACAGGGTGGGTTTTCCCTTCTATTCTGGGGCATGTGTTTCTGTCTACCCTTGCTCCATTCACCTGTATTTTTCTTTTTTAAACTCTCCCTACTGTAGCTCTTGATGTTGGATGTGTATTGCTAAATGGTCTTAGGTTTATTTAGCGTATTAGACCGGCTGGCAACATATATTCAATATTATGTTTAGTTATTTTTTCACAAGGAGTGCAGGCACGTCCCGAGAAAGTCTTGTTGCTGTCGGGATGTTAAGCAATGACCATCCAACCAACCCTTTTTGGAGTTTGGAACCGACCCACCCTGAAATAAGATCAGAAGTGAAATTATCATGCTGCCGAACAACACAGTAATAAACATTTATTTCATTTCAGGTCAATGCTGCTGTTGACGTCTTATTGTGGAGTCTCGCCCAGAGGGCATACTTGCAAACAAGCACAGAAGTATGACGCTTCCACCAAGAAGAGGCTAGCCAGGTCATGTTTGCTCAAAAGGAGAAGGCCACAGCTGAAAGCAGGCAGTGCCAGTTCCAGTGGCTCAACTGAAGTGAGAGAAGGTGACACTTATTCTCCTGGACTCAAGGTACATCATACTAGTAGATTTGTGACTAGAATCAGGTTGAGAACAAAACACAACTGTGGTGTGAAAAAACACATCATCCTAAAATGCTTTCTTTCATTTTGATGATGGTGTGAATACTACGACTAGTACCAGCATTCTCTACAACAGCAAATGCTAAAATCACTTACTGTCAACAAGTGGCGCCTATTGCATTTGATTTGGAAACTGGAGACTTGGGCAAGTCTGCAAATACTGTTGTTTTCTTTAGTGCACACAGAAGGACTAGAAAACACTGAATACTACCCTTTTTGGCCAGTGTGTGCTAAACAGCAATATGTTAATGTGTTGTGTCCTGTTTAAAACATTTTCTGCAAGTTACACTTTGATGCTGATTCTAGAAATGGTCATTTTATGCTCAATGGCGTCTCATTTTTGGCTCACGTGTGATGGGCCATCCATCGTTTGTCATCCGTGGTAAACTTTAATGTTGGCATTTTCTCGGAGACTATTCAAGACTCAGACTTGAAACTTGGCACAAGGGTACTTTGTGGTAAAATCTTTCTAAACATACCAATTTCTGTGATCTCTCAAGGTCAGGGTCACAGGGGGATCCAGGAAGGGGTCCCAAATGGCTGTATTTTGACACAAATTGTTTCTCCTCAAATATTACTTTCAACTTCAAACCCAGATGTGGTACGGAGATGCCAGATGGTAAGAGCTTTCTATGCGTACAAATTTACTGGTCCTCTCACAAAGGTCAAGGGTCATGGGGAGTCCAGAAAGGGGTAAAATAAAACATGGGTTATAGGCTAGACCTGATGCATCCTTTTCAAGGATCTAGATGATCGTCTTGTTCTATACCTGCGTATTTTTCTGTGGGCTGGCGATTGGGTGCCTGATAGGAGGGGGCAGGGGATCTAACTGTCTGTCCAGTACTGAGTAATTCTCCTTGGTATGTGTACAATTCTACCAGCGCTAGCCTCACCTATCTGGTTTGTGAGTATTCTATATATAACTCGAGGCAAAACTTGTATCGTTACATTGTTATGTATTGTCTTGTGCATCTACTGTGGGAAATCAGGATATTTACCCGACCACATTTAGTAGTGCACCTTCTTGTTTGTGTATGTGTGTTTCTCCTGCCTACTTCCTAAGTTCCAGAGAAAGACATGGGTTATAGGCTAGACCTGATGCATCCTTTAATTTCAGGGATGTAGATGATTGTCTTCTATAACTGCGTATTTTTCTGTGGGCTGGCGATTGGGTGCCTGATAGGGGGCAGGGGATCTAACTGTTTGCAGCGCTTAGTAATTCTCCTTGGTATGTGTACAATTCAACCAGCGCTAGCCTCACCTATCTGGTTTGTGGGTAAAAAAAATAGCCATATTTTGACAAGAAATGTATTTTCTCAAGTATTATTTAAACTTCAAATCCAAACTTGGTATGGAGATACCACATGATACGGCCTTAAGGCTTTCTATGCATACTAATTTGGATGATCCTTCGGAAAGCTCAAGGGTCATAGAAGGTTGGCAAGAGTGTGAATAAGATGGGATGAAACCATAACCCACAAAGTCCCTTTTATATGAGAGCTGTCCTCGCTGTCAATGGTCTCTACTCTACCTTTTGTCTTTGACCTAATTCTGATGTTGAATTATCTCCTATTGAAAAAGTCTCACAGATCTGCCAATGCGTCAGTGAGTTTTATAAGGGGCGCATGACATACGCGTCATTGATTTGTCAAACATCATTTGTCATGACGTAAGTTTTAGTTTTTAAGTAATTTTTTATTTTACATGATATGAGTTTTACTTTCGCTTCATAATCTTGAGAAAATGGTGACAAAACTAGAACTTCACGGTACAATTTCATTCTTGCTATAATTTGTGTGAAAGCAGGTTGACTTTACCTAGCTACATGATATACTAAGTACACGGGTCACCTGCACGCTCTTCTGAAAGCGCGTCGACGTGTGTGTACGTGTTATAGTCTAGCAGATTACGCAATTTCTGCAGAGGTAAGTAGTTTGTCTAAAGAGTAACAATGGTTTGCAGGTATGAAACGAAAGTACTAATGCCATATAGTTTATGCATAACAACAATATTTGTCCTTAGACATTTTTGAAGAAGTGTTTTTCGAGCGCTGTTTGTTCGCTGAGGGGGAACCAGTCTGCGTATGCGGCCCGGATATGATGCAAGACATTTTTTGTGCATATCATTTAAAAATTCAACCATACAATTACAAGTTTATTCCAATGATCAAATTAAAATCATCAGCAAATAAACATATATACATTACTTACTTACTTACGCCTGTCATCCCTCCCCGGGTATAGGCCGTCGACGAGAGACCTCCAGCGACTCCTGTCCTGTGCTTCTCCTTCAGTTTTACTCCAGGTGGTTCCCAGTCTCTTGATATCTGCTTGGAGGTCTCGACAGAAAACCCCTGGTCCTCCTATTAAGGGGGTTGGGCGTGGGGGTAGCCGCTTCCCAACCCTGCAAATAAGGAAATAGCTACAAAAATGCCGACGAAAAGACAAACAGCAAAACATATATACATTAGTACATATTTACCATAAAATAATTTAAAAGGTAATATTTTTAATGTCGTAAGCATGCACGCGCCGCTAGTTTCAAAATGGCGGTCAGCGAGATGCCTTCGAACGAAGTCAATCAGACGCGCACGATTGATGCAGGTTTACTTTGCCCTTGAAATGAGACATATATTATTTTGGGTTTGAACTTTGAAGCACGTCTTATCAACGTCATATTTTTCCTGGTCTTGAAAGCAGCCTTTCACATACAGTCTTTTGTAGGAGGAAAGTATATTGAAAGTAGACTTCTTTCGTACATGTTTTGCATTGTGTCTGCCGACCACCTTCAACATTCAGAAGACTTTTTGTCCAGATACAACATGCATGTTGTTCGTCTGTTTTCCAGCCTACCGGATCCTAAGTGTATACCTGCTCTTTTTGATTAGTGGAGATGGGATTTTTTTTTAACTGGTCAAGCATGGTCTTATCCATATGGACTTATAGGCACACGCTAAGCAGACTGAAATCCTTCTTCGAACCATTTAATCTAAATCACTATGTTCAGCTGAACACCTAAATGTTGGAATTTTTGTTTTTGAAACTCATTCAACCAATCCACACTCAAAGACTCACAAGAACTCTTATGATCAAGCTTTATCAGGACTGCATGGGACACAATACTGATATGGCCCTCTCCATTATATTAAATGTTTTATTTATTTATTTATGTTATTTGTTTAATATTTGTTACTGATTATTTATTTATTCACTTACATACTTATTTATTAAGTATTATTTAATTATGGACGGAAGAAATTCCTTGATGCACACAATCACTAGTGGTATGGAGGTGGCCACCAAGGAGAGGAAAGGAAGAAATTTGTCAATACGCATACATCTGTGCATGTTCATAATCTATCCTCTCCTTAGCATGCAAATTCATATGTCCCAGGTATCTTTGATTTATTTTTATTTATTTATTTATTTATTATTATTATTTATTTATTTACATTTATTTTTTTTCTTTGTTTGTGATGTAGGTTTGTACATACACATCAGTATACAATATCAGAACATTCATGTACACATATATGGTAAAAGATGCCATACCACCCGCCCCCAACTCCACCCCACATACACAAACAAAACCGCAGAACACTCACCAAAAGACACGCACATCTGTGCATGTTCATAATATATCCATTACTTAGCATTCATATGTCCCAGGTATCTTTGACTTATTTATTATTATTTATTTATTTTTGTTCGTTTGTAGAGTAGGTTTTGTACATACACATCAGCGTACAACATGAGAATAATTATACACATATATGGTAATAGGTACCATACCACCCGCTTCCAACCCCACCCCGCATACACAAAACCGCAGAATACCCACCTAAAGACATGCACATCTGTGCATGCTCATAATCTACCCCCCCCCCCTCACCCGGGTCTGCCCTGGGGGACTTGGGTGGGGTTAACTACTTTTTAGTTCCGAGGGTCACACTGGTCAGCCCCACAGGGTGGGTTTTCCACTCTATTCTGGGGCATGTGTTTCTGTCTACCCTTGGTCCATTCACCTGTATTTTCCTTTTTTAAATTCTCCCTACTTTCTCCCCTGCCTGTAGCTCTTGATATTGGATGTGTGTTGCTATATGGTCTTAGGTTTATTTAGCGTATTAGACCGGCTGGTGACATACATTCAATATTTTGTTCAGTTTTTTTTTTCACAAGCAGGGCAGGCACGTCATGAGAAAGTCTTGTTGCTTTCGTGAACTTAAGCAACGTACAATCAACAATCAATTTTTTTTATTTAGTTATTTTTCTTTGTTTGTAATGTAGGTTTTGTACATACACATCAGCATACAACAACACCTGGCGTCGAGACCTCCAAACAGACATCAAGAGACTGGAACCACCTGGAGTAAAATCGAAGGAGAAGCACAGGACAGGAGTCGCTGGAGGTCTCTCGTCGATGGCCTATACCCTATGAGGGGTGACAGGCGTAAGTAAAGTAAGTATCAGCATACAACATGAGAGCATAAACATGCATGTTAATAGGTGTCATACCGCCCACTCTCAGCCCCACCCACATAAACATAAAACCACATGACATCCACCACAAGACATGCATAAATGTGTACTGATGGGCATTAGTGGACTGTAAAACCTATATAGAAACTTGAGGTAAAGAAAGTGGATTGGATTGACTGCCTGTATTTTATCTGCCCACCTACAAATCTCATTTACACAGTTAATCCACACTGCACACGCAGCCATCAGTTCTGTGGGTCTCATGCACACAGGCACCAAACCTTAGGGATGAGGCCACACCTGATAACAATAACACAACTTATTTGTATATGCAACCATTAGTTCTGTAAAATTAAATAGCACCTTGGTAAGCAGCACCAGTGGCCAAATGCGCACAGACATCACGGATGATGCCACCACTGATCACTTCAAACAACGGGCTACCCAATACACAATGACCAGTGATACCGTGAACTAGCCTGCACATGCAGCCATCAGCTCTGTAAATAGTACCGGTGGCTACATGCACAGGGGCACCAAACTTAAAGATGAGGCCACAACTGATATCTCAAACAAAACGCTATACCTACACACATATCAATGATACAGTCAACCTCCGTGTGTGTTAGGCTGGACAGGCTTAAAGTCTGGGATTGTAAATCTTCAAGCGAAATGACAACGCCAGTACGAAAATAAGAAAACAGCAGCAAGTACATGTTTGTTTCCTCAAAAACATTACCGATGACATTACTGATAGGAAACGTACACTTAGCCTACCCAATTTCAGACAAAATTCCGTTGTGTACCTAAACGACAAGGGAGGCGACCCAAGGGAGCCGTAACCCGGTAACCTGAGTAGCCTCCCGTCCCTCCCTATCCAGTCACGTGCCCAGTGGTGTCACGCCAGTCTGTTCACTTAGCTTACCGGGAAGGGTTGTGAGATCTGTTTACTGCCCGTTTCGGCTGTGTACGGTGTAACCGATCGCACCTTGGCTTGGACTTGGATTGTACCTGCTTTGGATTACCTTCGTTCTTTGGAAAGACTTACGTGCCTGCCTTGGATTACCTTCGTTCTTGGGAAGACTTACGTGTGTGCGCTGGTGCTTCCCTTGGATTATCATGGTGCTTCTTTTGGATTTTGTGCTACCTCTGTTGGCTGGGAGGGAGGGAGAGAGAGAGGGGCTGCTGTCGCGTGCTCCGCTGCGCACGGTTGGTCACTTTGGCCTTCGTCACAGGTTCCTCGCCGGCCTCCACGCCATGGCAAGGTAAGGCCTCAGTTGTTGCCCTCGACTGGCGCTCGGTGCGCTGGGTGGCGGCACTGGCCGTGGAATTGCTACTGATATGGAGTTCGCCTTCATTCGCGCGTGCACTTGTTGTTGCATGGCCTCGGGGACCCATGTTCGCTCGCCTTTCATCTTACCTATGTGTTGCAGTTACCAGGTGCAAACCTGCACGCGCTGTGGGGACTTTCAATGGCCGAGCGACACGCATGCGGTATGCCTCCCCTGTTTCGGCTGTCTCCAGTCACACCTGCGACGCCTGCGCCTCCTGGGTGGAGGAACAATAGTCTCAGCTATGGGGGTTCTATCGACGCGAACATCCTACGCCGGCCCGAGACCTACCACCCGCTACCGCACCCCGTGCGGTCACCGCAGAGGGGACGAGGTGCACCCGCTCTGAAGTTGCGGGACTTACTACCTGGGCCCCGACGCGTGCATCAGCTCCCAGGACACTGGCCGATTTGTGCTCCCGCTACTCCGAGACTGGCCCACAGCGAGTTTGCTCGGCCCGAGTTCTCTCGGCCTCAGACGCGGCTACTAGATCTCGGCGTGACAAACACGCGGAAGCGACTGCTGCCCATAAGCCTGGCCTAGAGCGAGCTTGCTTGCCCCGCCACTCGGCCCAAGTTCTCTCAGGCTCAGACGCGGCTACTGGATCTCGGCCCTCCTACCTTTCGGAACCAGGCCAGCACCGAGAGTGTTCATCCCGTTCCAGGGTCAGTGACAAGGTCCCCCACCGCTCCCCCGAGCCTGACCCATTGCGAGCTTGCTTGCCCCGCCTTCCAGCCCGAGCTCTCTCGGGCTCAGATGCGGCTACTATCTCTGTCTATCTATATCCCGTAGTCTTGCCGACCGTTGGGGCACCACTGATGACTTAACAACCAGCTCCCTCCATTCCTCTCTGTTTTCTGCCATTCTCAGCGTATCGCCCAGCTTCAGTCCTGTCCACTCTGGGATATTGTCCTCCCATCTTTGCGGCTACTAGGAGGGATGATGATAGGGGTTCCGGACTAGATCCCGTTACGAGACCACGCACGCACCCACGGGGCCGGCCTCTCCGCCCGCAGACAGCTTCTCGGGATCTGAATGGCCACCGACACGTTTCCCGCCCGGATACTACCCCTGTCACTCGGCCGACCATTGCGCCCTCGAAGCCGGGACCGGCTCCTCGCTCGCCCCGGCGTGTCTCCCGTCCCAGACGTTCGCCCCCTCCGACGCTGCACCACCCCCGACGCCCCTCCCCTCATCGGCGCTCGCCCTCCCGCACCCGCCGACCTCGTTCCCGCCGATGCAGTCGCTCCCCTTGTGACCGCCGGTCTTCGCGTCAGAGCACGGCCTCTTCACATACGACTTCACGGGACTCCTCGTGGGCTGTCTCGGTTCCTCCCGCGCAGCGCGCCCCAACCCCTCGCTTGACTTCCGGACGGCGTGGTGACGCTAGCGAGGCCTACGCCCCCCACCCCCTCCCGGCCGGCCGTAAGGTCCCATCCCCTCATCCTGGCGCCTACCCTCGCTGGTCCCCGATCCCCCCCTGTCGCCCGCCAGGGCACCCCGACGACGACGACGCCCTCAGCCTGTTACCTGAGGACTCGGTCTTGGCTCTCTTCGGGAATGACAGTCCCCCTGCCTCTCCACGCTCGCGCTCTCCGGACGGCCCTTCCTCGCCAGCTGCCTCCCCCCCCCCCCCCCCGGGCCCTAGGATGGAGACTCTACGGTCCCTGGACGAGGCTGCTCACCTGATCGCTGCCTGTCTTTCCCCAGAGGACTGCCCGCCGTCCCCCCGGCCAAGAGGAAGGCTTCGGCTTTTGTGAATGCCAACTGACGAACCAAGTGCTTCAAGTCTCTCCCCCAGCCCCCTGGTTTCCAGGACCTTGGCGAGACATTTTCCTCGCACCTGCGACGCTCCTTGGGCGACACAGGCTTTTTCTCCGACTCCAGATGACCCGCGGATTTGGACATCGCCAACATCAACTGGTTAGAGCTGGAAGCAGTTTGGCGAGCCCTCATCGTGTGGGAGCCACGCCTCCGAAACCAAGAGCTCCTCGTCCTCTCCGACAACTCCACTGTGGTCTCCTACATCCAGAAGCAGGGCGGGACGCGCTACCTCTCCCTCCTCCTGTACCAGGTCCTCTGGTGGTGCAAAGATCACGGCATCTCTCTCCGAGCGAGACACATCCCGGGCCACCTGAATGTCCTAGCCGACTCCCTCTCGCGGCGTGGCCAGCTTCTCCACACTGAGTGGGCGCTCCGCCCAGACATCTTTCGGATGATCTGCGCAAAATGGGAGACTCCCATGATTGACCTCTTCGCGATGAGGTGGAATCGCCAGCTGCCCCTCTTTGTCTCCCCCATTCCGGACCCCCTCGCCTGGGCAGTCGACGCGCTCTCCATCTCTTGGGAAAACCTCATCACTTATGCTTATCCACCATGGTGCTCGTCCCCAAGGTCATGCTCAAGCTCAAGGGTTGCAACGCGATCCTGTTATTGGTGGCGTTCTGCTGGACCAAGTCTTGGACCACCGACCTCCTGAACCTCGCCACGCACCCCCTCCACGCCTGGAGATTGTGCGGCGTGCCCTTGCCGCTAGAGGCTTCTCAAGTGCAGCGGTGCAAGCTATCGCTGCAGCCCGCATACCTTCGACCCGACGAGTCTATGAGGGAAAGTGGCGAGTCCTGTGGTCCTGGTGCGATGACCAGCGCCTCTCCCCCACGGATCTGACTGTCCCACAGCTGGCTGAGTTCTTTCTCTGACTCTTTGCTGAGCAGCACTTGGCGCCGATCACCATCAGGGGCTACCTCACCATGATCGCTGACACGTACCGCCACTTGGGCCGCCCGGACCCCAGCGCTTGCAAAGACCTCGCCGACCTTATGGCCAACTTCGGTCTCCAGCGGCCTGCCCCCCGCTCGCTGATTCCGCGATGGGACCTACCAGTGTGGTGACGTGGCTCAACTCGGACCGCTTCGAACCGCTCCCCTTGGCGCGGTTGGCCGACGTGACCTGGAAGACCTGCTTCCTCCTAGCCCTCGCCAACATGTTCCATCTCACATGTTGACGACACCAGGCAACCTGGGCTCTGCGATGAGCTGGAGTGAGGGGTATTCTCACTGCTCCTCTGCATGAAGCCAGGTCAATTTCGCACAGACGTCGGCAGACTGTGTTTCTGCTGACGTTAACGTTTGCAGCTTACATCGGTTGATGTCGCAGAGTGGTTGACGTGACAGTTCGGTCGCGCAGAGCCTCCCTTCTGCTGGTGCAGCGCGGGCGTCCTGAGTAGGGTCGTCGTTCTGCCCTTCCAGTTTCTTGGAATCGTGCCAGCAGCCTCTGGATCACTGAATGGGACACCCCAAGACGTCTCCCAACTTCTCGTCCGGAAATTCCTTCCTGCAGCCATGCTAGCGCCTGGCCTTGATCTGCTGGCGGTAGGCTTCGTCATGGTGGCATGGTTAGGAAAGTGACAATTATGCCCCTACTGTACCGATATTTGTAGCGAAACAGAAGTGCTCAGCGTTCATGTGCATCACGACTTTACCGAGTTTTTCCACCTGCCTGCCTTTGGTACGCTTGCCAATATCGCACAGCTTTTCACAAAAAACTGACGATGTTTCACGTGCATTTGACACGTTCATGGAAATTGGTGAATTGTTGTCTATTGTTCCCTGTACAGTGGGCTGTCTAAGGTCAACTTTTAACCCATTTGCATCAAAAGAACATTGTATTTTATTGGCGTACTTGCGACGATAAATAATGACACAAAAAAGTGGGGTGCCCCTTAAGTTTTGACCATTAGTATAGCTGTTCATCATAAAACATATCTCATTGATTGATCACTAGATTGACTGATTTATTAAATCATCTCGGTGTAATTCTTCCCCGTTTTCTTTCTTGTTTTAATCCTGCTTGCAGCGAACTTCAAATGTCAATATGCAGACAAACTGCAAATTACGCAGCAGCAAAATACAGTTCCTCTTTTGTGCAGCTAGGCTACTGCTAGTGAGATAGGGTTTAATTTTAAACAAAACATTGTATTATCATTCAAGCATGTTCACATTGTGCTCTATATTCTTTCAGTGCATAGTGTACTGTACCATGAGACTTTACCATCAGTGATCACTGAGACTGCATGGCATTGACCACATCACAACATAGCTTACCAGTGCAACTCACTGGATTAAATGTTACAGTATTATATAATTAATCAAGTTCCAAAACATTGTTCAGCCATGACAGTTAAAACCAAGTGGTGCGGTACTCTTCTCTTTTATAGCATGCAACATGTTGCACTTTGGACATCTGCACGAGTCCTTTACAATCACAAACACTTTGGATCAGTAGGCAGTTTATTGAGTGTTTGGTGCATTGGCTGATGTAAATGTGGGTCTGTGCCACAAGGGAGGAGGAGGCCCAATGAAATTAAAGGGGGTGCCCCTGCAGACTCTGTGTGTGCGTGCGTGCGTGTGTGTGTGTGTGGTTTTCGCCTGCGCATTGAGTTATATTATAAATATGAGGAATGCGCTATATAAATACCATGTATTATTATTATTATTATTGAGGACTCTCGCAGAGCTAACCTTAAAGACAAGCGGCTCAGAAGAAAAAAACAGAGCTGTGGTAACTCAGAACCCTGACCAGACCTTCCCCTGCAGCCACTGCGGTCGAACCTGCCAGTCCCGGATTGGCCTCCGCAGCCACAAAAATGCCTGCAGACGACGTGGGCAAGCCCTATAGAATCTTCGTTCGCGAAGTCAAGCCAAGCCTATTATTATTATTATTAATATCTCTTAATCCCAATATCTTTGGAAAACAAATGCGGAAATATGTGTTTACAAACACACAAAAGAAATTAATTTTATTTTTATTTGGTGATCAAAATATTCTTGGAGAACAAATCTGAAGATTTTGATTCCTATGATTGATTTTTGTGAGGCTGGACTGTCACTTGCCTTCCCTGTAACTCATTCAAATAAAACATAAGAACTCATTGAGCCCAATGGTGATATGAGCGGCTGATGGAAACAGTGAAAGAAATAGTATGTGTACATTATGCAGTACGTAAACCCTTTGCCATGAATTTAATAATTATGTGCATGGGGTGTACTTCTCTCCGTTTTGAAAAAAAAAAGTCAGCTTGTTATGTAAACACATTTGACAATGAAAGAAAAACAGAAGATAGTGGTGGAAAACCCTTTAAAATAGAAACAAGGAACGACGTTTCGGATCAAAGATCCTTCTTCAGGTGACATGGAAACAAACGTTGAACAGAAAAGAACACAAGAGAAAGAAAAGACATCATCCTGTAAAGTGAGAATTTAGAATGACGTAAAAAAAAAAAAAAAAAAAAAAAAATAAAAAAAAAGAATGACGCAAATACACGAGCACAAAACACGTAGCACAAAACTTACGTCGACATACATACACGTCACTGCATACATTCGCATTCACTCGTGCCTGCTGCCGCTCACGTACATGCACGCACGCACGCACGCACGCGCGCGCGCGCGCGCGCGCGCACACACACACACACACACACACACACACACTCACTCAACGGTAGCATCCAGTATCAACAGTGAGGTCAAGTCTGCCCCAACTACCCACCAGGACCTTTCAACGGACATGCTATTGAACAAATCCGTTTTTTCAGCTACCGGGGCCGGGACGGGATTCAAACCCACGACCCGGCGATTCCCTTCGCTCTCCTGCTCCGACGTTTAACCTCCTGAGCTATTTCGGACTCCCCCACCGAACTAACGAACTCATCTAATGTCTTTCTCCGAACTAGCTATATGCAAAAGTTCAAGTAAATATGGCAAAAATTACGGACTCTAATCTGGGTCAACCGACTTGCTATAAACGGTTGTTTATGTCTTCAGTGAGACGTTCAATTACAATGTGCTCGGAGGCTGTCTTAGCCACCCACTTAAGAAAGTATTTCGCCAAGTTTCAAGCTTGTGAGCTTGTGTGTGCAGAAATATCGGAGATTCTCTTCTTTACATACATACATACACACACACATACATACAAACATACATACGCACATACATACATACATACGGACAAATGTACGTTCAGCAGCGAGGTTAGTGTAACTAGACATGACATAATTTTTATCTTGTTACTTCAATTGTTAGGGGTTTAGGATGGCCGCCTTTGACATCATGGACGTACATGCTATTAAATTCGCCCCACCACGACCTGTCCTAAATTCGCCCCACCACGACCTGTCCTAAAAAGTTCCTGCTATAAATAGAAGAGACTTTAAAATGTCATTGTTTGATAGAATTGTAGTTTTTAACAAAGTTTTTACAAACTTTTCAATAAAATTTGGCCAAAGGCAGCTGATGATAACACCTTTCTGTGCATACTAATTTAATCGGCCCCTCACAAAGGTCAAGGGTCGCAGAGGGTTGACAAATTTGTGAATAATGTAGGCATTTTGAGAAAACTCAGGTTTCGCTGGTACAAAAACCAACCCTATACTTATGTTTAGACACTTTCAGAGACCTGTTGGAAAAGTCAAGGTCACAAAGGGCAGACGTATTATGTGGATTGGTCATACACGTGAACCATAAGGACTTTGCCTTTTTTGTTCTTGCTATGACTACTGTCATATTATGCATGTGTGTACTTTTAAAAAATACTTGCAAACACATATATGCGTGCATGATGTGCATTTCAAAACATTTTTTGATTCAAAATTATCTTCTGCAGGTTGCAATAGTCACATTGTTGAAAGTGCTGTGAAAGATGAGGAAAGAGTTCAGCATGTACGTCTCTCCAGGATGGCCAACCGACAAGAAGGCGAAGGAAGTGAACTGATTGTCCTGTGTAGAAGGGCAGACGTCCTGTTATTTTGATGTCCATCCACCAGGCTTGTGCTGGGCCCATCATTTTACTTACTTACTTACGCCTGTCACCCCTACCCGGGTATAGGCCGTCGACGAGAGACCTCCAGCAACTCCTGTCCTGTGCTTCTCCTTCGATTCTACTCCAGGTGGTTCCCAGTCTCTTGATGTCTGCTTGGAGGTCTCGACGCCAGGTGTTTCTGTTCTGTTCTCTCCCAGAGTCTGATGTTACTGATCTTTTCTGGCCAGTGGATTTTCAAAATTCTTCTAAGGCAACAGTTTATGAAGATCTGTACTCTGTTGACTGTGGTTTTTGTCAATCCCCAAGTCTTTGCTCCATATAGGAGAACTGCTTTTACGTTGGAGTTGAAAATCCGGACTTTGGTGTGTTGTGACATCTCTCTGGAACTCCACACTTTTTTTTTGACTGGAGAAAGGCTGCTCTGGCTTTACCGATTCGTGCTCTGACATTTGCATCAGTGCCACCATTTTTGTCTATGATGCTCCCGAGATAGGTGAAGGACTCCACCTCCTCCAACGGGGTGCCAGCAAGCAAGACTGGTTCTTCCCTGGTTGCGTTCAGCCTCATTGTCTTTGTTTTCTGTTTGTGAATGGTGAGGCCCACTTGGGACGAGATGTCAGCAAGCCTCGTGGTCTTGTCCTGCATTTGTTGATGAGTGTGGGACAGTAATGCCAAGTCGTCTGCAAAATCGAGGTCGTCAAGCTGTGTCCACAGTGTCCACTGTATTCCACTTCGTCTGTGCTCTGTGGTCATCTTCATGACCCAGTCTATGGCCAGTAGGAAGAGGAATGGAGACAGCAGACACCAGTTCTGACCTGGAGCTCCCTGGTGAACTGCCCTTCGTGGATCACGCGACATGTCATGCCATCGTAGCTGCTCTTGATCAGGCGGACGAGCTTTGTGGGTACACCGTAGTGTCGTAGGAGTTTCCACAGAGTCTCTCGGTCCACACTGTCAAATGCTATCTCGTAATCCACAAAGTTGACGTACAGCGGGGAGCTCCACTCCAGAGACTGTTCCACGATGATGCGGAGAGTGGCGATCTGGTCTGTACATGATCGGTTCTTCCTGAATCCTGCTTGCTGGTCTCTCAGCTGGGGGTCAACGGAGCTCTTCATTCTCTCCAGGATGATCCTGTTGAAGACCTTTCCTGGTACTGACAGCAAGGTGATTCCTCTGTAGTTGGAACACTTGCTGAGGTCGCCTTTCTTGGGAAGCTTGATTAGATACCCCTCCTTCCAGTCAGCCGGCATCACCTCCTCTTCCCAGATCTTTCCAAACAGTGGGTACAGCATCTCCACTGTTGTCTCTAGGTCTGCTTTCAGAGACTCCGCTGGGATGCCATCTGGGCCTGCTGCTTTGCCGTTCTTCAAAAATGCCACTGCTCTTCTGATCTCTTCCCGGCTGGGTCTGTCACAGCTGATGGGTAGGTCGGTCTCTGCCGGCTGGATGTCTGGGAGGTCGGGTGGGCTAGGTCTGTTCAGTAACTCTTCAAAATACTCGGCCCATCTGTCGAGTTGGTCTGCTCTGTCTGCAATAGGCTTGCCTTCTTTGTCTTTTACTGGTCTTTCTGTATGGCCATACTTGCCTGACAATCTTCTGGTAATGTAGAGCTGTTTCATGTTGCCGCTGCCTGCTGCCTTTTCTGCCTCTGCTGCCAGGCTGTCTGTGTAGGCCCTCTTGTCTGCCCTGATACTCCTCTTCACCTCGCGGTTGGCTTCTGAGTATTCCCCCTGTGCCCTTACTTTGGCTGCTCTCGTGCGACTGTTGTTGACAACTGCTTTCTTCTGCTTCCTCACTTCTATCTTCTTCAAGGTCTGTGCCGACAGCCAGTCCTTGTGATTGTGTTTCCTGAACCCTACAGTGTCTTTGCAGGTTGAGTTCAGCGCCTCTCTAATTGCCTTCCACTGCTGCTCTGTTGTGACCGCCTCCTCTTCATTTACTAGCTCCTGTAGCTCTTGAAACCGGTTGGACAGCACCAGTTTGAACTCTTCTTTAACTCCAGTTTCTCTCAGGAGGCCTACATTATAGCGCTGTCTTCTTGTTGTCTCTGTGCGGCTTTTCTTTAGCTTGAGCTTCATTCTTAAGCTAAGCAGATGGTGGTCGGAGGCGACATCTGCTCCCCTCCTCACTCGAACATCTTGAAGGGATCTTCTAAATTTCTTGCTAATGCAGATATGGTCTATTTGGTTCTCTGTTGTATGGTCAGGTGACATCCAAGTTGCTTTGTGTATCCTTCTGTGTGGGAAGATGCTGCCTCCAATGACAAGTCGGTTTAGAGCACAAAAGTCTACAAACCTCTCCCCGTTCTCACTCATCTCCGAGCCTAGTACCTGTCTCCCCATCACCTCTTCGTATCCGGTGTTGTCCTCCCCTATTTTGGCATTAAAATCGCCCATGACGATGGTGATGTCTCGCTCCGCACATTTGTCCAAGGCACTCTGGAGTCGGTCGTAGAACTCTTGTTTCTCTTCCTCGTCACTGTCATTGGTGGGCGCATAACACTGGATGACGTTCAGCTTGAGCTTTTTCTTGGTTCTAAAGGCTGCTGTGATTATTCTTGGCCCAAGAGGTTCCCAGCCCATCAGCGCTCTTTGTGCCACTGGTGATAGCATGAATGCTACACCTTCTGTATGGGGGGCATTCTCCTCTTCATGACCTGAATACAGAATCATCTCCCCACTTAACAGCCTTTTCTGGCCAGACTGCGTCCATCTGGCTTCACTGATACCTAGCAGGGAAAGGTTGTACTTTTGCATTTCCGCTGCTATCTGGGCGGCCTTGTCGCTCTGGTACATGGTCTTGACGTTCCATGTGCCCATGGTTGTATCCCTGGATAGAGAGAGGCGGCTCGGTCCTGTGGCTTCCGAAGACTTCCGGCTTTCACCACAGGACGTCATAAGTCTTCTGGTAGAAGAACCTTCCTCCTCCAGGAAAGGAATTACTGTTAGTCTTTTCGTCGGCGTTTTTGTAGCTATTTCCTTTTTTGAAGGGTGGGGAAGCTACCCCCACGCCCAACCCCCTTACTAGGAGGACCAGGGGTTTTCTGTCAGGGTCACCTTCCCTTAGACCATGTTGGTTCACGGCACCTTAATCATTCGGTGCACCCCTCTCACGAGGGACCCCCTATCCACCACCCAGGGGACGCGCCTCAACGCCATATGGTCCCAGCGCGAGGGCCCATCATTTTAGGCAGGCCACAATGTCAAGGTTTTTGACAGTCACATCCTTCGCAATGCAGCAAAAGCCTGTGCCTTACTGCCTGAGCTGATGCATAGCCATATATTAGGAGAAGGGCAAGCAGGCTTTAGGCCTGGCTATTCAACTGCAGACTTAAGCTGTGTCTCCATATTGCGACACAACAGCAGTGGGGCATTGACAAGAAAGTGGCAGCGACAGCGACAAAATTTGAGAACATAGAAATAAAGAGGGAGTGCTTCCCTAGGTCAGACATGGAAGCAGCGGAGCGACAAAATTGTAATGTGCAGTCGAGCGGTTCAGGGGCTATTGCATAGTGATGGGGGCGTGCTTTGTGTGCTTTCATATATAGCAACATAACAAAGAGATATGACACCCTTGTTTTGATTTGTAATGCAGTAAAAATCACACTTCTGTCACTGTAGTAAAAACCACACCCCATCACCAAAATCGCCTCTGAATCACTCGACTGAGCAATACATTTTTGGCATGCTGCTGTTGCTTTTAGCCCGCTGTCGCTTAGCTTCCATGTCGCGCTTACGTGTGAAGCAAAAGTGTGTGTCTGTTTTGGGCCAGTGGTCATCTGTCCACTGTCATCCATGGTAAACTTTAACATTGGCATTTTCTCAGAGACTGTGCAAAGGCCAAGGTCACAAGGGATCAGGAAATATGTGAAAAATAGCTGTATTTTGACCACAAAAGAAAGTTTTCTCAAATATTATTTACAACTTCAAACCCAGACTTGGTACAAAGATACCTGATGGTAAGACCTTTCTATGCATGCTAATTTGGACAACCCCTTGGAAAGGCCAGGGCTCCCGTTTTAGTGCGTCTGTGCGTCTCTGATGCACTAAAACTAAAAATGACTTACAGAAAATGTTACGAAGGGGTAGGCAGACGCACTATAAAGCTATACACAAGAAATCCGGAAATAGGTACAAAAATAGCCATATTTTGCTCAAAGATTTTTTTTCGCAAATATTATTCACAACTGTAACCCCAAACTTGGTACAAAGATACCTGATGCTAAGACCTTCCTATGCATATTAATTTGGATGATCCCTCAGCAAGGTCAAGGGTCACAGGAGATCAGGCAGTAGGTCACAAAGAGCCTCTTTTATGACAACAATTGTTTTTTTCTCAAATACCATTTACAACTGCCATCCCAAACCTGGTACAAAGATACCTGATGGTAAGACCTTCCCATGCATGCTAATTTGGACAACCCTTTGGAAAGGCCAGGGCTCCCGTTTTAGTGCGTCTGTGCGTCTCTGATGCACTAAAACTAAAAATGACTTACAGAAAATGTTACGAAGGGGTAGGCAGACGCACTATAAAGCAACGCATCTGCGTCTGAGACGCACTATGCTTGTGCCACCGTGTGTACCTTAAGTGTCATTTCTGTTTTTAATGATGAGTTGCACGAGTAACCACGGTTGCATTCAGATTTGACTGACACTGGGGTCTATGCGAGTATAACTGAGCGCGCAACCTGTTAGGTTACGAGTGGTGTCAGTTTATTATCAGAAGTGCAGATTGCATGTTGAATGTGTTGATATGCTGTGACATCAGCCATTCATACTATTATGGGATATGGCATCATTTTGCTTTGACTTTCGATTTTGGGCCGTGTCAAGTTATGGAAAATGGTGCTCAGCATCGCTCACCAAAAGACATGTTATTGTCAGTCTGATTTCGGAACGACCACATACACAAAGTTTCATGACACAGGTCTAGATGTGGTTTTCATCACTCATTTCTTTGTCTATTTCGAGCAAGTTTTTCACTTTGGTAAGCCGGCCATGCACTGCTCTCGTCAGTGGGCCAAACTTGACCACATGCCCTCACTTTGGTTGGGGGTTCTGTGGCTTTACTCTTTTGTTGGTATTTATTTTCGTTGATATTTATTGCATTTCTGGGTGTCATGTGTTGTATCCTTGTTTTCCAGTGTGTATGTTATTTCTGTTGTTCAGTTGTTAGATGTTAGACCGCTTAGTGTTGTACACTGGGTATTAGTTATTTAGGCACTGTTTTGCCGTTCATTGCTGTTTTTTTGGGCCGCTTCTTCATGGTAGACTATTCCGGTATTGTTTTGTCGTTCACTGTGGTTTTCTGATGAGTGGAGTAATGTAAGACTGGTCCCACCCAGGGGAGTAATGTAAGACTGGTCCCACCCAGGTATGCATCCTGTCACTCTGGTCCCTTGGAGTAGTGTAAGACTGGTCCCACCCAGGTATGCATCCTGTCACTCTGGTCCCTTGGAGTAGTGTAAGACTGGTCCCACCCAGGTATGTATCCTGTCACTCTGGTCCCTTGGAGTAATGTAAGACTGGTCCCACCCAGGTATGCATCCTGTCACTCTGGTCCCTTGGAGTAGTGTAAGACTGGTCCCACCCAGGTATGCATCCTGTCACTCTGGTCCCTTGGAGTAATGTAAGACTGGTCCCACCCAGGTATGCATCCTGTCACTCTGGTCCCTTGGAGTAGTGTAAGACTGGTCCCACCCAGGTATGCATCCTGTCACTCTGGTCCCTTGGAGTAATGTAAGACTGGTCCCACCCAGGTATGCATCCTGTCACTCTGGTCCCCTGTGGAGTAATGCAAGACTGGTCCCACCCAGGTATGCATCCTGTCACTCTGGTCCCTTGTGGAGTAATGTAAGACTGGTCCCACCCAAGTATGCATCCTGTCACTCTGGTCCCCTGTGGAGTAATGTAAGACTGGTCCCCCCCCCCCCCCCCCCCCAGGTATGCATCCTGTCACTCTGGTCCCGACGCCTCTAAATATCCGAGCAGAAGAATGTGAAGCACTCGGGGGCGTTTCGATCAGTATTCGTAGTTAGTAATTACAGGCTCCGATTTACTCATCAGGGAACCGGCCTACAATTCTCAGTCCATTCCTTGGTGTATTCCTCTGTCGCATTTTGTTCCTTATATTAGGGCATGGTAATTGTTGTCAGTGTAGTCCATGCATGTAAATGTAGTCCTGATGCGGCATTATTGATGTCAAGTATGAACGCTTTCAAATCCTTGCAGTATTCCTGATGCGACATTATTGATGTCAAGTATGATCACTTTCAAATCCTTGCAGTATTCCTGACGCGGCATTATTGATGTCAAGTATGATCAAGAAAAAACTACCAAGTGAGTACGAAAAAGCACTGTCAATGGAGAGAAGTGTGCATGATAGACCAATGATCATAGATCTACTTTGGTCCAAGCACACCAAAAAAAAAAAAAAAAAAAAAAAAAAAAAAAAAAAGATAGGAAAGAGGGGGCGCTAAGTAAGAGACTGAAAGCAATGCATATGGAAGCCCCCCCGAAGGGGGGCGTATCACATATCCACTGTTCCACCCCTAGGTGCATGGAAATTTAAATCTAGGTCCCCCAAGTGGGGGTCCAGATATTGAGCCTTGACAGTGCTTTTTCGTACTCACTTGGTAGTTTTTTCTAAATTACAAGCACTGGCAGTCAACCCTTTCGGTCTAGTTTTTTACTACAATTTCGACTGCAACCCCTTCCCCCTTTTTAGTAGGTTCTCTCTTAGGGTGCATGGAAATTTGGCTCTAGGTGGAGGCATGGAATGTATGCCCCTGCAGAAACCACAGTAAAATGTGGTCTTCTTTGCAGGTAAGCAGAAATTCCTTCTCTTCCTCCAGTATTGCCGATGGTGTGCTGAAGAGGTCGCCAAGACTGAAACAGCTGTCCACACCGGCTCAATATCTGGACCCCCACTTGGGGGACCTAGATTTAAATTTTCATGCACCTAGGGGCTGGAACAGTGGATGTGTGATACGCCCCCCTTCGGGGGAGGGGGGGGGCTTCCATATGCATTGCTTTCAGTCTCTTACTTAGCGCCCCCTCTTTCCTATCTTTTTTTTGTGTGCTTGGACCAAAGTAGATCTATGATCATTGGTCTATCATGCACACTTCTCTCCCTTGACAGTGCTTTTTCGTACTCACTTGGTATTTTTTTTTTCTAAATTACAAGCACTGGCAGTCAACCCTTTCGGTCTAGTTTTTTTTTTCAAGTATGATCACTTTCAAATCCTTGCAGGGTCCAGTTAGTGCACAATTATGCTCTATGTCGGGATACGATTGTATCGCCGCGTCTTCTGTTCCCTCGGCGCTTTTGCCTGTCAGGTCCAAGGTCATTTCCTGCTCAACGCGGCTTAGCCGCGATAAGACACCAGGTAGCGTTGGGAGTGTGGGTGTATGGACGTGGGAGTCATATTCTTTGTTTATTAATTCTTCCGTTTTGACGGATCAATCCCAGACTTAGCGTCGTCGTTGTTGTTTCTCAGTGTATTCGTGTTTGTAGACGATGCGGCTGTTTGTGTGGCTGTGTTGCCGCACATATGACAGACTGGTGTTTGTAGTATTGCCCTCTGTGTAGATGATATGCAGTGTTGCCGTGGTGCATATCTCACAGTTGATGCTTTAAAAGCTTAATGTTGTAGCTGCTGTCGCTGTTTTTGGTGTGGCTGTCGTTTCGTTGCTCGCTGTTGTTGCCGTTGGCTTTTTGGGCCGCCTGAATTGTATACCGTTTTAGTGGTAGGTGACGGATTTTGTCGGTGTAGAAGGGCCTTCATTTCTTCGAGTGCTTCACAGAATAGTTGGCCTTGCTTGTTGCGAGTGTTTCAGTCATCCTTTCACTTTTGCGCGATTTCAAACAAGTTCTTTGTGACCAGTGTTGCCTGGTGTTGTGGATTAAAGTTGGTGCCGAAGTAGGCAGTGTCTGTTTCCGACTGCTGTGCCTCTATTCTTAGTCTGTGTTGTACACACGGTGATTTGCCTTCCTCGTTGGCGGGAGGTAAGTCTTTTAGCAAACAGTATGATGTCATAGCGTGTAGTGATTCATGACAGATGTCACTTTGTTGAGAGTTTTGCCGTGGGGGGGGGGGGGGGGGGGGGGGGGGGGGCTGCTGGACTGATTGTTGGCCTCGGTTGAGTAGTTGGCTCACACGTGTCTTGTTATAACAGCAAAATATAGGATCACAGTGTATAGTTTGTCGCTTGTTCTTGCTTGTCGGTCATGTGGTGCTTTATTTTTCCGCCTGGTTTTCCAGCCTTTTTTCAGGCGTGGGGGACGAGTTCCATCCACCCTTTATCCAGTGTGGAGAATGAATTCCATCCACCCTTTATCAGGTGTGGGGAATGAGTTCCATCCACCCTGTTTCAGGTGTGGGGAATGAGTCTCAACCACCCTGTTTCAGGTGTGGGAAACAATCGATGACTTCCTTCTTACTTGTAGTTCTCCGTTGACAAATTAATAGTCTTGGGTCTTGGTTGATAGGTCGTTTCTGGTGGAGTTAGGGCTGGCAGCTGTTGTTTCCTTCGTCGTCTCGCTTCGTATGAGGCTTTGTCAGGTGTGAGGGAGCGGCTTGGTGCAGCGCGCGTGCCGATGCCGTATGGTCGAATCTCATTGGTCTTCTGTCGTTGGGCTGGTCGCCCGCGGTCCGTGTGAGATAGCGTCTTGTAACCTTGGTTGCAGGTGAAGTCTATCTTCTAGATCGGCCGGTCCATTCCTGTAGCATGCTATGTCTCTGTCAGGCGTATAGACGTGGGGATGAGAGGTAGTTGTCTGTTGATGGTGGTTCAGCTGCGTGTTTAGAGTAGACATCTCTCAGACACGTCCGTCTTCCGTGACTGTTTGCTAGAAAGTGAGTTGGCTGGTTTGCTCTTCTCCCGGCACTGATATGAGCTATCTCCTCTTCTTTAAGAGGCGCTCTCTGCTTCGTTAAATCAGTGTTCCAATCCCCTCAGGACGGCGAGACTGAGGTTGGGGGTTGTGTGCATTGAGGCGTGGCCACTCCTAACAGTGCGCGCGTGGGGCCATTAGCGGTGGCGTCATCTTGATTGCATCATCATTCTGACGTAGTGAAGATGAGCGATGTCAGACCGCTGTGATAAGCTTAGTCCCTTTGTGTGCTTGTCGATTCAATCTTGATGGTCCAGTAGAGCAATGAAAATGCGATTCTTTTCCTGTTCGCACAGTCGTGAAAGGAGAATAAACAGGCATACTATGCCAGGATTTGAAAGCGAGGCGTAGGTGTAATCAAAGCGACTGGTTTTGCACATTGCTGAGGATAGCAAACGACCCTAAAAAAGACGATTGGCTATTCACGGGTCCGTGTCCAGTTGGTACTACGCACCATCAGTTCAGTGGAGTAATGTAAAGACTGGTCCCACCCTGGTATGCATCCTGTCACTCTGGTCTGGTGGGTAGGTGTAACTGGATGACAGCCCTATATAAAAAAAAAAACCAAATAAAAAAAAATAAAATAAAAAAAAATAAAAAAAATACGGGGCGGTCCGTGGCGCAGTGGTTAAGGCGCCTGCCACCAATGCCAAGGGTGCGAGGTTCGATACCGGGTTCCGGCGTTGGACTTTTCTCCTCTGGTAAGTGTCACCGTTAATTCGGGCGGACCGTTGGGGGTTCTTTCTCCGGGTACTCCGGTTCTTCCACCCCCCCCCCCCACCCCCCCCCCCATCCCCCACGCTTTGGTACCGGTCTCAGGCCACTTTACAAATTTCAAATACAAGTGATCAAAAATCTCTGTAACTTCAGTAGCTGACTGGCCCTTCGTTTGTCTTGTACTGTGTTTGTACTGTGCTTGTCTTAAATGGCGTAAATCCGTGTCTGTTTCGTGAGTGTGTGTGTGTTGGGTTTCAGGCGCGGCGCTTTGAGTCGATTTCCCCAAAAATTGAGAAAAAGCGCCTATATAATAACGGTATTATTATTATTATTACTATGCTTATTGAAGTCATCTCGTCCAAGATGTAAAGTAAACTCGCCCATAGAATGCAACCAACTCGCCCAAACATTCCTAACTAGTTTCACCTTTGCGAGACCAGCAGGTTCTTCATCAAACAACTGACATTTCCACAGGTCCCACTTAAAAAAATTAGCTTACAACTTAGCAGATGGGTTGAGGACAAGTGTTTATGCATGATACTGACATTTATGAGTCCCTGCAGATGATTCAAGCTGCACATACTCAGAAAGCAAGGTGCTTTGATACTCCCAATGGCAACTTTGGAGAGTTTTCATACCCAATTTCAAAACTGTAAAGGGTTTCCATTCCCATAAGTCTATGACAGAGGGTATAGTCCGTTTGAGCAAAGAGTACGTCATTTTGTTTCAATTAACTTTTGAACAAGACACATTACTTAACAATGCTAAGAACAAAATGGGATAAACCATAACCCACAAAGTGTCTTCTATATGAAAGCTGTCATTGCTGTCAAGGGTCTCTACCTTTGTCTTTGACCTGATTCTGATGTTGAAATATCTCCTAGTGAAAAAGCCTCGCAGATCTTCCAACGTATCAGTGAGGGTTGTAAGGGATGCAGTGCTCACACGTCATTGGTTTGTCAAACGTCATTTCTCATGATGTATTTTTTTGTTTTTAAGTAATTTTACTTGATAGCAGTGTCACTTCCCTTCACGACTTGAGAAAATGGTGAGAAAACTAGAATTTCCTTGTCCAATTTCAGTCATGCAATAATTTGTGTGAAATCAGGTTGACTTTACCTAACTACATAATATACTAAGTACACCTGCATGCTTTTCTGAAAGCGTGTTGATATGTGTGCGTGCGCACGAGCTCCAAACATCTCCGGGTGCATGAGGATCTAAGCCTCTTGGAGGTGCGCCCATGTGTGTGTGAGAGAGAGAGAGCAAGATTTAAAGTAATGCATCAATGTCTGTTTGGTGACAGAGCTGCTTCTTTTACGTCACCACCACTGTCCGACTTTCTTCAGAAGTCAAAGTTTTTTTCTGTTTTAATTTTTTCTGAAAAGAATTAATTTTTACTGAAGAAGTTGAAAGGTAACAAACTCATCCAATGCCTTTCTCCAATATAGCTATATGTCAAGTGAATATGACAAAAATTACGAACTCTAATGCAGTACAACCGACTGTATATAAACGGTCTTTTAACCCTTTAATGAGACCCCAAATTTTAATATGCTCGGAGGCTCTCCTAGGCACCCCTTGAACAAAGCACTTCCCGAAGTTTCAAGCTTGTATGTACACAAACATCAGAGATTCGCGTGTTTACATACATGCTGGTATGCACACACACATAGGCATTTTCCGCCAAAGTACGTTCTGCACTAAAGTAAATGTAACTAGACATGACGTCATTTTTATCTGGTTACTTTAGTTGTCAGATTTTCAGACCAGCCCACCTTCTTTTGAATTTGCTGTGACGACCCATTCTAAAAAGTCTCGTATAAATAGAAGAGACTTTAAAAAAAGAAGTGATCACAAAACTTGGTCCTAATTTACTTTAAAATTTAGCTGGCTTTAAACTCATCAGTTTAGACACTACTCTTAGGAGATCATGGAAATGATCTGCATAAAAGTTGAAATATATAACCTGGTCAGGCCTCGGCGATTGCTGGCCTGCATCAGCGTCTGCCGGAGATGCATGGATCGGACATCTTGCAAGACCAAACTATCAAACACTATTCAACATGAGGAGCATGAAGTTTACCAGAAGACGTGTGTCAGTGTTGCTGGGTGGGACTAGATCAGGGTATATTGTAGCAGGTAAACACAGGCAAACAAATTTTCACTAACAAACACTAACAGTCTGGCTTAACCCATTTAGCCCCGAGTCCCTACAGCAGATGGATTGACCATAATAATTCAAGGGTAGTGCCAGATTAGCTTGGCGCATTAAGGTGCCAAGCTGATCTGGCACTACCCTTTAATTATCATGGTCAATCCATCTCCTGCAACAGGTACATAGTCATTAGGCAATACCTCCAAATTTTGAGAAATGGCACCTTGAGGCTAAAAGGGTTGAAGGCCCACTACCGCCGTAACTGTTCAAAGATACACTTCTGTATCAGTTACAAAACACTACACACAGGTCTAGTTATGGTTCATTTGGACACAGGAGAATCCAGGTCAGCACACGTTGTCTTAATATCAAGTAACCTGAAAATGACTTCACTCCTTTCTATAAATACAGTGCAGTCAGTACGAGAAACAGCTAAAAATAGTTTGAAACGCTAACGGCTGCACAAAATAAATAAGTGCGATTACGCATGTTCTGTTGCTGCATGTCCAAACTGTTGTTGAAGTTTCACTAGGTGTGTCGACAAGATATAACAAACACAAATGGTGCAGAAACGTGTCTTCGGATTTATGCATAATGGTACTTTAAACTGTTGGCTGGCGTATATAAACGTGCAAGTGGTCTGAATGAGTCATTTGAAATTGAATCCCAGCCATCTGTGTGAAAACAAAGTGCTGCCTGTATTGCAGCTGTATCCCAAAGTGTAACTTCTGGACCTGAACCTGGGTGACATCAATAAATATGGCTTCTTTCTTTCTTTGAGTTGACTTCATACCTTGAGCCAGCTGACGCCATAAAATTGCTGAGTTTATCAATACCCTGTGTGAGAAGGCACATGGGCAAGATCACATATGGGGAGTTTACCCGTAAACACACACACACAACCTACAAAAGACATAGCACATGCACTAATATTCTGAATTTCGTTCAACCCATTCTCGCAAAACTCAATGATAATAAAATTCACCTGCAACACAATAAATCAACTTTTATTAATTTCAAGTGAACTTAATATAAAATGACAATACATGCGCTGGCACGGAAAGAGTCCACTTCGACAGCATCGAGGCATAAATATACTCGGGGGGGGGGGGGGGGGGGGGGGGGGGGGGGTGGTGTGGGCGATTCTACTCCGCCAGTGCGGTTCCACCCAGGCGTGAATATACCCCAAGGAATGTTTGTGCTGTCGCTATTCCACTCATAATTTATGCTGGGAGGTTTCAAAAATGTATGGCTCACACTTGAAAAAATATTTGGCTAAATATGGGTGAAATCATACAAAATGTATTAATGTGGTTTTACACTTGACTACAGACCTTCATCATCCGTTGCTCTAAACTACACAGCTAGTTCATCATGGGTGTTAGCTCAAGTTCTTGGTGAAATTCATGATTAAATCCATCTGCTCCATAGTGGGCTTTAGTCCATAAGCTAGGAAGGTCTACCATGCACCCCCCCCCCCCCCCCCCAGTACTCAATAAGATGGGTTTCAAAGTGTTCCTTAGTATGTCCTGAGATGTTTAAGCCATGTTCCCCGAAAATCCTTAGGAACACACCAGAGATATAGCCGATGGCGCAAGGGTACCCCCATTCACGCTCTTCGCAGGTGCTAAAATGAGGTTGAGAAACATTTTCCTCTAAATAAATCAGAATTCATTCCAGAAACCCAAATCAGGCAATATTATGTCAAGGCACACCTTCTGCATCCTCTGCAAAAACAGAATGAAAAAATATTGAATCTCTGGCTCACAGTGAAGGTATTTGTGCACCCAGTAAACGACCATTTCCGCAAAATCGCAAAAAAAGACAAAAATAATGTGTCAGATGGCTTTAGACATTTTCTATAGCACTGACAGTCCATTTTCAGGTTTACATTATTAAAACAGGATGTCACAATTATTATAAACTTGACTAGGTGATGCTGTGATCACTGTGAGTGCCACAGTGGTTGATTTTGTATCCCTACCCCCAAGTTGTAAAAATACACAAAATTAATTAGAAAAAATTGCTTAAGTTATTCCATTTTATTTTGACCTCTCTTTAAATATTAAGTTTCAATAATGTGAGCATAAAGTGCAAGAAAATAAGGAAAGTCGGCATCCTTTACGGTATGTTCGTGGTGAATGATAGCTTTTTCCCATTTAAAATTGCCGAATTGGGAAACGTACGTTGTTTCTGATGCCCTCAGAAATTTTGTATACAACTGATAGGTCTTTTTTAGGTTTTATTGTTTAGGAAAGAGTACCACAGTTACTCCCAACCTGAATTTATGATGCTGTGATGCATTTAGGGGCCACAGTGGCTGAATCTGCTGCCCTACCCCCATTTTACCTGTACGCAAAGGAACGAAAAATGATCATAACAATTGCTCCTCTGATTAAATGTTTGTTGCCAGTTTTCTTAACAAAATATGCATATTGAGCATGAACATTTGTGATCATTTCATTAATTTCAATGTGACCCATCAATTTAATTGTAATTCTTTTTATTTAAGGCATGCTTAACAGGGGCTGCCGCTGAAGCCGCATCTATCGTCTGCACATTCAGCACTCTTGTCAAACTCGGGAAAGGTGTACCTCAGGGAGATGTTGTGTCTGATGCTGTTTTTGGTCTACATTAATGACATCAGTACAACAGTACCAAGGTGCGTCTCGAACATCCTCCATGCGGATGACTTTGCAGTGTGGAGAGCAGCAGAACATAAAGAAATAGCATCCTCCAGAATCCAGGATGCTGCCAATAGAGTCAGCAACTGGACTAAAAGAGGCCACTCAAACTGAGCTAGACCATCTCTTTCAATCAGACGGAAGAGGTCACCTCAAAACTGGAGACCTTCGAGTACCAAAGACAGACAGGCCAACTTTACTGGCATCAAATAAATTACTGGATTCACGTGGAGGCCTCACATTGAAGCCATGGAAGCTAGAGCTGCAAACAAAAAAAAAAAGTCTCTGATGAAGAAACTGGTGGGGATCACATTGGCGCAAATTACAGCATCCTGGCACAAGCAAACACCTGCTCGGTCAGACCAGTTGTGCGGTACCACTGCCTGTAAAACCCAAAAAGCCAGGCTTGACAAGATGCAGAACATAGGTCATTCTCATGATGCAGTGACATTCTTAGAGCCATCTGGAGCACCCAATTTAGGAAATGGAGGACATTGGAGCCACTGGAATGCAGAACAGCACACACGATGAAGAAACGTACTAAACACCGACAGCATGGGAGACTACAGGAGCAGACCAAGAACCGTCAGAAATGTCCAAATCTGAACCGCCAACTGAAGGTCCTGCAAAGGGCTAACACTGACGTCCTGGAACCAAGCCCAAAGATGTGTGAACAGCTCCCTTCAGATACCTGGACATCTCGAATGAGCCTTCAAGACAACATAAACAATGTTTCAGGACTCTTTGCCAAAGGTCGCGGCACTGCACAAAGCCATCTTGCTGGAGGTTGTGCACAAGCGCTTCCCTCACAGCAGCTGTGATACCACACAAGATGCCGTGCGGAATGAAGGAAGTGGCGTGTACATCTGTTGTGCAGACCGCACTACTACCTCCCTCTCCTTACCAGCTGGTGGCAGCAGCTCCAACTATCGTACAGATCTGCAGGTGTTCAACACAGCAGCAGAGCACTAGCTAGGGAAAGGCAGCAGCTTGATCCACTGATCTCACCAGGAAGCTTCAAGATAGACTGGATGCCCTGTCCACAAAATAGTGCTGCAGTGGTTTCCAGTGCATTCTGGACTAGCTGGGAATGGAGACACTACAACAACAAAGTGATTAGCAACAGCAGAATGGTGGCTGCAGCCCGTGGGCAGATGACATCAACAAGCTGAACAGGGAGAGCCAGGCCACCATCTTTCATCTACGCACTGATTACTCTGGACTGGGTCCATACTTAAAAGCAGGAACGTTTCACAAACCCAAAATGAAGCCTGAAGGTTTACACACTTTAATCAGATCACTCTGTATCAGCAATTATTTGAAGCTTCCGTGCCTAATGCATGAAGAGATACCAAAATAAAAGAACGCTTAGCGAATGGTGGACTTCGGTAGAAGCGTAAACAACCAATCCGAATGTTCGGCAGAAAGGCCATGCAGTCACTTTATGATCAGAGCTAAATACAGATCACTTGCAACAAGCGTCAGTATGATCGTTCGCAATGGAATAGTCACAAATTGGGGAAGAAAAAAAAAGAAAGAAGTAGACAAAAGTCTGCCAGCACGTTTTAATTTTTGACAAACTTTCATAGACTTTAAGGAAAAGGACTGAAATTGACAGAGTTTCCAGGGCCCTGAAAAAGCCTTGTCATTTTTTAACAACTTTCACAAATGTTCACAGACCGTAAGGACCCTGGTGGACTCACCTCGTGAGATTGGGTCATGCGGAAACAGCCCTATGCGAATTTGGCGTAGAAAATCAGTCTCCTTAGCACATTCTCCAAACATGTCCATACACAGAAGCGGTCTGCTGGCAGTTCTGACCAGAAGACACGCCCCTATACACCAAACTCTGAAAACATGCTGCCTAGCTCTTGACAGCTCACTTATTGGCAGCCAGAACAATATAAGATTTAAAGACGGCCATAAAAAATTGAACGTTGCAGAAGGTGAAAGTGGAGACTGATCTCGTGGTCGACATGTGGAAACTAAGTATTTTTGGTAACATTGTTTTGGCTATTAGGAACCATGAAACTTTATTACGCATTCATATTTACACATTTCTAGATGAAAATAAATGAAAGGAAAAGGGGAGACCTTACTAGACCCGCCTTACGCTAGGTAAAATATCACCTAAAAGACCAGCCAGTTAAAAATAGTTACAATTAAATTGATGGGTTACATTGAAATTAATGAAATGTTCACAACTTTTTATGTTCAATATATATACTTTAAAAATAAAAAAACTGGCAACAAAAAATATTTAAACAGAGGAGTATGACGTAACCAATTTTTATGATTATTTTGCGTTACTTTGCATACTGGTAAAATGGGGGTAGGGCAGCAGATTCAGCCACTGTGGCCCCTAAATGCATCATAGCATCACAAAATCAGGTTGTGAGTAACTGTGGTACTCTATCCTAACCAATAAAACCTAACAAAGACCTATCGGTTGTATACAAAATTTCTGAGGGCACCGGAAACAACCTACGTTTCCCAATTCAGCAATTTTAAATGGGAAAAAGCTATCATTCATCACGAATGTAGCGTAAAGGATGCCGACTTTCCTTAATTTCTTGCACTTTATGCTCACATTGTTGAAACTTAATAGGTAAAGAGAGGTCAAAAGAAAATGGAATAACTTAAACAATTTTTTCTAATTAATTTTGTGTATTTTTATAACTTGGGGGTAGGGATACAAAATCAACCACTGTGGCACTCACAGTGATCACAGCATCACCTAGTCAAGTTTATAATAATTGTGACATCCTGTTTTAATGATGTAAACCTGAAAATGGACTGTCAGTACTATAGAAAATGTCTGAAGCCATCTGACACATTATTTTTGTCTTCTTTTTGTGATTTCGCGGAAATGGTCGTTTACTGAGTGCACAAATACCTTCACTGTGAGCCAGAGATTCAATATTTTTACATTCTGTTTTTTGCAGAGGATGCAGAAGGTGTGCCTTGACATAATATTGCCTGATTTGGGTTTCTGGAATGAATTCTGATTTATTTAGAGGAAAATGTTTCTCAACCTCATTTTAGCACCTGCGAAGAGCGTGAATGGGGGTACCCTTGCGCCATCGGCTATATCTCTGGTGTGTTCCTAAGGATTTTCGGGGAACATGGCTTAAACATCTCAGGACATACTAAGGAACACTTTAAAACCCATCTTATTGAGTACTGGGGGGGGGGGGGGGTGGTGCATGGTAGACCTTCCTAGCTTGTGGACTACTTGGATTGCTAACATTTGCAGACAAGGCTGTTTTACCCTTCTTTTCATGCTCAAGGACGTGGGTATATATAATTTGTGTGCAACAGAAGAACTCTATATACAAAACAGAAGAGGACCACAAATGTCATATATTTCACACCGTTCAAACTTTATAAGTTAAAGGTCCCATTTCTCAAATTTTGGAGGTGTTGCCTAACGACTGTGTACCTGTTGTAGGAGATGGATTGATCATGATAATTCAAGGGTAGTGTCAGATGAGCTTGGCGCCTTCATAAACAATCCATCTCCTGCTGCAGGGTCCCAGGCTAAAAGGGTTAACATTAGCCTTTTTGTCTGGCATTATTGTTAGACCTACAATGATTATAAAGGCCATATTGTGAACTATCGGCATTCACCTTTTATTGCATGGAGCAAGTCATTATGCCATGTGTGTCGGCGACGGGACCTTATAATTCGTTCACCCTTCCATGTAGTGTATTGCACAATGAGCGATGGCTTAGCCATGACACTACATGGATGGTGCCAGTTTACTTTGGTGGCTTTACAGGTACCAAGCTATAATCTGGCACTACCCTTTAACGCATGATATCCTGAGGCCGATTTAAAAAAAAAAAAAAAAAATTTGCTTATTGTCTCATGAAGGCTTCATTACAGATCAGGCATTCAAACTGAGGTAGTGCCAGAATAGCTTGGCGCCTGAGATGCCAAGCTATTCTGGCACACCCCTTGAACCATCATAGTCTAATTTATTTCAAGCAATGGGTGTATCGAGATGAAAAACGTTAACTGTCATGGCTCGATCGCTGTCATTACAGACGCCTCACGAACCTGCAAAAGCACATGCCAGCCTCAGAAATACATGCTTCAGTTTACTGCTGTATCGGATACACAATGTGTGCAGGTCTCTGGTTCCCAAAGCAGGGTGCCCAGTGAGCAACAGGTCCTCTGGCCAATGTCAGCCTTTACTGGCCTGCATGCTGACATCAGTGAGTGGACCTTTTGTTTACCAAGTGGTTTTACTTCACAACTCCCTGTGAATTGAATACTACAATAATATGATCACAAATTACACTTTGAGACTTTATGGTTCCCAGATACCAACTGTGGCTGACCTGCATGTGAACCACTTAACCCTTTTAGACCCAAGGTCCTATTTCTCAAATTTTGGAGGTGTTCCCTAAAAACAATGAACCAGTTGCAGGAGATGGACTGACTGATAATTCAAGGGTAGTGCCAGATTAGCTTGGTACCTTCAAGCATGAATTTTTATGGTCAAGCCATCTCCTGCTTTAGGGATCCAGGACTAACCCTTTTCATCCTGATACATTATTGCTTTTCACCTGTGTTTTTACAGACATGAAATTTCAAGTTGATAGCGAAAGCTGCATCACAGACTGTGCAGACATAGAGTTTGTCACCAGTGTGAATTTGCATATGTCTCTTCACGTGGGTAGAGCCGGTGAACAAAGTATTGCGTTCTTTACATAAATAAGGCTTCTCTCCACTGTGCGTACATACGTGATAGTTCAAGTGGTTGGACTGAGTGAAAGCGGCATCACACTGAAAACATATGTAAGGTTTGTCGCTAGTGTACCTTTTGAAATCGCTGTCCGCCTGTAAAACATGTGTTGGAGCAAGAGTCACCATCAATAGCATCACATTTCTCTGATGTCACGCAACTTTGAACATTATAGTGCAAAGGCCATCTGGCCAATGTCAGCCTGATGGCCTTTTGAGCATTGGGTATCAGCCAGATGAGCAGTCACATGAGCATTCTGAGACGGGTCCACGCCATGCACTAAATGTTTTGGTCTGCGTCACTAACAGCATGTGTCAGCAAGTGTGTTTTCAAACTGCCACAGTGTGAAAGCAGCACCACACTGTTTACATACATAGCCTCCAGTATGAGTGTGTGTGTTTTAAAATGGACAGATTTGGTGAAAGATGCATCACAATGTTCACATACATAAGGTTACATAGGGTTTGTCACCAGTGTGAGTCTTTAGGTGTGTTCTTAATTTGCCTGATTGTGTAAAAGCAGCACCACACTGTTTACATACATATGGTTTGTCTCCAGTATGAGTCTGTATGTGCGTTTTTAAATGGGTAGATGTGGTAAACGATGCATCACAATGTTCATATACATAGGGTTTGTCACCAGTGTGAGTCTTTAGGTGTGTTCTTAAGTTGCCTCTTTGTGCAAAAGCAGCACCACGCTGTTTACATACATAGGGTTTATCACCAGTATGAGTTCTCATGTGTTTTTTCAACTTGTTGGATTCACTAAAAGTAGCATTACACTCTTTACATGCATGGGGTTTGTCACCAGTGTGAATCAACATGTGCCTATTCAAGCTGCTGGATCGTGCAAAGGCAGTGCCGCACTGTTTACATGCATGGGGTTTGTCGCCACTGTGAGTCAGCAGATGCTCATTTAAGTGGCTGGATTGTACAAACGTGGCATCACATTGCTCACATGTGTAGGGTCTGTCACCTGTGTGAGTTCGTATGTGATACTTCAAGTTTCCGGAGGAAGCAAAGGTAGCATCACAGTAAGAACAAACATAGGGTTTGTCACCAGTGTGAGTCCGTGTGTGATATTTGAAGTTGCTAGAGGAAGCAAAGGTGGCATCACAGTAAGAACAAACATAGGGTTTATCACCAGTGTGAGTACGCATATGCATCTTCAACTTGCTGGATTCAATAAAAGTAGCATTACACTCTTTACATGCATGGGGCTTGTCACCAGTGTGAATCAACATGTGCCTATTCAAGCTGCTGGATCGTGTAAAGGCAGTGCCACACTGTTTACATGCATAGGGTTTGTCACCACTGTGAGTCCGCAGATGCTCATGCAAGTGATTGGATAGTGTAAACGTGGCATCATGTTGTTTACATGTGTAGGGTTTGTCACCTGTGTGAGTCCGTATGTGATACATCAAGCTGCTGGAGGAAGCAAAGGTAGCATCACAGTAAGAACAAACGTAGGGTTTGTCACCAGTGTGAGTGCGTATATGCCTCTTCAGTTGTGAGGACCCCGAAAAAGCAGAACTGCATAATTTACACACAAATGGATTCTCACCAGTGTGAATCTGCATGTGATATTTCAAGTTACTACAGTGTCTAAAAGAAGCATTGCAATGTGTGAAAACATATGGCCTGTCACCAGTGTGAGTATTAATGTGTCTCTTTAAGTTACCTGATCTAGCAAAAACATGATTACACTCTTTACATATATAAGATTTTTCACCAGTGTGAACAGAATCTTCTGATGACAGACAGTCACTGGTATTATGATCCCCCGTCATATACATGTGGGGGCCAGTTTTACAATCAGATTTTTCAGATATCACATTCTCAGCCAGATGAGCATTCTCAAACAGACCCACTGGGTACACTGTATGTTCTGGATTGTTTTCATCACACACGCCACTGACAGATTTTCTTTCCTGTACTGTAGACAGCAGTGCGCACATTTTTTCATCATTAGATTCTGTTTTCACATGGATGTGGGCAGTCTCTATTTCATCAGTAAAAGCTGCCGATGTTCGTCGGTTCACATGTATTTCATTTCTTACAGGACTAGTCTGGAACCTTGCTGGTTGATCAATACCAGTCTCAAATTTCACTGGTGCTGTCTGGAAATACATTTTCTCATTGTGACGCTCTCCTTCATACAAGTTGTGATGCTGCAATATATTTGCCTGGTTTCTTTCAGCTGTCTCAACTTCTGTTTTGATGGGAACAAATTCCACTGTCTGATCTGTCTCCAATTCTGTTTTGATGGGAACTGATTGCCCTGTCTCATTTGTCTCGACTTCTGTTTTGATGGGAACAAATTCCACTGTTGCCAATTCTGTTTTGATGGGAACTGACTGCCCTGTCTCATTTGTCTCGACTTCTGTTTTGATGGAAACTAAAACCCCTGTCTCAACATTTCTTTTGATGGGAACTGATTTCCCTGTCTTATCCATCTCCAGTTTTGTTTTGATGGGAACCGATTCCAGATCTGAAAGTGATCACTTGGCGGGCAGACTGAATCTATTTTTATATCACTGGTCTTCTTCACAACAAGGATGTTTCTTGGCAGTTCTTTGATTTCTGTCCCAGCTTTTTCAGAAGGCAGCCCCAGACTTCAAACCTACACAAAACCAACAATATTTAAACAAAATAGCTTTGGCACATTATGACAGGGTTTGAATAGACCATGATAGTTCAAGGGTGATGTCAGAATCTATTGGTGCCTAAAGGCACCAAGCTATTCCAACACCACCCTTGAACTATCATGGTCAATCTGTCTCCAGAATGTGATGTAGACTTTAAATATCTAAAAAGAAAACGCTACAGTCGCACGAGAGCAGCCAAAGCAAGGGCACAGGAGGAATACTCGGAAGCCAACTGCGAGGTGAAGAGGAGTATCAGGGCAGACAAGAGGGCCTACTTAGCCTGGCAGCAGAGGCAGAAAACAAAAACTGCAAAATTCGTCCTCAACAGGAATTCATTTTCTTTGAAGTTAAATTTTGATATGAAAAGCAAGTGTCAATCCCAACAAAGAAAGAAACATAATTTGAAATGACAGTTCCAACACAATTTACTTATATTTTCTAAATAGGCCAAGAAATAAACAAGTACATGATGTGCTGCTTATCTTTTCCTTGGTGACTGACATCAATTGTGTTGGGAATTTGATTGTATTTTGACCCATAAAAAAAGCCAGCCAACTCGCCATGTGCGATCACTGCCGGCATGCCAGTGCCAATTATGCAGTCTCAGTGATCACTGATAGTACAGTACACTTTATACTGAAAATAATACACAGCACAATGTGAACACTCTTGGAAGTTCATGCAATGCTTTGTTTAAAATTAAACCCTATCTTGCTAACAGTAGCCTACTGCACAAAAGAGGAACTTATTTTGCTGCTGCTCAAGTTGCAGTTTGTCTGCATATAGATATTTGCAGTTCGCTGCAAGGATTCTTAGCAGCTGGCATTAGCACTGACATATATATTGGGATTAAAACGAGAAAGAAAACGGAGAAAGGTGACACAGAGATGATTTAATAAATCAGTCAATCAAGTGATCAAATGGGTCCAAAATAGTGGGTCCAAAGGTTACAAAGTAAAGTAGGTTATAGCACTGTCAGGGGAGAGAAATGAATGAAAATGTGGTTGTCATTGCAGGTAGGCAGAATTTCCTGCCTCCTCCAGTATTGCCGATGGTGTGCTGAAGAGGTCACAAAGACCGAAACAGCTGTCCACACCGGCTAAATATCTGGACCCCCTTTGGGGGGACCTAGATTTAAATTTCCATGCACTAAGTGGCTGGAACTGTGGATATGTGATACGCCCCCCTTCGGGGGGGCTTCCATATGCATTGCTTTCAGTCACTTTATTAGCGCCCCCTCTCTTTCCTATCCTTTTTTTTTTTTTTTTTGTGCTTTGGCCACAGTAGATCTATGATCACTGGTCGATCATGCACATTTCTCTCCCCTGACAGTGCTATAACCTACTTTACTTTGTAACCTTCCTAAAATATTAGCACTGGCAGTCTCCCCTTTTCTTTTCATTTAGTGGGTCCAAAGATTGGTGCGACAAATGAAAAACAAACAAACAAACAAAAAACCAAAAAAAACATGAAGCTTGTTTCTCATTTAAGATATATATCAAGATCTATACATGTAGCAAATAAATCAAATTTGAGCTTTCTTTTGATCGAATGACCTAAGAATGACCTCTCTCTCTCTCTCTTTTTTGCCAGAATTATTGGTGCGACAAATGTCGCATCATCGTACCAAGGTGGGCACCCTTGAATGAATGAGATATGATGAACAGCTAGTTAAGGGGGTGGGTGGGGGGAGGAGGCACGTCATACTTTATAACGTACATGTACTATTTCTTTCAGTGTTTCCATCACCCACTCATAACACCATTGGGTTTGATGAGTTCTCATTTTTTATTCGAGTGATTTACAAAATTCATGTACTTGCTGCTGTTACATTATCTTCTTACCGATTTTGACATTTTGCTGTAACATTTACAGTCCCGTACTTTAAGCCTGTCCCGCCTAACGTACATGGAGGTTGACTGTATCATTGATATATGTGTGTACTTAGGTAGCATTTTGTTTCAGGTGGCAGTTTTGGCCTCACCTTTATGTTTGGTGCCCCTGTGCTTGTGGCCACCAGTACTATTTACAGAACTGATGGCTGCATGTGCAGGCTATGGTATCACTTATCAATGTGAACTGGGCAGCCTATTGTTTGAAGTGATCATTGGTGGCATCATCCATGATGTATGTGTACATTTGGCCACTGCATGGTACTGTTTACAAAGGTTCTGTTTACAGAACTAGTGGCTGAGTATGCATATTAGTTCAGTTATTGTTATCAGGTGTGGCCTTATCTCTAAGTTTTGGTGCCCCTGTGCGTGAGGCCAACAGTACTTTTCACAGAACTGATGGCTGCATGTGCAGTGTGATTAAGTGTACACATGAGATTTGTAGGTGTACAGCTAAAATACAGGCAGTCAATACAAGCCACTTTAACCTCAATTCTCTATGATATAATTATAGGTTTTACAGTCCACTAATGCCCATCAGTATACAATTGTGCATGTCTTTTGTGTGTGTTCTGCGGTTTTGTGTATGTGGGGTGGGGTTGAAAAAGGGGCGGTATGGCACCTATTACTGTGTATGTGCAAAACCTACATTACAAACAAACATAAATAAATAATTTAAATAAATAGTTATTTGTGTTTAACGCCGCGCAGGCAACTACGGCCATCTCACAGCGGTTAAATAAATAAGATAAAGTAAGTCAAAGATACCTGGGACATATGAATGCTAAGTAAAGGATAGATTATGAACATGCACAGATGTACATTTTTTTGGCGAGTGTTCTGCGGTTTTGTGTGTGTAACTGGAGTGGGGTTGGGAGCGTGCAGTATGGCACCTATTACCATGTACGTGTATAAGACATATATTCACCAAGTAAAACGTTACAAGGATTTTTGTATGGCATGGCGACAGTAAAATACATCCTCGCTTGTAGGGCATTTATCATGTCATACACACAGTTGGCGATCATCCTGTATACCGCACTAAAAGATAGATAAACACAATATTAAACACAAATCAGTCACGTCACAAATCATGGAATCACGTTGTTCCATGGATGGTGATGTACTGAGGACAGCTTCTGGAAAGAAACTGCATCTGAATTGAGAGGGTCTGGCTTTCAAAGCACGGAACCGCCGGCCAGAGGGCAGAAGCTCGAAGAGATGATTGGCTGGGTGCGACAGATCTGACAGAATAGTACTGGTTGCCACATGCACAGGGGCACCATCGTGTATGTTCTTATGCTGTATGCTGATGTGTATGTACAAACCCTACATTACAAACAAATAAATAAATAATTTAAATAAATAAGATAAAGCAAGTCTAAGGTACCTGGGACATATTCATGCTAGGTAAAGGATAGATTATGAACATAAACAGATGTGCATGTCTTTTGGTAGTTGTTCTGCGGTTCTGTGTGTGTATTTGGGCAGGGGTGGGGGGGGGGGGGGGGGGGGGAGAGCGGGCAGTATGACACCTATTACCATCTATATATGTGTATATTTTCTTCTTGTATGCTGATGTGTATGTACAAAACCTGCATTACAAACAAACAAAAGTAAATACATAATTTAAATAAATAGTTATTTGAGTTTAATGCCGAGCAGGCGACTGTCATCTCATGGAGGTTAAATGAATAAGATAAATTAAGTCAAGATACCTGGGCCATATGAATGCTAAGTAAAGGATAGATTATGAACATGCACAGATGTACTTGTCTTTTGGTGGGTGTTCTGTGGTTGTGGAGTGGTGTTGGGAGTGGGCCATGTATGTGTATGAAAACATCAGCATATGTACAAAACCTACTTTATAAACAAATATTTAAATAAATAAAATAAGGTAAATCAAAGATACCTGGCCTCACGCTGGGACCATACGGCGTTGAGGCGCGTCCCCTGGATGGTGGATAGGGGGTCCCTCGTGAGAGGGGTGCACCGAATGAAATAAGGTGCCGTGAACCAACATGGTCTAAGGGAAAGGTGACCCCGACAGAAAACCCCTGGTCCTCCTAGTAAGGGGGTTGGGCGTGGGGGTAGCTTCCCCACCCTGCAAAAAAGGAAATAGCTACAAAAACGCAGACGAAAAGACAAACAGTAATTCCTTTCCAGGAGGAGGAAGGTTCTTCTACCAGAAGATTTAAGACGTCCTGTGGTGAAAGCCAGAAGTCTTCGGAAGCCACAGGAATGAGCGGCCTCTCTCTATCCAGGGACACAACCATGGGCACATGGAATGTCAAGACCATGTACCAGAGCGGCAAGGCCACCCAGATAGCAGCGGAAATGCAAAAGTACAACCTTTCCCTGCTAGGTATCGGTGAAACCAGATGGACGCAGTCTGGCCAGAAAAGGGTGTTAAGTGGGGAGATGATTCTGTATTCAGGTCATGAAAAGGAGAATGCCCCCCATACAGAAGGAGTAACATTCATGCTGTCACCAGTTGCACAGAGAGCGCTGATGGGCTGGGAACCTCTTGGGCCAAGAATTATCACAGCAGCCTTTAGAACCAAGAAAAAGCTCAAGCTGAACGTCATCCAGTGTTATGCGCCCACTAATGACAGCGACGAGGAAGAGAAACAAGAGTTCTACGACCGACTCTAGAGTGCCGTGGACAAATGTGCGGAGCGAGACATCACCATCGTCATGGGCTATTTCAATGCCAAAATAGGGGAGGACAACACCGGATACGAAGAGGTGATGGGGAGACAGGGACTAGGAGAGATGAGTGAGAACGGAGAGAGGTTGGTAGACTTTTGTGCTCTAAACAGACTTGTCATTGGAGGCAGCATCTTCCCACACAGAAGAATACACAAAGCAACTTGGGTCTCGCCTGACCATACTACAGAGAACCAAATAGACCATATCTGCATTAGCAAGAAATTTAGAAGATCCCTTTAAGATGTTCGAGTGAGGAGGGGAGCAGATGACGCCTCAGGCCACCATCTGCTTACCTTAAGAATAAAGTTCAAGTTAAAGAAAAGCCGCACAGAGACAACAAGAAGACAGCGCTATAATGTAGGCCTCCTAAGAGAGACTGGAGTGAGAGAAGAGTTCAAACTGGTGCTGTCCAACCGGTTTCAAGTGCTACAGGAGCTAGTAAATGAAGAGGAGGCGGTCACCACAAAGCAGCAGTGGAAGGCAGTTATAGAGGCGCTGAACTCAACCTGCAAAGACACTGTAGGGTTCAGGAAACACCATCACAAGGACTGGCTGTCAGCACAGACCTTGAAGAAGATAGAAGTGAGGAAGCAGAAGAAAGCAGTTGTCAACAACAGTCGCACGAGAGCAACCAAAGCAAGGGCACAGGAGGAATACTCGGAAGCCAACCGCGAGGTGAAGAGGAGTATCAGGGCAGACAAGAGGGCCTACACAGACAGCCTGGCAGAAAAGGCAGCAGGCAGCGGCAACATGAAACAGCTCTACGACATTACCAGAAAGTTGTCGGGCAAATATGGCCATACAGAAAGACCAGTAAAAGACAAAGAAGGCAAGCCTAATGCAGACAGAGCAGACCAACTCGACAGATGGGCCGAGTATTTTGAAGAGTTACTGAACAGACCCAGCCCAGCTGACCCCCCAGACATCCAGCCAGCTGAGACCGACCTACCCATCAGCTGTGACAGACCCAGCCGGGAAGAGATCAGAAGAGCAGTGGCATTTTTGATTAACGGCAAAGCAGCAGGGCCAGATGGCATCCCAGCGGAGTCTCTGAAAGCAGACCTAGAGACAACAGTAGAGATGTTGTACCCACTGTTTGGAAAGATCTGGGAAGAGGAGGTGATGCCGGCTGACTGGAAGGAGGGGTACCTAATCAAGCTTCCCAAGAAAGGCGACCTCAGCAAGTGTTCCAACTACAGAGGAATCACCTTGCTGTCAGTACCAGGAAAGGTCTTCAACAGGATCATCCTGGAGAGAATGAAGACCTCCGTTGACTCCCAGGTGAGAGACCAGCAAGCAAGATTCAGGAAAAACCGATCATGTACAGACCAGATCGCCACTCTCCGCATCATCGTGGAGCAGTCTCTGGAGTGGAGCTCCCCGCTGTACGTCAACTTTGTGGATTACGAGAAAGCATTTGACAGCGTGGACCGAGAGACTCTGTGGAAACACATACGACACTACGGTGTACCCAAAAAGCTCATCTGCCTGATCAAGAGCAGCTACGATGGCATGACATGTCGCATGATCCACGAAGGGCAGTTCACCAGGGAGCTCCAAGTCAGAACCGGTGTTAGGCAGGGGTGTTTGCTGTCTCCGTTCCTCTTCCTACTGGCCATAGACTGGGTCATGAAGAGGACCACAGAGCACAGACGAAGTGGAATACAGTGGACACTGTGGACACAGCTTGATGACCTCGATTTTGCAAACAACTTGGCTTTACTGTCCCACACTCATCAACAAATGCAGGACAAGACCACGAGGCTTGCTGACATCTCGTCCCAAGTGGGCCTCACCATCCACAAACAGAAAACAAAGACAATGAGGCTGAACGCAACCAGGGAAGAACCAGTCTTGCTTGCTGGCACCCCGTTGGAGGAGGTGGAGTCCTTCACCTATCTCGGGAGCATCATAGACAAAAAAGGCGGCACTGATGCAGATGTCAGAGCACGAATCGGTAAAGCCAGAGCAGCCTTTCTCCAGTCAAAAAAAAAGTGTGGAGTTCCAGAGAGATGTCACAACACACCAAAGTCCGGATTTTCAACTCCAACGTAAAAGCAGTTCTCCTATATGGAGCAAAGACTTGGGGATTGACAAAAACCACAGTCAACAGAGTACAGATCTTCATAAACTGTTGCCTTAGAAGAATTTTGAAAATCCACTGGCCAGAAAAGATCAGTAACATCAGACTCTGGGAGAGAACAGAACAGCAGAGAATGAAATTGGGTGAAGAAGATGGGGATGGACTGGTCACAGTCTGAGAAAGCCAGCTTCCAGTATCACTAGGCAGGCATTGTCATGGAACCCCCAGGGAAAGAGGAAAAGAGGCAGGCTGAGAAACACCTGGCGTCGAGACCTCCAAGCAGACATCAAGAGACTGGGAACCACCTGGAGTAAAATCGAAGGAGAAGCACAGGACACGAGTCGCTGGAGGTCTCTCGTCAACGGCCTATACCTGGGGAGGGGTGACAGGCATAAGTAAAGATATCTGGGACATATAAATACCAAGTAAAGGATATATTATGAACATGCACAGACGTGCATATCCTTTAATGGGTGTTCTGTGGTTTTGTATGTGGGGTGGGGAGCGGGTGGTATGCATCTATTACCATATATGTGTACATGTATGTTCTCATCTTGTATGCTGATGTGTATGTGCAAACATACATCACAAACAAATAAATAAAATAATAAATTAATAAATAAAATAAGTCAGAGATACCTGGGACCTATGAATATCCATGCTAAGTAAAGGATAGATTATGAACATGCACAGATGTATGCATATTGAAAAAAAAAATTGCTCTCCTTGGCGGCCACCACCATACCACTAGTGATCATGTGCATCAAGGAATTCCTTCCATCCATAATTAAAAGGATAAATAATAAATAAATATGTAAGTAAGTGAATACATAAATGAATCAATAATAAATAAATAAATAAAACATGTAATATAATGGAGAGGGCTACTATCTGTATTGTGTCTCATGCAGTCCCGATAAAGCTTGAGCATAAGAGTTCTTGTGAGTACTTGAGTGTGAATTGGTTGAATGGGTTGCAAAAACTAAAATATTTATATTTAGGTGTTTAGCTGAACATGGTGATTTAGATGGAAACGGTTCGGAGATGGATTTCACTCTGCCTGCCTGCTTAAGACCAGTCGGATAAGAGTGTGCTCAAACACTTACAAATCCCATCTCCACTAATAACAAAAGAGCAGACCTACACTTAGAGCCGTTAGGCTGGAAAACAGACGAACAACATGCATGTTGTATCCGGACAAAAAGTCTGCAGAATGTTGAAGGTGGTCGGCAGACACAATGCACAACATGCACGAAGGGGGTTTACTTTCGATATGCATCGAAAGACCGAGTTCTATGGGAAAGGCTGTTTTCAAGACCAGGGAAAATAACGTAAATGACGTTAAGATGTACTTCAAAGTTCAAATCCAAAATAATCTGTTTTACTTCAGGAGCAAAGTAAAGCTGCATCAACCGTGCGCGTCTGATCGACTTCTTTCGAAGGCATCTCGCTGACCGCCATTTTGAAACTAGCGACGCGAGTATGCTTGCGGCATTAAACATATTACTTTTTAAATTATTTTATCGTAAATATGTATGCATGTTTACTTGCTCATGATTTTAATTTACTCACTGGAATAAACTTGTAACTTGTATGCTTGAAATTTTCAATGTTATGCACAAAAAAATGTCTTGCACCTTATCCGGGCCATGTACGGGGACTGATTCCCTCACATCGAAAAATAGCTTTCGTAAAACACTTCTACAAAAATGTCTCCATCCTAAGGACAAATATTGTTGCTATGCATAAACCATATGGCATTAGTACTTTCGTTTCGTACCTGCAAGCCATTGTTACTCTTTTGACGAACTACTTATCTCTGCAGAAATTGCGTAAGCTGCTAGACTATTTGCCTCTGTTTTGATGGGAACTGACTCTCCATTTCCACTTCTGTTTCAATGGAAACTGATGGTGATACACTTGGCGTGCACCTGATTCCATTTGTACACCACCAGTTTTAATCTTGACAAAGATGTTTCTTGGCACTTCTTTAGTTACTACTGTCCCAGCATTTTTAGATGACGGCCTCAAGCTTCAAACCTACACAAAAACAAGATGGGATGAGCCATAACCCTCAAAGTCCCTTCTATCTGAGAGCTGTTCTCACTGTCAAGGGTCTCTACCTTTTGTCTTTGACCTGATTCTGGTTGAAATATCTCCTATTGAACATGAGGAGGCTTTCATCCCAAAGTCTACCATACTGTTTGTAGCTCACATGCGGTTTTATTTTAGGAACATTCACAGTTGTTCATATTTTTAAGCCTATCCTTCTGATCCCTCCTCTCTAAGCTAACCTCTGATCAACAGGCCAAAGCACCCAGTGGGCCTCTCCTGCAGTCCCATCTGTTAAAATGCCTTAGTCTTAGTCTGTCCCAGTCATCCCCTAATTTTTCAACCCCCTAAACACTACCGCCCACTTGCTGCACATTTGCCATGCACAAAATCCAAAATAAAATAAGGACATCACCAGTCTCATTTTCTGGCTATCAACATGATTCTGTACCAACCCTACAACACTGGTCCTCTTACTGCCTCACCTCCCTCATTTGAATATGTAACATGACCTGTCAGACAAACTCTCCCACCTGAACACCATCAATCTGCCATCAGTGCAATCCTTAGACACTAGCTAAGTCAAACCCAAAGTGACACCACTGAATGTTGCTGCATCTTTATGTTATGGCCGATTATGTGTAGTGCGTTGCTGTGGCGTTCACTATGCTGTTTATGTTTTGGATCATGCAAATCTGATGCCATGAAAAACAGACGACAAAATTGGCATGTACATCAAGTAATATATCTGATTCTCAGAAATGTTGCATTTGAGGCACAGGCACATGAAAGTTTTTTTTTTTCCATATTTTTTCATTACCCACCCCCTTATTTTTTTTGTTTTTCCAAGTTTACATACACATGCAATACAGTCAAACTGACTCCCGGTGGGCTGAACAACTGAGAAAGGTTACCATATCACTGACATTGATGAAAAAGTTTTCAGACCCAAGGCCATTTCCTTGTGTATCTCAGGGCAGCCAAAAAGACAACACCCAGGCATCCTCATTGACCCTTTTGTCTGGTGACAGCAAGCAGGAAGAGGCCTGTAACCAGCTGCCATGCCCTATATGCTGCTTGCAATCTTTTTCTTAGGCAAAAGGAGTCATGAAACAGCTGTGCAATTTAAGCATTAAGTCTACTGAGCTATCCAACAGCCAAAGACTACACAAAACAGCCAAAACTATGCTATGTGAGAAACACCCCATACCCAAACAAGTGTCTAAAGTGCTTATGTAAGAGTTAGCAGAGAAAAATGGTTATGTACAGTTCATTTTTATATAAAACACACTTGTCAGTCTCAAAAACACCTCAACTCATGTTGCAAATACAGCAGGCATGTGTGTGCCAAACCTGTGAACACTCCTGTAAAAGCCTGTACAGGTGACCGCAGCTGCTGCTCCCATAACAATGCACTCAAATGAGCTTTACACAGTGTAAAAGTGCTTGTGTTTGGCTCAGAATAGACACCAGAGACATCCTTCGTGACAGTTACAGCAGAATGACACCTCAGATGCAGCCTATGCTGTATACAAATGTAGCTGGATCATGTAAAATAACTTCTGCACGTCACATTATTTTGGCAGCTGGTTTCACTCTGAGGTCAGCTGTCTGATGAATGAACCTGCAGACGCTGTTTCATTGTAGTTTTGATCTTAACCTTTGACCTTAAACCCCCCCCCCCCCCAACTTCAATAACTGAATGAGTGCATTTTTTCATGCATTTAGCAAACTGAATGCCCCAAACCCCACCCCTTTCAAGATCAAGGGTCACAGCTCAAGGTGGAAGGTCACACTCATCACTACCTGTAAGAAAAAAAAAATAACAAACACACTAAACTTGGCCCACAGTGCAGGTAAACAGGATGTTGCAATGCAAAACCGCCTATAAAACTGTAAGCGAAGCGATTCTTGGGCAAAATTTCAAATTTTTATGATTTTCTCAGTTTTCCAACTGCAAAAGTCCAAACTCAATGATATAGTTACATTAAACCAGCTTCTGGTCTATGTCACATGGCATGACAGGCAAAAGCACACAGTGGACCTCCCCTGCAGTCCCATCTGTTAAAATGCCTTAGTCTTAGTCTGTACCAGTCATCCCCTAATTTTTAAATCCCCTAAACAACACTACCGCCCACTTGCTGCACATTTGCCATTAACAAAATCCAAAATAAAATAAGGACATCACCAGTCTCATTTCCTGGCTATCAAGATGGTTCTGTACCAACCCTACATCCAAGCGCAGCCAAAACCGGTACACACCTCAAATCACTATCCGCTTGGCAACCCAAACTTGGCCAAAAAATGTCCGCTGGTTAAGCCAAGACTGGTCTGAATCAAAGCACCAAACATGTCTCTTCTCATCTATCAAGCGATTTTAAGCAAATTCCAACATACTGCCTCTGTATAAAATGCCAAAGAAGGCAGAAGATTTTTTTAAAAAAAACATTGGTCCTCTTACTGCCTCACCTCCCTCTATATGTAACATGACCATCACACATGCCGGCACAACGGCAAAAGTAAAGATGGACACATGGTGCTTCCCGCAATAAGTACGCTTTGTGGGCTGGAATAGTGACAGGAATTCTGAAGAAAAATAGCATGAATAAATTATGTCACTCTGCTTGAATCATGAATGGCATCGCTTGTCTCATGACGACACGTACAGTCACGAAACTGATGTTTCACATCACTCATCCAAAAGGTACGCAGCCTCTTCCAGGGCTGACTGTTTTGTTCCACACAGCCTCTTCCAGGCTGACCGCTTGATGGGAGTATATAGGGGATCCAAAACTTGCAAAAATGAATTAATTATTATTAAAAAAGTTGAAGAGATACAACGCCGACTAATGAACTCATCCACCAATGTCTTTCTCTAAACTAGCTATATCCAAAATTTCAAGTAAATATGAAAATATTACGGACTCTTAATCTGAGTCAACCAACTTTCTATAGCAGTCTTTTTATGTCTTCAATGAGACATCCAGTTACAACATGCTCGGAGGCTCTCCTAGCCACCCCTTCAATAAAGTATTTCACCAAGCTTCAAGCTTGTGCATACGGCAGTATCTGAGATTCTCGTGTCCACATACATACACACACACACACACACATACGGCCTTTCATGCCAAATGTAAGTTCTGTAGTGGGGTTAGCGTTAACAGAAGTGACGCAATTTTTATCTTGCTACTTCAGTTGTCAGAGGTTTAGACCTGCCTGCCCTCGACATCATGGACATGCTATTAAATTCATCCCACCACAACCCATCCTAAAAAGTCCCTTTTATAAAGAGAATGACAAGATTTAGATAACCCTTCGACTCCAAGAGCTATATGAATTCCATTCTATAGAATGAATGTCATTTACAATAGTTCTGGGAGTCAATGAGTTAAGATACCGGTAGGTAGTTACTAGTTGTTGATTTTTACATCTTATTGCCTGCAACCACCACTGCCATTTACACCATATCTGGCTACATAAATAAAGGAGTTACATGTACATGAAGTAATAAGACATGTTAATGACTAAAATAAATCATTGTGACAGTAACATTTAAGAAACCTTCTCAGGGCAACAAGGTGAAAATTTACTGGTTGAAGATCAGTGTGAGGCTAACTTTTGTTAATAAATTTAAACATCATAAATTTAAACATTCTTAGACACGCTCTCCGCTGCACACAATGGCAGTAACAACACCTCTCTCTCTCATATATATATATATATATATATACTGAGCCACTTTAGAAACTCACCACTTTATTTATGTTCGCCATTTTGTTGTTCGCCACTAGGTTGCTTTGATACTGCAGTAATAATAATAATAATTACGGTATTTATAATGCGCTTATCTTATAATAATTATAACTCTAAGCACGCACTCACAACCCACGCACGCATGCGCACGCTTTTGACAATGACTCGCGTACTACAAATACATTACGACAGTCAGCTTAGGGTGGGGAGCGTGATGGCATTATAGTGCTAGAATTGTTGAAAGAGGTGAGTTTTGAGGGCAGACTGGAAGGAGGAGAGAGAGAGTGTTTCTGATGGAGAGAGAGTAGGAGAGTGTTCCAGGTGGATGGACTGTAGGCGGGGAAGGAGCGGGGTCGAAAGTGCTGAGTTTGGTGTGGGTGATGTGGAGGCAGAGAGGGTCGGAGGCAGAGCGGAGGGAGCGGGAAGGAGTGTAGGGGTGAAGTAAGTTGGGGAGATAATAATTATAATAATAATAAAAATAATTAGCGCATTAAATAGGCGCTTTATCCCAATTGAAAATCGGCTCATAGCGCCGCCGCGAACTGAACCCAACAAGCACGCTCACGTGAATCACGCGCATTCACTCACACACTGTACATAAACACAGAACATTCACGTGGTGCTAAGGGCAAGCTCAAGCGAGCTACTGTAGTTTTTGGAAAATTCAAAATCATTTGTATTTGAAATTTGATTAAGTGGGCTGAAACTGATACCAAAGATAGGCAGGAGCGTAGTTGTTCAGGGATTTGTAGCAGACAGAATCTTGAATTGGACGCGTTCCGGGGATGGGGGAGCCAGTGAAGGACTTTGAGCTGGGGAGTGATGTGGTCGGATTTCTTCTTTCCGAGGACGAGGCGGGCAGCATTGTTCTGGACGCGTTGGAGAGTGAAAGTGGTGGAGTGAGGAAGGCCGGAAAGGAGGGAGTTGCAATAGTCAATGCGAGATACGATGAGAGAGACAGCAAGTTTGGTTACAGCTTCGGTGGTGAGGTATTTTCTGATCTGACCGAAGCGACGGAGGTGGAAATAGCATGCCCGGGCCGTGGCAGAGACAAAGCTGCTCATGGAAAGAGAGGAATCGAGGATAACGCTGTGGTTCTTGGCCGAGTCAGAGAGGGAGATGGGGATGCTGTCGAGTTGAAGGTGGAGAGAGGGAGGGAGCTGGGAAAGTTTCTGGCGAGTGAATACCAGCGCTCGCATGGCTTCCGTTGTCGTCATTTAGTTTAAGCTTGTTTGCTGTCATCCAGTTTTTCACATCTTCGCAGCAGTCAGAAGTGCGAGTCAGTAGTGACTGAGTGTTGTCGAGTTTGTCTTTGTCTAGTAGTTGTGAGTCGTTAGCGTAGAGGTGGTGGTGTATGTGGTGAGACTGGATGATGTTGGACAGAGGAGAGGTGTAGAGTGTGAAAAGGACCAGGCCCAGGACGAACCCCTATGAAACTCCGCAGGAGAGCCTGACTGGGTTAGATGAGACGCCATCGATGATGACAGACTGCTGTCTGTCGGAGAGGTAGGAGAGAAACCAGTAGTGAGCAGAGTGAGCAGTGACTAAGTCATACAGAGTTATTACATAACTGAGGGCAAAATTAGGTCACGATCGCCGCGCTGTCAATGAGCAGCATGAATTTTTTTTTTTTTAACCAAAGGTGAGCGGTCGCTCACAATTTGTTTTTCTTGCCGTCAATAAAGAGTGCGTATTCAGAGTATTAGGAAAAGCATTGAGTGCTGGTGTTCTCGTCCTGTCCATGAGAGAGAGAGAGAGAGAGAGAGAGAGAGAGAGAGAGAGAGAGAGAGAGAGAGACATGCCGCGACTTAATGCGTAAGACAGAGAAAGAGCAATTGGAATGCTGGCCGCGGGTTTATCCCGTAGAGAGATTGCCCGTCGGTTACATTGTCATCACACCACCGTTATGTATTTAGCAGAAAGGTTATGAAACACTGGTGACACTGCAGATCGACCTCGTCCAGGGCAACCCAGGGTCACCACCCGTCGCCAAGACACCTACATCAGACAGCTTCATCTTTGAGACAGGTTCAGGCCAGCTACGCATACAGCACAAACACTTCTTGGCACACGTGGTCCAGTATCCGCTGAAACTGTGCGGGGGAGTCTTCGAACGGCAGGACTCCAAGCCAGACGACCTGTTGTGGGGCTGATTTTGACGCCTCGACACCGACAGCGTCGCCTTCGCTGGGCTCAGGTGCAGTTCCCAGGGTCAGTGAGGAGGAGTGCTCTTCTCAGATGAGAGCCGTTTCAGCCTATCCCATGCCGATGGCAGGCTCAGGGTATGGCGGTGAGCTGGAGAGAGATATGCCAACTGCTGTGTCCATCAGGTTGACATTTAGCATGCACAGAGCGTGATGGTATGGGGAGGCTTCAGCCAGGCCTATCGCACCCAGTTGCACATCTTTGATGGTCCTGTTAATGCTGCAACGTACGGGGCAGTCCTACAGAACCATGTGATACTAGCGTTTCGACAACGCACAGATCTGCACACTTTCCAGCAGGACAATGCCACTCCCCATACAGCAAGAGCGAGGATAAAGCTGCTGGCACAAAACAACGTCCTCGTCTTACCCTGGCCTTCACTTTCCCCGGATATGGTGCCTATTGTGAACACATGGGATAAACTGGGACGCAGAGTAATGCAGCACGTTCATGTTTCTCAAACCGCACCGAAACTGACACAGGTCCTGGTGGAAGAGTGGAATCAGCTGCATCAGCCATTCTTCCAGCACCTCGTGGCTTCGATGCGGCGGCGCTGCACAGCCTGCATTGCTGTTGGAGGTGGCCACACAAGACCAAGCCCCTTCTTTCAATAAACTTTGGAACTGTAATTTTGACTCCTGTGCACCTCGGCGAACTCTGCTCATGATTCCTTTAAAAGATGTTTTCATTTTCATGTTCAGGTTATCAGTCAATAAATTTGCAATCAAAAACCAGTCTGAAGTTGTTTTTTTTTTCTTATGGGTTTCTATTGATGTTGCTTGTTTCTCCGAGTGGTGATTTTTTAAAAGTGGCTCAGTATATAGATGAGCTTGTACAAAAAGTGCACAGAAAAACCAACATTTTTAGCACAAAGACTGCACTACAACAGAAAATTAGTTCTTTTTGTGACTCTGCTATGAAGACATTGTTGTTGGAACACTTATATTTCTCACAGAGTTTCCTTTTCACCAAAATGGACTAATCTATAGATGATTTTCATGTGTATGTCCAATAGTATGTCCATGTGCGACGACAAACATTTTTCTGTACTGAGCGACAGAAAATAATTATTAAGTCATTGTCCTTAGATGAGATAACAGAAATACAGATGAGTGAAAGCTTTTTTGTAAAATGTGGTAATCACACTAAGAATTGTGTTTGCGATTTAAAATGACTGAGTATGTCCACCGTAACATCCAACAATGATTGTTGCAGAAACTTCATTTCAAAAGGAATAAAATAATCTTCATACTTCCACCTGAGAGAACAGGTTACACAGTTTGTTTGTTTTTTGAAAGAGAATAATTAAAAAAGATAAACTGACTTAGTGTGATCATATTTCTCACCATATGCCCACCGAAACAACCAACATTTTCAGAAAGGGCCATATTTAATTATTTGTTGCTGGAAATCATCTGTTTCTACATTCACATTAATTAATTTCACATGGCAGATACATCAAAACTAACCAGTGCCTAAAATACGCCTATTTTAAAGACATCTCTGTTGGTTGTTACTTTGGACATTTCTGTTGGTTGTTACTTTTGGTACAAACAACTTTTTGTCACAGGCTCATATATATTTGATTGCTATGGGTCAACTTGATCAATGTCGTCTTGCACCAGAGATTTTCCACTGCCTTTTGAGCGTAAAGCAAAGAACTGCATACAAAGGAGAAAAAGAACTTCACAACTAAAGTTAAGAAGTACCCAACAGAGAAAGAAACACGCTTAGAAAAGACGGGTACAACACAATTTATTAATATTTCGGGTAAATACCCTTTGTCGAAATAGACAAACAAACAAACAGAGAGATTAGCCGCTACTTATCTTCATTGGCAGAAGGAATGTGGCAACTGAAGGAGGTGACGTAAAATAAAAGAAAAGGATGAACAAAAGTGCGCAAGAAGTATTGATTGATTGATTGTACATTGCTTAACGTCCCGACAGCAATAAGGCTTTCTCAGGACGTGCCTGCACTGCTTGTGAAAAAAAACTAAACAGAAAATTGAATGTATGTCGCCAGCCGGTCAAATACATTAAATAAACCTACAACATGGGGCATAAATAAAGCTAAGACCATTTAGCAACACACATCCAATATCAAGAGCTACAGGCAGTGCAGACAGTAGGGAGAGTTTTAAAAAGGCAAATACAGGTGAATGGACAAAGGGTAGACAGATTTAATGCCCCAGAATAGAGAGAAAAACCCACCCTGTGGGGCTGACCAGGGTGACCCTGGGAACTAAAAAGTAGTTACCCCACCCAAGTCCCCCAGGGCAGACCCGGGTGGGGAGGAGAGAGATAGAGAGAGAGAGAAGGAAAAAAAAAAAGGGGGGGGGGGGGGGGAAGACAACCAGCCAGAGCCACCAGCCCCACCCAACAGGCACCCACCAGCCCACAGAAAAACAGAAAATCCTTCTTTCTAACTGGGTTCTTTTGTCATCCAGTAAAGAGTCTGCTGCTATCTTTTCTGAACCTCCGTTGGTAGCTTTCAAGAGGGATATTAATTTATGGGACATGCTTGTTCGTTCTACTCTCAAGCTTCGTCATACCACCAGACCCTCCGTGCAATGTTCCTAATTGCAAGACGTATCTTTTATTTGCCCTTCCACCGTGGTGAATGGTCCACGTTACAAATTCAACATAGATACTTCACGTGTCAAACCACCAACGTGATTTATGTCATCTCCTGTGTGAAATGCGGCCAACTCTATGTTGGAGAGACGGAAAGAACCATCAATGACCGTTTCAAAGAACATCTTCAGTCTGTCAAGTACCAATACAACAGATCGGTCGGACGACATTTCAATCAGGCCGACCACTCCGTCTCGGACATTCGGGTTAAAGGCCTCTGGCTTATGCAAGCCAGTACAGTCTGGGCCAGGAAAGACCGTGAAAAATTTCTGATTAATAATCTGGGCACTGTGGCGCCACTCGGGATGAATATGAAAGATTAACATTTTTTACCTTGCTTGCAGAGCTAGTCCAAGAAGGGGGAGAAGACAGGATAAGCGCCTTACTAACAATCTGCAATAAGATCTGGCAGTCAGGGGATTGGCCCACACCATGGACCCAATCACTTATAATAACTCTCCCCCAAAAAGGCAACCTACATCAATGCCAGAACTATCGCACGATCAGTCTTATATCCCACCCAAGCAAAGTCATGTTAAAGATCCTACTGAACAGGCTGAAGCCACAGGCAGAGGAAATCATAGCCGAGGAACAGGCAGGCTTCAGACCAGGGCGCAGCACAACTGAGCAGATCTTCAACCTGCGAGTTCTATGTGAGAGATACCGTCAGCACCAGCAGGACCTCTATCATGTCTTTGTGGATTTTAAGAAATAGTTTGACAGGGTGTGGCATGCAGCCCTTTGGTCCACCATGAAGCTATACAACATCAATGCCAACCTGATCAAAGTCATAGCAAACCTTTACAACAAGGCCACTAGCGCAGTCTGCTTCAACGGCAAAATAGGAAACTGGTTTAGGACTACAGTTGGAGTCAGACAAGGCTGCTTGCTCTCACCTACTCTTTTCAACATCTTCCTGGAAAGAATCATGACGGACGCTCTGAAAGATCATGAAGGAACTGTCAGTATTGGAGGCAGAACAATCATGAACTTGCGCTTTGCGGACGACATTGATGGCCTTGCAGGAACAGAGAAGGAGCTAGCGCAGCTGGTGGAAAAGCTGGATAGTACAGCCATTGCACATGGGATGGAAATCAGTGCAGAGAAGACCAAACTGATGACCAATAACGCTAGTGGCATTGGCACTGAAATCATGGTTGGAGGCCAAAAACTGGAAACAGTTAAGAAATTCAAATACTTAGGAGACATTGTGACAGATGAGGGATCAAAACCTGAAATACTGTCCAGGATTGCGCAGACAACAACAGCACTGACAAGATTGAAGACCATATGGAAGGACAGAAACATCACACTCTGCTCCAAGATCAGATGATGCGCTCCTTAGTCATCTCAGTGTTCTTGTATGCCTGCGAGTCATGGACCCTCACAGCAGACCTTGAAAGGAGGATACAAGCCACTGAAATGAGATGTTTTCGAAGGCTGCTTGGCATTTCATACAGAGATCACATCACAAACGAGGAAGTGGGAACCAGAATCAGGCAAGCCATCGGGCCCTATTAGCCATTGTGAGAAAACGCAAACTGAAGTGGTATGGGCATGTCACGCGTTCAGCAGGGCTTGCCAAAACAATCCTGCAAGGCACTGTGCAAGGAGGACGAAGGAGAGGAAGACAGAGGAAAAGATGGGAGGACAATATCTCAAGAGTGGACAGGACTAAAGCTGGGCGATACGCCGAGAATGGCAGAGAACAGAGAGGAATGGAGGGAGCTGGTTGCCAAGTCATCAGTGGTGCCCCAACGGTCGGCAAGACTACAGGATATAGATAGATCTTGCTTGTGTCTGCCAACTGTACCTTTACCTCATTGTGTCGCTTCTGTTTTACTACTCACTAACCAGATAGGCGAGGCTGGCGCTGGTTGATATGTACACACCCCTTTGGGACTTTCTTAGTGCTGGCCGAACGTTTAGTTGGATCCCTTGCCCTTTCCTCTCGGGCGCCCGGTCTCCGGCCCACGGAGTGATGCGCGGCGATCGTGTGCATCCCTTGGGGATGTATGTGGTCGTCTTGTTGCATGCCTGTGTGTTTTTCTGTGGGCTGGTGGGTGCCTGTTGGGTGGGGCTGGTGGCTCTGGCTGGTTGTCTTCCCCCCCCACTTTTTTTTCCCTTCTCTCTCTCTCTTCCTAACCCCTTTAACACTTCTCTCTAGCCATCTTTCTCTCTTTACGCTTTTTCCTTTACCCTTCTTCCCCTTCCTCCTCCCCCCTCCCCCTATATATATATATATATATATATATATATATATATATATATATATATATATATATATATATATATATATATATATATATATATATATATATATATGGTTTTTGAGTTACCCTTGAAGATGGTTTCACAACTACCTACTCTCCACTTATACCAATATTTTCTTACTGAATTTGATTATTTGCTTTGTTTCAAATGACTTATTACTTGTTGTGTATCATGCTAAATGCTGGTTTTTTTTTTCCTTTCCCGGGGTCCCTGTTTTTCCCCGAGGTATTCCTCAACTTTAAGGTGATATAAAGTTTGCCTTCGGGTTGGTGTTTAGCAGGCTTTGTGTATTAGACACTCAGCCTACTTCGTGCCCAAGGGTGCTCCCCGTTCATTCTCTCTCTCCCTTTCTCTGGCCTCACATACACGCATTTACTTTTGCTCGCTCCTGCGCGTGCTTACTCACACTCTTGTCTCTCGTGTTCAATTTCTCTCCGAGTCTTTCTCTTCTGATTTTTTCGTTGACGTCATTTTTACTTTTTGCGCACTTTTGTTCTTTCTTTTATTTTACGTCACCTCCTTCAGTTGCCACATTCCTTCTGCCAATGAAGATAAGTAGCGGCTAATCTCTCTGTTTGTTTGTCTATTTTGACAAAGGGTATTTACCCGAAATATTAATAAATTGTGTTGTACCCGTCTTTTCTAAGCGTGTTTCTTTCTCTGTTGGGTACTTCTTTGCATTTTACACGCTGGCAATCACCTTTTTGGTCTGGACAACTAAAGTTAGCCTTTTTATTACTGTAAGATACATAAGGAACATTTAATACATTAATTAATTTTACATGCCAGATACATCAAAGCTAACCAGTGCCTAAAATATGCCCGTTTTCAAGACATCTCTGTTGGTTGTTACTTTGGACATTTCTGTTGGTTGTTACTTTTGGTACAAACGACCTTTTGTCATAGGCTCATATATATATATATATATATATATATATATATATATATATATATATATATATATATATATATATATATATATATATATATATATATTGCTATGGGTCAATCAATGTCGTCTTGCACCAGAGATTTTCCACTGCATTTTGAGCGTAAAGCAATGAACTGCATACAAAGGAGAAGAAGAACTTAATAACTAAAGTTAGCCGTTTTGTTACTGTAAGACACATCAGGAACATTTAATACATGAAACATACTGTGATCTATTAAAGTTATTCTCCCCAGGATCAACTAATCAAGCATCTCAACACAGTCAGAAAACTGTCTGCAACAGATACTGCTGACAGTATTAACTATTATGTATGGGTCCTTTGTGTACTAACTTAGAGCTTTATGATGTAAATACAATGCCAAATGTCGAAATTCATCGTTTGGTGGGTGTGTTGTTTTTGTATCCGAGAGTGCAAATTATCGTCTGCATCGGCCTCATTTTGAATTTGTGCATATTTACTAGCCTACGTCACAAGGCAGAACCCGGTAAATACTGCAGACGAGGTCGTCGGTGGGGGGTACACACGTCAGTGTACACTCATGTACTGATGTTCTCTGGCATCCCTTTGACATAATTTTCCACGAGAATATAAAATAACCCTTCCATACTCACTATGCTGTCAAAATCAATGCGGGTTCAACTTGACCTGCTACCCTGACCCTGAGTAACGACTCGTGCTGGGGGCGTGGCTTGTTCGACTTCGTGACAAAAATGTGTCACGACCAGCGATGTCCGTGCCGCAATTTTGACACACATCGTAGTTTTCAGATCCTTGCAGCATAAAATCTGATGAACTAGCTCGTAACTTTATGATAAAACAGGTTTAAAATCTTGCAAATCAGTAAGAGATAAATTCTACTGAAGATCATGACTAATTCTGAAAAACAGTCACTAGCGCTCGCGGAACTATAGGAAGATCGACAAAGACCGTAGCCGGATTACCTACTGATTCACATAGCAAGAAAGCGACAAATTCAGGATGGGTGGTCAAACCAAGCTCTATATCGTATGCAAACCAAGGGGAATCACAGCACTGGACAGACAACAGTTAGATCCCCTGCCCCCACCTATCAGGCACCCAACCGCCAGCCCACAGAGAAATACGCAGGTATAGAATAAGACGATCATTTCCATCCTAAGCTCTATATCCCCTTGTCAGATGTCAGTTCTACTTAGGGGTATCTCGTCTTTCTTCTCTTCAATTCCGAGTCTTTCATTGTCGGCCGGAGCGAGTCGACTGATATATAAATATATATTTTTTCTTCGCTGGTTCATCTGCCATCTTGTCTCCGATTGTTTAATAATTATGCAGATGACCTAAGGTCGTATAGAATAGTTATGACGTCAGCTACCATCGCCTATCAGAAGCAATCTTTTGACCGGGTCCAGTGATTTCGGTGGCCTCTTTCGCTTTGAACGGACGAAAGAAAGCAATTGGTGGGACAATAGGGTGGTCACTGTCTAAGTGGGTATGTATACTGAAGCCCAGTAAAAGATTTTTGCGAACTGAAGCATTAAAAAAGGTCGGTCGTGCCCCTTTAACCCTTTACCGCCTGCAACTGGTCGAGGAATCCAAAAACGTCTTTCGCATCTCCTTATGTACAGTTTGTGATCGAACAGAAAATGCGTCTGGTTTGAGAAGATAAATAACTTACAAATATTCTGTCAACGATTACACGTATCTCGTCTCTGCGTTAGTCGTCGTCTGCAAGCGTGTTTCCCGTGGCCAATCCTTACATGTTTAGTACAATAGCATGCAAAATGGCGACGGCGGAAACCGGATTTACCGCACATCTCAAAATATTGGATAAGAACATAGATTCGGACATTCTTGAAGCATTCCCCCCCCCCCCCCCTAATATATTTGTTTTCTGTTGCAACTTTTTCCAGTTTTCCGTAAGAATCTGCAATTTATATGGACAGTAGTTATAACCCGCAACCGGCTTGCATTACATATTTGAATCTCATACACTACTGCTCCGAGTTGTACCACGATTGCCAACATTAACCAATGTAATGCATGATCGAATCAGGTTATTTATGTGCATGGAGTGAACGTGTGAATGAAAATGGAGCTAGAAATTAAGCGGCAAAAAACATCAAATGCGGGGGCACATCAAGTTCTTTTCCTCTTGCAGACGGAGGACACATGAAAAGGTTGATTGATTGTACATTGCTTAACGTCCCGACAGCAACAAGGCTTTCTCAGGACGTGCCTGCACTGCTTGTGAAAAAAAAACCAAAAAAACAGAACATTGAATGTATGTCGCCAGCCGGTCAAATACGTTAAATAAACCTAACACAAGGGGCTAAATAAAGCTAAGACCATTTAGCAACACACATCCAATATCAAGAGCTACAGGCAGTGCAGACAGTAGGGAGAGTTTTAATAAGACAAATACAGGTGAATGGACAAAGGGTAGACAGAAACACATGCCCCAGAATAGAGAGAAAAACCCACCCTGTGGGGCTGACCAGGGTGACCCTGGGAACTAAAAAATACCTAACCCCACCCAAGTCCCCCAGGGCAGACCCGGGTGGGGGAACACATGAAAAGGGTCAAGGTTTTACACTAGTGATAATCCGCATGTGGTATCACAAGTAGCTTGCATAAATTAAAAAAAAAAAAAGTCATGTGGCTCTGGACTTGTGGTGGTGGGCTTTTCCAAAAGCAGCCCTAATATCCCAGTACAGTGTGACAATAAGAAAACGTATGGGCAGAGTGGGTAGAGAAAGGGAGAGAACTGTGAACGCACAAAAAGAGTATATGTATTATAAAAAGAGGAAGCTCAAGTTGGTCAATAATGTCCAGTTCATTCCCTTATCGTTGCCTTTTCACACTTAATTGCTTTATTTTTCTGGATTTCAAATGTGAGCCCACGTGGATTTTCAATTTTGTTGTATTTAATAAAGGCAGCATTACACACCCTGTATACAGTTTACATACCGGGTTTGTCCTCAGAGCGCGCCAGCATGTGGCTTTTCAAATAGCTGGATCTAGAGAAAGTAGTGTTACACATTTTACATACATAAGGTTTGTCACCAGTGTGTGCACACATAGGGATTTTCAGATTACTGGATTGTGTAAATAAAGCAGTACACTGTTTACACACACACCAGTGCAAGTGCAACCGTGATTTTCTAAATGGCTGGAGCTAGTGAAGGCAGCATCACACTGTTTACATACACGTATGTAGGATTTGTCGCCAGCATGCGTGCGCGTCGCTTCAGGGAGCCCGACATAGTTAGTTAGTTATTTGGGTTTAACGCCGAGCAGGCAACTAGGGAGCCCGACATAGTGAAGCAGCATCACACTGTTTACATTTAAACCGTTTGTCATTTGAGTATGTCTTCATCTGTTTATTCATACCCCCAGACTGATAGCAACACCACGTTTTATACACAAATGGTTTGTCATCTGTATGTCTGATCTTGTGGTCCGTAAATGGCATGACAAAGAGAATACAACACCTGGCTTCATATGTCCAAATATCAAAACAAGATTTCATGACACTGTGAACAGTATTGAGTCATGCTGACCTTAAAAATTACCAGGTACTAGGGTTTCCATCATGGACTTTATTTTATTGAAATGATCTGCATAACTGGCTACTAGTATAAGATGGGTGTACTCACACCCATGTTGTACATTGTGGTCCTACGCAGAGTTAACACACATATTCAGACAGTGTTGACATTTTGACAGACTTATGCATGTACAAAGACACATAAAGCTGGCATTATGACAGAGTTAACCAACCCATTTAGCACCGAGTCCCTACAGCAGGAGATTGATTGACCATGATAATTCAAGATTCGCTTGGAGCCTGAAGGCACCAAGCTAATCGGGCACTACCCTTGAATTATCATGGTCAATCCACCTCTTGCAACTGGTACATAGTCATTAAGTAACACTTCCAAAATTTGTGAAATGCACCTGTGGGGCTAAAAGGGTTAACCTTATAATGGATGTGTACACACAAACAGGATAATAAACTCTAGTTACAGGTACCACACATACAGAGAGTGAACACATTAATACTGGTGTCTGTACCACGTTTATTCTTCCTGTTATTACCAATATTACAGAACTAACATGACCAATTGCATCATTTCTCGAACATGCCACACTGCGCAAACGTAGTTCACATGCTTGTTCATGCAGCCACAGATACTTCCTATATGTCCACAGCTAATGGATAAATTCTACAAAATAAACAGGAAGTCATTCAGTTCTGGGAGTAAAGGGTTATTTCACCACCTTTGTATACAGTCATTAGCACTGAAAAGATGCATGAACACGAAGCCACTCGACAAATTTGCGGCACGGGTTTATGCCTCGTTACAAATGAGCGGAGTGTTTATTTATATATTACAATCAAAAGCCCTTGTGTGAACGATTCATACTTTAGCTATTCTACTCTGAGCCTGCACCAAAATGTGCAAGGGATCACTGCAGAAACCATATTTACTGCATACACACTCCTCAGATGCCAAGCTAATCTGGCACTACCCTTCAACTAACATGTCATGGTCAATCCACCTCATGCAACTGGTACAGTCATTAACATTTCCAAAATTTGGAAAAAGCACCCATGGGGCTAAAAGGGTTAAATTGTTGATTAGTGACAAACTAGGTAAGCAAAATTAGTTATTTGGGTTTAATGCCGAGCAGGCAACTAAGGCCATTTCACAGCGGTAGGTGAGCAGACGGTCCTTGGACTCATATCAGACATTGCTGTCCCCACGCATGTACATGAACAGGGCCAGCTAAGGCTGATGCTGGCCTGAAGACCTGCTGCTCACCATGCCTATCTGATGGGAGCTAGAGAGGTGCAGGTTATTTTAACTACCATGATATACCAGAGCACGTAAGACTGAGGCTGACCTATACCGCTGTCAGTGTTTTTAACAGCATCAAACTCCTCCTTTACTTACTGTATGTTAAACCAGACAGGGGTTTGCTGCCATGGCGGAGATGCAGATTGCATGTATCGAGCCACATAAATGTGTGACATAACTTTCAGTATCTCAATGTGTAACGTATGTCTCTGAAAAAGAGGCAATGTGTATAAACTGAATTATTCTTTCTAGGCAGCGCATTTCCGCATGTAATAATAATAATAATAATACCGTTATTATATAGGCGCTTTTTCTCAATTTTGGGGAAATCAACTCAAAGCGCCGCGAACTGAAACCCAACACACACACACACGTAACAGACACGGATTTACGCCATTTAAGACAAACACAGTACAAGACAGACGAAGGGCCAGTTCAGCTACTGAAGTCACAGAGACTTTTGATCGCTTGTATTTGAAATTTGTAAAGTGGCCTGAGACCGGTGCCAAAGTGTGGGGGGTGGGGGGTGGGTGGGGGGTGGAAGAACCGGAGTACCTGGAGAAAGAACCCCCGACCATCCGTCCGAATTAATGGTGACACTTACCAGAGGAGAAAAGTCCAACGCCGGAACCCGGTATCGAACCTCGCACCTTTGGCATTGGTGGCAGGCGCCTTAACCACTGACCGCCCCAAGTTGCTGTTAGTGGTAAAAGATGTATTACAATGTGTACAAACAAATGGTCTTTCTCCTTTGTGAATCAGCATGTGTGTTTTTAAATGGGTAGTTGTGGAAAAAGGGCTGAAGCATTGTACACATGCATAATTGGCACCAATGTAAGTTTTGCCACACTGTGAAAGCAGCACCACACTTTTTACATACATAGGGTTTGCCTCCAGTATAACAGCATCAAGACATCTCGTCCCAAGTGGGCCTCACCATCCACAAACAGAAAACAAAGACAATGAGGTTGAACGCAACCAGGGAAGAACCAGTCTTGCTTGCTGGCACCCCGTTGGTGGAGGTGGAGTCCTTCACCTATCTGGAGAGAATCATAGACAAAGAAGGCGGCACTGATGCAGATGTCAGAGCACGAATCGGTAAAGCCAGAGCAGCCTTTCTCCAGTTGAAAAAAGTGTGGAGTTCCAGAGAGCTGTCACAACACACCAAAGTCTGGATTTTCAACTCCAACGTAAAAGCAGTTCTCCTATATGGAGCAGACTTGGAGATTGACAAAAACCACAGTCAACAGAGTACAGATCTTCATAAACAGTTGCCTCAGTAGAAGTTTGAAAATCCACTGGCCAGAGAAGATCAGAAACGTCAGACTCTGGGAGAGAACAGAGCATATAACAGCAGAGAATGAAATTGGGCGAAGAAGATGGGGATGGATTGGTCACAGTCTGAGAAAACCAGCTTCCAGTATCACTAGGCAGGCATTGTCATGGAACCCCCAGGGAAAGAGGAAAAGAGGCAGGCCGAGAAACACCTGGCTTCGAGACCTCCAAGCAGACATCAAGAGACTGGGGACCACCTGGAGTAAAATCGAAGGAGAAGTACAGGACAGCAGTCGCTGGAGGTCTCTCGTCGATGGCCTATACCAGGGGAGGGGTGACAGGCGTAAGTAAAGTATAACAGCATCAAACAGCATTGGCTCACTGACGACATAGCTGAGGCCAAGCGCGAGCGTCAACAAGCTGAACGCCGCTGGCGCTCATCTGACCTCACCGTTCACAAAGAGATCTTCCAAACCACCAGATCCAAAGTCTGCAGAATGATCTCCGACTCCAAACGTAAACACATTCAAAACAAAATCCTGGAATCCACTTCTTCCAAAACCCTCTACGCTACCATGAACACACTCCTAGGCACTTCTAAAGACTATCCTCTTCCCAACAAACACAGCAAAGAAGAACTTCCGTCCACTTTTTCCTCTTATTTCTCCGACAAAATCCAAACTCTGCGCAACACACTCGACACTCTGCCTTCTCCGCCTTGCCTTCCTGACCCCCCCCCCCCCCCTTTCTGGCACTCCCCTTTCGTCCTTCCGCCCTGTCTCTCAGGATGAAGTCCTCAAGACCATAAAGTCCATGCCTTTCAAAACCTGCGAACTAGACCCCCTCCCAGCTTCTCTCTACCGGGACGGCCTCCCAAAACTTTTGTCCTTCATTACCGACATCATCAACACATCTCTAGAGAATGGCTCCGTCCCTGATATCTTCAAGTCCGCCATCGTCCGTCCTCTCCTCAAAAAACACAACCTCGACCCAAACGAACTCAAGAACTACCACCCAGTCTCCAATCTCTCTTTCCTGTCCAAGCTTCTTGAGAAGGTTGTCCTCAACCAACTCAACCTCCACCTCGCCGACAACAACCTCCTCAGTCCCTTCTACTTCCAGTCTGCCTATCGCAAACATCACAGCACTGAAACAGCCCTTCTACATATCCTAAACGACCTGCTTCTCTCCACCGACTCGGGCAACATCTCCCTTTGTACGCTACTCGATCTCTCTGCCGCCTTCGACACTATAGATCACTCTATTCTCCTCCACCGCCTTCACCACTCCTTTGGCATCACTGACTCTGCTCACTCCTGGTTTCTCTCCTACCTCTCCGACAGAGCAGTCTGTCACCATCGACGGCGTCTCCTCCAACCCAGTCAGGCTCTCCTGCGGCATTCCAAAGGGGTCCGTCCTGGCCCCGGTCCTTTTCACACTCTAAACTTCTCCCCTGTCCAACATCATCCAGTCTCACCACCACCTCTATGCTGATGACTCACAACTACTAGACAAAGACAAACTCGACAACACTCAGACACTACTGACTCACACGGCTGACTGCTATGAAGACGTGAAAAACTGGATGACAGCAAACAAGCTCAAACTGAACGACGACAAAACGGAAGCCATGCTGGTAGGCACTCGCCAGAAACTTTCCCAGCTCCCTCCCTCTCTCCACCTTCAACTCGACAGTACCCCCATCTCCCTCTTTGACTCAGTCAAGAACCTTAGCGTTATCCTCGATTCCTCTCTTTCCATGACCAGCTTCGTCTCCGCCACGGCCCAGGCATGTTATTTCCACCTCCGCCGCATCAGTCAGATCAGAAAATATCTCACTACCGAGGCTGCCACCAAACTCGCTGTCTCTCTCATCTTATCTCACATTGACTACTACAACTCTCTCCTTTCCGGCCTTCCTCACTCCACCACTCTCACTCTCCAGCGCGTCCAGAACAATGCTGCCCGCCTCGTCTTCAGAACGAAAAAATCCGACCACATCACTCCCCTGCTCAAGCTCCTTTACTGGCTCCCCATCCCCCAATGCATCCAATACAAGATTCTGTATTCTGCTACAAATCCCTGAACAACTACGCTCATATCTATCTCTCCAACTTACTTCACCCCTACACTCCTTCCCGCTCCCTCCGCTCCGCCTCTGACCCTCTCCGCCTCCTCACCCCCGCACCAAACTCAGCACTTTCGGCCCCCGCTCCTTCTCAGTATACGGTCCATCCACCTGGAACACTCTCCCACTCTCTCTCCATCAGAAACACTCTCTCCCTCCTTCCAGTCCGCCCTCAAAACTCACCTCTTTGAACAGTTCTAGCACTATATCACCACACTCCCCACCCCAAGCTGACCGTCGTAATGTATTTTCACTATTTGTGGTACGTAAGTCATTGTCTAAAGTGTGCGCATGCGTGTGCGAGTTGTGAGTGCGCGCTTAGAGTTATAATTATTATAAGCGCATTATAAATACCGTAATTATTATTTTTATTATTAGTATGAGTCTGCGCGTTTTTAAATGGGCAGATATGGTGAAAGATGTCTAACAATGTTCACATACATAGGGTTTGTCACTAGTTAGTCTTTAGGTGTCTTCTTAAGTTGCCTGATTGTGCAAAAGCAGCACCAGACTCTTTATATACATAGGGTTCGTCTCCAGTATGAGTTTGTATGTGCGTTATTAAATGGGCAGATGTGGTAAAAGATGCATCACAATGTTCACATACATAGGGTTTGTCACCAGTGCGTCTTCAGGTGTTTTCTTAAGTTGCCTCTTTGTGCAAAAGCAGCACCACACTGTTTACATACATAGGGTTTATCACCAGTATGAGTTCTCATGTGTTCTTTCAACTTGTGGAATTCAATAAAAGTAACATTACACTCTTTACATGCATGAGGTTTGTCACCCATGTGAATCAACATATGCCTATTCAAGCTGCTAGATCGTGCGAAGGCAGTGCCGCACTGTTTACATGCATGGGGTTTGTCACCAGTGTGAATCAACATGTGCCTATTCAAGTCGCTGGATCGCGCAAAGGCAGTGCCACACTGTTTACATGCATGTGATTTGACACCACTGTGAGTCCGCATGTGCTCAATCAAGTGCCTGGATAGTGTAAACATGGCATCACATTGTTCACATGTGTAGGGTTTGTCACCTGTGTGAGTCAGTATGTGATACATCAAGATGCTGGAGTTAGCAAAAGTAGCATCACAATAAGAACAAACATAGGGTCTGTCACCAGTATGAGTACGCATATGCCTCTTCAACTTGTTGGATTCAATGAAAGTAGCATTACACACTCTGCATGTATGGGGTTTGTCACCAGTGTGAATCAACATGTGCCTTTTCAAGTAGCTGGATCGTGCAAAGGCAGTGCCACACTGTTTACATGCATGGGGTTTGTCACCACTGTGAGTCTGCATGTGCGCATTCAAGTGGCCGGATTGTGTAAACGTGGCATCACATTGTTCACATTTGTAGGGTCTGTCACCTGTGTGAGTCTGCATGTGATACTTCAATTTGCTGGAGAAAGCAAAAGTAGCATCACAATAAGAACAAACATAGGGTCTGGCACCAGTGTGAATACGCATATGCTTCTTCAACTTGCTGGATGCAATAAAAGTTGCATTGCACTCTTTACATGCATGTGGTTTGTAACCAGTGTGAATCAACATGTGCCTATTCAAGTTGCTCGCTCTTGCAAAGGCAGTACCACACTGTTTACATGCATGGGGTTTGTCACCACTGTGTGTCCGCAGATGCTCATTCAAGTGGCCGGATTTTGTAAACGTGGCATCACATTGTTCACATTTGTAGGGTCTGTCACCTATGTGATTCCGTATGTGATACTTCAAGCTGCTGGAGGAAGCAAAGGTAGCATCACAGTAAGAACAAACATAGGGTTTGTCACCAGTGTGAATCCGCATATGATATTTCAAGTTACTGGACTGTGTAAAAGAAGCATCGCAATGTGTGCATACATATGGTCTGTCACCAGTGTGAGATTTAATGTGTCTCTTCAAGTCATCAGATCTAGCAAAAACATAATTACACTCTTTACATATATAAAAATTGTCACCAGTGTGAACAGAATCTTCTGATGACAGACAGTCACTGGTATTCTGACCCCCTGTCATACACATGTGGGGGCCAGTTTTACAATCAGATTTTTCAGATATCACATTCTCAGCCAGATGAGCATTCTGAAACAGACCCACAGGGTACACTGTATGTTCTGGTTTGTTTTCATCATGCCCGCCACTAACAGATTTTCTTTCCTGTACTGTAGACAGCAGTGTGCCCGTGTTTTCATCATTAGGTTCTGTTTCCACATGGATGCGCTCAGTCTCCATTTCATCAGAAAAAGCTGGCGATGTTCGGTTCACATGCATTTCATTTCTTACAAGACTAGTCTGGAACCTTGCTGGTTGATCAATACCAGTCTCAAATTTCAAAGGAGCTGTCTGGAAACACATTTTCTCATAGTGACAGTCTCCTTCATGCAAGTTGTGATGATGCAATATGTTTGCCTGGTTTCTTTCAGGTTCTGTTATGACGGGAGCTGATTCCAAACTTTCATCTGTCTCAACATGTGTTTTGATGGGAACAAATTTCACTGTCTGATTCGTCGCCAATTCTGTTTTGTTGGGAACTGATTGCCCTGCCTCATCTGTCTCGACTTCTGTTTTGATGGGAACTGATTTCCCAGTCTTATCCATCTCAAGTTTTGTTTCAATGGGGTCCGATTCCAGATCTGAAAGTGATACACTTGGCGGGCAGACTTACTCTCTTTTTATACCATCAGTCTTCTTCACAACAAGGATGTTTCCTTGCAGTTCTTTGATTTCTGTCCCAGCTTTTTCAGAAGGCAGCCGCAGACTTCAAACCTACACAAAACCAACAATATTTAAACAAAATAGCTTTGACACATTATGACAGGGTATGAATAGACCATGATAGTTCAAGGGTGGTGTTAGAATCAATTGGCACCTGTAGGTACCAAGCTATTCCGACACCACCCTTGAACTATCATGGTCGATCTGTCTCCAGAACTGTGATATAGACTTTAAATGATATCTAAAACATTTCAGCCTAAGGATTTATTAAGTATCTTCAGGCAATGTTTTTAATCTCCCTGATCATTCAGCCTAGGTACTATTTATGGTAATGGTGCCTGCATGCAAAAGTATGTTAATATTGAAAAAATTGAATAACAATTATCTACAAGGCAGTAACTTAATCTTTAGTTGCCACATCAACAACCGTCATGCCATTTTAAAAATGTGACACAATGAATGCAATCAATAACACAACAAGCTGGGATGAACCATAACCCACAAAGTCACTTCTATATGAGAGCTGTCTGTCAAGGGTCTCTATCTTTTGTATCTGACCCATTTCTGATGTTGAAATATCTCCTATTGAAAAAGTTTGTAAGATCTGCTAATGGGTCAGTGAGCTCTATAAAGGGCGCAGGACACGTGTCATTGGTTTGTCAAACATCATTTGTCATGACATAGGTTTTAGTTTTTATGTAATTTTATATTTTACGTGATATGATTTTCACTTTTGCTTCATAGGCATTGACAAAATGGAGACAAAACTAGAATTTCACGGTACAATTTCAGTCTTGCTATAATTTGTGTGAAAGCAAGCTGACTTTACCTAGCCACATGATATACTAAGTACACGAGTCACTTGCATGCTCTTCTGAAAGCGCGTCAATGCGTGTGTGCATGTTAGTGCATGCGTGCGTGTGCTCCCAATATCTCCAAGAGGCATAGACCCTCATGCACCCATAGGGCACATTAGGATCTATGCCTCCTGGAGATTCACGCATGTTTGTGTGAGACAGAGAGCATGCGCAAGAGAGAGATTTGCATCATATTTTAGAGTATTGTGTCAATGTCTGCGTGGTGACGGAGTTGCTTCTTTTATGTCACCGCCACTGTCTGATTTTCTCCAGAAGTCAAGGATTTTTACTGTTTTAATTTTTTTTCTGAAAAGAATTAATTGTTACTTAAGAAACTTAAAGGTAAAAAGCTAAAGAACTCATCCAATGTCTTTCTCTAAATTAGTTATATCGGGTCACCTGCATGCTCTTCTGAAAGCACGACGATGAGTGTGTGTGTGTGTGTGTGTGTGTGTGTGTGTGTGTGTGTGTGTGTGTGTGTGTGTGTGTGTGTGTGTGTGTGTGTTAGCATGTGCATGTGCACGCTCCAAACATCTCCAAAAGACACAGATCCTCATGTGCTCTCTGGGCTCTTGAGGATCTATGCCTCTTGGAGATGTGCGCATGTCTATGAGAGAGAGAGAGAGAGAGAGAGAGAGAGAGAGAGAGAGAGAGAATCAATGAATCAATGAATCTTTATTTTACAACGGTGAAGATATTTACACAGTCAGTGACTATGTCATTTTTCGTACCTGCCGTTGCTACAACTACGACTAACTAAGTACAAAATATACATAAAAAAAGACATCAAAGCACAGTAATACAAAATAGATAGTCCACTAAACACAAACACGTGCATACGCCGCGCACAAACGCACTCACGCGTCCAAACACACACACGATTGTTAGAATATACACGTACATTTGTGTGTCTACTAATAACTAGATATTATTATTTGAGTAATGTCAGATACCTATAAAGACTTGCCTTAAAACGAGATAATGTCGGAGTGGCTTTAACGTGATGTGGAAGTGAGTTCCACAGTGTGGAACCCGCAAATGACAAAGTAGATTTAAATATATCTATTCGGGGTTTTGGAACAATATAAAGACCCCTCATGTTCCCATAGCAGGAATCTGATTTTTTAAACAACTCTGTTAGATATTCTGGAGCGCTATGGTTCCATACTTTAAACATCAGTACCCCTTTGTTATATTTAAAATGATTTTGAAGGGGCAAGAATCCAGCTTTACTGAGTTTTTCCTCGGTCATCAAGTGCGGGTCGGGAAGAATTAATGTTGCCATTCTCCTATGTAAAAAATTTAGTCTTTTTAAGTGGACATCACCGCAACAATCCCACACCATCGATGCGTAGTTTATATGTGACATAATGTGTGCACTACTGGACAATTTTCTGGTTTCACTATCTGTGTAATTCTTTAATTTCAATAACAAAGACATTTCTAGAGACCGTTTTACAGACATTGAGAGAGAGAGAGAGAGAATGAGAGAGAGAGAGAGAGAGAGAGAGAGAGAGAATTACATCATATTTAGAAACAGTTTTGTAGTAACGCTTGTTGGCGATTTAAATTCCATTGTGCTTTTTTATATAATAAAAATGTTTATTACCTTAACAAATCTTGATACCAGCAAACCAGTCTTGTTAACTAATTGAATTGATAACCGTGATAGTAACAAGGTTGTAGCTATCCATGAAATGTTCTACACTGTTAAGTGGTTTAATGTAAAAGATGATACAAGTTATAGTGTATCTGTTATTGGTAGTTCCGCTCTTATTGAGATCCATAAAATACCATCTGGTTATTATTACTTTTGTACTTTAGCTAACTGGTTTCAAAGTGAATTAAAAATTAAAGCAACTTTAAATCCAGCTAACTTACTAAGTTACATTAGAATTTCCTGGAGGCAGTCAGCCTAGATTTTCAGGTAGACTTGCATATTTACTTGGTTTAATAGGTGGATATGTACCTGCTAAGGATGAGGGTTGGACATTTATAACATCTAAAAATAAAATAACTGGAGAATATTCTGTTAATTTGTCAGCACATAAAGTACTAAATGTTCATTTGAAAGAACTAAACACAACTGAAAATGTGCACAATGGTATGCCTTCAACTTTGTTAAGATGTGTGCCGGCTGGAACTGCTCCCTATTGTGAAAGCGTAGTTGTTAGATTTCCTAATTTGCAGTTTAAAGAATTAAGTGCCAGTTTCTTTCAATCACTGTGTGTATTTGTAACTAATCAGGATGGTGAACCAGTTTTGATGCACGATTTTAGTGTTGTCTTGGAAGTTAAACAAATTTTATTTTTGTTGAATAAAAATGAGTGGTGGTCCAAAGCCGAGAATTACACTAATCGCCTGTCCAGTAATAGAGTTAAAAGATTTGGCTGATGTGCATGGTTTTGATAAAGAAGAAGTGGGAGAAGTGTATGGTCTTGAACTTGATTCCTTTGGATTGTACAAGCAGAAGGTATTTGATGATGTGAAAGATGACTCAGAAAAAAGGTATCCTAACTTAATCAGATTCGTGATGTTACTGTACCTAGTCCTGTAAATAATGCGCTCTACATCTTAAAACATGTGGGTAATAAGTGGGTAGTTGTTCCTGCTCCTGTTCCTGCTCCCACAATTGTCTGGGACATAAAGTTTAAATTTATTAGTCCTTATGTATACTGATGAAGAAAACTTAACATTTCCTTGTGCTGGGACCATATGGCGTTCCCACCCTGCAAATAAAGAAATAGCTACAAAAACGCGGACGAATAGACAAACAGCAATTCCTTTCCTGGAGGAGGAAGGTTATTCTACCAGAAGATTTATGATGTCGTGTGGTGAATGCCGGAAGTCTTCGGAAGCCACAGGACCGAGCTGCCTCTCTCTATCCAGGGACACAATCATGGGCACATGGAATGTCAAGACCATGTACCAGAGCGGAAAGTCCGCCCAGATAGCAGCGGAAATGCAAAAGTACAACCTTCCCCTGCTAGGTATCAGTGAAGCCAGATGGACGCAGTCTGGCCAGAAAAGGCTGTTAAGTGGGGAGATGATTCTGTATTCAGGTCATGAAGAGGAGAATGCCCCCCATACAGAAGGTGTAGCATTCATGCTGTCACTAGTGGCACAGAGAGCACTGATGGGCTGGGAACCTCTTGGGCCAAGAATTATCACAGCAGCCTTTAGAACCAGGAAAAAGATCAAGCTGAACGTCATCCAGTGTTATGCGCCCACTAATGACAGTGATGTGGAAGAGAAACAAGAGTTCTAGACCAACTCCAGAGTGCTGTGGACAAATGTGCGGAGCGAGACATCACCATCATCATGGGCGATTTTAATGCCTAAATATGGGAGGACAACACCGGATACGAAGAGGTGGTGGGGAGACAGGGACTAGGGGAGATGAGTGAGAACGGGGAGAGGTTCGTAGACTTTTGTGCTCTAAATAGACTTGTCATTGGAGGCAGCATCTTCCCACACAGAAGAATACACAAAGCAACGTGGGTCTCACCTAACCATACTACAGAGAACCAAATAGACCAAATCATTAGCAAGAAATTTAGAAGATCCCTTCAAGATGTTCGAGTGGGGGGGGGGGGGGGGGGGAGCATATGTCGCCTCAGACCATCATCTGCTTATCTTAAGAATAAAGCTCAAGTTAAAGAAAAGCAGCACAGGGACAAGAAGACAGCGCTATAATGTAGGCCTCCTGAGAGAGACTGGAGTGAGAGAAGAGTTCAAACTGGTGCTGTCCAACCAGTTTCAAGCACTACAGGAGCTAGTAAATGAAGAGGAGGCGGTCACCACAGAGCAGCAGTGGAAGGCAGTTAGAGAAGCACTGAACTCAAACTGCAAAGACATTGTGGGGTTCAAGAAACATCATCACAAGGACTGGCTGTCAGCACAGACCTTGAAGAAGATAGAAGGGAGGAGGTAGAAGAAAGCAGTTGTTAACAACATTCGCACGAGAGCAGCCAAAGCAAGGGCACATGAGGAATACTCGGAAGCAAACCGCGAGGTGAAGAGGAGTATCAGGGCAGACAAGAGAGCCTACACATTGATTGTACATTGCTTAACGTCCCGACAGCAACAAGGCTTTCTCAGGACGTGCCTGCACTGCTTGTGAAAAAAAAATAAACAGAACATTGAATGTATGTCGCCAGCCGGTCAAATACATTAAATAAACCTAACACATGGGGCCTAAATAAAGCTAAGACCATTTAGCAACACACATCCAATATCAAGAGCTACAGGCAGTGCAGACAGTAGGGAGAGTTTAAAAAAGGCAAATACAGGTGAATGGACAAAGGGTAGACAGAAACACATGCCCCAGAATAGAGAGAAAAACCCACCCTGTGGGGCTGACCAGGGTGACCCTGGGAACTAAAAAATACCTAACCCCACCCAAGACCCCAGGGCAGACCCGGGTGGGGGGAGAGCCTACACAGATGGACTAGCAGCAGAGGCAGAAAAGGCAGCGGCAACATGAAACAGCTCTACGACATTACCAGAAGATTGTCTGGCAAGTTTGGCCATACAGAAAGATCAGTAAAAGACAAAGAAGCCAAGCCTATTGCAGACAGAGCAGTCCAACTCGACAGATGGGCCGAGTATTTTGAAGAGTTACTGAACAGACCCACCCCACCTGACCCCCCAGACATCCAGCCAGCAGAGACTGACCTACCCATCAGCTGTGACAGACCCAGCCGGGAAGAGATCAGAAGAGCAGTGGCATTTTTGAAGAACGGCAAAGCAGCAGGCCCAGATGGCATCCCAGCAGAGGCTCTGAAAGCAGACCTAGAAACAACAGTAGAGATGCTGTACCCACTGTTTTGAAAGATCTGGGAAGAGGAGGTGATGCCAGCTGACTGGAAGGAGGGGTACCTAATCAAGCTTCCCAAGAAAGGCGACCTCAGCAAGTGTTCCAACTACAGAGGAATCACCTTGCTGTCAGTACCAGGAAAGGTCTTCAACAGGATCATCCTGGAGAGAATGAAGAGCTCCGTCGACCCCCAGCTGAGACCAGCAAGCAGGATTCAGGAAAAACCGATCATGCACAGACCAGATTGCCACTCTCCGCATCATCATGGAGCAGTCTCTGGAGTGGAGCTCCCCACTGTACATCAACTTTGTGGATTACGAGAAAGCATTTGACAGCGTGGACCAAGAGACTTTGTGGAAACTCCTACGACACTACGGTGTAGCCACAAAACTCGTCTGCCTGATCAAGAGCAGCTACGATGGCATGACATGTCACGTGATCCATGAAGGGCAGTTCATCAGGGAGCTCCAGGCCAGAACCGGCGTCAGGCAGGGGTGGTTGCTGTCTCCGTTCCTCTTCCTACTGGCATTAGTAGACTGGGTCATGAAGAGGACCACAGAGGAGAGAAGAAGCGGAATGCAGTGGACCCTGTGGACACAGCTTGACAACCTCGATTTTGCAGACGACTTGGCTTTACTGTCCCACACTCATCAACAAATGCAGGACAAGACCACGAGGCTTGCTGACATCTCGTCCCAAGTGGGCCTCACCATCCACACACAGTAAACAATGACAATGAGGCTGAACGCAACCAGGGAAGAACCAGTCTTGCTTGCTGGCACCCTGTTGGAGGAGGTGGAGTCCTTCACCTATCTCGGGAGCATCATCGACAAAAAAGGTGGCACTGATGCAGATGTCAGAGCATGAATCAGTAAAGCCAGAGCAGCCTTTCTCCAGCTGAAAAAAGTGTGGAGTTCCAGAGAGCTGTCACAACACACCAAAGTCCGGATTTACAACTCAAACATAAAAGCAGTTCTCCTATGTGGAGCAGAGACTTGGAGGTTGACAAAAACCACATCAACAGAGTACAGACATTCATAAACAGTTACTTACTTACTTACGCCTGTCACCCCTACCTGGGTATAGGCCGTCGACGAGAGACCTCCAGCAACTCCTGTCCTGTGCTTCTCCTTCGATTCTACTCCAGGTGGTTCCCAGTTTCTTGATGTCTGCTTGGAGGTCTCGACGCCAGGAATTTCTCGGCCTACCTCTTTTCCTCTTTCCCTGGGGGTGCCATGACAATGCCTGCCTAGTGATACTGGAAGCTGGCTTTCTCAGACTGTGACTGATCCATCCCCATCTTCTTCGCCCAATTTCATTCTCTGCTGTTATCTGCTCTGTTCTCTCCCAGAGTCTGACATTGCTGATCTTCTCTGGCCAGTGGATTTTCAAAATTCTTCTAAGGCAACTGTTCATGAAGGTCTGTACTCTGTTGACTGTGGTTTTTGTCAATCTCCAAGTCTCTGCTCCATATAGGAGAACTGCTTTTACATTGGAGTTGAAAATCCGGACTTTGGTGCGTTGTGACATCTCTCTGGAGCTCCACACCTTTTTCAACTGGAGAAAGGCTGATCTGGCTTTACCGATTCGTGCTCTGACATCTGCATCAGTGCCGCCTTTTTTGTCTATGATGCTCCAGAGATAGGTGAAGGACTCCACCTCCTCCAACGGGGTGCCAGCAAGCAAGACTGGTTCTTCCCTGGTTGCGTTCAGCCTCATCGTCTTTGTTTTCTGTTTGTGAATGGTGAGGCCCACTTGGGACGAGATGTCAGCAAGCCTCGTGGTCTTGTCCTGCATTTGTTGATGAGTGTGGGACAGTAATGCCAAGTCGTCTGCAAAATCGAGGTCGTCAAGCTGTGTCCACAGTGTCCACTGTATTCCACTTCGTCTGTGCTCTGTGGTCATCTTCATGACCCAGTCTATGGCCAGTAGGAAGAGGAACGGAGACAGCAGACACCCCTGCCTGACACCGGTTCTGACCTGGAGTTCCCTGGTGAACTGCCCTTTGTGGATCAAGCGACATGTCATGCCATCGTAGCTGCTCTTGATCAGGCGGACGAGCTTTGTGGGTACACCGTAGTGTCGTAGGAGTTTCCACAGAGTCTCTCGGTCCACACTGTCAAATGCTTTCTCATAATACACAAAGTTGACGTACAGTGGGGAGCTCCACTCCAGAGACTGTTCCACGATGATGCGGAGAGTGGCGATCTGGTCTGTACATGATCGGTTCTTCCTGAATCCTGCTTGCTGGTCTCTCAGCTGGGGGTCAACGGAGCTCTTCATTCTCTCCAGGATGATCCTGTTGAAGACCTTTCCTGGTACTGACAGCAAGGTGATTCCTCTGTAGTTGGAACACTTGCTGAGGTCGCCTTTCTTGGGAAGCTTGATTAGGTACCCCTCTTTCCAGTCAGCCGGCATCACCTCCTCTTCCCAGATCTTTCCAAACAGTGGGTACAGCATCTCCACTGTTGACTCTAGGTCTGCTTTCAGAGACTCCGCTGGGATGCCATCTGGGCCTGCTGCTTTGCCGTTCTTCAAGAATGCCACTGCTCTTCTGATCTCTTCCCGGCTGGGTCTGTCACAGCTGATGGGTAGGTCGGTCTCTGCCGGCTGGATGTCTGGGGGGGTCAGGTGGGCTAGGTCTGTTCAGTAACTCTTCAAAATACTCGGCCCATCTGTCGAGTTGGTCTGCTCTGTCTGCAATAGGCTTGCCTTCTTTGTCTTTTACTGGTCTTTCTGTATGGCCATACTTGCCTGACAATCTTCTGGTAATGTCGTAGAGCTGTTTCATGTTGCCGCTGCCTGCTACCTTTTCTGCCTCTGCTGCCAGGCTGTCTGTGTAGGCCCTCTTGTCTTCCCTGATACTACTCTTCACCTCGCGGTTGGCTTCCGAGTATTCCCCCTGTGCCCTTACTTTGGCTGCTCTCGTGCGACTGTTGTTGACAGCTGCTTTCTTCTGCTTCCTCACTTCTATCTTCTTCAAGGTCTGTGCCGACAGCCAGTCCTTGTGATGGTGTTTCCTGAACCCTACAGTGTCTTTGCAGGTTGAGTTCAGCGCCTCTCTAACTGCTTTCCACTGCTGCTCTGTGGTGACCGCCTCCTCTTCATTTACTAGCTCCTGTAGCGCTTGAAACCGGTTGGACAGCACCAGTTTGAACTCTTCTCCAACTCCAGTTTCTCTCAGGAGGCCTACATTATAGCGCTGTCTTCTTGTTGTCTCTGTGCGGCTTTTCTTTAACTTGAGCTTCATTCTTAAGGTAAGCAGATGGTGGTCGGAGGCGACATCTGCTCCCCTCCTCACTCGAACATCTTGAAGGGATCTTCTAAATTTCTTGCTAATGCAGATATGGTCTATTTGGTTCTCTGTTGTATGGTCAGGTGAGACCCAAGTTGCTTTGTGTATTCTTCTGTGTGGGAAGATGCTGCCTCCAATGACAAGTCGATTTAGAGCACAAAAGTCTACAAACCTCTCCCCGTTCTCACTCATCTCCGAGCCTAGTCCCTGTCTCCCCATCACCTCTTCGTATCTGGTGTTGTCCTCCCCTATTTTGGCATTAAAATCGCCCATGACGACGGTGATGTCTCGCTCCGCACATTTGTCCAAGGCACTCTGGAGTCGGTCGTAGAACTCTTGTTTCTCTTCCTCGTCACTGTCATTAGTGGGCGCATAACACTGGATGACGTTCAGCTTGAGCTTTTTCTTGGTTCTAAAGGCTGCTGTGACAATTCTTGGCCCAAGAGATTCCCAGTTCATCAGCGCTCTCTGTGCCACTGGTGACAGCATGAATGCTACACCTTCTGTATGGGGGGTATTCTCCTCTTCATGACCTGAATACAGAGTCATCTCCCCACTTAACAGCCTTTTCTGGCCAGACTGCGTCCATCTGGCTTCACTGATACCTAGTAGGGAAAGGTTGTACTTTTGCATTTCCGCTGCTATCTGGGCGGCCTTGCCACTCTGGTACATGGTCTTGACATTCCATGTGCCCATGGTTGTATCCCTGGATAGAGAGAGGCGGCTCGGTCCTGTGGCTTCCGAAGACTTCCGGCTTTCACCACAGGACGTCATAAGTCTTCTGGTAGAATAACCTTCCTCCTCCAGGAAAGGAATTACTGTTAGTCTTTTCGTCGGCGTTTTTGTAGCTATTTCCTTTTTTGCAGGGTGGGGAAGCTACCCCCACGCCCAACCCCCTTACTAAGAGGACCAGGGGTTTTCTGTCGGGGTCACCTTCCCTTAGACCATGTTGGTTCACGGCACCTTATTTCATTCGGTGCACCCCTCTCACGAGGGACCCTCTATCCACCACCCAGGGGACGCGCCTCAACGCCATATGGTCTCAGCGCGAGGTTATAAACAGTTGCCTTAGAAGAATCTTGAAAATCCACTGGCCAGAGAAGATCAGCAACGTCAGACTCTGGGAGAGAACAGAGCAGATAACAGCAGAGAATGAAATTGGATGAAGAAGATGGGGATGGATTGGTCACAGTCTGAGGAAGCCAGTTTCCAGTATCACTAGGTAGGCATTGTCATGGAACCCACAGGGAAAGAGGAAAAGAGGCAGGCCGAGAAACACCTGGCGTCGAGACCTCCAAGCAGACATCAAGAGACTGGAAACCACCTGGAGTAAAATCAAAGGAGAAGCACAGGACAGGAGTCGCTGGAGGTCTCTCGTCGACGGCCTATACCCTGGGAGGGGTGACAGGCATAAGTAAGTAAGTAAACTTAACATTTAGGAAAGTTATTAACTCTGGGCCGTTGCTGGGCCATTGCTTGTAAGTCTTGTTCCGAGCTATTCCGAAGAAAACAAAATCAGAGATAAACTAAAACTGCAAAATTATGAAAAACAAAGGTATCTTCTTACAAATAGAAAGGGTAGATCTGAACCAGCTGTTTTGTCTACACCAGCAAACTTTACCATAGCTAGAGAAGCGGCAATAGTTTTTGAAATCATCATGAGACCTTTGGAGGGTGTTAAAGAAGCAGATGTTGCACAGGGAATCAAACTTACGTGGGATAGCTCAGTGTCGGAGTCAGCAAAAGCATTTATTGATATTAGAAAAGGCACAGATGTAGAAGTATTGAGCATAGCTGCCAACTTTGGATTGATTGATTGTACATTGCTTAACGTCCCGACAGCAACAAGGCTTTCTCAGGACGTGCCTGCACTGCTTGTGAAAAAAAACTAAACAGAAAATTGAATGTATGTCGCCAGCCGGTCAAATACGTTAAATAAACCTACAACATGGGGCCTAAATAAAGCTAAGACCATTTAGCAACACACATCCAATATCAAGAGCTACAGGCAGTGCAGACAGTAGGGAGAGTTTTAAAAAGGCAAATACAGGTGAATGGACAAAGGGTAGACAGAAACGCATGCCCCAGAATAGAGAGAAAAACCCACCCTGTGGGGCTGACCAGGGTGACCCTGGGAACTAAAAAAATACCTAACCCCACCCAAGTCCCCCAGGGCAGACCCGGGTGGGGGGCCAACTTTGGAGAAATAAAAATCCTGACTGGCCGGGGTCCAGGGGCCGCCTAGGCCCCGGCAGGGTGCAGGGGCAGTGCCCCGCTGGGGGGTGCAGGGGGGCTATGCCCCCCGCTCGTAAACGAAAATCAGCATTTTGATGGCAGTTTGGAGGCCTCTCCTTGAAGCAAAATTCAAAATAATAACCAGTTTGTATCCTTTAGTTTGAAGTCATTTACATTCACATCAGCACAAAAAAAAAATCATGGCTGAACAAAATAAATCAATGGAAACGAAAAATCAGCATTTTGAAGGCAGTTTGGAGGCCTCTCCTTGAAGCAAAAATGAAAATATTGACCAGTTTGTATCCTACAGTTTGAAGTTTATTTACATTCACATCAGCACAAAAAAATCATAGCTGAACAAACTAAATCAAGGACAATGGAAACGAAAATCAGCATTTTGAAGGCAGTTTGGAGGCCTCTCTTTGAAACAAAATTCAAAGTTTATCTACTCTTTTGATGGTGGGCAAGGGTTTGCAGCAGCCTTCAGGGACTGAGATGTTGCTGATTTTGCCTTCAACAGCAAGTCCTCTCTCTCTCTCTCGTCTCTTTCGGTTTGTGTTCCACCTTTCATAATTATTTCACAAGATGCTCTTACTTTTTCATGTATTCCTTCGTTTATTCAATTCATCATTCAGTCTGACCGCCAGACAGTCTTTATTTTTTCTTCATTATACTTCGCTACTTATACTTATACTTGGTGTTTCTTACGTTTTTCGTGCAGACTGATGTCTTTTTGGCCGCCGTGACCGATGTTTATGTCCGCCCGGCACATTTTACAAAAGGCAAAGTGTTCCTCCTTTCTCGATTCGTCGATGTAAGGAAAGGAACGCTTGTAGTCTGGATGGAACTTCACCAAACACTTCTGCTTCTTAGGAGGCATGATTTTGTTGAAAATCGAAAATACTCTGTGACCAGTTGTGAAGATCGTTGAGCATGTGCTCGAGGGCAAATTCGAAGGAACCGGAACAAACAGAATGGACGGAATTTGCCGCGCATGCGTAATCAAGACTGGCTGTGGGTCCCCGAAAGCTTAGCGGTACAGTATAGCGGTAGGCTCTCAACTACAGGCGCTTGACCCCGCGCGGTACGCCAAAATGCCTCGAATTTTAAAACAAAGCTTGAAAATATGAAAATCGGGAGAAATGTACAAAAAACCGGAAAATCGGGAATTGAAAAAAAATCGGGAAATTCCCGATAAAATCGGGAGGGTTGGCAGCTATGTATTGAGTAGTAACACAGCTGCAGAGGTAGTAGTCGATAAAGCAACTCTAGTTTTTCTAAATTACATAAACCTGGCACACATAGATCTTGTTTTGTTTTATTATGCTAGCAAATTATACACCCCTGAAGAGTTGAAAAATGTAATCGCTGATTAAATTAAAAAATATTTGCCATAAAAAATGGTGAACTTGTATCTGCAAATACCGCTTGCGCCTGACGGAAGATTACAGGCAGACTCGTTTTGTTTAATAATTATTACAGACGCATTGAAGTATTTGGAAGGTGAAGACGCAAAATATTCAAGGTGTAAAAGACGGTATAACACGGCTTTCAATTCTATACAAAACACAACAATGGCTGTCGGTGTGGTTTCTGCCGGTTGCTCTGTAGGGGGTGTAGCTCTGTTTGCAACAGGAGTGGGGAGTATAATTGGGATCGCTATTGAAGACGTTAGCGTTGTCACATGCCTGGCATGCTTTGGTTTGGAAGCCCTTAACAAGATATTTAATAAGCAGCTGCAGATGCATGAAGCATTGAGTACTCTTGCTGGAGCAAAGCTGAGTAGTATGAAACTTATTATCAGCAAAGCTTTAGAGGACAATAAAATCAATGATGATGAGTTTAAGAGCAATGAATAAAAAAAGCAAAAGGTAAGTGATCCAAAAGATCTTCATTTGTATTTAAAAGAAAATCTTTCCGATGGATCGTCACCTAGCTGTATTACAGCAGCCGGGTGTGATTTGCCTACACTTACATTGGATACCTTAAAAACATATTTAGTGGACGGCTACAAGATAATATGGGAAACTGAACGAAAAAAACTTGTCGGATATCTTGTATGGACAGTGGCTCATCCTGGGAGCTATAGTTCATGAAAGACCAAAAATTCAGAAAGAAACTAAACTGGAAAGATTGGCTAAAATGAAACGTTAAAATTTCAAAGTCTTATGCTCATCAGTTGAGTGTTTTAGCCAGGTTGCTATGAGGGTATCCTAGATTTTATTTCCTTGCACTGTCTTTTTGAAAGGTGTTTGGTCTGCGAAAAAAATTGAAGGAATGTTGAAAGAAAAGGAAATAGCAGATTTTTGGGCATAAGCATCTAACGGTCCGTAACTAAATGTTTTATGTTTGTTTGTTTGCACAAAGGCTCTGGCACGACCTAACAGTCCGTAACTAAATGTTTTATGTTTGTTTTGTTTGTACAAAGGCTCTGGCACAACCTAACAGTCCAAAACCTTGTTTTTTTTTATGTTTGTTTGTACAAGGGCTCTGACGCTAACTAACAGTCCATAACCTTGTTTTTTATGTTTGTATTTGTCTTGTCTTAAATGTTGTGGCCAAGTGTGAGGCGTTCTCATCACGGTTCATGTAAGTAGCTCGCCTTTTGTGAGTGAAACCGACTCACACAGGTGTTAGCAAAGGGTCTGACGGTGTCGGTCTGGTTGTTAAGTCTCGCGGTTAAGGCCGTCAGCAATGGTGTTGTAAAATACATTTCGCCAAAACTGCTGAGTAACGGTAGCACTGGGCGAATTGACAACTAAGAAATGAGAGACAAAACACAGAGTTAAATGACTCTTAATATAAAATCCTCAATCTTCTGTTAACACCCTTGTTTACAAGAGCCTTAGCAAAGCGTCGGACCGGTTCCTAAGGCTGTGGTCTAAGATGTGTAATCTCACGTGTATAGGGGGTTATATATATATATAATATCTTTGGTATACTGAGAAATAAGATAAAACCAATTGCTATCATGTTGATCGATTGTACATTGCTTAACGGTCCGACAGCAACAAGGCTTTCTCAGGACGTGCCTGCACTGCTTGTGAAAAAAAAAAAAAACAGTATTTTGAATGTATGTCGCCAGCCGGTCAAATACGTTAAATAAACCTACAACATGGGGCCTAAATAAAGCTAAAACCATTTGGCAACACACATCCAATATCAAGAGCTACAGGCAGTGCAGACAGTAGGAAGAGTTTTAAAAAGGCAAATACAGATGAATGGACCTCGGGTAGACAGAAACACATGCCCCAGAACAGAAAGGAAAACCCACCCTGTGGGGCTGACCAGGGTGACCCTGGGAACTAAAAAGTACCTAACCCCACCCAAGTCCCCCAGGGCAGACCCGGGTGGGGTTCAATTGCTATCACTTCCGTGTCATGGACAACTAAGAAATGAGACAGAACACAGAGTTAAATGACTCACAAATCCTCAATCTACTGTTAACACCCTATGGTCTGATGCGTTGGACCAGTTGCTAAGGTGGAACTGTGCGTAGCAACCACGCTGACGGTAAGCAGCACCACAGACTAAGTGAGCAGTAACAATTTGTGTGCACAATGGTATTGTGAAATACGACACAGGACGCAACACGCAATGCGGAAGTTGTCAATTCACCCACATGCTATAGTTAGCGGTCTGTTGACGACTAGAGGTAGCGCATGGGCAAATTGACAAATAAGAAAAGAGAGAACACAGAGTTAAATGACTCTTAATAAAAAATCCTCAATCTACTGTTAACAACTTTTTTTACAAGAGCCTTAGCAACGGGTCCGACGGTGTTGGGCTGGTTACTAAGGTTGTGGACTAAGCTGTGTAATCTCACGTGTGTAGGGGGTTATATCTTTGGTATACTGAAAAAAAGATAAAACCAATTGCTATCACTTCCGTGTCATGGACAACTAAGAAATGAGACAGAATACAGAGTTAAATGACTCTTAACACAAATCCTCAATCTACTGTTAACACCCTACAGTCTGACACATCGGACCAGTTGCTAAGGTGTTAAATGACTCACAAATCCTCAATCTACTGTTAACACCCTATGGTCTGATGCGTTGGAACAGTTGCTAAGGTGGAACTGTGTGTAGCAACCACGCTGACGGTAAGCAGCACCACAGACTAAGTGAGCAGTGACAAATTGACTAAGAAATGAGAGAACACAAGAGTTAAATGACTTTTAATACAAAATCCTCAATCTACTGTTAACACCCTTTTTTACAAGAGCCTTAGCATAGGGTCCCACGGTGTCGAACCGGTTACTAAAAAAAAACCTGTGAAATAAGATACAGGGCGCAACACACAATGCGGAAGTTGTCAATTCACCCACATGCTGCATGAAACAACTAAATCTGAAACTGAAGTGTGGTGATGTGTTCTGACTGGATCCCACAATAAATATTCATGCATGTTGAATAAAGATATTATGTGTGCGCATGCGTGTCTGTGTGTGTGTGTCTATGTGTGCGTGCTTATGTGTGTGTGTGCCTGTGTGTGTGTGTATATATATATATATATATATATATATATATATATATATATATATATATATATATATATATATATATATATATATATATATATATATATATATATATGTGTGTGTGTGTGTGTGTGTGTGTGTGTGTGTGTGTGTGTTTTGCATAATATTATTAGTTGCTCAGATCCGTGACAAAATGATGGCTTTTTTGGTCACATCAAGACTACCGACAGAATAAACGATTGATTGATTGATTGTACATTGCTTAACGTCCCGACAGCAACAAGGCTTTCTCAGGACGTGCCTGCACTGCTTGTGAAAAAAAAACTAAACAGAAAATTGAATGTATGTCGCCAGCCGGTCAAATACATTAAATAAACCTACAACATGGGGCATAAATAAAGCTAAGACCATTTAGCAACACACATCCAATATCAAGAGCTACAGGCAGTGCAGACAGTAGGGAGAGTTTTTAAAAGGCAAATACAGATGAATGGACCTCGGGTAGACAGAAACACATGCCCCAGAATAGAGAGAAAAACCCACCCTGTGGGGCTGACCAGGGTGACCCTGGGAACTAAAAAATACCTAACCCCACCCAAGTCCCCCAGGGCAGACCCGGGTGGGGGGACAGAATAAACGAAACGCGATGCGTTGTATTTATTCTAGCCGGCGACCGTTAGCAGACCATAGGTGGTTTTTCTGGTCTCATTATGTCTATCGAAAATCCCCATTTGTCTAGTAATAGTGTAATTGCATAAAACACGTAAGGTATGTATTGTGAGTGTAGGCTAGCCAGTTTTGAAAGGGTGATAGAGGATAATTACCCTAAATGACTAATTAATCAGGTGAACTTAAGATAATTAATTAGGGTGGGGGTTAAGACCCATTATGTCTTTTTTTTTAGGCGACGGTTTTGATTTGAAAATGTACCGAGTACATTGAAAGTGTTAGGGACTTTGAAAGGGTGATGGAGGGCGATTGTCCTAAAATGGCTAATTAATTAGATGAACTTATTATAATTAATTAGGGTGGGTTTTTAATCTCACTTTCTTCTCTCTGATGTTGATGATTATAATAGCTTTGTTTTAGATGTGGACTCGGACATTGTTACATAGGTGGTTTGTTTTGTACTTTCCTCTCTCTCTAGAATTATGCCATATTTAGAGTATTGTCAATGTCTGCGTGGTGACAGAGTTGCCTCTTTTGAGTCTTTTACGTCACCGCCATTATCTGACATTCTCTAGAAGTCAAGGTTTTCTCTGTTTTAATTCTTTTCTAAAAAGAATTAATTTTTACTAAAGAAGTTGAAAGGATACAAAGCTGGCTAACAAACTCATCCAATGTCTTTCTTCAAAGTAGCTATATCCAAAATTTAAAGTAAATATGACAAAAATTATGGACTCTAATCTGGGTCGTGACTTCCTATAAACCGTTGTTTATGTCTTCAATGAGACATTCAATTACAATATGCTCGGAAGCTATCTTAGCCACCTCATTTATAAAGTATTTTGCCAAGTTTAAAGTGTACGGAAATATCGGAGATTCTCTTGTTTACATACATACGCACACAGACACACACATATGCACATACGGTGCTTCGCGTCAAATGTACGTTAAGCAGCAAGGTTGGCGTAAATAGAAATGACGTAATTTTTATCTTATTACTTTGTCATGTTTAGGCCTGCCCGCCTTTGACATCATGGACCTGCTATTAAATTTGCCCCACCGTGACCCGTCCTAAAAGGTCCCTTCTATAAATAGAAGGGAGTTACTTAAAAACTGCGAAAACCATGCTTGTTTTGTATGAAATCCACTGCAGATAAAGGCAACCACTTGCCCATTGCCTGCTTAGCATCAACATGGTTGCTAAAACCGGAAATAAAATTGATGACTTTCTCGAAATAGTGGACCAGATCATAGATCCGGTATTTTTTTTGCGGCTTGTTTTTTTTTTTTGAAAGCTGTTAAACCCCTCTGCAATTTTCTGTGGGTAGATTGGTGTAACTGGATGACAGTCAACTCACCCCGCCCCATAAAAAAAGCCAGCCAAATCGCCAAACACTAAGGGTCAACTATGTTTATTGAGGTCAATTCGTCCAAGGTATGAAGCAAATTCGCCCATAGATTGCAGCCCTCACCCAAGCATTTATAACTAGTTTCACCTTTGCGAGACCAGCAGATCCGTTGTCAAACAACTGACATTTCCACAGCTCCCACTTTTAAAAAAAAGTAGCTTACAACTTAGCAGATGGATTGAGGACAGAAGTTTATGCATGATACTGACATTTATGAGTCCCTGCAGATGATTCATACTGCACATCCTTAGAAAGCAAGGGGTTTTGATACTCCCAATGACAACTTCAGAGGGTTTTCATACCCAATTTCAAACTTGTAAAGGGTTTCCATACCCATGAGACTTACACAGAGGGTAAAGTCCATTTGAGCAAAGCTTATCTCATGTTTTTTTTCCAATTAACTTTTGAACAAGACACATTAAATGACAATGCTAAGAACAAGATGGGATGAACCTTAACCTACAAAACATCTTCTAGAAAGCTGTCCTCACTGTCACGGGTCACTACCTTTGTCTTAGACCTGATTCTGATGTTGAAATATCTCTATTGAAAAAGCCTTGCAGATCTGCCAATGCGTCAGCGAGCTCTGTAACAAGTGTAAGGGTCAAGGGGCAGGCGCATCATTAGTTTGTCAAATGTCATGATGTATTTTTTTGTTTTTAAAGTAATTTTATGTTTTTCATGAGTTTCACCTTCGTTTCAAGACTTGAGAAAATGGTGAGAAAACTAGAATTTCATGGTACAATTTGAGTCATGCTATAATTTGTGTAAAAATAGGCTGACTTTACCTAACTACATCATATACTAAGTACACCTGCATGCTCTTCTGAAAGGGTGTCGATGTGTGTGTGCTTGCGTGCGAGTTTCAAACATCTCCATGAGGCAAAGATCCTCATGTGCCTTCATGGTGCATGAAGATCTAAACTTTTGGAGGTGCACCCATTGTGTGTGTGTGTGTGTGTGTGTGTGTGTGTGTGTGTGTGTGTGTGTGTGTGTGTGTGTGTGTGTGTGTGTGTGTGAGAGAGAGAGAGAGAGAGAGAGAGAGAGAGAGAGAGAGAGAGAGAGAGAGAGAGAGAGAGAGAGAGAGATGAAATGAAACGAAACTTTATTTCTCAAAAATAAATGATTAGGTACACAGACCTTTTTTCAATCATGTCCTTGCACACGCACTCGCACAACAATCTCACGCGCGTGACTAAGACTAATAAAATTGGAAAGGCAAAACGTGAGCACACAAAAAAAAAAAACCAAAAAAAAAAAACTAGTTAGCAGTCACTCACTCACTCACACACACACACTAAGAACCTGATTAAACATTAGAAACTTAGTTTGAACAGCAACAGCAAACTCGACAATACAATTCAATGCGCTCAAGTAACGCCGACACAACTACACAACTATGGGCTTAAGTTTCTTTCAGCTGCTGAAATAAGCGGGCCCTGAATGTGGACAAAAGAAGGATTTTGTACATAACTAACTTAAACAGAGGCAGCATGTCGAGGGCTTTGAGTCGGTCGTCAGTGCTTTCTTTACTATCTGGGTGGATTAATTTGGCTGCCCTACGATGAAGAGCATTAAGCCTTTTTATGCACGCATCGCTACATCCATCCCAAACTGTAGAAGCATAATCTATATGGGATTGAATATGTGCGTTATAAAATATTTTCCTTGTCGGTGTATCTGTAAAATAACGCAGTTTTGAAAGAAGATATAAATTCCTGGACACTGTTTGACATACGCTGCTGACAAGCGCGTGCCATGTGAGTTGGTCGTCGATAATGACGCCTAACAAGTGTTGCTCTCTGACTTGTCTAATCGGCTCAGAGTTGAGAGAAAGGCTAAGCGGGGGTGGATGTAGCTGCTGCTTTTGACGTGTAGTTATTAGCATGCATTCTGTTTTAGACGGATTTAGTACCATATAGTTAGTGTGACACCATTTTGAAACATCAGTTAAGCCCTGCTGAAGTGAGGAATTGATTGTGGAGATATTCGCTGACGACACGTCGAGAGTAGCATCATCAGCAAACAGGCTACAGCGTACGTTTAGATCTGAAATATGCAATGGCATAATATCACGTAAATGGAAAATAAGAGGGGCCCTAATATTGAGCCCTGAGGCATGCCATGCTTTAGTATGCCTTCAGCGGAATGTTTTCCGTTAGCAAACACATACTGATGTCTTCCGTGCAGGTAGGATTTGAAAAAGTCCAAGGATGTTTTGTTTACGCGATACACTGATAGCTTTAGTATCAACATATCATGATTTACTAGATCAAAGGCTTTAGAGAAATCTAGAAATACAGCACCGGTCATTTCAGCTTTGTTCATGGACGTAAGGCAAGTATTGGTCAGGTGAGCTAGAGCTATGTGGCATGAGTGGCGAGGTTTAAAACCTGACTGTAGTGGGTAAAGCAAGTTATGTTTTTCAAGAAAATAGCTCAGATGCCTGTGTACATGTTTTTCTATTGGTTTTGACAGGGCTGACAAGAGCGAGATTGATCTAAACTTATTAGGGTCTGAGAGGTTCTTACTTTTAGGCAGAGGAATAACTTTGGCTACTTTCCAGCTGTTTGGAAATATACCATGTTGTAAAACGAGATTATAAATTATAAATAAATGTCAAAGACTCGACCACATACGGGGCAGCAAGTTTTAAAAAGTATGTACAGTGGAGTCCAGTTAACACGAACTCGCTTAACACGAATTTCCGGTTAACACGAACCGTTTTTGCATTCCCGGCCGACGGCCTTCTTATTCTGTATTAAAATTTCACTGATAACACGAAATGCTTAACACGAAATTTCGCTTAACACGAAGCTGTTTTCGGTTCCCAACCAGAGCAATTTCACTATTATTCACCTGTTTAACACGAACACAGATTCCAGTCTCAAACACCGAAAACCAATTCATGAAAGGGGCACTGCACGTGTCACTCTCGTGCTGTAGTAAACATGACACAGATCAAAACGAACTCGAGCCTGTGATTGGCTGAATAGCCTTCAGTTGTTGTAATCCATCTTCTCATTGGCTAGAGTTTCTGAACTGTATTCATGCATCATTCGTGTACAACACAACCCAACACTCCCTCACTTGAGTTAACCACCGATCGTGGCTACCCCCTAGATAAAAGAGAAGTCGATTACGCTTGAAGTGAAAAAACATTAATGAGATCCACGATTGTCTCTCTACACAGGCTGTCAATAACGCAAGACAGACTTCGATCATGGCGTTCTTTTAAATTACTTTGATCGTGTTGCTTTTACTGATGCGAGATTGTACTTCAGCCCGTGTTGCTTTTACTTTACTATGGATTTTACATTAAATACGTGAGCTGTACACGTCTCCTTGTGTTTTCCTAGCGAGCTGAAGGTAAGGTAAGCATATTTAGTACGATAATATGCACTTTTAACCTCGTACTCATTCATGCACGCATCTCTTACACACGTTTTCCTTGCCGAGAGGGCCGTGATCAATTTTGAGGCCATATTGGTTAACACGAAATAGGTTTAACACGAAGTGATTTTCCGTGTCCCCAGAAATTCGTGTTAAGCGGACTCCACTGTATTTATCCCGTCGTGACCAAGCGAGCGCTTATTTTGGAGTTGGCTAATAGATTTGCCAACGTCAAATACAGTAAGCGAAGGAATACTAAAGGATACGTTTGGCGCGAGTTTGTCCTCACAAAAATCTGTAAGCCTTTCGGATATAGATGGTGTGTGAGTTGTCGTAATGCATAACAACGAATCAGCAGCAGACAAGAAATGGTTGTTAAATGTGTCTGCAGATATATGGTGCTGTTTGTCATGATTTAGTGAACGCATTAAGAGCGCGCCAGACAGATAAGGTGTCTGTTTTGTTGTCCATCAATCGCTTAAAGTGTGTGTTTTTTTCCTCTAATACCATGTATTTAACACGAATTCTCTGCTTGCGGAAAGCACCAAAATCTTTATTGCGTTTTACTTCATTTCTGACAGCCATGACCTCTTTAATGTCATTGCTTAACCATTGGGGTAAGTGCACGTTTCACCCTCTTTTCACGCAATGGCGCATGCTTGTCAAGAACCCGACGGAACAATCTATACCAATCGGCCAACGCATCTTCAGGATTCGTATGATTGTAAACCAAAAAAAAAAAAAGAGGTTTCATTTAGTTCGGCTAGAAACAAATCCCTATTAAACTTTTTAAACGATCGATAATAGATAGTGGTATGCTGGTTTTTCCGATTTTGTTTGTCCACCCTCAAAGCCCAGCTGCAGCACACAGGGTAGTGGTCACTGATCGCCACTTGAAGGGCACAAGAACTAAGAACCCTTGAATTGTTGGAGGTGTATACATGATCAATTAGAGTGGCAGACGACTCTGTAACTCTAGTTGCAGACGTGATAATCTGCTTGAGACCAACCATAGTGATTGTGGATTCCCAAGCAGGGCTCGAGACAAACATATTAATGTTAAAATCGCCAAGTAATAACACTTCAGTGCTGCTTTTGTTAATCTTATCCGCCATATTTAAAAAGTCGTCATACCACTCAAATGACGCAGACGGGTTTCTGTATACAAATCCAACAAGCAGAGGGGCTGATCTGTTTGTCTTCACCTCAACAAGAGAGAGAGAGAGAGAGATGATGATGATGAATCTTTTTTTTAATTCAGGATATCAAAGCCATTAAGCAACTCAATGCCTGTCTTACAAGCCGTCCTGTAAACAAAACAGAACATACAGGAAAAGAAACATAGCATGCAAATAAAAATAATAATAAGAAGAAGAAGCAAAATTATTATGGGGGGGGGGGGGGGGCCACAATAGGTGAATCACTGAAAGGAGAAAAAACAAAAATGGCAATGGAGAATTTGTAACTGCCACCGATGTAAACAGCGAGAGACAGAAACGAGTGCATAGCATTAATAATAAACGCATCTAAGACACTGTCATAGAATCAGCAGCATCAATAGCATATAGTGACACCGACAAGACAATAGATGATCAGTTAGCAAATGGATGGAGAAAGAGAAAATATTTGACGTTTACGTGTTAACAGTAGTATTATGTTTATATGGCGAACTGTGAAGTCACGCTGATTGGAAGTGAGTGTGCAAAGCACGTTTAAAATGGGATTTACCTAAAGTGTTAGTTAGTTAGTTAGTTATTTGGGTTTAACGCCGAGCAGGCGACTAAGGCCATCTCACGGCGGGATGGGTAAAAATCTGGTCAGCCAGACTAAAAGCAAGGTCTTAAGACAAGATGTAAATATAGATTAAAAATCTCAGGCTAAAATGTCGCACATGTCTGGAAAAGAAACGTCTACAGACTCTCAAAAAGGGCAAATAAAAAAATTCACATAGTCTATGAATGCTCAGATCTTGTTAAAAATATTGCATTCTCTCAAAAAATTGAAGATTTTGTCCGGGGGAACATCCCGGAACAAAACCTTCAAGGAGTCTGCTGTGAAGTGTTTATATCTGGTGTCAATTAGGTCAGCACAATACAGCAAAAAGTGTCGAACAGAAAACTGCTCATCACAGGCAAAACACCATGGACGCTCATCCTGTTTAAGTAAGTAAGAGTGCGTAACATATGTGTGCCCGATGTGGAGCCGAGCAAGGACAGTCTCCTCACGGCGGCTGCCGCAGCGGAAAGGTAGACTGTCAGACAACTTAGGAAGAGCTTCATGAAGCTTGTTCCCTTCCTCTTTGTCCCACTCGGACTGCCACTCGCGGGCTATGTACGCACTAATAACAGGTTTAAAATCACTATAGACAGTCTGTGTGTCAGGGACAGGGTCACTGCGGGCACTGTTGGCAGCAGAATCTGCGATTCTGTTGCCTTCGATGCCCACATGGCCTGGGACCCAAATAAAAATGATGTCGTAATATTCCTTCATCAAGTCCGCGTAGAGCTCTCTAATCTGCACCAGCAGTGGATGGTCTGTTCCCGCGCCCTGAAGGGCCTGCAGGGCAGAAAGAGAATCAGACAGAATCAGGAAGTTCCTTTCCCGAGACTGATAGGCATGCTTGAGTGCTAGCAGAATGGCCTGCAGTTCTGCACTAAATACAGAGGAATGGTCAGGGAGACGGAGCTTAAATGGGCGTCTAGGATGGTGAGAGGACACTGCAGCCGCAACCACTCTTCCATTCTCAGACTTGGACCCATCCGTATAAAGACGACAATAGCCAGGAAAAATTGAAAGGAGTTCATTGAGGCTCTGTTGGTATATGGCTGGTGGAGTACAATCCTTCTTGTGGGCAGTCAAGTCCAGCAAGATGTCAGGAACTGGTAGTAGCCAGGGTGGAGTGACGTGTTGCAGAGATTCCGAAACTTTGTCCAGGTCCACTCCGGCCGTCTGCAGATGAGGTCGGACACGGAAGGAAAGTGGACGGACAGCTCCCGGATGGGCATCGTAAATCTCTGCAAATGACGGGTTAAAAACACAATCATAGGCAGGATTTTCTGGATGGGCCTTCAGCTTCAGAACGTAGCTGAGCATGAGGCGGATGCGGCGGAGCCTGAGAGAAGGCTCCCCTGCCTCTGCATACAGACTAGGAACTGGAGATGTCCTGAAGGCTCCCAGACATATGCGCAGACCTTGATGGTGAATTGTGTTCAGACGCTGCAGAACAGACTTGGAAGCCGAGCCATATACCACAGAGCCGTAATCCAGTTTGGACCGAACAAGGGCCCGGTACAGTCGAAGTAAGACGATGCGGTCTGCACCCCAGTCAGTACGACCAACGACATGAAGAATGTCGAGGGCCTTCCGACAAGAGGTTCTAAGGTAGTTAACATGGTTGCAGAAGGTCAATCCTTTGTCAAAGATGACCCCCAAAAACTTAGCCTCTTCGGCCACCTTAATTGGCACTCCAGCAATGCTCAGGCTAGGTTCTGGAAAAAATTTCGTCTGGTTAGTAAAATGCACACAGACTGTCTTGGAGGGCGAGAATCTGAATCCATTGAGAGACACCCACCCCTGGATGCGATCAACGCACAGCTGCAAGCGCCTCTCAAGGGACGCAAGTCCTCGACCTCGTGCACACAAAGCAAAGTCGTCCACAAACAAAGAGCATTCAGAATCATCCTTGACGGCCTTTACAATGTTATTTATTTTAATGCTAAATAAAACAGGAGATAGAATACTGCCCTGCGGGACACCCATCTCCTGTTCAAAGGAGTCGGAGAGGGTGGAGCCCACACGGACATGGAACGACCTGTTGGACAAAAAATTGTGAATAAAAACGGGCAGATGCCCTTTAAAACCCATGTCCGACAAATCAGACATTATACCATGCTTCCAGGTAGTGTCATATGCCTTTTCAAGATCAAAGAAAATTGCATAGACATGCTGCTTGTTGACAAAAGCATCTCGGATAAAAGACTCAAAGCGGACTAGATGGTCAGTTGTACTACGGAAGCGCCGGAAACCGCACTGGAGGTCTGTGATGAGACCCTGTGACTCAAGATGCCACACCAGTCGGGCGTTGACCAAGCGTTCCATAGTTTTACATAAACATGATGTCAAAGCTATTGGCCGGTAGTTGCCCGGGTCGGAAGGATCCTTACCCGGCTTGGGAATTGGCACAACCACAGCCTGGCGCCAAGATGGCGGAAAATGACCGGTTATCCAGATATGGTTAAAGGCCTTGAGAAGTACAAGGAGTGAATCCTCAGGCAGATGTGTTATGAGCTGATAATGGATGGTATCTAATCCAGCAGCAGAGTCAGTACATTTCTGCATGGCTTGCTGCAATTCTGAAAACGTAAAAGGGGCATTATAGTCTTCCAAGTTATCCGATATAAAATCACAAGCACAAGATTCTCGCTTCTCCTTCTCTCTCTGGAAGAAAGGTGAATAATGCTCTGTTGAAGAATTATGGGCAATGGTGGAGGCAAGCAAATTGGCCACAGCCTTTTTATCTGTGACCAAACTGGCACCATCTCTAAGATGGCCAACAGAAGCCGAGCCACCCCTGCCCCTAATTCTTCGAACAGCCTTCCAGACTTTTTGGGACGGAGTCCTAGAAGATAAAGATGAGACGAAGCGGCTCCAGGAAGCACGGCGTTCACGTTTAAAAATATAACGGGCTTTCGCCCGCTGTCTTTTAAAGGTTAAAATATTTGCTTGCGACGGATTACGAAATGCACGTCGCTGAGCAGATTTGCGCATTGTTTGGGCCTTGCGGCACTCTTCATTGAACCATGGTACTCTCGGCTTCCGAGGGAGTGATGTGGAAGTTCTAGGGATGGTTTCACCTGCAACCTCCAACAAAATAGAAGTAAAACAAGAAACAGGTTCTTCAGCTGACATGACCACCTCCTCTGTAAGACGAGACTGACAGAGAGGCAAACAGAGACCAGTTAGCTTTCTTGAGATTCCAGCGCCCCACCGGCGAATCCTCCTCACAGCTGACCGATGACAGGACTACTGGGAAGTGGTCACTACCACACAGGTCGTCGTGAACCTTCCAGTCAAAGTCCAGCATGAGAGAAGGATCACACACAGTGAGGTCTAGAACAGAACTAGATCCGGAACTGAGTTAGAGTATGTAGGTGAGCCATCGTTAAAGACACATAGGTTAAGTTGAGAAAAAACATCTTCTAACATCTGACCTCTGCCATCATAGTGGTCACTACCCCAAAGGTGAGCATGACCGTTAAAATCCCCCATGAGAATAAAGGGAGGGGGCAGTTGATCTACTAAGTGAAAAATATCATTGCTACAGACCCGCAGTGATGGTGGCAGGTAAATACTGCATATGGTTATGGTCTTTTTTAAGGTAACCCGAGCAGCGACAGCCTGAAGACAGGTGTCGATGCTAACGGGGCTACATAAAATTTGGCTACTAATGAGAAGAGCCGCTCCACCCGAGCGCCTCTCCGAATCAGAGCCTTTATGTATAACATTAAAACCATTAAAAGACACAGGGTCAGAAGTCTTCAGGTAAGTCTCCTGAAGAGATATGACTGAGGGGTTATAGAACTTGACTAAAAGATGTAATTCCTCAAAGTTAGCTCGAAAACCACGACAATTCCACTGAAGCAAAGAGTCCATGATTAAGTCTGATCTGGGGGTAAGGAGTTTTTCCCCCCTTTTTCCTTTACCTTGGAAGGAGTTGAAGAAACAGAGGGGGGCCGGCTCCCGGGCCTCCTCTGGTTCTTCGGAGAGGATTGATTGATTGATTGTACATTGCTTAACGTCCCGACAGCAACAAGGCTTTCTCAGGACGTGCCTGCACTGCTTGTGAAAAAAAAAAAAAAAAAAAACAGAACATTGAATGTATGTCGCCAGCCGGTCAAATACGTTAAATAAACCTAACAAATGGGGCTAAATAAAGCTAAGACCATTTAGCAACACACATCCAATATCAAGAGCTACAGGCAGTGCAGACAGTAGGGAGAGTTTTAAAAAGGCAAATACAGGTGAATGGACAAAGGGTAGACAGAAACACATGCCCCAGAATAGAGAGAAAAACTCACCCTGTGGGGCTGACCGGAGAGGAAGGGGGTGGAGCTGCCGCAGCATCAGCAACAACAACTTCCACTCCCTCCATCCGCTCCTCCAGTGCAGCATATTTGTTTTGAAGGGGCACATCTGTGTTCCCCTTCTGGGCCCGTGCGCACAGCGGTCCCATAGATTTCTTAGACTTCTGGTCCTGGGCAGCGTTCCTGCCGCTAGAGTTAGCGGCCTTAGAAGGCTGACCAGAGCCAGAAGCCTTTGGAGTTGCCTGACTAACAGGTTTGGGTGGGGGCTGAGGCTTAGGGGCAACAGAAGGCGGCACAACCGGACCGGCAGTGTCCGCCTTCTGCGTTCCCTGGCTCCTTGTCACCACCGGAGGAGGGTTACTCTCCAGGGGCAAGATGATGAGCCGAGGCTCCGCCCCCAACCAGGAAGTTGGGGTCTGACATGAAAAGTCTTTGGTGGGGCGCTTGCCTGCCACCGCTGCACTAAAAGTATACACTGAGGTGTTAGAGGTTGGGGCAGCCGCAGCTGCACCAGGGCCTTCAACCAGTTTTTTGGCATCCAGAAAGGACAGCCCCTTCTCCACACGCACCTGCTGAATCTTGCACTCGGATATCCAACGAGGGCATTTCTTATCCGAAGCCATATGCGCCCCCTGGCAATTCACACACAGGGGGGTGGCTGTGCAGGACTCAGCAGAGTGTCCGGGCCTAGTGCAACGGGCGCATGAAGCCTCTGCCTGACGGCATGTCTTCTGCCCATGGCCATACTTTTGGCACTTAAAGCACCGGAGGGGAAGAGGGACGTACTTTTTCACTCTCAGGGAGTAGTAACCTCCCCAGATGGTAGTAGGAGGGGTGGGGGTGCCAAACGTCAGGATGATGGTAGGGAGACGGATCTCCCCACCACCTCGCTTGGAAGCGAAGCGCCTGACGCAAGTCACCCCCTGAGACTTAAGGTTCCTTACAAGTTCATCTTCTGACAGTTCTGCCAAAGCTTGATCTTTGATTACGCCTCTTGACGAATTCATAGTTTTGTGGGGTGTGACTTCCACAGGAGTGTCTCCGATGGAAGAGAGCCCCAGTAGCCCGCTGGAGTGTGCCCGAGTACGGCACTCCACCAGCAAGTCACCAGACCTGAGGCGCTGGGCGTCAGGCCTGCCAACATGGCTCCTGAGGGTCTCCCCCACCAGAAAAGGATGCAGCTTGGTAACTGGTTTCTCCTTCACCTTGCTATGGACAATGAGGAAGCGAGGCCATACGGCCGACGCCTGAGGCGTCGCTTCCTCACAGTCTGAATCACTGTCATGTGCAATGTCGGTGTCTATGCGCCGTTTCTGTGCTAGTTTTGGTTTTTTGGTTTTATCCATATTATATTAGTAGAGATATTCATCCCCCGGGGGTCCCCGCCCGCCACCGAGCCCAACAAGGGAAAGTGCAACTGTCGGCGGGTCTCCAGCCGACGCACAATGGAGACTGCCCGAAAGATATACTCAAGGGGGTAAGCCCGATTGAACCGTTTGAGCCACCGCCTTCTATCACACCGTTGAATGCAGGGGAATACTGGCGTAAAGCACCTAATCAGCAGCAGAAGCTATAGCATGGTGCTCCGTATAGCAACCCGCATGTCAACAGTGGGATAGGGCTCAACGTGACAAGAGCCGATTGACTAGGCCGGTACGACTAGCCTCCCTTTTAGGTAGAAGTCAAGGCCGAAGTGGAGTGTTGGCACCAGTGAGCCGCAGCCCAAAGGGAACCTCAGCCACCAGGATCCTCTTCTCCCCCGACACGGGTCTCCAAGCACGGCAAACACTTGGGATCCAAAGGACCAAAAAGTCACGAGTATTTTTAAGGACCAATCCAACATGGTACGACCTAGGTTAGCACAGCTCCTTAAAAACCGGACCAGTGAAAAGGCTGAACAACATATCTGCTGACATCAAGTCCTAATCCTGGACAAAGATGGCACCTGTCCGCTAGCCCACTCAGTCAGGGACTGAGCGGACTACCCACCTACGCCACGTGGAGGCCGGTGCCGGGTAGGCAGAGAGAGAGAGAGAGAGAGAGAGATTGATTGTACATTGCTTAACGTCCCGACAGCAACAAGGCTTTCTCAGGACGTGCCTGCACTGCTTGTGAAAAAAACAAAAAAAAAAAAAAACAGAATATTGAATGTATGTCGCCAGCCGGTCCAACACGTTAAATAAACCTATGACATGGGGCCTAAATAAAGCTAAGACCATTTAGCAACACACATCCAATATCAAGAGCTACAGGCAGCGCAGACAGTAGGGAGAGTTTAAAAAAGGAAAATACAGGTGAATGGACCAAGGGTAGACAGAATTCCCCAGAATACAGAAGAAAACCCACCCTGTGGGGCTGACCAGGGTGACCCTGGGACTAAAAAGTAAGTTACCCCACCCAAGCCCCCCAGGGCAGACCCGGGTGGGGGCGAGAGAGAGAGAATTACGTCATAGAGTATTGTGTCAATGTCGGAGTCGTGATGTCTGCGTCGTGACGTAGCTACTTTTTTTTACGTCTCCGCCACTGACTTTCTCTTGAAGTCATGAGGTTGCAGCTGAACGTTGCGGACAGGTGATAGAAACAATCTGTAGAATGGTGTTGGATGCCCGGGTCCCAGAATCCGATCTTCCTTCTGCAAGAAGTGTGGGCTGATGTGCTGATGCAGGGCAGGTACTTAGCAAAATGCATGTTGCAGAAGCATTATCTTACAGCGACTGGTTTGACTTGCATACTGACGGGACAACAAAACTGGGAAAGAAAGTTGTCACACAGCAAGTGACCACAAGCATCGGACAAACCTTATCTTGCGGATTCACTGTTGTTGCCTCGGAGTCAGCTAACACTCTTTTGGATGTTGCAACATCATTCCTTGAAGAACTGACTATTGTTTACAAGACAGATGAAGAGAAACATGAAAAGTTTCTGGAATTTGTGCAAAAACTGAGTGGGCTTATGTCCGACAGAGCCGCTGTGATGAAATGTTTCAATTCACGGTTTAATGACCTGAACGGAGGGTCAGGGTGATGGCGATGTCGCATTTTTATATTGCAATGCCCATTTTCTCCTGGGACTTTCAAGCTGTGTGGAGAAAGTGTTCAAGGACCTCAGTGATGCTGATGGATGCAGGATTGGAAGAAAGACAGTTGACAAGTTCTTGCGGGGTGCCAAGAGAGAACATCCAGTTACACGTTACATCCGCGAGGTATGTTCGTGTTTGGGCCCAAGAGGTGATGAATGGTTTGGATGTAGAGAGAACTGGCTTGCATACTGTCTGATGAACAATGTTGACTGCTCAATCACGTCATTCAAAGCGAACAGGTTCAATAACCTGTTTAAGGCTGCCGCTTCTATCCATCACCATCAGCATGACATCAAGTCATTTTTCACAGACTTGTCAGACTTGAACTGGAAGCAGGAGGGCACCCTTCACGACTCTTCTTGCACCGACATCGATAACTATCTGATTGTATTGGGTCTTCTCTTACTACAGACTCACAGGACCCTACTGGTTGCTTCTGGGCAAAAACGGTCACTACCTTGACTTCTACTTCCACGTTGTCCAGATGAAGGACTTCTTACAAAGGTAAAATTTTTTTTTAAATCAACACTAGTCACTAGTGTCTTTAGTGAGTGTGAAACCAGACCTGTACAGTCTGTAGTTTACATTCACTCTTCTAGCACTTGCAACAATAAAATTTGAGTGACCAATTTGATAAGCTGCACCAGTCCATCTATATATTTCATAATATTTATTACAACACTGTAATAATAATAATAATGTATTGCTTTCTAAACACGTGATTTCCCAATAAATGATGAGCTCAAGGAGCTTTACAAATTTATTTGAAATGATAAAACATGCAATTATAAGTCATATACAAACTAAAACATGACCTGTGTACATAAAACACTATCAAGTATCATGCATTCACACGCCTACTCACACAATTCACATTAGATACAGACTCCTCAGGCATTTATCAAGTACATCATTGACTCACTATTGACTAAGTTTCAGAAGAATCACAAACTCTAGAAAACAATGTACCATGTACGTATTAAGAATTTTATATTGTTTTGCATGATTTCAAACGATGCCTTTCATGCAGACTTTGATGGTCTCTTTGGGGTTGACATGGGGTACAATGATCCCATCTTTCGGTAAGTACAGATGACCGATCTTGAAAAAGTGTTATGTCTTATGATTGAATGGGATGTTTTAAAGTTACCTTCTAGTTCTACGGTGTACAAGGTACACCCCTGAGACCAAACCAAACTCCATTGGCATTTCTTTTTTTCTTTTTTTTTAGTGCTTAAATTCACAAGTGAGGGGGATTTTAAAAAAAAGTAGTTTACACTGTAATAAATTGTTTTTTCTTTTGACCTTTGTTCTGTTTTAGATAACTGCTCAATGTGCCAGTGGAATGACAAGATGCTGTTCGTGTTGTGTTGCGAGCGCTGTGTCACAGATTTCTAAAGGTTGCACAGACCAACTGAATGACTTCCTTCCCGATGGCAAGTACCACAACGTGCAGGATCCAAGCTTCAGCACTCAAAACTTACAAACATGGTTTCTGAGATGGCTTTTGGAGACCTTGACTACTCCATCTTCAAGAGAAGGAACACATCAGCCCACCTGCACAGGTCCATAAACATGATGAAACGCAACAAGACGATGTCAGAGTGGTTCTGCACTTTGCCACCAGAAGAACAAAGGGCACCACTGCAAAGAGCATCAGCACTGAGTGAGAAGTTGCGGAGAAAGAAAAGAAGTGAAGAGAAGGAAGCTTTGGTAAAGAGGAAGGAGCTTCTGCAGGCTACCAAAGCAAAGAAAGAAGCACTTGAAGAGAAAAAGAGACTGAAGAAGCTTCAAATCCTCGAGCAGTTGCGAAAGCATCATGGACCATGCACATCTGCAGCAGATGTAAAACGCATTCTCTGCACTTGCAGGTCACTTGGAGACTGAAAGAAGGCCATTCAAGCTGAACTTCAGTATCAGAAATTGATTGCAGGCCACTAGTCGCCCCTCCTTGTGGCATCGAAGAAGTTGCCCCAGCTAATTTCCAACCTGTCCCAGTTCCTTGGTGGAATAATGAGCGACAATGAAAGTGATGCCGAGCCTGAGCCAGAAGGAAGCACACCACCAAAAAGAAGAAGACTACTTGATGACACAGAAGATGAGAATGCGGAAGAGAATGATGAGGTTCCGGTCCCGATGCCAGACTTACACTTCAAGTTTGAGAGAGCTGGTGGCTTCGTTGCAGTTGGTTATGAAGATGATTTCTATGTAGGGGAGGTAGAAGAAGTGCTGCAAGAGGACAGAGGTGTTATTAATTTCATGACACAATGTGGGACGGTTTTTAAATGGCCGAACATCGCAGACCGGGCAACAGTGGAGGCAAAATTTGTCCTCGCTGCAGATCTTCCGTTGACCACTACAACAGGCAAACTTTGGAAAATCAGTCCTGAATCCCTGAAGTGTCTGAAAGGCCAGTACACAGCTTTCAAGCTCCTGTACTTTGTTGCCTAAAGTAAAACTTGCTGAAGAAACCAGTCAAGATTACTTACTTACTTACTCCCAGGGTATAGGCCGTCGACGAGAGACCTCCAGTGACTCCTGTCCTGTGCTTCTCCTTTGATTTTACTCCAGGTGGTTCCCACGAGTCAAGGTTGGAAACATGTTATTTGCGAATTGTGTGTGTGTGTGTGTGTGTGTGTGGGGGGGGGGGGGGGGGGGGGGGGGGGGAGAGGACTTTTTTTCTTCTAATATATAGGAATGTTGTGATGCTGCATTTCATTTTAAAAGTCTCTAAAAGACACTCACAAAAAACTTTGAATTTTGAAAATCGAACAATAATGGTACATTCTACAGCTATTTGAAGTTTACACACATCATCTTCTTCTTCTCGAATGCCGTCACACTTGGAGTTTGGCTCTCAAAATGAAATCTGTGGTCTTCTGTAGCGCCTCCACAGGCCCGTACAGTTCTCTTGTAGAGTGGCGGGCTTCGGCCATATCTCCTCCCTCAGCGGCTGGTGGTTCCCACAGTCCTGGAGGATGTGCTCTGCGGTCTGCTCTGCTTCTCCACAAGGGCACAGGGGAGATGGCACGAGGTGGAAGCGTCTGTGCAGGTGGAAATTGAGTCGGTTGTGCCCGGTCCTCAGACGAAAGATGGTCCCCTGCTCTTGTCTGGACAGCTGATGGTAACTGTCTAGGGGCCGTTGTGGTGGTCTGTACACAGACTTAATGATGGTCTTCATCTCTGTGAAGCTGACTCCATTTTCATCTTGTTCTTTCTCTGCGCCCACTTTTGCCATTCTGTCAGCTTCTTCATTGCCGTAGATACCACAGTGTGAAGGGATCCACTGCAGCACCAGTCTGGTGCACTTGATGTTGTTTACACACATAATTGCTCTTACGGCCGCAGCTAAAATTTGCATGAACTGCTACTTTTAGGTCATGCCTGTGGTCAAGCTTCTGGGTTTCATGGCCGCAAAAAAATAGGGTTAATGTACATAAACAATGCAACAAATTGTGTTAATTTGAACATGTTTTATGGAAATGGTGGCATCTTACAGCTTCTCAAAATCAGCTTGTCATGAAATTTGACAAAAACGGCCAAAAGCGGCTGAATATGTACCGTATTTAAAGGTCTGTATCTCTGGTTCTATTAGAGATAGAAAGAAATTTTTTTTTGTTTTGTTTGTATTTCTGCCCTCTTTCATAATTTTATCATTTTAATTCACTTCCCCCAAAATTTAATTTTGACCTGCCTGTACCTAGTTTATATATATGGTCAAATCGACAGACTGTACTATCAGTATCAGTATTGAATGTGTGGCAGGTGTACACAAAGGCCAATTCAAGTGAGTGGCAAAACAGACCAAGATGACTGAACAGGTACAGGGAACAGGAGGAAAAACAAATGTTCCATACCCTGATAACCCTGTCATATAACAAAGTGTGTGTTCTATCCTCAGCATATAGAAGCGAACCATGTCTAAAGAAAACAACAACAACAACAACAAAAAAACACAGGAAAAACAAAAACAAAAAAAGGAAAAAAGTTGATATATATATGCATTAATTACCGCTCTCCTCCTTTGGAAGGATATCCAGCTATACAGTATCCATGAGGAATGACACCATAAACGGGCTGTAGCATTCAGGAATACCTGTAGTTTCCTCCTGGAATAGCAATTATAATATATACAAGTCAGTGCTATATGCATACAGATTAAAGTGTCATATATTTGGCCCATCCAACTCCAAGTAACATGTAAAGAACAAAATTATTAGGGGAAAAAGTAAAATACAAATAAACAAAATGTAAGTCATGCTGTACACTCCCAACAGAGAACAAACATGTGAACTGATCTGCCACCCTGGACTTAAAAGGTTGTCCAGTGTCGCAGAGCCGCACACACTCATTTGCTGGTCAGCCCTGTATAGTATTGTTAGCATTTGGTAGCATCATATAACATACCCACCACATACGCATCAACACACATGTATATATATGTACATGCACAAATATATACAGGCACACATAGGCAATAGTCATAAAAATACTCATGATACTTATGTGAGTGTACACCCACATGTGCTAGGTAGATGTGTATGATACGCACCCACCTGGCACAAGTGCGCTCGCAAACACACACACACCAAAGCAAGTATGCAAGTATGTACACATGTTCCTGACACGCCTGCACAAATACCCTTACATGCACGCATACACACACGTAAACACACATGCACATGTACGCACGTCTGTGTACGAGAAGTATACATGTGCCCTAGTTACAAAAGTACCCATCATATGTGTGCGTGTGTACACACACACCACACCCATGCCGGGTTGATGTATATGATACGCACCCACCGGCACACATGCACCTGCAAGCACACACACACACTAAAGCATGCACGTACACATGTATCCGGCACATCTGCACAAGCAGACAAGCATACAAGTAAGCGTACACACACGCAAGCATGTATGCAGGCACACGTTTGTGTACATACATGCTCCAAAAGTAAACATCATACCTAAGTACCTATAGTAGTATGTGCCTGGACACACATGAACACGTCCATACACAAGTATGCAGGCGTTATTATACAATTATACACACCTGTCCTGGCCGTGGCACATGCTACACAATTAAAATGATACCCAAAACAACTTGAAACCACATGACACACTACAACGCTTCTTCATTCATCACAAAACCACTGTAAAGTCATTGCAGAAAGGATGCACATTTTGAGGCATGTCACTGACGAGGCATGGACATTCCGGGCCGACCTGGCACACGAACACACACACACACAGTGACATGGGTGCACATGCCAAAACGATTCGGACTGCCTATGCCGACTGACAACAGAATGTACGTACCGTGCCTCTCCACCAAGAAAAGGGTGTTCAGTCCCTCAGCGTCTCTCGCACGCCACACTTATCAGTGACCTGGCACATTCAAACTTCCACCATGACCACACGGCTCACAACACACTCCAACTGCATCTACCCTGCCACACACTAAGGCTGAGTTGGTATACCTCGCCCTGTAGGTGGGGGAAGAGGGGGGGCGGGGGGGGGGGGGTAAATGTACACACGTCAAATGAATTGTACACACGCTAATTGTACACTACCTATTTGTGCCGAGGTGCTAAATGTACACAAAAATACGATCTCGGAGAAATCGTCACGTGACTTAGGTTGTCGCATTCAAAGACGTACAATGTGTGATAGTTTCATAATGTTTATCTGGATAACAGACATACTTTTTTAATTGAATACCAACGTTGTTGTGCATAGGATGTTTGTAAGCTGAAGATTTTTACTGATCACCGCTGAATCGATGCTTTGCGTTTACGACACTTCATCCGATTTTCACTTCTGTTTACAGGCAAGGTACACAGTTGCGTTTCCGTACTGTCCAGTCTCTTAGCCATAGTCAGTCCCAGGCATCCCCTAATATTTCAATCACCTAAAAAACACTACCGCCCACCAGCTGCACATTTGCCATGCACAAAATAACAATAAAAACAGCACATTGACAGTCTCATTTATTGGCTATGAACCTGATTCCTTACCAACCCCACACCCAAGCACAGCTGAAATCAGCGTGCCCCTCAAATCACTACGTCAACGGCAACTCAACATAGGTCCACAATTCTCTACTGAATAAGCTCAGGATGGTATGAATCAAAGCACCAAACATGTCTCCTCTCATCTAACTAGAAATTTCCAGCAAATTTCAACACTTAGCCCTACTACAAATTTTTAAACAAGGCAAAAATTATTTTTAAAAACACCGGTCCTTGCACTGCCTGAATTTAAATGTATAACGTGACCTGTAAGAGAAACTGTCCCACCTGAACACCATTCAATCTGCCATCAGTGCAACTCTTAGACACTAGCTAAGTCAAACCCAAAGTGACACCATTGAATGTTGCTGCATCTTTAAGTTATGACCCATTATTTGAAGCGCGTTGTTGTGGTGTTCACTATGCTGTTGATGTTTTGGATCATGCATATCTGATGCCATGAAAAACAGACTAGATATGGTCAGAATGCCTCCAAAATTTGCATGTACATCAAGTAACATATCTGATTTTCAGAAATGTTGCATTTGAGACACAGGCACATGAAACTTTATTTTTTCATATTTTTCCATTACCCACCCCCCTACTTTTTCTGTTTTTCCAAGTTTACACACACATGCAATACAGTCAAACTGACTTCTGGTGTGATGGACAACTGAAAAAAGTTACCATGACACTGACATTGATGAAAAATGAGCTTTCAGACCCAAGGCCATTTCCTTGTGTATCTCAGGGCAGCGAAAAGGACAACGGCCAGGCATCCTCATTGACCCTGTTGTCTGGTGACAGCAAGCAGGAAGAGGCCTGTAACCAGCTGCCATGCCCTATATGCTGCATGCAATCTTTTTCTCAGGCAAAGGGGTCATGAAACAGCTATGCACTTTAAACATTAAGTCTACTGAGCTATCCCACAGACAAAAGACTACACAAAACAGCCAAAACTATGCTACGCGGGACACGCCACATACCAAAACAAGTGCCTAGAGTGCTTATTTAGGAGGTAGCAGAGAAAAATGGTTATGTACAGTTCATTTTTATATAAAATACACTTGTCAGAGTCTCAAAACACCTCAACTCATGTTACAAATGCAGTAGGCATGTGTGTGCCAAACTTGTGAACACTCCTGTAAAAGCCTGTACTGGTGCCTGCAACTGCTGTTCCATAACAATGCACTCAAATGAGCTTTACACAGTATAAAAATGCTTATGTTTGGCTCAGAATAGACACCAGAGACATCACTCATGACAATTACAGCAGAATGACACCTCAGATGCAGCCAGTGTAGCAGGATCATGCAAAATAACACTTCTGCATGTCACATTATTTTGGCTTATTTCACTCTGAGGTCAGCTGTCTAATGAAATACACATGTTGACACTGTTTCATTGTAGATTTCATCTTAACCTTTGACCTTACCCCCAACCCCTCCACACCTCCAATCCACCCCCCACCCCCCACCCTCCACCCCACCCTACTCCACCCACCCCACCTCACCCCACAACTTCAATAACTGAAAGATTTGCTTTTTAAAAAAAACGCATTTATCAAACTGAACACCCCAAACCACACCCCTTTCAAGGTCAAGGTCAAAGGTCACAGCTCAGGGTCAAAGGTCAGACTCATGACTACCTGTAAGACAAGAAATAAATGAACAAACACACTAAACATAGCTCACAGTGCAGGTAAACAGGGTGTTACGATGTAGAACATGCAAAAACGCCTATAAAACTGCAAATGCAGCAGTTTTGGGGAAATTAAAAAAAAAAATTCATGATTTTCTCAATTTTCCAACTGCAAAAGTCCAAAATCAATGATATGGTAACATTAAACCAGTTTCAGATCTATATCACATATGGCATGTGGTGCCCTGACAGCCATGCACTTTCACTTCTGGTCTACAGCCATGCACTTTAAAACCAGATAGCTGAGGCTAGCACTTGCGTTCGGTATGGATCTGATCCAACAGTACACCAGCGGCGAAGAAAACACAAGCTTTTTGTTGGAGGCCCTGCCCTTGAAATATTCTTGATAGGCGGCCACGCACAACTAAAACTGTGCAGTTTGCATTGATATAAATGAAAGGTCAACACCAAATACGTAACGGTCGATGCACTAAATGGATGAATGAGCTGTGACAAATGATAATAACAATTTTGCGAATTCCTTCACCTTGACAGAAGCAGAAAGGTAAGAGAAAAAATATTCTTTTGTTTGTCGCACTGATATTGCTTGTTTACAAAATGTGTTAGCAGCTGCATGCATCGGAATGGTCTGTACAGATTTCTACTAGAACAAGACTTTTAATGTTTCATAGTTCATTTCTGCATCTTTTGACTACATGAATTTAATGGGGTGGGGACAGGATTCATGGTTACCATGGGGTAAACGTAACAATTTTAAAAGGGTGACAATGGGGTTGGAACTACTCAGGAGTAGGATGCCAGATAGTGTTAACTGTAAGATTTCAGATTTGATGCACATTTTGTTTCTATTCCTAAGATTTCCCAGCCATCTGATGATGAATCTGACCAAAAATTTAGTGGTGTTGGGAAAATGATTCATGAGTAAAACTGAAAGAAACAACTGCATGTTTACTCCAGTACTTTCTCTCACTTCATGAATAACAATTCACGAAATATTCATAACCATAGTGTTTAGCTATTATAATTTGTCTTAGAATTGCTCATAAAAGTGTCATTGTTTATTTAGGACTAAGCAAGCAGAAGTTAAAGACAACCAATTGAAGGATGTGGCTGTTGTGATGTGGATCTTATACTGTCCAGGCAAAGGCAACTGCCAACGAAAGTGTGGTGGATTTGGAGAATGTGATCAAGCTATTCTGTGTGGGTTTTAATCCAGGTAAAATTGTAAAAAGAGCGAGTGAGTGAATGTGAGCAGCACCTGTGGTGGCAAAACTGTAATTGCCCCTTGAGGGATAAATAAAGTTGATTTGAATTGAATTTGAAAATTTTAACATTTGCGGAGAGAACGAAAGAGGTGCAAGGTGTTAAACAAATATGTTTGAAATATGCAGGCTTTGTTAAAATGCAGTTTGTGGAATGACAAGCAAAAGCATAGGGCCCATTTCATTGAGATGTTGTGGAATGTTTTTACTATACACATCATACTTCTCTCTTGAAATGTAAAACGGAGATTTTTACATAAAGTTATAGGTTTTTACAGCTATTACAGGAGTTGTGTTTCTGTAAAAGGCTTTGCTTGTGTGTTGTAGGTACAGAGATCACAAAGGAATATGGGTGACTATCAACAGGGAATCAGCAAAACCTCTTGATGACTTGCTAGCCATCATGCGACCGAACGGGCCCCTGACATTCCGGGAAAGGTTTACGTTAACCTTTCAACCAGGCAGTGCTCATGCACAGACCACATTTGGAGTTCACTGCGAGACCCATGTCATCATATCAAAGCTTCATAGCTCTACTACACTTTTGCTCACAGACAACCGTGTCGTCCCAGAGGCAGCATCCCGACTTGTGAACTATTTGCATCGGCTGACCAAGGCAATGCCACGCCACAGCAGATAAGAAGACGAGGTTTGTGAAATTTACAAGTTGGTTAGGTTTAATCCCCCCCCCCTCCCCCACCAGTACACACAGTACATGTGCTAAGGACAGTCGAGTCACACAGAGGTTGCAAAAAAGATGACATTTCCACACGCTTTTGATGTACAGTAAAACCTCTTTTGAATGGTCAACAAATTTTACGATCAGTTGCGCCATTTTTGGACGATGTTTACAATATAAAGTACCTTGATTAATGACAGCTCACACGACAGGTAGCGTCGCTTTTTCTCCCTCTCTTACTAATACATGAACACAATTTTATTTTCTTTCATCACAGAAGATAATGAAACATCGACATCACTAGTACATGTATCACACCTCATGGCAGGGTGAAGAGGTCCTGTTTTGGTGGTGGCTCATCCATGTTTCACAAGCACATCTAGGTCCGTTTAAATCAAACCTCCCATGAATGGTCACCTGCTGTTTACAGTCACTTTTTCTTGGCAGCAGGGTTGACTGTGCTTAAGACTAAGAGGTTCTACTGTACACCCAAAATTGTGTTGGGTGTGCCCGCCAACATCTTTCTTGTCCTATATGCATTTTTGTGGACACAAAATGGTGTTGTGCGGTGTGTCACTTGGGTGTATAAGTGGCAAACCAGTGGGAGATTTTAAAATGTTTTTTTCTTATATGTGGCTTATATGGGACTTTTGGGAGAGAAGTTGATACTAAGGACTGATTCATCAACTGTTCAGTCATTATCTTTGATATTTTGAGTGTTGTGTTTTTTTGTCTTAAGACTGTGTTGCTGGAATTCCATCATCTGCACGGGATGTATGGCCATAGGACTTAGGAGAAGATTCGAGAAAGAAAGAAATCCCTTGCAGCTGATGAGATGCGTCCATCAAATCTGCCCAAGAATAGTGCTGTGCTGAGATGCCCTAAATTCAGAGCTGCCAAGCCCAGAGGAGCCAGGCCTTTCAGTCGCCAACTGTAAGTTATTTCATTCCATCAATAGGGTTCATATTGCTTGCATTTGATCTATTTTTGGCTCACATGCGATAAGCAAAAGCAAAAGTGTCTGTGTACTGACCAAAGTAGTCTTCAACCGTGGAACGCTTTAACTTTAGCATTTTCCCAGACTGTTCAAGCCACAGACACTCAAAATTCAGGGTCTTGGGGTCACATAGGGGGTCAAGACGTTGGTCAAGAAAATAGCCATACTTTTCCCTGACATTTTGTACTACACTCAAGTCTGTGTAGATGACTGCCTGTTGCCTGTATAAGGAAATCACATGTCAAAGAACTATTCAGATGACCCCGTGTTGTCTCTGAAGACCACTTTTACAGCCGTTCCATGGTATGACTCTTAGGTTTGACTGCATCTAGATTTCACTGTATTTATTTTGTGCACTTTTTTCTGGCAGTGTACTGCATCTGGAATTACTGTTCAGGTGACATAGCCACAACCAGCTGGCATAAAAAACGTAGGAACGCAGGGAGGAGAGCCTCAAACCGACAGAACAAGTTTATGCAAGCTTCAGCAAGTCCAGCGAACTTTGCAGCATCAGCACTAGGTACATTTATGTGCAAGACAGACCTTTTCTTTTTGTCATTTCCTCTGTCAGTAGGAAGAGTAAAAAATTACAAGCAAATGGACCAAGGGTAAACAAAAACGTCCCGTAGAAAAACATCCCTGATGGTGGCTGACCAGATAGTGAGGGGCCCAAGGAACATGATTTTTCGCTGGAGGGTAGAGACTTGCCACTTTGTCCACTAATAAAGATAATTTAGATGATCACCCTGCGCATCAGAAACACGTTGTTAGATGTTTATGAGAAGGTCAGTGGTCGATTAAAATTGACAATAACTGTAAGAGTGGCAGCACTGGGCTTTCATACCTAACTGAGCGCTAATAGCGCCAGCCTACGCGCGCCGATGTTTCCTGTTTTGTTTCTGTCATCACCTCTTAACCCGCCGGCGGTGTAATGGTATGCTGCATCCCTGCCATGTAAAAATCCGTGTTGTGATGGCTCGAGGTATGAGTCTTTCTTGCAACAAACATTGAATACAATGTTTTTTTCAACATACCGCAAATGGGACACCCATAATGTAAATGTCAATGCACACGTGTTGGATTTTAGTTGTGTTTGCTGCTGATCTTACAAACATCAGATGATTATTCTAGTTCAGGCCATTATATCTAAAACAGCACCGGATGATAGCTGAGTGACATTAGGAACTAAAGGTAGTTAACCCCACCCAAGTCACCCAGGGTAGGGGATTGGAAAAAAAAAAACCGTGGATGACACTGATAACAATAACCCGTAGCATAACGATTCCATATGCCAAGCCCACCATGAAGCAGGTTGCTATAAAGCAAAACAAAAACAATGACTGACACTTCTGCAGCCGGGAATATCACACACCAATTCAAGTTATACTTCCGTCCCCAAACCCACTTAGTTTGCCGACAGCGACGGCGGTAACCTGATCCTTCTATGCAGGCATCGCCAGACTTCAGCTGGCTGCAAGCGCCGCAGTAGCAACAAAGAAGTTTAAACGGATAAACAACTAAAGATTTAGCCAGTTTCTTAGGTTTTTACAGCACTAACATATTTCTCACCTCAGCTGAAGGCAAATGGTCTGCCTTTATCAAGGTTATAATTTCATTTGCTGCACTTACACTGGAAGTGAATAAAACACTGACTTGGTAAAACCAAGTACGTGTTGTAACCTTTCCCTAAGAGGCCCAAGTTACCACACGAGCACACTGCTGGAAACAGCAACCTAGCTGCTGCTTGCTCCCCGCAGCTCCAGAAAAGCTATGTTAGTAGTCTCGTACAGAGAAATTGCGCCAATCTCTCTCTCTCTGTGTGTTTGAGAGATAGATCTGTAGCATGATTTCACTCTATTACATGCTGAAAATCTGAACAGCCTACCTGTCCTGGTGATGGTCAGGTAATCCAAGCACCAGTATCCATTTTCTTACTTTGTCAGCGGTATAGACACACTTAGGAAATGTTCTGCTAAATAGCGAAGCCTCTCACTGTCACATCTAAATCCCCCTCACAAACTGTTCCGATCTCGGAAAACCATCCGCGCTTGAAGTTGGAGCCGACCTGCCCAATGTTTATATTGTGTAATTGACCGCTACGCACACCTTTCCCTTCCTTTTCTGTCCCCTCTTCAGTCAGATTGGCTGGAAACTGTGTCCGAGTCAGATCAGTACAACGGCAGTTGACATAGGTCACTATGGACCCCCGAGAGATTGAATCGGCTGATGGGAATCTGTACATCATATTGGAGGCCCACTTAACATCCTTATTAGGATCCGATCCTCCAAATGAGCAAGCCACTACAGACTTATCCAGGGCCTTCCATCTACAACTGAGAGGCATAGATTTTCATGTGCTCATGCATGAAAGGCTGCTGAAAATTAAAGGGGCTCTTTCTGCGGTTTTTTTTTTTTAAACATAAATTGGCCTCGTATGCATTCTAAAGTTGTGCACATACGATATCAATGAGTATAGAGTCTCTCTCTCCTCTATCTCTCTCCGCCCTTATCGTGCTCTCTCTCTCTCTCTCTCTCTCTCTCTCTCTCTGTGTGTGTGTGCTGTGTTAGAGAGAGAGAGAGACTTGACCTTTTAACTACCATTCTGCTCGGTTTCGCCTGTGACATATCACTGCATGTACGACCGTACCGCCCCGTTCCACCCATACATACCTACTTTCTGTTTCGACTCGGTTCCAGTTCATTTCGCATCCATTCCAACTTTTAACGGAGTCGATGCATTGTGGGATACGCCTACTTCCGTTTCCGCTACATGCAGGTGCTTTTCGAGGTTGTGACAGTTTTGAATAAAAAGTTGGGTGTTTTTCGAGACAGTTTTGCTTACAAAGTTCAATGCACAATCTCAGTGTCTGCAAAGATGGCAAAGCTGACGTGATTTCAGATTTCATTCTAGACAATGACCTAGATGTTGTCGTGATCACCGAAACTGACGTGGCTCCGCTCACCCATCATCGCCAGCGTCACTCCGAGTGGCTACCGCCTGGCCTCCTTCCCGCGTGCTTCCAGAGGGGGTGGCATTGCCAACATCTACAGGGACTGTCTTTTGGCTCACCTCTCCTTCTCAGTCTCAGCGGTCTCTCCCTTTTGCCCATCCCTCCTTTGAATCTGTCGAGACCGTAGCAACACTCCCTGGCCAGTCCCTCATCTTCTCAGTGTATCTATCGCCCCCCTCCAAGCTCTCAGAACAAACTCCATGTTCGGCCTCACCGAGTTCGACCACCTCCTTGACCACTACAGCACACGACCCGGAAAACACATCCTTCTAGGCGACTTTAACTTCCACTTTGACAAACCCGACCACCCTGACACAAAACGCCTTTGCACGTCACTTTCAAACCACAATCTTACACAACACATCACTAAACCCACCCACCGACTCGGCCACACCCTCGACTGGATCATCACCCGCACCTCCGATCAACTCTTTCTCGATTCTGACACCTCCTCTGTGCTGTCTTGTACACAGCATCAGTCAGTGACCTCACCCAAGAGGGCGTGTCCTCGGCCCGGGCTCCAGTCGCCTGCACTGAGGAGGGCACTGCTAGCTCTGAACTAGCTACTGGGTGTAGCGACTCAAAGCTGACCATCAGCCAGCTAATGCTCCGACTTTCTGCTGTCGAGTCCCTGCAACAGGAGTTGTATCATCTCCAAACCAAAACGCAGGAAAGACTGGACCAGTTAGACAACCGAGTGCGTGAAATCTCAGTGACGTTAGCCAGTGATCTGCAGATGTCTGAGTCTTTTGTACGCAACAAACTTTCCCTGATACAGGACCAGCTGACCGAGCTGTCTGACTCTCACTGCCACCTACACGACACACTGCAGGGCCTTAACTCTGCGCGTGACAGTGACACCTGCTTCATCCATGACGTGCGCAGTCACGTGGAAAAAATGGAAGCAGTTGTCTCTAGCCACAAACTCCTTCAGCTCGACAATCAGCTAAACGAGTCAGGGCCTGAGGAAACAAGCGCCTCTGGCAGTGTGCTGATAACGGTCCACGCGCCCCCGAGAGAGGCTGAGAAGCAGTTGAAACGGAGATCAGCGGTGCAGGTGAGCGTAACCAAGCTGAGAGGAACGGTAATCGGATTAACGGCCTAAATCCACAAACCCTCATCCGCCCTCCTCCAAGCGAAGAGATCCTCACACATCATGTCATGGCGGATACCACAACCCTCGTTATAGGATGCTCTGTCCTGCGTAACGTGAAGGGAGAGAAAATGACAATGTGCCAGGGTGAGAGGGTGCAGATCATTTCTGTGTCGGGCCTGCAAACCTCCCACCTGACTGGCTGGTGCATGAAGCAGGCGCCGTCACCCCGCGTCCAACTGGTCACCTTCCACGTGGGGGTGACCGACTGCAAGCAGCGGGAGAAGCTGGTTACAGCCTGCATAACGGCGTTCCCCAAAGCACGAGTCCAAGCCTCTTCTATCATTCTTGCCTGCTGGGCAGGGAAGAAATTCGCGTTTAAATCAGCGTATCTTCCCGTCCAACGCCAACCTGTGCCACGTGGCGAAGAAGCTGGGCGCTTCCTTTATAGACAACACCGGCATTTTTCACACGTCAAATGGTCTACCTCGCAAGGCGCTGTACCTGAAGTGGACAACAAAGGCCGGCTTGACCCTATCCACCCGTCCCACGTGGGCACGCGGAGGCTGGCCGGTAACATCAAATACGGCGGGGAAGATGGTCACCGAACAACCTCTCAACGGGACGCTACATCTCCTAATGTAACAACCACTAAGCAGCTTTACTCAGACATTGCTGCGGGGCGGGCACCGGTGGGCTTGTCATCCCCTGTTCAGAAGCACCATCAGCAACAGCAGCCAAAACAGCGATGCCCACAACAGGAGCAAAATGAACTACAGCAGCGGCAACGACAACAAGAACAGCGTCAACCTCCGCAACAGCAACAACAGGATCTACAAGAGCAGCATCTACAACTACAGCCTATTCAGGAGCATCAAGATACATCAGTTGTTGCTCCCGACTGGCTGCAGCAACAGCAACTGATGTATCCGCCTGTGACACCGTGGCAGTACCAACCTCTCCCTAGCGGTGCTTATTGGACTAATCACCCACCATCTTCCGTTCACCAGCAACCAGGAAATGGAACGTACGTCCCGTACTACTCGAGCTACCCAGCGTCCATTCTCAGTGGCGCCCAGTGGGCGCAGTTTGTGAACAGTGTGCGTGCGTACTAGGCTGTGCAGTCGTTCATTATTCCTTACTCAGTAAAAAGTGTGTTGGAGTGAGTGTGCGTTTATCTCCTGTGCCCACCTGTGAGTACGCTAGGTGATCTCGTTTGGCCTATCTGCATTCTTTGTTGATCAACCGTGTGTTGTTGTCGCTATAGTTCACAACTTTGTGGAGTTCGTTTTTTTTTTTTTTTTTTTTTTTTTTTTTTTTTTTTTTTTTTTGACAGTTGTTGTTGCAGCTACAACGGAAAATACGAGGTGTTCTCCGCTGCAGCGGTAAACAGAATCAAATAACTATATACTTCGTGTATCGAATATTACCACATTGTGCCAGCAGTGTTTGTTTGCTGCTACAACGGAGAATACAAGGTGTTTTCCGCTGTAGCGGTAGACAATTAGCCGTTTATTTCGTTGTGGGAATCATTCTATATTGTGCCAGCAGCGGAAAATTCAAGGTGTTGTCCGTGTAACGGTTAACAATTACGGCCACTCATCCATATCTTTGGATTATTCGTGAGGAAATCGTGTGATAGCATTCAGATCCACACCCACTGACAGTGTGCCTGGTCTTATCAACACATTTCAGGGCCTATCGTTTTTTTTCGCTGCCTAGTGTGCCAGAACACTCTTTTCACGTGTGACATCTGATACGTGTGCTATACCACAGTCACTATTTAGACAGCTTGCGTGGCATTCATACGTGGATACACTATTAATCAAAAGCGATCTTCATTTGATAACGCTGTGTTGGACACCGTTTGTGACGTTTGATACGAGGTGCTATAACTTCAGCCGCGTTTTACTGCGTTGACACTTTTATTCTTATTCTCTCTGTTTATATTTTTGTATTGTGTTGCACTTCAATTGTGAGAATTAGAATTCAACATGATCCATAATGCTCAGACACACGGAAGCCTTCAAACTGGTCACTTGAACATCTACCATCTTTTTAACAAGGTGGCCGATTTGAATGTTTTTCTAAACTCGTCTGAACCATTCCACCTGTTTGGTCTTAGTGAGACGCGACTTAACTCGGACATAAGCGATGAAGCCGTTCACATACCTAACTTTAGCATCACTCGACGTGACCCTCGTGTTCTTGGTCAAACTGGGCTTGCCGTTTACACTATCCATAACTCAATCCAACATTTAGTAAATAGGCGTGAGGACTTAGAAACTCCGGAAGTTGAGTGCATTTGGTTGGAATTTAGGGCTCCAATGAACTAAACCCGTCTTCGTCGGCTTTTGTTATCGTAACCCAGCAGCCAAGTTTGAATGGTACGATGATTTTTTGCATGCAGTAGAAAAAGTTGGCTTACCTAACTGTGACGCGTTGCTACTAGGCGACTTTAACATAGATATGTTGAAGCCCCATACCGCATGGGATTGCATCACCACACAAACAGGCTTAGAACAGTTAGTTTCGGCCCCTACTAGGATCACAAAAACAACCGCAACACTCATTGATCACATTTACACCAACCGTCCCCTTAGTGGATTCAATGTTAGTGTTCCTGACCTCAGCATCAGTGATCACTTTCCTACTGTGTGTTCATGGTCAACAAAACTGCCAGTGCGTCGTAAGAACGGGCACACAACTATAACGTATCGCTCATTTAAACAGTTTAATCAGTCTGCTTTTCTAGCAGACCTTGATCAAACACCATTTAATGTCGTTAATAACGAAACTGACCCTGAAAAGGCTCTGGCTGTTTGGTATGGATTCCTTACAAGAGTACTTAACAAACACGCCCCTTTGCGGCAAAAGCGGGTTAAAAACCACACGTTACCGCCTTGGCTAAACCAAGAAATAATCGAAGCTATGAGATTGAGAAATGACTTAAGGAGACACAAGCTATTTAGCGAATACAAAAAACAACGTAACCGTGTCAAGTCTATGGTACGCAGGGCTCTTTGAACGAATGATTAAAGAAGACAGAGATACTGCCGCACTCTGGCGCGCGGTTAATCTCGTCACCCGTGGTAACAGCAAGAAATCGTCAGCCATTCCTTCTAGTATTACTGCAGACACTTTTAATAAACATTTTCTGTCTGTTGCCGAGTCAATCATACCCTCAAGCGGTAACGCGTCTTACACATGCCCGGAGGCCCTGCTTAACTTCTGTAAGCAGAAGACTAAGGACAAACCCCCCTTCTCTATACCGCCTCTAGCTGTGTATGAAGTAGGAAAACTGATCGGGTCACTGAAAAACAAAAAATCATCGGGACCTGACGAGATCAACCCTAAAATACTGAAACTGTCCCTTCCCTATACAGTAGAATCGTTAACGTATATTTATAACTTATGCATCCAACAAAATACGTTTCCATCAGAACTGAAGCAAGCCAAGGTTATCCCTTTGCCTAAATCAAAAGGTCTGTCTGATGTTAATAACTATAGACCCATTTCAATATTCCCCCACCCGGGTCTGCCCTGGGGGACTTGGGTGGGGTTAGGTATTTTTTAGTTCCCAGGGTCACCCTGGTCAGCCCCACAGGGTGGGTTTTTCTCTCTATTCTGGGGCATGTGTTTCTGTCTACCCTTTGCCCATTCACCTGTATTTGCCTTTTAAAAACTCTCCCTACTGTCTGCACTGCCTGTAGCTCTTGATATTGGATGTGTGTTGCTAAATGGTCTTAGCTTTATTTAGCCCCATGTGTTAGGTTTATTTAATGTATTTGACCGGCTGGCGACATACATTCAATGTTCTGTTTTTTTTTTTTTTTTTTTTTCACAAGCAGTGCAGGCACGTCCTGAGAAAGCCTTGTTGCTGTCGGGACGTTAAGCAATGTACAATCAATCAACCATTTCAATATTATCCAGCCTTTCCAAACCTCTTGAAAGACACGTGCACAAACACCTTTATCAATATTTTGAGAGTCGCAGTCTTTTGCACGTATTTCAGTCCGGCTTTCGCCCCAAGCATTCTTGTCACACGGCACTGACAAGACTTATTGATGCGTGGCTAGCATCCATGAATAACTCCCAAATAACTGGGTCGATCTTTATTGATTTTAAGAAAGCTTTTGACCTTGTAAATCATAACATTCTTTTGTCAAAACTTCAAGCATATCTCTGCAATGCAGGTGCTGTCTCATTGTTTACTTCATATTTAAGCGGAAGGAAGCAAAGAGTACTGTTAAATGGATCCTACTCCTCGTATGGTCTCGTCAAAAGCGGAGTGCCTCAGGGCTCTGTCCTCGGGCCATTGCTGTTCTGCATATTTATCAATGACCTTCCACTGCATATTAGTTGCCGCGATATTTCTTGTGACATGTTTGCTGACGACTGCACACTACATACTCCTCACAAAGATGTAGCTGCAATTAGCACGTCTGCAGGAAAGCCTGCATGAGGTCACCGACTGGTGTCATTCCAACTCCATGTCCCTGAATCCGTCAAAAACAGAATGTATGGTTATAACCACACGTCAAAAGCACCAGCTATGCCCGCTCTCTCTTAGTCTGTGTATAAACGGCAGCCCAATTGAGCAAGTATCACACCACCGCCTCTTGGGGGTCACTATAGATGATCAGCTTAAATGGCAACTGCATATTAATAATGTGTGCAAAAGGGTTTCCAGCGGCCTGTATATGTTGTCAAAATTGAAAACAATTACTGACACAGATGCGCGTCTTCTTTTCTACAATGCTCATGTCAAATCGCACATAGACTATGCATCAACAGTGTGGGATGGTTCTAGTGATGTACATTTGAAGAGGCTGAATTCCCTACATAGGAGAGCTGCTAAGCTTACATTTCCCGATCCCGAACTCTCAACTGACGAAAAGCTTAAAACTTTAAAAATGCTCCCTCTATCCCATCACTTTCAGTTCAATAAAGGTGTATTGATGTACAAGCTGTACAAGCAATCATGTCCACTGTACTTGAGTTCTTTTTTCTCAGAACGGATATCTGTAGCTTCTAGACATGGACACCATTTCAAAGTACCCCTGCCGCGTATTGATTTATTCAAAACCAGTTTGTCATTCTCGGGAAGTTCATTCTGGAATTCTATTCCTGCAGAAATCAGAAACGCAAAGACGCTCACCTCATTTAGGGTCAGCCTCTTCAAACACCTAGAATCTCTGACGTAATCTAATCAGTACAGTACAGGGATAACTTGCGCGTGTGTTCAGATGTGTGAATGTGCGTGTGTGTGAGAATGTTTGTGTGTGTGTGCGAGAGTGAGAGAGACAGAGAGAGAGAGAGAGAGCGTCTCTCTTTTTTTTTATAATTTTTTTTATATATATATAATATACAGTGGACCATAATATCTGAGTGTCAAGAGTACATTGAATACTGCATGTTCTATGTATAATGTTTTTGCCTTCATATGTGTGTACGCGATATTTTTGGGCGCGCGTTCACGTGTGTGTGTGTGTGTGTGTGTGTGTGTGTGTGTGTGTGTGTGTGTGTGTGTGTGTGTGCATGCTGTGTGTGTGTGGGTGTGTGAGACACACACACACACACACACAGAGAGAGAGAGAGAGAGAGAGAGAGAGCACATATATACATATTTGCCTTTGCTGTATGAATTCTAATGTACTTAATGATTTTCTGTGTGTTGCTTTACTTTGCATTTTTACTCATTTTATATTTTTGTGCGTACGCGGTATGCGCGTACGTATGTCTGGAGTGCGTGTCCGAGAGCATGTGTGTGTATGTGTGCGTGTGTGTCTAAGTGCGTGCGTGTGCAAGTTTGTGTGTGTGTGTGTGTGTGTGTGTGTGTGTGTGTGTGTGTGTGTGTGAGCGTGCGTGTGCGTGCGTATGTGCGGGCGTGCGTGCGTGAACGAGTGCATACATGCGTCAGTGTGTGGTATATGTATGTTTACACGTCTATGTCATTTATGTAGTAGATGTAGCAACGGCAAGTTTGAAAACTGGTCCTGTTACCAATAACTTCTACCGTTGGAAAATAAAAGTTCATTGTTCATTGTTCATTCCCTCTGACCACTTCGCTATTCTCGTCTCCCTCAACCTACCTCCCCCGAAAAAAAACCAAGCTCATTGTCTCTCGTCGCAAAATAAAATCTGTCAACCGCGAGAGCTTCTTCGACGAAGCTGTCGACCTTCTCTTGGACCCCGCCCCATCTCCCGATCTTGCATCCCATTTCGATTCCTCCCTTCGAAAACTTCTAGACACCCATGCCCCTGTCATCACCTGCTCCATACCCAACCGACTCCCCTCCCCTTGGCTCACTGACGACATAGCCGAGGCCAAGCGCGAACGCCGACAAGCGGAACGCCGCTGGCGCTCATCTGACCTCACCGTTCACAGACAGATCTTCCAAACAACTAGATCCAAAGTCTGCAAAATGATCTCCGACTCTAAACGCAAACACCTTCAAAACCAAATCCTGGAATCCACTTCTTCCAAAACCCTCTACGCCACCATGAACACACTCTTAGGCACTTCTAAAGACTCTCCTCTCCCCAACACACACAGCAAAGAAGAACTTCTGTCCGCTTTTTCTACCTATTTTTCGGACAAAATCCAAACTCTGCGCAACGCACTCCACACTCTGCCTTCTCCGCCTTGCCTTCCCGACCCCGCCTTTTCCGGCACTCCCCTCTCGTCGGCTTCCGCCCCGTCTCTCAGGATGAAGTCCTCAAGACCATAAAGTCCATGCCCTTCAAAACCTGCGAACTAGACCCCCTTCCAGCTTCTCTCTACCGTGACGGCCTTCCAAAACTTCTGCCTTTCATTACCGACATCATCAACGCATCTCTAGAAAACGGCTCCGTCCCCGATATCTTCAAGTCCGCCATCGTCCGTCCTCTCCTAAAAAAACACAACCTCGACCCTAACGAACTCAAGAACTATCGCCCAGTCTCCAACCTCTCTTTCCTGTCCAAGCTTCTTGAGAAGGTTGTTTCAACCAGCTCAACCTCCACCTCACCGACAACAACCTCCTCAGTCCATTCCAGTCTGCCTATCGCAAACATCACAGCACTGAAACAGCCCTTCTACATATCTTAAACGATCTGCTTCTCTCCACCGACTCGGGCAACATCTCCCTTCTACTCGATCTCTCTGCCGCCTTTGACACTATAGACCACTCTATCCGACTCCACCACTCCTTCGGCATCACTGACTCTGCTCACTCCTGGTTTCTCTCCTACCTCTCCGACAGACAGCAGTCCGTCACCATCGACGGCGTCTCTTCCAACCCAGGCACGCTCTCCTGCGGAGTTCCACAGGGGTCCGTCCTGGGCCCGGTCCTTTTCACACTCTACACCTCTCCTCTGTCCAAGGGGAGAAAACGACACTAGGCGAGGTGCGGTCACTGAGTACAACATCTGGCCTTTGTCTAAACATTCTGCTGAGCGATCACAGCCTCGCCTCTTACTACTGGCGGAAAATGTACACATTAAATTCCAAGCATGCAGGAGACTACAAAAATAGCTGAACTTACTTGAGCATCAGTGAGCACACTGACTACTCAAAAGAGGAAAATAATAAGATGTTAAAAAAAAGTCTACAAGGCATTTTTACCACATATTTTCAAATAAGGTAGGTGGATTTTGTTCATGGCAAATGTGATGCAAGTGGGCGGTAGTGGTGGGCAAATTTCTCTTACAGATCATGTTGCATATTCAAATGAAGTAAGTGAGGCAGTAAGACTAGTAAGAGGACCGGTGTTTTTAAAACAAATCTTTGGTGTTTTTAAAACAAATCTTCTGCCCTCTTTGGCATTGTCTATAGAGGCAGCATGCTGGGATTTGCTTAAAAATCTCTTAATAGATGAGAAGAGACGTGTGGTACTTTGGCTTAACCAGCGGACTCTTTTTGGCCTAGTTTGAGTTGCCAAGCGGATGGTGATTTGAGGTGTGTAGCAGTTTTGGCTGCCCTTGGATATAGAATCATGTTGATAGCCAGGAAATGAGACTGGTGATGTCCTTATTTTTTTATTTTGTGAATGGCAAATGTGCAGCAAGTGGGTGGTAGTGTTGTTTAGGGGATTGAAAAATTAGGGGATGACTGGGACAGACTAAAGCTAAGGCATTTTATCAGTTGGGACTGCAGGGGAGGCCCACTGTGTGCTTTGACCTGTCACTATTATGCAGTTTTGTTGGCGGGATCAGCTGAAGATTCCCACGAGTGATTAAATCAACTACCACTGCACGACGACCGTGGTGTCGTTGGTTAATAGTTCCTGTTGTATGCTGTGGTTTTTTTTTTTTTGGTTTTTAAAAAAATTGCTTAGTTCATTGATTTGAATAGAACAAAATACAATCAAAATCCCAACAGAATTGGTATATCAGTCTCCAACAAAAAGATAAGCAGCAAATCGTGTACTTGTTTATTACTTGGCCTATTTAAAAAATATAAATAAATTGTTTTGGAACTGTTATTTCAAAGCATGTTTCTTTCTTTGTTTGGATTGACACTTGCTTTTCATATCAAGATTTAACTTCAAAGAAAATGAATTCCTGTTTAGACTGAATTTTGCAGTTTTTGTGTTATTGATTGCATTCATTGTGTCACATTTTAAAAAGACAAAGTGTAAACTGTTGACATGGCAACTAAAGATTAAGTTACTGCCTTGTAGATAATTGTTAGTCAAGTTTTCGAATATTAGCAATCCTTTGCATGCAGGCATCATTACCGTAAATAGTACCTATGGCTGAATGAACAGGCGGATTAAAAACATTGCCTGACCTTAATAAATCCTGAGGCTGATATTACCAGTTTTCTTTTTAGATATCATTTAAAGTCTACATCACAGTTTTGGAGACAGATCGACCATGATAGTTCAAGGGTGGTGTCGGAATAGCTTGGTGCTTGATTCTGACACCACCCTAGAACTATCATGGTCTGTTCACACCCTGTCTTGTGTGTCAAAGCTATTTTGTTTAAATATTGTTGGTTTTGTGTAGGTTTGAAGTCTGGGTCTGCCTCTTGAAAAAGCTGAGACAGAAATCAAAGAACTGCCAGGAAACATCCTTGTTGTGAAGAAGACTAGTGATATAAAAATAGATTCAGTCTGTCTGCCAAGTGTATCACTTTCAGATCTGGAATCAGTTCCCATCAAAACAAAACTGGTGACAAACTGGAGATGGATAAGTCAGGGCAATCGGTTCCCATAAAAAAAAAAAATGTTGAGACAAGGGTTTTAGTTCCCATCAAAACGGAAGTCGAGACAGATGAGACAGGGAAATCAGTTCCCATCAAAACAGAATTGGCGACGTATCAGACTGTGGAATTTGTTCCCATCAAAACGGAAGTCAAAACAGAGGAGACGGGGCAATCAGTTCCCATCAAAACAGAATTGGCGGCAGATCAGACAGTGGAATTTGTTCCCATTAAAACAGAAGTCGAGACAGATGAAAGAGTGGAATTAGCTCCCGTCATAACAAAAGCTGAAAGAAACCAGGCAAACATACTGCAGCATCACAACTGGCATGAAAGAGACTGTCACTTTGAGAAAATGTATTTCCAGACAGCTCCTGTGAAATTTGAGACTGGTATTGATCAACCAGCAAGGTTCCAGACTAGTCTTGTAAGAAATGAAATGCATGTGAACCGAACATCGCCAGCTTTTTCTGATGAAATAGTGACTGATCTCAACCATGTAAAAACAGAACTTAATGATGAAAACACGGGCACACTGCTGTCTACAGTACAGAAAAGAAAATCTGTCAGTGGCGGGCATGATGAAAACAAACCAGAACATACAGTGTACCCTGTGGGTCTGTTTGTAAATGCTCATCTGGCTGAGAATGTGATATCTGAAAAATCTGATTGTAAAACTTGCCCCCACATGTGTATGACAGGGACAGGGGGTCAGAATACCAGTGACTGTCATCAGAAGATTATGTTCACACTGTTGAAAAATCTTATATATGTAAGGAGTGTAATCATGTTTTTGCTAGATGTAATGACTTGAAGAGACACATTAATACTCACACTGGTGACAGGCCATATGTTTGCACACATTGCGATGCATCATGTAGTTCTCCAGTGTTTTGAAATATCACATGCGGACTCACACTGGTGAGAAACCTTTTGTGTGTAAACTATGCAGTGCTGCTTTTTCAGGGTCTTCACAACTGAAGTATCACATACTGATTCACACAGGTGACAAACCCTACATATGTGAACAATGTCATGCCACCTTTAGACAATCTGGCCACTTGAATGAGCACATGCGGACTCACAGTGGTGACAGACCCTATTCATGTAAACAATGTGGCTCTGCCTTTGCACAATCCAGCGGCTTGAATAGGCACATGCTGATTCACACTGGTGACAAATCCCATGTATGTAAAGAGTGTAATGCTACTTTTATTGAATCCAGAAAGTTGAAAAGGCATATGCACACTCACACTGGTGACAAACACTGTGTTTGTTCTTATTGTGATGCTACCTTTGCTACTTCCAGCAACTTGAAGATTCACATACACACTCACACAGGTGATAAGCCCTACACATGTGAACAATGTGATGCTACGTTTGCACAATCCATCCACTTGAAGTATAACATAATGACTCACACAGAGGAAAAGCCCTACACATGTGAACAATGTGATGCCACGTTTGCACAAACCATCTACTTGAATGCGCACATGCGGACTCACAGTGGTGATAAACCCTATGCATGTAAACAGTGTGGCACTGCCTTTGCCCAGTCCAGCAGCTTGAATAGGCATATGTTGATTTACACTGGTGGCAAACCCCATGCATGTATCGCTACTTTTACTGAATCCAGCAAGTTGATAAACCCTATTTATGTAAACAGTGTGGTGCTGCTTTTGCACAGACAGGCAAGTTAAGAACACACCTAACGACTCGCACTACTGACAAACCCTATATCTGCACACTCTGTGATGCAGCCTTCACCATCTCTTGCAACCTGAGATAACATTCCGTAAACACTCAGGTAAAAAGCCCTGTGTATGCAGACAGTGTGGAACTGCGTTCACACAGCCCAACAGCCTTAACAGGCACATGCGCACTCATGATGGTGACAATTCCTATGCACGTAGGCAGTGCGGTGCTACTTTCTTGAAGTCTTGCAATTTAAAGGACCACATGAAAACTCACACTAGTGCCAAGCACGTATGTGTACATTGCTTCACCCCTTTTGCCACAACTACCCATTTAAAAATACACATGCTGATTCACAGTGAAGAAAGACCATTTGTTTATACACATTGTAATACATCTTTTACCACTAACATCAGCTTGAACAGGCACATGCGGAAACACACTGCTGGCAAAGAATAATTCATTTTATACACATTGCCTCTTTTTCAGAGACATAATTATACACATTGAGATGCTGAAAGCTATGTCGCAAATTTATGTGGCTCGATACGTGCGATCCCTTGTCTGGTTCAACATACAGTAAGCAAAAGAGGAGCTTGATACTGTTATAAACACTGACAGCGGTACAGGTCTTGCGTGCTCACGGTAGTTGAAATAACCTGCACCTCTCTGGCTCCCATAGGGTTGCCATGGTGAGCAGAAGGTCTTCAGGCCAACGTCAGCCTTAGCTGTTCATGTACACATGCGTGAGGCCAGCTAAGGCTGATGTCAGCCCAAGGACCTTTTTCTTACCTAGTTTATGTCACTAACCAACAATTTAACCTTTTCAGACCCATGCGTGCTTTTTCCAAAGTTTGGAAGTGTTACTTAATGACTGTGTATCAGTTGCAGGAGGTGGATTGACCATGATAATTCAAGGGTAGTGATAGGTTAGCTTGGCGCCTGAGGAGTGTGTATTGGTGTATACAGTAAATATGGTTTGTGCAGTGAACCCTTGCACACTTTGGTGCAGGTTCAGAGTAGAATAGCTAAAGGTTTCTAACCCGCCTTTTGCATGTGAAGGTGCCTTTGGAGTGTGTATTGGCACAGTACAGTAAAAACAATTTCTTTACGTGATCCCTTGCTAAAGCTGTTCTGCCTTTGAGTCTGAATCGTTCACACAAGGGATTTTGATTGTATTATATAAATAAACACTCAGCTCATTTGCAACGAGGCATAAACCCTTGCCACAAATGTCTCAAGTGGCTTTGTGTTCATGCAAGTTTTCTGTGCTAATGGCTGTATACAAAGGTGGTGAAATAACCCTTGACTCCCCAGAACTAAATGACTTCCTGTCTATTTTCTGTAGAATGGAAGCCATTAGCTGTGGACATGTAGAAAGTATCTGTGGCTGCATGAACAAGCATGTGAACTACGTTTGTACAGTGTGGCATGTTTGAGAAATGATGCAATTGGTCATGTTAGTTCTGTAATATTTGTAATAACAGGAAGAATAAACGAGGTACAGACACCAGTAATGTGTTCACTCTCTGTATGTGTGGTACCTGTAACTAGAGTTTATTATCCTGTTTGTGTGCACACATCCATTATAAGGTTAACCCTTTTAGCCACACAGGTGCATTTCACAAATTTAGGAAGTGTTACTTAACAACTAAGTACCAGTTGCAAGAGGTGGATTGACTATGATAATTCAAGGGTAGTGCTTGATTAGCTTGGCGCCTGAAGGCACCAAGCTAATCTGGCACTACCCTTGAATTATCATGGTCAATCAATCTGCTGTAGGAACTCGGTGCTAAATGGGTTAACTCTGTCATAATGCCAACTTTGTGTGTCTTTGTACGTGCATAAGTCTGTCACAATGTCAACACTGTCTGAATATGTGTGTTAACTGTGTGTAGAACCACAGTGTACAACATGGGTGTGAGTGCACCCATCTTTTACATACCAGTAGCCAGTTATGTAGATCACTTCAATAAAATAAAGTCCATGATGGAAACTATAATCTGAATAATTCTTAAGGCTATCATGACACAATATTGTTCACAATGTCATGAAATCTTGTTTTGATATTTGGACATACGAAGCCTGGTGAAAAAAAACATGTTTGTACGCACTGTGGTGCTGTATTCTCTTGTCATGCCATTTACAGACCACAAGAATGCTACAAGTCAAGAATGTCCGAATCTGTGTTCTTATCCAATATTTTGAGATGTGCGTTATATCCGGTTTCCGCCGTCGCCATCTCGCATGCTATTTGTACTAGTTAATGATTAGCCACGGGAAATACGCATGAAGACGATGAATAACGCAGAGACGAGATACATGTAATCGTTGACAGAATATTTGTAAGTTATTTACCCTACCAAACCTGACGCATTTGCTGTTCTATCACAAGTACATAAGGAGATGCCAAAGTGGTCCTGCTTAAACCCGGAATAACCTTTACTAAGCTAAAATAACCATATCTACAACTAATATTGAGTACCTAAACATAAAATAACTAAGTGTTAGAAGTTTGGTTTGCATTAAAGTTGATTTAGTTGTATTACAAAGCCGATGACACGTCGATTACTTCCCTTGCTACAAGATCGCGAAAAGACGGAATAACCTCACCTACGCCTAACAAAATTATAAAAATAAAATTAAAAACCTCTCTTAAGCCACAATAACCTCATAAACACATATTATTAAGCACTTAAGGGTCGAAATAATCTCATATTTGAAGTTTTAGGTGCAATAACAGTTGCATACTTGGCGTTAGAATGCGGCTTCGAAGCGAAGTCGCCAAAGGCGAAGATAGCCACAGAACAAGAGGCGCAAAAAAAACAAGCCTTTGGAAGCTTTCTAACGCTATGCAAAAAACTTTTATTGCACTTTAAATTTCAAATATTAGATTATTTCGATTTATGTACTTAATAATATGTGGCTATTTTGGCTTAGGAGAGGTTATTCCGACTGTTTTCGGAAAGAGCGATTGTGTCGCAAGGGAAGTAATCAACGTGTGGGAATACGGCTTACTAAATACAACTTGATCAACTTAAGTGCAAACCAAACTTCACTTGATTATTGTGTGTCTATGTTCTCAATAACAGTTGTAGGTTATTCGGGGTTAGGAAAGGTTATTCCGGGTTTTAGCGGGACCTGATGCGAAAGACGTTTTTGGATTCCTTGACCAGTTGCAGGCAGTAAAGGGTTAATAGATCACAGTATGTCTCCTGTATTAAATAATCCTAATGTCTTTTGATAACAAAAAGTCTGACTTCAGTTATGAAGTTCTTCTTCTCCTTTGTATGCTTATGGAAAAACCGGTTCAGCAGAGAGCAGGTTTATTTAGAAAATAAAAGTCTTTTAACCCATCTATCATTACTGAGACAAAAAAAAAAAAAAAAAAAGCTTCAAATTTGTATACTGACGTATGTGAGCTACATTGTAGTACTTACAGATAAGGATATAGACTAATGGCTTTAGTTCAAGGGTTGTGTCAGAATAGCTTGGTGCCTAGAGGCGCCAAGCTATTCTGGCACTACCCTTGAACTATTTTAGTCAAACTTATTTCACACACTGGTGTATTCCAAATGATAAGGGTTAATGTTTAAATCTGTGACGTTCACATTTCTTAACAAAAGTTAACTTCACACTGATCTTCAACCAGTAAATTTACACCTTGTTGCCATGAGAAGGTTTCTTAAATGTTACTGTCGAAATGATTTATTTTAGTCATCAACATGTTTTATTACTTCATGTATATGTAACTCCTTTATTCATGTAGCCACATAAAAATGGTGTAAATGGCAGTGGTGGCTGCAGGCATTAAGGTGTAAAACCAACAACTACCTACCGGTATCTTAACTCTGTGAATCCCAGAACTACTGTAAATGACATTCATTCTATTGAATGAAATTTATTTAGCTCTTGGAGTCAAAGGGTTAACTAAATCTTGTCATATTTGTGTAGGTTTGAAGCCAGAGGCTGTCATCTAAAAATGCTGGGACAGTAGTAACTAAAGAAGTGCCAAGAAACATCTTTGTCAAGATTAAAACTGGTGGTGTACAAATGGATTCAGGCTGTACACCAAGTGTATCACCATCAGTTCCTATTGAAACAGAAGTGGAGACAGAGAGTCAGTTCCCATCAAAACAGAGGCAAAGATGGATCAGACAGAGGAATCCGTTTCCCTGAAAACAAGCTGAAAGAAACCAGGCAGACATGTTGCAGCATCACAGTTTGCATCATGGAGACTGTCACTTTGAGACAATGTGGTGCAAAACAGCTCCTGTAAAATTTGGTTTTGACCAACCAGCACAATTCCAGACTAGTCCTGTAAGAATTGAAACACTTGTTAACTTAACATCGCCAGCATTTTCTGATGAAATAGAGACTGATTATGTCCAAGTGAAAACAGAGCCGTATGATGAAAACATGTGCACGCCGCTACCTACAGCACATGAAAGAAAATCTGTCGGTTCTGTGGGCGATGGAGACAATCCAGAACATACAGTGTACCCTGTGGGTCTGTATCAAAATGTTCATGTGACCAATCTTCTGGCTAAGAATGTTCATGGTCCTGTGATACCTGAGAAATGTGCAGCTCGTGGTGGTGAAACCTTTCCCGACATGCGTGTTACAGGCGGTCAGAATACCAGTGACTGTCTGTCATCAGAAGATTCTGTTCACCTTTGTGAAAAATCATATTCATGTAAAGAGTGCAGTCATGTTTTTACTAGATCTAATGACTTAAATAGACACAATAATACTCACACTGGAGACAAGCCCTATGTATGTACTGTTTGTAATGCTACTTTCAGACAGTCCAGTGGCTTGAAATATCATATTCGGATTCACACTGGTGAGAAACCCTTTGTATGTAAATTATGCGGTGCTGCTTTTCCATGGTCCTCAACCTTGAAGTTACACATGCGTACTCACACTGGTGACAAACCCTTTGTATGTAAAGTATGCTGTGTGTCTTTCTCATGGTCCACTTCCTTGAAGAGACACACGCAGACCCACACTGGTGACAAACCATATGCATGTGAACAATGTGATTTCACATTTGCTCAATCCAACCAATTAAAAGAGCACATGCAGACTCACACTGGTGACAAGCCCTATGCATGTGAACAGTGCAATGCTTCTTTCACCCGACCTAGTACTTTGAAAATTCACTTACGGATTCACAGTGGGGAAAAGCCCTTTAAATGCAAACAGTGCAATGCTGCATTTAAACAGGTCAGTCAATTGTCACGCCACATGCGAACTCACACTGGTGAAAAGCCTTATGTTTGTAATTATTGTGGTGCTGCATTCTCTTGGTCAGGCCACTTACGAGACCATATGCTCAGACACACTGGTGACAAACCATTTGTGTGTAAACAATGTGGTACTTCTTTCAGACAGTCTGGTAGCTTGAATAGACATATGAAGACACACACAGATGACAAACCCTTTGAATGTAACCAGTGTAGTGCTGCTTTCAGGCGTTCTGACAACTTGAAAACTCACATGCGCATTCACACTGGTGACAGACCTGGCTAAACATGGAAAGAGCGAGATGGTTTCTGGCTACTTGAAATCGCACGTGCACGCACAGTGGTGACAAACCGTATATATGCAAACCGTGTGATGCTGCTTTCAGGCACACTTCCACTTTGATAAGCCTCATGCGGACTCACAGTGATGACAAACCATTTGCCTGTATACAGTGCAGTGCTACTTTCAGGTGTTCTGACAACTTAAAAACTCACATTTGCACTCACACTAGCATGGAAAGAGTGAGACGGTTTCTTTTTCCATTTTTATCGGTACTTGGAAAAAAACCAGTAATGTAATGACTTGTGCTGTTACCAGACTCTAAATATAGAAACATTGTTTGTGACACTTCTGTCATAATAGCTATCACTTATAATTGAGTGAGCAAAAGGGCGCTCAAGCTGACGTCAGTCACTGTGGGCCCAACGTCGGCCTGAGGACCTTTGCTTACTGGTCCACTTTGGTACCGGTCTCAGGCCACTTTACAAATTTCAAATACAAGCGATCAAAAATCTCTGTAACTTCAGTAGCTGACTGGCCCTTCGTTTGTCATGTACTGTGTTTGTCTTAAATGGCGTAAATCCATGTCTGTTTCGTGAGTGTGTGTGTTGGGTTTCAGGCGCGGCGCTTTGAGTCGATTTCCCCAAAATTGAGAAAAAGCGCCTATATAATAACGGTATTATTATTATTATTATGACCAATCTTGTGTTCATTTTTAAAGTCTCTATCTCTGCTGTTATAGAAGAGACTTTTTAGGATGTCTTGTGATGGGGTAAATTGAATAACATGCCCAAAACTTAGGTGGGCAGATCTAAAAATCTAACAAGTAGCCAGATAAAATATACGTCATGTCTAGTACCTTAACCTTGCGGCTGAACATACTTTTGGCACAAAGCACGGTATGTATGTGTGTGTGCTATCTAAGTAAACAGGAAAATCTCCAATATTTATGTACATACAAGCTTGAAAATTGGGAACATGCTTCGTTCAGGGGGTGGCTAGGGCAGCCTCCGAGTGTGTTAAAATTGGATGTCTCATTGAAGGATTAAAAGACCGTTTATAGAAAGCCGGTTGTCCACATTAGAGTCCATTATTTTTGTCATATTCACTTGAAATTTTGAAAGATTGAAGGAATACATTGGATGAGTTTATTAGCCAGCTTGTATCTTATCAAATTTTCCAGTAAAAATTAATTCTACCGGTATGAAGAATAGTGTAAAAAGTGAAAAAAAATCCTCGACTTCTGGAGAAAATCAGGCTGATGGTGATGTAAAAGTAGCAACTCCGTCACCACTCGGTCGTCGACAATACTCTAGATACACTGTATAATGTGCTGTCAGAAGAGCATGTGTGTGTACAGTAAAATATCATGTAAAGTCAGCCTCACTTCACACAAATATAGCAAGACTGAAATTGTACCATGAAATTCTAGTTCTATCACCAATTTAGAAGTCAAAGTGAAACACTTGTCAGTAAAATATAAAATTATGTAAAACTGAAATTACATCGTGACAAATGACATTTTTCAAGCCACTGTGCCCCTTATTGCAAACAAATTCACACTGAGTCTTTACGCATAGATGACACTGATGATTTCATTTTAGTCTTTGGTCAAATATCTTGGTGTCAAGCTCGATAAGACTTTTGAGTATGCAGGATCACGTCGGTGAAATCTGTCATGGTGCTTCATACTCTCTGAGACACAGTCTTTCTGAATCTGCCACTGCAAAGTTTTTCTGAATTTGCCACTGCAAAGTTAATGAATGCTTTGGTCACGAGCCATCTTGACTACTGCAATTCTCAGCTTTTTGGTCTTCCATCTCAGCAGATTAACCACCTTCAGTGAGTTTAAAATAATGCCACAAGGCTTGTGAAACGCAGGCGAAAACGAGACCACGTAACCCCTATAACTGAAAGACCTTCACTGGCTTCCAATCCAATCCCGCATAAAGTTTAAGATAGCGACCCTGGCTTACATGCCACCACTTTGATAGCAGTCTTCCGTCATACCTTTCCTCCAGTCTAATCACTTACCAGCCCTCTCGCTCACTGCATTCAGCGGGACAGAAACTTCTCAAAGTTCCATCTCAAATCTTTTTAGTTCCCACCCTGGTCAGCTTCACAGGGTGGGTTTTCCCCTCCATTCTGGGACATGTGTTTTTGTCTACCCTTGATCCATTCACCTGTATTTTCCTTTTTCTGCGCTGCCTGTAGCTCTTGATATTGGATGTGTGTTGCTAAATGGTCTTAGCTTTATTTAGGCCCCATGTCGTAGCTTTATTTAACGTATTAGACTGGCTGCAGACACACATTCAATATTCTGTTTAGTTGGTTTTTTTTTCACAAGCAGTGCAGGCACGTCCTGAGAAAGTCTTGTTGCTGTCGGGACGTTAAGCAATGTACAATCAATCAATCATCTCAAATCTGCCGGTGAACGCTCTTTCAGATGTATTGCTCCTTTAATTTGGAATTCCTTACCGACTGAGCTGAGAAATGCCTCCACCCTTACGCAGTTCAAAGCAAAGTTAAAAACTTACTTTTCCTCGCAGACTTTCATGTAATCTCTATGGTATTTATGTACACACCCCCTGCAGGGTGTGTGTGTGTGTGTGTGTGTGTGTGTGTGTGTGTGTGTGTGTGTGTGTGTGTGGTTTTCGCCTGCACATTGAGTTATATTATAAATATGAGAAATGTGCCATATAAATACCATGTATTATTATTATTATTGAGCTCACTGATGCATTGGCAGATCTGCACTGCTTTTTCAATAGGATATATTTCAACATCAGAATCGGGTCAAAGACAAAAGGTAGAGACCCTTGATTTCGAGAACAGCTGGTTATATAAAAGGGACTTAGTTTTGGGTTAGGGCTCTCTCATATGGAAAAGACTTTGTGGGTTATGGTTCATCCCATCTCGTCTTCTTTCAATCTCTTTACACTTTTTCTTATTGGCCTGGCTCTATTTGATTTTTTCTCAGGTTGTCCGTTCCCAGGCCAGGGTAATGGAAGTCATATGTTACTGTAACATTTGATAAGTAGACTACCTTATTAAATGTTCTGATGACAACGTTACTCACTGAACAAAGCCTTCTCCCCCAAATAAATCTTTGGCCAATCACATTCCTCGGTACAGACACACCCTAATCTTCATTCAGTCAAACCTCTAAACAAAAATATGCCAATTAATAAATAATTTAGGGGGCTACACACAAAAAAGAGCTTATGTAGGTGTTCTGTGATACCGCTGGTACCAGTCTCATACAAAACATAACTGAATAATTGGATAAGTTGTATAATATCAATGACAAGAAGACTGAACTGAAGTGAAGGCCCTATCGTGTACTGACTATTTAAAACGGCAAAGAAACAAAAGTTGAATAAATAAAAATTGAGGGGTTACACAACAAAATAACTATATGCACGTGTTGTGTTCAGCCTAAATTAACAATTTCATACAAAAGAATGACTGAAAATGTGTTGAATTAAACAAATACCAGAGAGACAAATTCCAGGAGAATGCAGTTCGCGGGAGGTTGTTGAACGAACGCGAACTTAACAGTTATCAGTCAAAATTGTAACACGAAAAACCAGATAAATAAAAATTGAGGGGTTACACAACCAAACAACTATATACAGACATTGTAGATTACCTATAGTATCTACCCCACACTAAATCGTAACAGAAAATGTGATAATTTAGATATCATTGACAGAAGAATGAAAGCAAAGATCCTACGTAGTCTATGTAGGATCTTTGATCAAAGCGAGCATTCTCGACTTTTTGTAGTTTGTCTATGAGGTACTGAGGACAACCAGCAAGCAATCCAGTACCATAGTCTAGCCTGGATAGAACAGTCGCACCATGTAATTTGTGATCATGTTATTGTAGTGTTCAATTCACAAAGAGTTGTGAAGTAAAACCACATGGTAAACATAAGGTCCTTGGACTGATGGCAGCATGCAGGCCAGTAAAGGCTGATATTGGCCAGAGGACCTGTTGCTCACCGGGCACCCTGCTTTGGGAACCAGAGACCTGCACACATTGTATATCCGATACAGCAGTAAACTGGAGCATGTATTTCTGAGGCTGGCGTGTGCTTTTGCAAGTTCGTGAGGCATCTGTAATGACGGCGATGGAGCCATGGGAGATTGATCAGCCATGACAGTTAATGATTTTCATCCTGATACACCCATGGCTTGAAAAAAAAAATAGACTATGATGGTTCAAGGGTTGTGCCAGAATAGCTTGGCACCTCAGGCACCAAGCCATTCTGGCACTACCTCAGTTTGAACTAAAAATGTCTGATCTATCTCCTGATTTGTAATGAAGCCTATATGAGACAATAAGCAATAATAAAAAAAAAAAAATCAGCCTCAGGATGTGATATGTTAAAGGGTAGTGCCAGATTATAGCTTGGTGCCTGTAAAGCCACAAAAGTAAATTGGCACCATCCTTGTACTGTCATGGCTAAGTATCGCTCAATGCACCTCATGGAAGGGTGAATGAATTATAAGGTCCTGTCGCTGACACCCATGACATAGTGACTTGCTCCATGCAATAAAAGGTGAATGCCGGTAGTTCACAATATGACCTTTATTATCATTGTATGTCTTACAATAATGCCAGACAAGAAGGCTAACTTTAACTTATAAAGTTTGAACGGCATGAAATGTATGTCATTTCTGGTCCTCTTCTGTTTTGTATGTAGAAGAGTTCTTCCATAACACACACAAAGGGCACTAGAAACCACTGTTACATATACCCGCTTCCTTGGAGCATGAAAAGGGTAAAACAGTCTTGTCTGCAAATGTTAGCAATCTAAGCCCACTGTGGGGCAGATGGATTTAATCGTGAATTTCACTAAAAACTTGTACATGTGTGAGCTAACACTCATGATGAACTAGCTGTATAGTTTAGAGCAACGGGTGATGAAGGTCTGTAGTGTGAAACCACCCTGGCATGAATACACTTTGTATGATTAAGTGTGAACCACACATTTTTGAAACCACCCAGCAGAGAATATGAGTGGAATAGCAACAGCACAAGCTTGCCTTGGGTAGATTCATGCCTGGGTGAAATCACACTGGGTAGAGTTCCCTGAGTAAAATCGCCCTGAGTTATGCGTTAATGCTGTGAAGTTGACCCTTTCCATGCCAGCGCATGTATTGTCGTTTTATATTAAGTTCACTTGATTTAAATAAAAGTTGATTCTGTTGCACATGAATTTTATTCTCACAGAGTTTTGCAAGAATGGGTTCAACGGAATTTAGAATGTTAGTGCATGTGCTGTGTCTTTTGTAGGTTGTGTGTGTGTTTATGGTAGAGCGACACTCGTCCGAAAGGTCGTGGGCTCAAACCCAGCTGAGGTCAAAATTTGTACAGACCTGGTGCCCTGTCATTTAAATCACATTCGTGGTGGACAAAAGATGTCGACGTTTAATGTTTTTGTGTATGGGTTTACGGGTAAACTCCCCCATATGTCATCTTGCCCATGTGCCTTCTCGCCCAGGGTATGGATACAACTCAGCAATTTCATGGCGTCAGCTGGCGCAAGGTATGAAGTCAACTCAAAAAAAAGAAAGAAGCCATATTTATTGATGTCACCCATGTTCAGAAGTTACACCTTGGGATTCAGCTGCTGTGCAGACAGCACTATGTTTTCACACTGATGGCTGGGATTCAAATGACTTATTCCGACCACTTGCACGTTTATTATATGCTGGCCCAACAGTTTAACCCTTTTAGCCTCAAGGTCCCATTTCTCAAAATTTGGAGGTGTTGCCTAATGACTATGTACCTGTTGCAGGAGATGGATTGACCATGATAATTCAAGGGTAATGCCAGATCAGGCGCGAAGCTAATCTGGCACTACCCTTGAATTATCATGGTCAATTCATCTCCTGCTGTAGGGACTCGGGGCTAAATGGGTTAAGCCAGACTGTTACTGTGTTTGTTAGTGAAAATTTGTTTGCCTGTGTTTACCTGCTTCAATATACCCTGATCTAGTCCCACCCAGTAACATTAACACACTTCTTCCGGTAAACTTCATGTTCCTCATGTTGAATGTTTGATAGTTTGGTCTTGCAAGATGTCTAATCCATGCAGATATAGCTTTTCACAGTTTCCCGGGCAGTCACTGATGTAGTAGTAGTAGTAGTAGTAGTAGTATTGTGAGGACAAAATAGGCCATGAGGCCTTTGCAAATGTCCTTCTTTCTTTAGTTACTTTATGGGTCTGCTATGCATGCAATTTTCCTATAAATCATTCATCATAGGAAAAGAAAACCTCTTTAAATTTTGGTAATTCGTCCAGCTGGTTTTTAAAAGAATTTATATTAGGTGCTTTTTTCAATGAAACTGGTAAGTCAATCCAAACAATGGCAACTCTGTTAGTAAAACAAAACTTCCGCAGGTTAGTGTTGCAGTGCTGTACAAAGATTTTCCCTTCAGAGTTTCGGGTTCTGTCACAGAATGGTGCTGCAAAAAAGTCGTTCCAATTTAGTCGCCGATGCCATTATAAATTTTAAAAATTTGGATTAAGTCTCCACGTATTCTACATCCACGTAAAGAGTGTAATCCAAAGTATTTGAGTCTGTCTTACTTACTTACGCCTGTCACCCCTACCTGGGTATAGGCCGTCGACGAGAGACCTCCAGCAACTCCTGTCCTGTGTTTCTCCTTCGATTCTACTCCAGGTGGTTCCCAGTCTCTTGATGTCTGCCTGGAGGTCTCGACGCCAGGAGTTTCTCGGCCTACCTCTTTTCCTCTTTCCCTGGGAGTTCCATGACAATGCCTGCCTAGTGATACTGGAAGCTGGCTTTCTCAGACTGTGACCGATCCATCCCCATCTTCTTCGCCCAATTTCATTCTCTGCTGTTATCTGCTCTGTTCTCTCCCAGAGTCTGACGTTGCTGATCTTCTCTGGCCAGTGGATTTTCAAAATTCTTCTAAGGCAACTGTTCATGAAGGTCTGTACTCTGTTGACTGTGGTTTTTGTCAATCTCCAAGTCTCTGCTCCATAATTATAGGAGAACTGCTTTTACATTGGAGCTGAAAATCCGGACTTTGGTGTGTTGTGACAGCTCTCTGGAACTCCACACTTTTTTCAGCTGGAGAAAGGCTGCTCTGGCTTTACCGATTCGTGCACTGACATCTGCATCAGTGCCGCCCTTTTTGTCTATGATGCTCCCGAGATAGGTGAAGGACTCCACCTCCTCCAACAGGGTGCCAGCAAGCAAGACTGGTTCTTCCCTGGTTGCGTTCAGCCTCATTGTCTTTGTTTTCTGTTTGTGAATGGTGAGGCCCACTTGGGACGAGATGTCAGCAAGCCTTGTGGTCTTGTCCTGCATTTGTTGATGAGTGTGGGACAGTAATGCCAAGTCGTCTGCAAAATCGAGGTCGTCAAGCTGTGTCCACAGTGTCCACTGTATTCCACTTCGTCTGTGCTCTGTGGTCATCTTCATGACCCAGTCTATGGCCAGTAGGAAGAGGAACGGAGACAGCAGACACCCCTGCCTGACACCAGTTCTGACCTGGAGCTCCCTGGTGAACTGCCCTTCGTGGATCACGCGACATGTCATGCCATCGTAGCTGCTCTTGATCAGGCGGACGAGCTTTGTGGGTACACCGTAGTGTCGTAGGAGTTTCCACAGAGTCTCTCGGTCCACACTGTCAAATGCTTTCTCATAATCCACAAAGTTGACGTACAGCGGGGAGCTCCACTCCAGAGACTGTTCCACGATGATGCGGAGAGTGGCGATCTGGTCTGTACATGATCGGTTCTTCCTGAATCCTGCTTGCTGGTCTCTCTGCTGGGGGTCAACGGAGCTCTTCATTCTCTCCAGGATGATCCTGTTGAAGACCTTTCCTGGTACTGACAGCAAGGTGATTCCTCTGTAGTTGGAACACTTGCTGAGGTCGCCTTTCTTGGGAAGCTTGATTAGGTACCCCTCCTTCCAGTCAGCCGGCATCACCTCCTCTTCCCAGATCTTTCCAAACAGTGGGTACAGCATCTCCACTGTTGTCTCTAGGTCTGCTTTCAGAGACTCCGCTGGGATGCCATCTGGGCCTGCTGCTTTGCCGTTCTTCAAAAATGCCACTGCTCTCCTGATCTCTTCCCGGCTGGGTCTGTCACAGCTGATGGGTAGGTCGGTCTCTGCTGGCTGGATGTCTGGAGGGTCGGGTGGGCTAGGTCTGTTCAGTAACTCTTCAAAATACTCGGCCCATCTGTCGAGTTGGTCTGCTCTGTCTGCAATTGGCTTGCCTTCTTTGTCTTTTACTGGTCTTTCTGTATGGCCATACTTGCCTGACAATCTTCTGGTAATGTCGTAGAGCTGTTTCATGTTGCCGCTGCCTGCTGCCTCTGCTGCCAGGCTGTGTAGGCCCTTTTGTCTGCCCTGATACTCCTCTTCACCTCGCGGTTGGCTTCCGAGTATTCCCCCTGTGCCCTTACTTTGGCTGCTCTCGTGCGACTGTTGTTGACAATTGCTTTCTTCTGCTTCCTCACTTCTATCTTCTCCAAGGTCTGTGCCGACAGCCAGTCCTTGTGATGGTGTTTCCTGAACCCTACAGTGTCTTTGCAGGTTGAGTTCAGCGTACCCCACCCGGGTCTGCCCTGGGGGACTTGGGTGGGGTTAGGTATTTTTTAGTTCCCAGGGTCACCCTGGTCATCCCCACAGGGTGGGTTTTTCTCTCTATTCTGGGGCATGTGTTTCTGTCTACCCTTTGTCCATTCACCTGTATTTGCCTTTTTAAAACTCTCCCTACTGTCTGCACTGCCTGTAGCTCTTGATATTGGATGTGTGTTGCTAAATGGTCTTAGCTTTATTTAGGCCCCATGTGTTAGGTTTATTTAACGTATTTGACCGGCTGGCGACATACATTCAATGTTCTGGTTTTTTTTCACAAGCAGTGCAGGCACGTCCTGAGAAAGCCTTGTTGCTGTCGGGACGTTAAGCAAGGTACAATCAATCAATCAATTGAGTTCAGCGCCTAACTGCCTTCCACTGCTGCTCTGTGGTGACCGCCTCCTCTTCACTTAGTAGCTCCTGTAGCGCTTGAAACCGGTTGGACAGCACCAGTTTGAACTCTTCTCTAACTCCAGTTTCTCTCAGGAGGCCTACATTATAGCGCAGTCTTCTTGTTGTCTCTGTGCGGCTTTTCTTTAGCTTGAACTTCATTCTTAAGGTAAGCAGATGGTGGTCGGAGGCGACATCTGCTCCCCTCCTCACTCGAACATCTTGAAGGGATCTTCTAAATTTCTTGCTAATGCAGATATGGTCTATTTGGTTCTCTGTTGTATGGTCAGGTGAGACCCAAGTTGCTTTGTGTATCCTTCTGTGTGGGAAGATGCTGCCTCCAATGACAAGTCGGTTTAGAGCACAAAATTCTACAAACCTCTCCCCGTTCTCACTCATCTCCGAGCCTAGTCCCTGTCTCCCCATCACCTCTTCGTATCCGGTGTTGTCCTCCCCTATTTTGGCATTAAAATCGCCCATGACGATGGTGATGTCTCGCTCCGCACATTTGTCCAAGGCACTCTGGAGTCGGTCGTAGAACTCTTGTTTCTCTTCCTCGTCCCTGTCATTAGTGGGCGCATAACACTGGATGACGTTCAGCTTGAGCTTTTTCTTGGTTCTAAAGGCTGCTGTGATGATTCTTGGCCCAAGAGGTTCCCAGCCCATCAGCGCTCTTTACTGTTAGTCTTTTCGTCAGCGTTTTTGTAGCTATTTCCTTTTTTGCAGGGTGGGGAAGCTACCCCCACCACGCCCAACCCCCTTACTAGGAGGACCAGGGGTTTTCTGTCGGGGTCACCTTCCCTTAGACCATGTTGGTTCACGGCACCTTTTAGTCCAATTTAGTCGCCGATGCCATTATAAATTTTAAAAATTTGGATTAAGTCTCCACGTATTCTACATCCACGTAAAGAGTGTAATCCAAAGTATTTGATTCTGTCTAAATAAGTCATATTTCTACATTCTTTGACCAGCTTTGTTGCTCATCTCTGTACCCTTTCGAGTGCAACTGATTGTCTCTTTAAACCTGGGTACCATACAGTGTTTGCATATTCTACATGTGGTCTGACTAATGATTTATACAGTTATAAAAATGTCCTTGTCCAAATAATTTAAAGCTCTCTTAACTACTCCAACCATTTTGTTGGCCTTATTGTCTGAATATGGGGGTCAAAAGATAGAACTTTGTCGAAAACAACACCTAAGTCTCTTTCCTCCTCACAAGATACCACCTTTTTAATGTCGCTGTTAACTTTCATCAAGTAATCATGTTCAAGATTGTTCCTTCCAGCATGCAAGACCTTGCATTTCTCTACATTAAAATGCAAGTCCCATGTGTTGGACCACTGATGCAGGTCAGCAGTCACCAAGGCCTGAACAGGTTATATATTTCAACTTTTATGCAGGTCATCTCTATGATCTCCTATGAGTAGTGTCTAAACCAATGAGTTTAAAGCCAGCTAAATTTTAAAGTTGATTACTTTTACTGAATCCAGCAAGTTGAAAAAACACATGAGAACTCATACTGGTGATAAGCGCTATGTATGTAAACAGTGTGGTGCTGCTTTTGCACAGACAGGCAACTTAAAAACACACTTGAAGACTCACACTGGTGACAAACCCTATATCTGCACATTCTGTCTATCAACGTGAGATATCATGTCCGTAAACACACAGGTGAAAAGCCCTGTGTATGCAGACAATCTGGAACTGCGTTCACACGGCCCAACAGCCTTAACAGGCACATGCGCACTCATGATGGTGACAATTCCTATACATGCTACTTGAAGTCTTGCAATTTAAAGGACCACATGAAAACTCACACTAGTGCCAAGCATGTGTGTGTACATTGCTTCACCCCTTTTGCTACAACTACCCGTTCATGTATATGCGTGGGGCCAGCTAAGGCTGATGTCAGCCCAAGGACCTTTGCTTACCTTGTTCATGTCACTAATTAACAATGTAACCTTTTTAACCCCATGGGTACTTTTTTTCCAAATTTTGGAAGTGTTACGCAATGATGGTGAGCAGGTATTCAGACCAATGTCAGCCTTAGCTGTTCATGTACATTCATGGGGCCAGCTAAGGCTGATGTCAACCCAAAGACATTTTGCTTACCTAGTTCATGTCACTAATCAACAATTTAACCCTTTTAGCCCCATGGGTGCTTTTTCCAAATTTTGGAAGTGTTACTTAATGATTATGTACCTGAGGTGGATTGCCCATGATAATTCAAGGGTAGTGTCAGATTAGCTTGGCGCCTGAGGAGTGTGTATTGATGTATACAGTAAATATGGTTTCTGCAGTAAACCCTTGCACACTTTGGTGCAGGCTCAGAGTAGAATAGCTAAAGCTTTCTAACCCGCCTTTTGCATGTGAAGGAGCCTTTGGAGTGTGTATTGGCATAGTACAGTAAAAACAATTTGGTGATCCCATGCTAAAGCTGTTCTGCCTTTGAGTCTCAATCGTTCACACGCGGGATTTTGATTGTATTATATAAATAAACACTCAGCTCCCCTTACCTACTTTTCCTCGTTACAAATGAGCTGAGTGTTTCAGGAAGATTACAAAGAAGTCTTTTCCTCTTGCAGTCGGATGACGTATGAAAAGGGTTAAGGTTTTACACTAGTGATAATCCGCATGTGGTTTCACAAGAAAAGAAAAGTCAAGTGCCTCTGGTCCGTTGGTGGTGGGCTTTTCCGAGAAAAGGCAGCCCTAATATCCCCAAGTGTAGTGTGAGAAAACGTATGTCCGGAGTGTGTAGGGGACAAGGACTAATAAGGGAGAGAACTGCACACCCAAAAAGAGTACCGGAAAGAGATCATTGGTGATGGGGAGACAGCAGAGGAAAGGATGACAGATGACAGAAATAGAGTACGCGAGCTGGCGAGAAAGATGCCAGATGTGGATGCAGGTGAGATAGATAGCCCAGTCAGGTTGGGGACCTTTAAAATAATACAAAATGTCAGACCAAGACTGTTGAGACTGGTGGTGAAGACTGAGGAAACCAAGAAAAAGATGTTGAAGGGGATTTTTGATCTGAATAAAAACAAACCCCCAAACATGCGCATTTACATCAACAATGACAGTACCCCTAAGGAAAGAGAAAAAATTAAGGAACTAAGGGAGGAGATGAGAGAGAGAGGGTGCAGGGAGGGGAGGAAAATTTGATGATAGACTACAGAGCACTGAAGATCGTCACCAGAAAAACCAGACCTGTTGGCGCTAATGCAGCACAACAGGATGCTTCTGCCACGCAAGCAGGGGCAGACAATTGACAGTATGACAGCCCACACAAAAAAATCTTCATTTGTAAATACGTGTACATATACTGAAAATGACACTAGACATTCAACTTCAGATTCCTCTTTGTCTTGTCATCTTTCTTCTTGTTCATCGTCTTTTGTTTTCAAGTGATTCCAATTTTTGCATCATCATCTATAGTAATATCGATTACTTGTTAAATAAAAAGAGTGAACTTTTAAAAAGGATTGATAATATAAAGCCTGACATCATTGGTCTTACCGAAGTAAAAGCTAAAAACCAGATCTATACTCCATTGGATTCAGAGTACTCATTACCAAATTATGATATGTTTCTTAACACAAACCCTAAAAGAGGAGTTGCCCTTTATTTTAATAAAAAGTTAAATGCTCAAGAATGTGTAACACTGAACAATAGTAAGTTTGAAGAGAGCTTATGGTACTATTTTGTGAGTGCTTCTGGTGAAAAAATTCTTGTTGGTTGTGTGTATAGAAGCCCCAACTCCACAACTGAAAACACAGATTTACTATTACAACTTTTACAATCCGAGGAGATACAAGCATATGACAAAATTTGCATTTTCGGAGATTTTAATTTCCCTTGTGCAGGATGGGATGGCTCCTGGACAGGGGAAAAAAATAATCAAATTGTTGAGTGCATAAGAGACGCCTTCCTGATTCAAATGGTGAAAAACCCAACAAGACATAGGCAAGGTCAGAGGTCGACATTAGATGACCTAATCTTAGTAAATGACGAGTTGCTAACGTCAGATATTCAACACTTGGATCCCATTGGCAAGAGTGACCATGATGTTTTACTCTTCCAGCTGTATGTACCATAAGGTTAAGGTGACGCAGAGTATTAAACACTCCCTTAACCTTGGGAAGGGAGACTATGATAGTCTGAGAGCATATATGGCAAATATTGACTTTACAACTACTAAACCTGAAAATTGCGAAGTGGAAAAATTCTGGGCATTAATTAAGTCCTCGATTCTGAAAGGTATGGAGTTGCACATCCCAAAAGTGAAGAGCAAATCACATAAAAGAACCACACCATCTTGGATGAATAAGGGTACTTTAAGAATGATTAAAAAGAAATACAAGTTATACAAAAGATATCTTCAAACTCAAGAAGGTAGAGATTACCAAAGATATATTACCCTAAGAAATGACTGTAACAAATTAATAAAGCGTAACAAAAAATTGCATGAAAGAAATATTGCAGATAAATGTAAAATGAACCCCAAAGTGTTTTGGAAGTATGTACAGGAACAAACTAAATATAATTCTGGAATAAATGCACTTAAAAAAGAAGATGGCACACTTGCTGTAGGAGATCATGAAAAGGCAGCAACATTGAATAAATTCTTCTCAAGTGTATTTGTGGAAGAAAATTTGAGTAATGTTCCGTTGCTTGGTAGAGGCTCAAAATCGAATGGGTGCACCATAACAGATATCGTAATAACTCCTGATATTGTCAAGAAAAAATAAAGGAGTTGAATCCTTCCAAAGCTCAAGGTCCAGACTGCATCCCTCCCAGAGTTTTACAAGAGTTGTGTAATGAGTTGGCAGAGCCACTTTGCACATTGTTTACTTTTTCCCTTGAATCAGGTATTGTACCGCAAGACTGGCGAACCGCAGAGGTAAGTGCGATTTTTAAAAAAGGTTCTAGGTCAGATGCAGGAAACTACAGGCCAGTAAGCTTAACGTGTATAGTATGTAAAGTTTTAGAGTCTATAGTCCGAGATGAGATCGTTAATCATTTCACAGTGAATAATATGCACACTGAATGCCAACATGGTTTTAGAAGGAAACGATCATGTGTTACTCAGCTACTACAGGTTATGGATGATATAACCTCCTTACTGGACAACAAAAAAACGGTTGACATCATATACTTAGACTTTAGAAAAGCATTCGACACTGTTCCTCATGAACGGCTTCTTCAGAAACTAGAGGCCTATGGTGTATGTGGAAACATTTCCAACTGGATAAGAAGTTTTTTACATGCAAGAGAACAAATGGTAAAGGTTGGAGAAGCAAAATCGGACAAAATAAAGGTACTGAGCAGCATACCTCAAGGTAGCATCTTAGGACTTATATTATTTACGATATTTATAAATGACTTGCCAGATTGTATTAATAGCATGTGCAAAATTTTCGCAGATGATACTAAAATCTATAATGAATCGAGCAATAAAGACGTGTTGCAGCACGATTTGGATCACTTGCAAGAGTGGTCCGACACATGGGACTTACATTTTAATGTAGAGAAATGCAAGGTCTTACATGCTGGAAGGAACAATCCTGAACACGATTACTTGATGAAAGTGAACAGCAACATTAAAAAGGTGGTATCTTGTGAGGAGGAAAGAGATTTAGGTGTGGTCTTCGACAAAGTTCTATCTTTTGACCCCCATATTCAGAACTGCATCAATAAGGCCAACAAAATGGTTGGAGTAATTAAGAGAGCTTTTAATTATTTGGACAAGGACATTTTTAGTAAACTGTATAAATCACTAGTCAGACCACATTTAGAGTATGCAAACACTGTATGGTACCCAGGTTTAAAGAGACAATCAGCTGCACTCGAAAGGGTACAGAGACGAGCAACAAAGCTGGTCAAAGAATGTAGAAATATGACTTATTCAGACAGACTCAGATACTTTGGATTACACTCCTTACGCGGACGTAGAATACGGGGAGACTTAATCCAAGTTTTTAAAATTTATAATGGCATCGACGACCTAAAGTGGAACGACTTTTTTGCAACACCATTCTATGACAGAACCCGAAATTCTGAAGGGAAAATCTTTGTACAGCACTGTAACACTAACCTGCGGAAGTTTTGTTTTACTAACAGAGTTGCCATTGTTTGGAATGACTTACCAGTTTCATTAAAAAAAGCATCTAATATAAATTCTTTTAAAAACCAGCTGGACGAATTACCAAAATTTAAAGAGATTTTTTATTCCTATGATGAATGATTTTATAGGAAAATTGCATGCATAGCAGACCCATAAAGGAACTAAAGAAAGAAAGGACATTTATAAAGGCCTCACGGCCTATTTTGTCCTCACAATACTACTACTACTACTACTACTACTAATAATAATAATGTACAGTTCTTTCCCTTATTGTTGCCTTTAACTTTTTAGCTCAAAATTATTCATAGGGCATCCTTCATTTGTCTTTGTCACTAGGAAGAATGTCTCTGATGCCACGAGGGCCTAAATAAATGGACTTCTTGACCCAATTGACCTGTTCTCTCCATGAACATGAGCTGGTCACCCCTAGCCGAATGCATCCAGAGCAGTCGCCACTGTAGCAGTTGATGATAACGTCTGTGTGCTCCGGCAGCATGCTTTGTGACACAGTCTTGTCTCCGCCAATGGCTTGGACACAGTTCTTCACAACTTACAAACATCAGTTGCCTATGTCATTGATCAGCTGCCTTTTGGCCTCAGTCTTCTGCGTTTTGGTCCGACATTGTGGGAACATGTCGGCGCTAAACACTATGTGTGAATTTGCATAGCGCTTTATGCTCTCAGCAAGGTGGGTTGGGTCAGCTTGTCTCTCTACACAAATGTCAGGAAACACAGTCTGCAGACCTCTGCACACCCTTAGCACAACGAGCATCACCATCACTTGTCATAAAATCCACCTTTGTATTTGCAGCAGTAAGAGACTGTCCAAGGCGTTCACCCAGGACTTCCTCTGACAAGGGCACTACTTCGTCTGTGTCAGCACAACACTTGTGATCATTACCAGGACACAATACATCCTTTGCTTGGGAGCGCAATCTGGCACCAACTATGCACAACTTATTCTGGTAAGCAAAACCGACAATGAACTTGTTAGGGCTGTCTCTATGGCCGTCGCTATTGCTTGAGAGGCGCTTTGCCCACACTTGCGTCTGTTGGCATGCGATGAAGAATTGATGAACAGACACATTCTGGATAGAGTCATCTGGCTTGCGTACTGTTTCTAATTTGGCTCTCATGTCTCTTTCGTTCAGTTCACTAGTTTTCTTGCCGACATATTCAGCGGCTCTCTGCATGCCAGTTTTGCATGTAGTAGTAGTAGTATTGTGAGGACAAAATAGGCCGTGAGGCCTTTACAAATGTCCTTTCTTTCTTTAGTTACTTTATGGGTCTGCTAAAAATATGCATGCAATTTTCCTATAAAATCATTCATCACAGGAATAAAAAATCTCTTTAAATTTTGGTAATTCATCCAGCTGGTTTTTAAAAGAATTTATATTAGGTGCTTTTTAAAATTAAACTCATAAGTCATTCCAAACAATGGCAACTCTGTTAGTAAAACAAAACTTCCGCAGGTTAGTGTTACAGTGCTGTACAAAGATTTTCCCTTCAGAATTTCGGGTTCTATCACAGAATGGTGCTGTAAAAAAGTCATTCCACTTTAGGTCGTTGATGCCATTATAAAGTTTAAAAACTTGGATTAAATCTCCACGTATTCTACATCTGCGTAAGGAGTGTAATCCAAAGTATCTGAGTCTGTCTAAATAAGTCATATTTCTACATTCTTGGACCAGCTTTGTTGCTCGTCTCTGTACCCTTTCGACTGCAGCTGATCTGTCTCTTTAAACATGGGTAGCATACAGTGTTTGCATATTCTAAATGTGGTCTGACTAGTGATTTATACAGTTTACTAAAATTGTTCTTGTCCAAATAATTAAAAGCTCTCTTAACTACTCCAACCATCTTGTTGGCCTTATTGATGCAGTTCTGAATATGGGGGTCAAAAAATAGAACTTTGTCGAAAACCACACTTAAATCTCTTTCCTCCTCACAATGGGACAGGCATGTTGAGGCCAGCACAGATAGCCTGCACTTTAGCTGGCCCGATGCTGGTGTTCTCTGTTGTAACAGCTAGTCCTACATTAGTCTCTGCTGGTCTTGGCCTTACCTACCAGTGTCCACCTCTGCATACAGTTTGACCACAGGTGTTTTGAAAGCACAAATCTGACACCTTATGCTAAGCTGACAGGCAGTGCCCCACTTTTTCTCCGTGGCATAGCTAAAATGTGGTAAGTGTCTGTTGTCGCTTTCGTCGGCATGCTGTGAGATGGCCGAGTTGAAGAGAGCGATGACTCGGTTCATGTCCACTAAACTGTTTCTTGTGACAGGAACCTTTTCTTCTTCTGTTTTAGGCGGCATACTGGAACGCATGCGCAGCTTGTATGCAGGACGCCGATTCTGGCCGTCCTCCAAAATGGCAGTCCCTGACGCAGGCTGCTTGATGTCAATGGTGCTGTCTGCAGACATGCTGGCTCCTGGATCACCGATGCTGGACTCCACCTCGGCTCTGGCACCATTCCAGGCTCCATTGCCTGCCTGATACCGATGTCCACGCTGGTGGCGATGAGCTGGCATGATGAAAGAAATATAGCTGTAAGTTTTTTGCACTGTAACTGGGGAGCTGTGACTGCAGTCTAGGCTGTAGTCCAAGTGAGCCAGTTTGTGTGGCACAATAGACGTATACCAGCTGCACACAGACAGACCAGACCTCCATCCTAACCACAGAAAACAGCACTGTCCCTACCCTAGACAGTCTGGCAACACCCTTATCCTTCACACCCCTGTCACCCCCTGCAGTTTTCTGAGTGGCCTGACTGGGCAGTCGGCCAACATTACATAAGAGGATTAAGGTCCACAATTAAAGGGGAGGCTATCTTTTACTTAGCAAATGAGAAACCTGCATTATCTGAACAACTGTTTTGTTTATCTGGGTGTATATGCTGACCAAAGGAAAATGTTGGTCTGTTTTAGGGGGTGACTAACTTGAACATCAACATGCAGTTTTAAAATTGTAGACTGCATTTTTGGTTGGGTATATCCAGCATTTAGACATGCTCTGTCACTTGTGTCCCAAATTTGAGGCCCATCTGAGCATATTTGATGCGTTAAAATCGTCTTTGAAAATTGATCTGGCCTGAGCTAAAAAAAAAGGGGAGACAATCTGTTCCCAGCCTAGAAAGGGTCTCTTTTTTTTAAAATGGTCACTACAGCTAAACGCAGAAACTTCAAGCGCTGATCTTCAGCAGGCTACTTATACAGTTGGAGCTAATCACAACTAGAACAGTTTTGGGGAAAATAGGCGTAAAACAGGAGACTGACGAACTTCGCCATTTGAGTAAGGCGTAAAATAGGCAGACTTCACGGGGGTGGGGGGTGAAAAAAAAATCTGCAAGTAGTGACTTCAAGCAGGTTGCCAAAATGTTTTATTTTTCTACATTTAGACATGTTGCTGTAATCGCATGTCAAAATTTCAAGACATTCTAAGCATATTTTCTGAGTTTTTGGCAACATTGAAAATCAGAGATTCTGCCGAGCAGCAGTCATGTTAAAGGCTGACCCTGGCAAAACAGGTGACCCATTTCGGTTGGCCACTGTACACACCAATATTGTCGTACATCAATGCTGTTTGAACTGAAGGTACGGCGGAGGGAATTGTTGGCTGTGATAACAGTTTCAGGTCACGTTACATATATACAAATTGGGCAGTTCAGGCAGTGCAAGGACCGGTGTTTTTAAAAATAACTTTTTGCCTTGTTCGAAAATTTGTAGTAGGGCTGAATGTTGGAATTTGCTGGAAATTTCTGGTGAAATAAGATTAAGAGGAGACATGTTTGGTGCTTTGATTCATACCATCCTGAGCTTATCAAGTGGACAATTGTGGGCCTATGTTGAGTTGCCGTTGCCATAGTGATTTCAGGGGCACACTGATTTCAGCTGTGCTTGGGTGTGGGGTTGGTAAGGAATCGGGTTCATAGCCAAGCAATGAGACTGTCAATGTGCTGGGTTTTTTTGTTGTTGTATTTTGTGCATGGCAAATGTGCAGCTGGTAGGCAGTAGTGTTTTTTAGGGGATTGAAAAATTAGGGGATGACTGGGACTGACAAAGGCTAAGAGACTGGACAGTTTGGAAAGCACTGTGCTCCTTGGCCTGTACTAATGATTAGCCACAGGAAATACGCATGTGGACGTTGACTAATAATAATAATAATAATTACGGTATTTATAATGCGCTTATCTTATAATAATTATAACTCTAAGCGCGCACCCACAACTCGCACATGCTTGCGCACGCTTTAGACAATGACGCACGTACCACAAATAGTGAAAATACATTATGACGGTCAGCTTGGGGTGGGGAGTGTAGTGATATAGTGCTATAACTGTTGAAAGAGGTGAGTTTTGAGGGCGGACTGGAAGGAGGAGAGAGAGTGTTTCTGACGGAGAGAGAGTGGGAGGGTGTTTCCAGGTGGATGGACAGTAGACGGAGAAGGAGCGGGGACCGAAAGTGCTGAGTTTGGTGCGGGGGATGAGGAGGCGGAGAGAGGCGGAGCGGAGGGAGCGGGAAGGAGTGTAGGGGTGAAGTAAGTTGGAGAGATAGGTAGGAGCGTAGTTGTTCAGGGATTTGTAGCAGAGAGACAGAATCTTGTATTGGATGCGTTGGGGGATGGGAAGCCAGTGAAGGAGTTTGAGCAGGGGAGTGATGTGGTCGGATTTCTTCTTTCTGAGGACGAGGTGGGCAGCATTGTTCTGAACGCGCTGAAGAGTGAGAGTGGTAGAGTGAGGAAGGCCGGAAAGGAGAGAGTTGCAGTAATCGATGCGAGATAATATGAGAGAGACAGCGAGTTTGGTGGCAGCTTCGGTAGTGAGGTATTTTCTGATCTGACTGATGCGGCGGAGGTGGAAATAACTAATTCAGCTTTTTCCTGGTCAGTAAAATAAATAGATCCATTATTATGCCTGGGCCGTGGCGGAGACGAAGCTGGTCATGGAAAGAGAGGAATCGAGGATAACGCCTAGGTTCTTGACCGAGTCAGAGAGGGAGATGGGGGTGCTGTTGAGTTGAAGGTGGAGAGAAGGGGGGAGCTGGGAAAGTTTCTGGCGAGTGCCTACCAGCATGGCTTCCGTTTTGTCGTCGTTCAGTTTGAGCTTGTTTGCTGTCATCAAGTTTTTCACGTCTTCGTAGCAGTCAGCCGTGCGAGTCAGTAGTGACTGAGTGTTGTCGAGTTTGTCTTTGTCTAGTAGTTGTGAGTCGTCAGTGTAGAGGTGGTGGTGTATGTGGTGAGACTGGATGATGTTGGACAGGGGAGAGGTGTAAAGTGTGAAAAGGACTGGACCCAAGATGGACCCCTGTGGAACGCCGCAGGAGAGCCTGACTGGGTTGGAGGAGACGCCGTCGATGGTGACTGACTGCTGTCTGTCGGAGAGATAGGAGAGAAACCAGGAGTGAGCAGAGTCAGTGATGCCAAAGGAGTGGTGAAGGCGATGGAGGAGGATAGAGTGGTCTATGGTGTCGAAGGCGGCAGAGAGATCGAGTAGCGTAAGAAGGGAGATGTTGCCCGAGTCGGTGGAGATCAGCAGGTCGTTTAGGATATGTAGAATGGCTGTTTCAGTGCTGTGATGTTTGTGATAGGCAGACTGGAAGGGACTGAGGAGGTTGTTGTCGGCGAGGTGGAGGTTGAGTTGGTTGAGGACAACCTTCTCAAGAAGCTTGGACAGGAAAGAGAGATTGGAGACTGGGCGGTAGTTCTTGAGATCGTTTGGGTCGAGGTTGTGTTTTTTGAGGAGAGGACGGACAATGGCAGACTTGAAGATATCGGGGACGGAGCCATTTTCTAGAGATGTGTTGATGATGTCGGTGATGCAGGGCAAAAGTTTTGGAAGGCCGTCCCGGTAGAGAGAAGCTGGGAGGGGGTCTAGTTCGCAGGTTTTGAAAGTCATGGACTTTATGGTCTTGAGGACTTCATCCTGAGAGACGGGGCGGTAGGACGAGAGGGGAGTGCCGGAAAAGGGGGGGTCAGGAAGGCAAGGTGGAGAAGGCAGAGTGTCGAGTGTGTTGCGCAGAGTTTGGATTTTGTCGGAGAAATAGGTGGAAAAAGCGGACGGGAGTTCTTCTTTGCTGTGTGTGTTGGGAAGAGGAGAGTCTTTAGAAGTGCCTAGGAGTGTGTTCATGGTAACGTAGAGGGTTTTGGATGAAGTGGATTCCAGGATTTTGTTTTGAAGATGTTTACGTTTGGAGTCGGAGATCATTCTGCAGACTTTGGATCTGGCGGTTTGGATAATCTGTCTGTGAACGGTGAGGTCGGATGAGCGCCAGCGGCATTCCGCTTGTCGGCGCTCGCGCTTGGCATCAGCTATGTTGTCAGTGAGCCAGGGGGAGGGGAGTCGGTTGGGTATGGAGCAGGTGGTGACAGGGGCATGGATGTCTAGAAGTTTTCGAAGGGAGGAATCAAAATGGGATGCAAGATCAGGAGAGACGAGACGAGATACAAGTAATCGTTGACAGAATATTTGTGAGTTATTTACCATCCCAAACCTGATGCATTTTCTGTTCGATCACAAGTACATAAGGAAATGCGAAAGACGTTTTTGGATTCCTCGACCAGTTGCAGGCAGTAAAGGGCTAATAGATCACAGTATGTCTCCCATATTAAATAATCCTAATGTGTCTTACGATAACAAAAGGCTGACTAAGGTTATGAAGTTCTTCTCCTTTGTATGCATATGGAAAAACAGAGGTGTCGTTACTGCCATTGTGCTCAACGGAGAGCGGGTCTATGGAGAAAAGGAACAAAAGTCTTTTAATGTTTAAATTTTTGACGTTCACATTTGTTTCCTCAAAATACATTACCGATGACATTACTATTAGGAATGCCTCTTAGTTGACACAATTTCTGCCAAAAATCGGTTGTGTACCTATATGGCATGGGAGGTAACCTAGGGGCGCCGTAAGCTAGTGAGTACCCCGAGTAGCCTCCCGTCCATCCCCATCTGGTCATGCCTAGCGGATTCCCGCCAGTCTGTTCTCTTAGCTAGTTGTGAACGGTTGTGTACCTACGCTACTGCTTTTTGGCTGTGTATGGTGTGACCGGTAGTCTTGTGTCCTTGGACTTGCCTACCGTGTGCACTGTGCTAGCCTTGGATTACTGTGTTCACTGTGCTAGCTTGGAGTTTACCTTCTTGGTTTTTGTGTGGGGGCTTCCACTGGACTTTTTGTGTTGCTTAGGCCCTTAGTCTTGCTCCCGTGTCCACTGTGCTTCCCTTGGATTACTGTGTGCACGGTGCTACTTGGAGTTACCTCACTGGCTTTCATGTGGGGGCTTCCGCTGTGCATTGGTGGTGTTTCCGTGGGACTTGTGGTGCCTCTACTGGTTGGTGGTGCGGGGCCTCGCCTCTGTGGCTCGGTTGGTCCCCTACGGCCTTGGGTCTGGCTCCGGCCACTCCACCATGGCAAGGTAAAACCTTGGTTGTTGCCCGTGACTGGCGCTCAGGGAGGGAGAGGAGCGCCAGGTGACGGCACTGGCTGTGAAATTGGCACTGTGTACAAAATCCGCTTTCGCTCGAAATGTACGCTCGTTCGCATGGCCTTGGAGAGCCACGTTCGCTTGCCCTTCACTGTTGTCTACGTTTTGCAGTTTCCAAGTCCGCACCTGCATGCGCTGTGGGGACTTCCAATGGCCAAATGACGAACATGCCATGTGCCTACCCTGAGCCGGCTGTGCTTCCACTCGCCCGTGCGTGGTCTGCGCCCCCTGGCTGGAACAGCAGTCGTCTCAGCTTTGGGGCTAATATCGCTGCGAAAAACCTACACCAGTCCGAGATCAGGCACCGGCTACCGCCCCCCCCCCCCCCCCCCCCCCCCCCCCCCCGCCACCTCCGCGGATGGGACAAGGCGTATGCCCCCAGATGTGGGCACTCGGACTGCACGGGCTACGTCAAGCATTACAGATCCTAGGAGTACGGCGTCCCACCCCAAGGTCAGTGACAAGTACCCTTGATCGGATGAGACTGACGGATCAGTGTGCGCCTGCTCTTCAAGAAGTAAGAATGATGAGCCTGGCCATAGAACGGGTTACCAGTCCTAGGACATTGGCCGGATTGCGCGCCAGCTCGCTAAGTACTGATAGTATCCAGTAAGAGCCTGGCCCGCAGCGTGCATGCACGACCCGCTTGCCCACCCCAGCTAGCTCGGGGCTCTACACGGCTTCTGGAGTACGGCCCTCCAAACCCTCGGGGCAAGTCCAGCACAGACGTACATCGTCCCGCCCCAAGGTCAGTGACAAGTACCCTTGGCCGGACGAGACTGCTGGACCAGTGGGCGCCCGCTCGTCAGTTAAAGAATGAGTAGACGAGCCTGGCCCACAGCTCACTCACTCGCTCGCCCTGCCTACACGCCCGATCAGAAAGGAAAAGGAGGAAAAGAGAGAGAAATGTGTACGCCAACTCGCTTAGTACTGAGATTACGAGTCTGGCCCGCAGCGTGCATGCACGACCCGCCTACCGGCCCGAGCTAAGAAGGGGAAGAACGCTCGGGTCCTGATGCGGCTTCTGGAGTTTAGCCCTCCAAACCCTCGGGACAAGTTCAGCACAGATGTACGGCGTCCCGCCCAAGGTCAGTGACAAGTGCCCTCGGCTGGACGAGACTGTTGGACCAGTGTGCGCACGCTCGTCAGATAAAGGTAGAGTAAACGAGCTTGGCCCACACACGCTCGCCCCGCCTACTCTCCCAAGTGGACAGGATACTTGGTGATAGTAGGTACTGGCAGGTCAAATTCCAGTATCACATAAGCAATAAAGTATCTATATATTATTATAGAGGAGAACAAACAGAACACAACGTAAAAAAGAAAGGCTTTTAAAAAAAAGAGAAATAGCTCAACTTTATTGATGTATGCATGAGACTGCAGTATGCGAGCATTTTGTTAGTACAATCGCTGTTTCAAAGATGAGTAAACTGCGTGTTGCTTCGCCGCTGCGGACGGTCAGTGGTGAGCTGCCAGTACCTAGTGATAGAAGTTCCGAGCGGACACCCGTTCCTCGACCTCGTTCGCGCTCACGGGACAGGCCTCCATGCCTGTGGACTGCTTCCCTCGACCGGGACGCACGCCGACACGCTAGGCCTTCATCCAGGACTGACGCTGCTGCCGTTGTAGTCCAACCATGGTGCTTAACTCGAAGCCTTTACTTGTGCCTCGCTTGCCGAAGCGCGCCTCGCCCCTCCGGCCTAGACGTTCGTCCTCCCTGACACGACACCAGCTCCGGCACTTCTCCCATGCCAAGCTACTGGGTTCCACCCAATGCAGCCACTCTCCGCGTGACTGCCAGTCCTCGTGTCGCATTACAGTCTCTTCGCAGGTCCCCGCCTCGGTTCACTCCTCGTGGCGCTGCTCACAGGTGAGTAGGTTCCCCCCCCTCCTCAGGGCGGCTGCCACACGGCGGGACACTGCTAGTGAGTGTGCCGCTCACCGACGTAAGGAAGAGTTGCCCTCCCCGCCTCTCTCCCGCGTGCCCTGACGTTGGTGACGCTCTCAGCTTGGCCCTGGAAGATTCTGTTTCGGCACTCCTCCATGATGACAGCTCAACAGCTTACAGGCGCTCGCGCTCTCTGGATGACTCGGTGTTACAGCCGGCTCTTCTGGACCACAGGATGGAGACTCTCCGGTTCCTGGACGAGGCAGTGCGTCTCATCGCTATGTGGCTTTCCCCACTCAAGAGGAAAGTGTCGGCCTTCGTGGATGCTGCTCGACGGACCAAGCGATTCAAGTCTCTTCTGGATTCTGGGACCTGCGCGACGCGTGCTCCGCTCATCTGCTGCAAGGCTCTTTGGGCGACTCGGGGTTCTTCTCCGACTCCAGGTGGCCTGCGGATGTGGACATCATTTTCCGCCAGAGACCTGGTCATGCAAGCTGTGGTTTGACGCTTTGCTTCAGAAGGCCGCCACGGAGGTGATAACGCGTCACGACTTCCCAGCCTTCTACAGCCGCCTCTTCTTCGTTCCCTAGCCGGCGGCAAGTGGCGCCCCGTCATCGACCTCTCTGTGCTGAACAAGTCCATCGTAGCCCCTGGGTGTTCACCCGCTTCTTGGACGCCGTCGTCGCCAGGTCCAGACGGACGTCTGTCGAACTACCTGGATGAGCTCCTCTAGCAGAACCAGTCAGAGGCCTCTTTAGAGTAAGACCGAGATGCGCTACTAGAGCTGCTTGACCGGCTGGGCTTCCTGGTCAACGTGGGCAAGACCGGCCTCGCGACTTCCCGCCGCTTTGTTCACCTGGGGATGGCATTCGCACCGATCTCAACGAGGTGAGGCTTCCAGAGCAACAGATACAGTAGTGGGCGAACCTAGCGCGACAGGTGTCCCAAGAGGAAGCGGTCTCAGCCAGATTGTGGTTTCAGCTCCTGGCCCTTATGAGTGCGGCAGCGGACCTCCTTCCCTGTGGCCATCTCTACTACCGCCTGCTTCAGCTGCATCTGCTTCTCCACTGGCAACCCTCGGCTGGCGACCTTGAGTCTCAGGTTCCGGTACTTCCGATGCTCCTTCCCATCTTCTACGCTGGGCGGATCCCTGCTGGCTCGCGACGGGAGTTCCCCTCTACTCGCCCCCACCCCAGCTGTCTCGCAGAGTCGACGCAAGTCTCTCCAGCTGGGGCACACTCCTGCTGCCGATGATCTCCACAGCCTCCGTCTTCTGGCTCCCGGACTCCCCCACCCGGGTCTGCCTTGGGGGACTTGGGTGGGGGTTAACTACTTTTTAGTTCCCAGGGTCACCCTGGTCAGCCCCACAGGGTGGGTTTACCCCTCTGTTCTGGGGCATGTGTTTCTGTCTACCCTTGGTCCAATCACCTGTATTTTCCTTTTCTAAACCCTCCCTACTGTCTGCGCTGCCTGTAGCTCTTGATATTGGATGTGTGTTGCTAGATGGTCTTAGCTTTATTTAGGCCCCATGTCATAGGTTTATTTAACGTATTGTACCGGCTGGCGACATTCAATATTCTGTTTAGTTTTTTTTTCACAAGCAGTGCAGGCACGTCCTGAGAAGTCTTGTTGCTGTCGGGATGTTAAGCAATGTACAATCAATCAATCAATCTGGCCCCCGGACCTCGCAGCCTGGCACATCAACTGGTTAGAGTGGAAAGCGGTCTGGCAAGCCCTCATCACGTGGGAGTCACATCTGCGACACCAGGAGCTCCTCGGCCTCTTAGACAACTCCAAGGCAGTCTCCTACTTCCAGAAGCAGCGTGGGTTGTGCTCCCCCTACCTCTGCAGCCTCCTCTACCAGGTTCTCTGGTGGTGCGAAGATCGAGGCATCTCTCTCCGAGCGAGACACATCCCGGGCCGCCTGACTGTCCTGGCCAACTCCCTCTCGCGACGTGGCCAGCTTCTCCACTCCGACTGGGAGCCCTGTCCGGACATCTTTCGGGTGATCTGCACAGCATGGGAGACCCCCATGATCGACCTCTTCGTGACAAGGTGGAATCGCCAGCTACCCCTCTTTGTCTCCCCCTTTCCAGGCCCGCCAGCTTGGGCAGTCGATGCTCTCCTTGCCATGGGACGGCCTCATCGTGTATGCTTATCCGCCTACGATGCTCGTCCCCAAGGTCCTGCTCAAGCTCAAGGGTTGCAACGCGGTCCTGTTCTGGTGGCTCCATTCGGTTGGAACAAGTCGTGGACCACCGACCTCCTGAACCTCGCCACGGGCTCCCCCCTCCCCCCCCCCCCCCCCCCCCCCCCCTCCTACCCAGCGGGCTCCCCACTCCGCGCACGAGGCTCAAGCAACCACGGCAGGCGCAGTACCACCCATGCCCCGAGCATCTCCTCCTCCAGGCCTGGAGTTTGTGCATGCGGCACGCCCTCGCCGCTAGAGGCTTCTCAAATGCAGCAGTGGAAGCTATCGCTACAGCCCGCAGACCCTCGACCTGACAAGTCTACGAGGGAAAGTGGCGAGTCCTGTGGTCTTGGTGCGATGACCGGCACCTCTCCCCCACAGATCTGTCTACCCCCCAGTGGGCCGAGTTCTTCCCCTGGCTCTTCGCCGAGCAGCACTTGGCGCCGATCACCATCAGAGGGTACCTGGCATTGATCGCCGACACTTGCCGCCATTTGGACCGCCCAGACACTGGTGGTGACCTCGCCGACCTGATGGCCCACTTGGACCCCAGCGGCCTGCCCTCCGCTCGCGAATTCCGCGATAGGACCTACCCTGGGTGCTGACGTGGCTCAACTCGGACCGCTTCGAACCGCTCCCTTGGCGCGGTTGGCCGACGTGACCCGAAAGACTTGCTATCTACTGGCCCTCGCCACGGCATCCAGGGTCAGCGAACTGCACGCTCTCTACACGCCTTTCCTGCTTGCAGTTCAGAAAAGATGGCTCCGTGCTCCTACTGACCGATCCAGCCTTCCTGGCCAAGACCCGGTTGCTGCTGGCCACCCCACAGGTGATCACCGTTTGGCCGTTACGGGCGCCAAGTCTGGCACGAGAGACCAGACAGCAGGACCCGGTGAGAGCCTTACGAGCATACCTGCGCTGGACCAAGCCGCTACGCAGGGGACGCTCCTGCCTCTTTCTCCCTCTGTCCCCAGGTAGGACTCGCATCTCGGCCCAGACGATATCTTCCTGGCTCCGATGGGTTATACGCTTCGCCTACTAGAACCTCTCCCCTGACGCTGCAAGCACATGAATATCAGGGCGCATGAGGTTAGAGCCTTGGCCGCAAGCTGCGCCTTCGACCGCAACTGCGCTGTCAAAGACATTGTGGCGGCAGTGGGCTGGCGAGCAGAGTCGACCTGCGCCCGGTTCTACCTGAGGGACCTCTCCGACCAGCGGGAGAACGAACGCTGGTAGGAGACATCGCCACGGCGCAACACTCCCTCCCGGCACCCTAGGTGCTGTAGGTAGCTCTTAGCTGAAATTGTCGGGAGGTTGCCCGGGGGGAGGCGAGTCTCGTTGGCAGTATTCAGGGGTTAGGGGTGTTTTACGCGGCACCCTCCTCCTATTCGCTATTCTTCCTAATAGTAATGTCATCGGTAATGTATTTTGAGGAAATGAATGAATTTTTCTCTAAAATGTTTTTTTTTTTTTCGAAAAATACTTACTGAAGACATTACTGGAAGGACCCTCTCACCTGCCCCATTTGCCGCTAGTCAGCTAAGCGAATAGACTGGCGGGAACGGCTAGGCATATAGGTACACAACCAATTTTTGGCTAAAATTGTGCTAGCTAAGACTCATTCCTAATAGTAATGTCATTGGTTAGTATTTTTCGAAAAAATACATTTTAGAGAAAAATTTATTTCTTAACAAAAGTTAACTTCACACTGATCTTCAACCAGTGAATTCACACCTTGTTGCCATGAGAAGGTTTCTTAAATGTTACTGTCACAATGATTTATTTTAGTCATTAACATGTCTTATTACTTCATGTATATGTAACTCCTTTAATTATTCATGTAGCCACATGGTATAAATGGCAGTGGTGGCTTCAGGCAATATGATGTAAAAACCAACAACTACCTACCGGCACCTTAACTCGTTGACTCCCAGAACTTATGTAAATGACATTTATTCTATTGAATGAAATTTATTTAGCTATTGGAGTCGAAAGGTTAACTAAATCTTGTCATTGTTGTGTAGGTTTGAAGCCTGAGGCTCTCATCTAAAAATGCTGGGACTGTAGTAACTAAAGAAGTGCCAAGAAACATCTTTGTCAAGATTATAACTGGTGGTGTACAAATGGATTCAGGCTGCATGCCAAGTGTATCACCATCAGTTCCCATTGAAACAGAAGTGGAGACAGAGAGTCAGTTTCCATCAAAACAGAGGCAAAGATGGATCAGACAGAGGAATCCGTTTCCCTGAGTACAGGCAGACATGTTGCAGCATCACAGTTTGTATCATGGAGACTGTCACTTTGAGACAATGTGGTGCAAAACAGCTCCTGTAAAATTTGGTTTTGACCAACCAGCACAATTCCTGACTAGTCCTGTAAGAAATGAAACACTTGTTAACTTAACATCGCCAGCATTTTCTGATGAAATAGAGACTGATTATGTCCAGGTCCTCGCGCTGGGACCATACGGCATTGAGGCGCGTCCCCTGGGTGGTGGATAGGGGGTCCCTCGTGAGAGGGGTGCACCGAATGAAATAAGGTGCCGTGAACCAACATGGTCTAAGGGAAGGTGACCCCGACAGAAAACCCCTGGTCCTCCTAGTAAGGGGGTTGGGCGTGGGGGTAGCTTCCCCACCCTGCAAAAAAGGAAATAGCTACAAAAACGCCAACGAAAAGACTCAGTTCTCCTATATGGAGCAGAGACATGGAGATTGACAAAAACCACAGTCAACAGAGTACAGACCTTCATGAACAGTTGCCTTAGAAGAATTTTGAAAATCCACTGGCCAGAGAAGATCAGCAACGTCAGACTCTGGGAGAGAACAGAGCAGATAACAGCAGAGAATGAAATTGGGCGAAGAAGATGGGGATGGATCGGTCACAGTCTGAGAAAGCCAGCTTCCAGTATCACTAGGCAGGCATTGTCATGGAACCCCCAGGGAAAGAGGAAAAGAGGTAGGCCGAGAAACTCTTGGCGTCGAGACCTCCAAGCAGACATCAAGAGACTGGGAACCACCTGGAGTAGAATCGAAGGAGAAGCACAGGACAGGAGTTGCTGGAGGTCTCTCGTCGACGGCCTATACCCGGGTAGGGGTGACAGGCGTAAGTAAGTAAGTATGTCCAGGTGAAAAAGAGCCGTATGATGAAAACGTGTGCACGCCGCTACCTACAGCACATGAAAGAAAATCTGTCGGTTCTGTGGGCGATGGAGACAATCCAGAACATACAGTGTACCCTGTGGGTCTGTATTAAAATGTTCATGTGACCAATCTTCTGGCTAAGAATGTTCATGGTCCTGTGATACCTGAGAAATATACAGCTCGTGGTGGTGAAACCTTTCCCGACATGCGTGTTACAGGCGGTCAGAATACCAGTGACTGTCTGTCATCAGAAGATTCTGTTCACCTTTGTGAAAAATCATATGCATGTAAAGAGTGCAGTCATGTTTTTACTAGATCTAATGACTTAAATAGACACAATAATACTCACACTGGAGACAAGCCCTATGTATGTACTGTTTGTAATGCTACTTTCAGACAGTCCAGTGGCTTGAAACCCTTTGTATGTAAATTATGCGGTGCTGCTTTTCCATGGTCCTCAACCTTGAAGTTACACATGCGTACTCACACTGGTGACAAACCCTTTGTATGTAAAGTATGCTGTGTGTCTTTCTCATGGTCCACTTCCTTGAAGAGACACGCGCAGACCCACACTGGTGACAAACCATATGCATGTGAACAATGTGATTCCACATTTGCTCAATCCAGCCAGATATACAGAAAAAAGTACACACTTACACTATACAATATGAAAAAGAAAAAACAAAAGTTGAAAACGATAAGATAAAGTCACGGTATGCAAGGGTCGCTATCTTAAACTTTATGCGGGATTGGATTGGAAGCCAGTGAAGGACTTTCAGAATAAGGATTATGTGGTCTTGTTTTCGCCTGCGCTTCACAAGCCTTGAGGCATTATTTTGAAATCGCTTAAGGCAGTTAATCTGCTCAGATGGAAGACCAAAAAGCAGAGAATTGCAATAGTCAAGACGGCTCATGACCAAAGCATTCACTAACTTTGCAGTGGCAGATTCAGAAAGACTGTGTCTCAGAGAGTATGAAGCACCACGACAGAACTGAAGCCATAAGGTCCAAACTCACATACCAGCTCACCTGTTTACCGAACATGCTTAGTGACACTCTGGTAGTCGCTCTTGATTTGCTACTGCTATCAGCGAATCAAGAGAAACAACATGTGTGACATTCAGAACCCCTTTCCACCCTCTCAGTTTGAACTGCTGTAATTTGTTGTTCGGTTTCTTTCGCAATACCATTTATCTTATCAAAAATAAACAATCCAGACCAAAAAGGTGACTGCCAAGCATGTGAAATGCAAAGAAGTACCCAACGGAGAAAGAAACACGCTTAGAAAAAAATGGTACATTCCTTCTGCATATGAAGATAAGTAGCGGCTAATGTCTCTGTTTGTCTATTTTGACAAAGGGTATTTACCCGAAATATTAATAAATTGTGTTGTACCGTTTTTTCTAAGCGTGTTTCTTTCCAAGACCTTGTGGTAGAAGGAAAATTCAACGTCTAAGGGTATTGGAAGCATGAGCCGACCACAGCTCTCGCTGATTCCCAGTACATCTTTGCCACACCTTCTGGTCAGAGGCCTTACAGAGGCCATGATGTTCTGAAGGCCCATGCCCTAGAAGCAGGGGTGTCATACCCAGCCATGTTCACATTTACTCAGTTGCGGAAGCAGGTTGCAACTTTGGCTCAGTCAATGGCCATCTCGGAGTTAGACCAGGATCAGCTGGCAGATTTCCTTGGCCATGATATTCGGATACATCGCCATATCTACCGCCAACCTCAAGACGTCCTTCAAAAGGCAAAAGTGGCAAAGATTCTTCTGTCAGTTAACAATGGGATGACAGATTTTGAGAGTTGCATTAGAGCTGAGCTGGGCGATGATGAAGAGATTGACTTTGACAATGAAGACGCATCAGAAACTGGCAGAGAGGTCTCGGGGGGAACAGCACCTGTGAATGAAGCAAGTAGCAAGTCAGCAACACAGGAATCGATGAGCATGACGGAGAAAAGACGTCCAGAGCCTGATGACAATCTAGATAGTTTTGATGATGACAGTACTGCGTCAGCTCCTGTTCGAAAGAAAGCTAGATTTACAAAAAAACCATGGGGGGAAGCTGAAGAGAAAGCTGTTCAAACTCGTTTCAAGACACACCTCGTCATGAACAAACTTCCTGGAAAGGCCGAGATACAGTATGCAATGGCGCTGGAACCTGCACTTAGACATAGGCGCTGGACAAACATTAAGGATTACGTCCGCAACAGACTGAAAAAGTTACAAAAGAAATGAATTGAGCCGCCACTCGCAGCATTTTCGATTTCATACAGATTTATTACATCAGTGTTATTATTGGGGTGGTTTCAGCATGTATAGCCTGATGGACGCCTGGATCATTTGTGACCCTCTCTCTCACAAAATCAGTCTTAAGAACTCGCATTTTGGATGTTTTGACATATATGCATTTATGAAAACTACAGTGTTTGCTGATTACTGTGATATATGACTGTATGCTGTAGTGCAAAAATTGTAAAAGCTGTTCTTAAGTGTTTAAAGTTGTTAAAGCCTCCGGCGGCCATTTTGAGAAAACAGCCTGTGAAGTTTCTGTGTGCAGCATAATTGGGGCCAAGGGCAGACTTTTAAAATCATTTTTTACCTATTTAATGGCATTTTTCATGATAAAGATTTTAACCATACGATACTTTGGTGTATGTAGAATACATTTCTCCCAAAAAGTGAAAATGCCCCAGATTGACCCCCCCACCACATATTATTGCGTGTAGTGCTGATTGGCTCGCTGCGAGTTAAGACTGGTTTCGTTTGAAAGGGTCACATTTTGTATACTGTATAACCTTTGGATTTGCAAAACGAAACAGCCGGCTGGGGACAAAAGACAATATAATAAGATAAGAAAACCATTGACAATGTAAAAATTGATTACAAGAGTGTTATTGGGGGGGGGGGGGGGGGGATCATTTTGTAATATACTGCATGCCATTTTAAAAACTCTGCAAATGAAAGAATCAGAGCATGGAATTTTCCTCTTTTTGGCGGATTTCCGCTTAAATGAAGCTGCCATTCCGCCGAAAATAGAAATTTCCGCCGAAAACAAAATCGTAAAGTCACTATTCCAATACCGTGTTTCGTGATCTTTATGTGGCGGATATCCCCAAATCGCGTATTGAAAATTGAGCGAGGCGTTAGCTTTAGCTCGCACAGGTCGCTTCCGGTCTTCAGTGGAGTCGTAGTCTGGTCAAAATACGGCGAAGAGAAAATACTTAAACGCGGAGACAGAATAGACGTCAGACGATTCTGGAGCCAAGAATATTTGGAGATGGACTTGGCTCGAGAAAAGCGTAAACGACGAGCTCCGCGCTCAGTGTATTCGCAAGTTAGCGGCCTGTGGGCAGGCGTATTGCCGCGAACTGCGCAGAGTTGATATTAACTACGCGGCCGCGTAGCACTTGATGCTCACGTGTCTACAGCGAAACACAAGAAAGCTAAAAGCATTGCCATTGGAAATATTACTCATGATGGTGAATAAATTTATTACAATGTATTTTTTCCCAGTAAAGTTTGATGAAATTATGTTGAAAAATCTATATAACCTTTCGCCAGCTCAGTGACCATGGTACATAGTATTAAATAAGAGATAAAAGGAATCCATACTTGCAGCTGATTAAGCAGAGATTATTAAAGAAAGTATATATATTATATAATTAAACTCAAATTTAAAAAAAAATGGAAAGACATTCAGATGTATTTTGAATAAGCATTTGGATATAAATATTCTGTTGAATACTTTGTTTTAGTATAACTTTTAAACCTTTGACACAAAAAATAAAAAGTGCACCCCAAAAATAAGAAAAAAAAGCAAGATTTTTAGGTGGTTAAACTGCTCAGTTTCTCTCTAAAATGCACCAGATTGCACAAATTTTAATGTAAATTTTCAAAATTTTTCCGGGGGGGCATGCCCCCGGACCCCCCTAGTGAAAAGGGGTTTTCCTCTTTTTTTAGTACGAGTAATTCCATGCTCTGAAGAATGGTTGGTTGTACTGCCATACCATTTTGCAAATGAAAGAATGGCTGGTTGTTTGTTGGAGACGAAAGACGTTAAATAAAGGCTGAAGTTTCAAGTGATTTCTTATGTTGTCAGTTAGTTAATTAATGTCAGTGTTCTGTTCTGTCATTTTAACTCGTTCTACCCCAAGATCGGAATCCCCAAATGTTGACGTCGTCTTCAGAAGACTGCGTTACAGTGCAGGACACAGATCCACCATGATAGTTCAAGGGTGATGCCAGAATAGCTTGGCGCCCATAGGCGCCAAGCTATTCTGGCATCACCCTTGAACTATCATGGTGGATCTTTATTTTGCTGTGGTGTGTCTGGGGTAGAATAAGTTGAGCCCAATGTTGAAGTCGTCTTGAGAAGACTGCGTTGCAGTGCAGGACACGGATCCACCATGATGGTTCAAGGGTGATGCCAGAATAGCTTGGCGCCCATAGGCACCAAGCTATTCTGGCATCACCCTTGAACTATCATGGTGGATCTTTATTTTGCTGTGGTGTGTCTGGGGTAGAATAAGTTAAGCCCAAATGTTGAAGTCGTCTTCAGAAGACTGCGTTGCAGTGCAGGACACAGATCCACCACGATAGTTCAAGGGTGATGCTAGAATAGCTTGGTGCCCATAGGCGCCAAGCTATTCTGGCATCACCCTTGAACTATCGTGGTGGATCTTAAATTTTGCTGGGGTAGAATAAGTTAAGTGTTCGTTTCTTCGTCTGGGTCTTTTTCTATCTTTGATATTTTTCCACACTTTTTGACCCGCATCATAGTCATACTGAGGCTAAATAGCTTCAAATCTGTTCACTGCCATAATTCTATGCAAGCTACATTACAGTACTTACAGATGAGGACATAGACCAATGGCTTTAGTTCAAGGGTGGTGCCACAATAGCTTGGCGCCTAGAGGCACCAAGCTATTCTGGCACTAACCCTTGGACTATTTCAGTTACACTAGTTGCACACACTGGTGTATTCCGAATGATAAGGGTTAATATTCAAAATGCTCTGTTGCTGTTTGTCTGAAACTCCAGAGTACCCCAAAACGCACAAAAAAAGTCCTTTAATTTCCAGAATACATTATGTTGATTCTCACATCAATGCCATGATAAACTGTTTTGCTTCAAAAGGACAAAACGCAGCAATGTTTAAACGATTTCCTCTGTAAAAATCATAATCGAAAGGTTTCGGGCCAGTGTTTATTGAATTTTGCACCATACTATGTAAAGAATGTTAAAGCACACATACACATTTAAGTTGGGAAAAAAAAATTAATGTGAAAAAGAAGTATTCCATGAACTTGACCTTATTACAGACGCCTACTGTTGTGAAGACACCCATTTTGACTGTAATGCCAGTTTCATTTGTGTGAGAGAGACACCCACCCACTTTATTGGCAGAAACCCATTTTTTCGGCATCTAGTGGCTCTGTTTCTAGAAAATGTCTATTTTATTTTAAGTTATAGAGCTTAGTTATAATGTGAGTTCTAAACATTCGCATCAATTCCAGAGCCCTAGAATAAATAGAAATATGGGAACCCATTTTCACATGAAATGCTAGGTAACCCACTCTATTCTACTCTACGGCTGTGAGACTTGGACACTGCTTGCAGACTCAGAAAAGAAAATCCAGGCCTTTGAGAACAAGTGCCTGAGGAAGTTGCTCCGCATCTCGTACCGCGAGCACAAGACCAACAATATGTACGGAGCATCGTCACTTCCCTGGTGGGCCCACATGAACCCCTTCTGGCAACCGTGAAACGGCGCAAGCTTGCTTGGTTTGGCCACGTGACCCGACACAACACCTTGTCCAAGACTATCCTCCAAGGCACTCTCGAAGGAAGTCGTCGGCGAGGTCGTCAGAGAAAGAGTTGGGTCGCAAACATAAAAGAATGGACCGAACTCGAGATGCCAGACTTGCTTGCCACCGCCCAAAATAGAACTCAGTGGAGAGCACTGTCTGTTGCTGCTGCCTTTCAGTCCCCCCAACGCCCAGTTCGGGCAAGGGACTGATGATGATGATGAACCCACTCTGATGGTTGCGTCTCCCTGTGTGTGTGTGTGTGTGTGTGTGTGTGTGGTGTGTGTGTGTGTGTGTGTGTGTGTGTGTGTGTGTGTGTGTGTGTGTGTGTGTGTGTGTGTGTGGTTTTCGCCTGCGCATCGAATTATATTATAAATATGAGAAATGCGGCATATAAATACCATGTATTATTATTATTATTTTTAGAGCTCACTGATGCATTGGCAGATCTTCAATGCTTTTTCAATAGGATATATTTCAACATCAGAATCGGTTCAAAGACAAAAGGTGGAGACCCTTGACTTTGAGAACAGCTGGTTATATAAAAGGGACTTAGTTGTGGGTTAGGGCAAATAAAAACCGAAGTCCAAAAGTTAGAAGACGTGATAAACCTCAAGTTACCAAATAGAACGCCAAATCCACAAAATACAACGTCTCCATGGAAACTCCCACAAATAGAGGTAGACCTGGACCTCACAAAATATCAGAAAGCAACAGACGGGCCCAAAATGAAGACGGAGTTCGATATTAAAAGAACTACTACATACAAAAACTACACAATCATCTACACAGACGGGTCCCATGACCCAACCAGCCACGCAACCGGACTAGGTATCCACGTCCCCAACAAATCGGAGCAGAACTCACGGCCATCCTGGGAGCCATCAAAGTAATAAGAGCCGACCCGCAGGAAGCTAAACACTTACTCATAGTGACGGACTCCTTATCGGCAATACAAGCGATTCAGAACCTAGACTCGTTCAGAGAAGATCTAACATACCTGGTCAGACTAAGAGCAGCCGAACTCTCAGAACGCGGCCAAACAGTCAAGTGTGAAATTTCCCCTCCCATGTGGGAATCCCAGGCAACGAACGAGCAGACAGGGTAGCGAAGAAAGGCCTCGACCAAGAATCGACCTTTTTCAACCTACCACTTTCAGCAAATGAACGGTCAAATGCTCTCCGGCCCGCCTTCCAAAAACTATGGGAAAAAGAATTCCACCAGAACAAAAAAGGAAGACGCAAAAATCTCACGAGGGTACTGAACAATACACCCACCCTCCTAATAGGTAAGAGGAGAGACCAGTCACGACTAACAAGGATCCGATTAGGGGGCGAGAGATACCTAGTCCACCCCAACCCAATAATGTGCACATGCGGCCACCTACTCACGACGGAACACATACTGCTAGACTGCCCGAGCATAGCCCAAACCAGAACCCTAGTAGCAGATAAACTCAACGCACCTCTCACCGTAGAAGGCCTCCTAAACCCCGACCCTAAAACATGGTCCACCACCACCAAATACACAATACACCTGCTTAATAAGCACCCACTAATCCGATACATCTAACCAAACTACAGACATGACGAGAGGTAGATCAAAAGCGATGCGTGGACATCAGCTACAACCAGTCAGAACATAACTCCCCCCCCCCCCCCTCTCAACCCCCGGCCCACCCCCCCTGGACGAAATCAGCGAGAGCTGGAAGTCCGTATCCTTTAAAAATAGCATAGCATAGCATAGGTTAGGGCTCTCTCATATGGCAAAGACTTTGTGGGTTATGGTTCATCCCATCTTGTCCTCTTTCTCTTTACACTTTTTCTCATTGACCTGGCTCTATTTGATTTTTTCTCAGATCGTCCGTTCTCAGGGTAACGGAAGTCTCCTTATTATATGTTACTGTAACATTTGATAAGTAGACTACCTTATTAAAGCTGAGTTGGTATACCTCGCCCTGTGCCTAGATTAAAGGCACCAGCGGCTCCATTGTTGCTATTTTCGCAGCAGACCGGTCGCTCAGACCGGTCATTTGCACCAGATCGGTTTAGAGCATGTGCTTTCTGCCTGTAATGAGCAATCTCAGAGAAAGAATCACGTGCCCGTCGCTTGATTGCTGCAAAATAAGATGAATAAAGAATAAACCCTTTCCCATATGCAATCCGGCAATAATGCATCCTTATGCTAGCACCACGAAACATTACGCGACTTTTTTTTTTTGGCAGATTTGAAAAATAGCTTTTTTCCTCAATGGTGGTGACTTTGCGACATCTGCGTCGTTTGAGGCAGAAAGCACCATCGTAGTTGAAGTTCTAGAGATGAGCGCACCACAAGTACAATGGACTTGATTCAGGAGCATGGGGCATGACACAAGCCTCCGCCATCTCTACACAAAACTGGCGTGTTAGGGGAGGTAAAAGGTGGTAAAAGTAAAACCGGAAACAAACCGTTTTTCAACTGCGATCACAATCTTCCGCGTGAATGTACAAGACCACACTACAAGTGCAGAAGCCTACCTGCGCACGCAGATCTGGTGCACATGACCCATCTGAGCGACCGGTCTGGTGCGAAAACAGCAACAATGGCGCTGCTGGTGCGTTTAACCTAGGTACAGGGTGAGGTGTACCAACTCAGCCTTATTAAATGTTATGATGACAACGTTACTTGCTGAACAAAACCTTCTCCCCCCAATAAATCTTTGGCCAATCACATTCGTAGGTACAGACACACTCTAATCTTCATGCAGTCAAACCTCTCAACAAAAATATGCCAATTAATAAATAATTTAGGGAGCTACACAACAAAAAGAGCTATATGTAGGTGTTCTGTGATACCGCTGGTACCAGTCTCATACAAAACATAACTGAATAATTGGATAAGTTGGAAAATATCAACGACAAGAAAACTGAACTGAAGCGAAGGCCCTATCGCGTACTGACTGCATTTGAAACGGCAAAGAAACAAAAAGTTGAATAAATACAAATTGGAGGGGTTACGCAACAAAATAACTATATGCACGCATTGTGTTCAGCCTAAATTACCAATTTCATCCAAAAGAATGACTGAAAATGCGTTAAATTAAACAAATACCAGAGAGAGAAATTCCAGGCAAATGCAGTTCACAAAAGGATGTTGAACGAACGCGACCGTAACAGTTACCAGTCAAAGTTGTAACACAAAAAAACAGATAAATAAAAATTGAGGGGGTTAACCAACCAAACAACTATATACAGACATTCTACATTACCTATAGTAACTACCCCACACTAAAACGTAACAGAAAATGTGATAATTTAGATATCATCGACAGAAGAATCAAAGCAAAGATCCTACATAGTCTATGTAGGACCTTTGATCAAAGCGAGCATTCTTGACTTTTTGTAGTTTGTCTTTGAGGTACTGAGGACAACCAGCAAGCAATGCATTACCATAGTCTAGCCTGGACAGAACAGTCGCACCGCGTAATTTGTGATCATGTTATTGTGTTTAATTCACAAAGAGTTGTGAAGTAAAACCATTTGGTAAACAAAAAGGACCTTGGACTGATGGCAGCATGCAAGCCAGTAAAGGCTGATATTGGCACCTTTTGGGAACCAGACACCCGCACACATTGTACATCCGATACAGCAGTAAACTGAAGCATGTGTTTCTGAGGCTGGCGTGTGCTTTTGCAAGTTCGTGAGGCGTCTGTAATGACGGCGATCAAGCCATGGGAGATTGATCAGCCATGACAGTTAACGCTTTTCATCCTGATACCCCTATTTCTTGAATAAATTAGACTATAGTATGATGGTTCAAGGGGTGTGCCAAAATAGCTTGGCACCTCATTCACCAAGCTATTCTGGCACTACCTCAGTTTGAGCTAAAAATGCCTGATCTATCTCCTGATCTGTAATGAAGCCTTCATGAGACAAGCAAATTTAAAAAAAATCAGCCTCTGGATGTGAATGAGTTATAGGGTAGTGATAGATTATAGCTTGGTGCCTGTAAAGCCACCAAAGTAAACTGGCACCATCCTTGTCCTGTCATGGCTAAGCCATCGCTCATTGTGCAACACACTACATGGAAGGGTGAATGAATTATAAGGTCCTGTCGCTGACACCTATGAAATAGTGACTTGCTCTATGCAATAAAAGGTGAATGCCGGTAGTTCACAGGATGGCCTTTATAATCATTGTATGTCTTACAATAATGCCAGACAAGAAGGCTAACTTTAACGTATAAAGTTTGAACAGCATGAAATATATGACATTTCTGGTCCTCTTCTGTTTTATATATAGAAGAGTCTTTCCATAACACACACAAAGGGCACTAGAAACCACTGTTACATATACCCGCTTCCTTGGAGCATGAAAAGGGTAAAACAGCCTTGTCTGCAAATGTTAGCAATCTAGCAATCTAAGCCCACTATGGAGCAGATGGATTTAATCATGAATTTCACTAAGAACTTGTACATGTGTGAGCTAACACTCATGATGAACTAGCTGTGTAGTTTACAGCAACGGGTGATGAAAGTCTGTAGTGTGAAACCACCCAGGCAGGAAAACACTTTGTATGATTAAGTGTGAACCACACATTTTTGAAACCACCCAGCAGAGAATATGAGTGGAATAGCGACAGCACAAACTTTTCTTGGGTAGACTCATGCCTGGTTGGAATCACACTGGATAGAGTTCCCTGAGTAGAATCACCCTGAGTATATTTATGCCTAAATGCTGTGAAGTTGACCCTTTCTATGCCAGTGCATGTATTGTCGTTTTATATTAAGTTCACTTGATTTAAATAAAAGTTGATTTATTCTGTTGCACATGAATTTTATTATCACTGAGTTTTGCAAGAATGGGTTCAACGGAATTTAGAATGTTAGTGCATGTGCTGTGTCTTTTGTAGGTTGTGTGTGTGTTTATGGGGAGCTGGGTGGCTCAGTGGTAGAGTGACACTCGTCCGAAAGGTCGTGGGTTCAAACCCAGCTGAGGTCAAAATTTGTACAGACCTCTTTTCGGTGCCCTGTCATTTAAATAACCTTGTTGTGGACAAAAGATGTCAAGCCCTAAACGTTTAACGTTTTCGTGTATGTGTTTACGGGTAAACTCCCCCATAATGTCATCTTGCCCATGTGCCTTCTTGCCCAGGGTATGGATACAAGCGATTTCATGGCGTCAGCTGGCTCAAAGTATGAAGTCAACTCAAAGAAAGAAAGAAGTCATATTTATTGATGTCACCCAGGCTCAGGTCCAGAAGTTACACCTTGGGATACAGCTGCAATGCAGACAGCACTGTTTTCACACTGATGACGGATTCAAATGACTCATTTAGACCACTTACTTACTTACGCCTGTCACCCCTACCCGGGTATAGGCCGTCGACGAGAGACCTCCAGCAACTCCTGTCCTGTGCTTCTCCTTCGATTCTACTCCAGGTGGTTAAGTCTTCTGGTAAAAGAACCTTCCTCCTCCAGGAAAGGAATTACTGTTAGTCTTTTCGTCGGCGTTTTTGTAGCTATTTCCTTTTTTGCAGGGTGGGGAAGCTACCCCCATGCCCAACCCCCTTACTAGGAGGACCAGGGGTTTTCTGTCGGGGTCACCTTCCCTTAGACCATGTTGGTTCACGGCACCTTATTTCATTCGGTGCACCCCTCTCACGAGGGACCCCCTATCCACCACCCAGGGGACGCGCCTCAACGCCATATGGTCCCAGCGCGAGGATTTAGACCACTTGTTGCACATTTATTTACGCCAGTCAACAGTTTAACCCTTTTAGCCTCAAGGTCCCATTTCTCAAAATTTGGAGTTGTTGCCTAATGACTATGTACCTACTGCATGAGGTGGATTGACCATGATAATTCAAGGGTAGTGCCAGATCAGCTTGGCGCCTGAAGGCGCCAAGCTAATCTGGCACTACGCTTGAATTATCATGGTCAATCCATCTCCTGTTGTAGGGACTTGGGGCTAAATGGGTTAAGCCAGGCTGTTACAGTGTTACAGCGTTTGTTAGTGAAAATTTGTTTGCCTGTGTTTACCTGCTACAATATACCCTGATCTAGTCCCACCCAACAACACTGACACATGTCTTCTGGTAAACTTCATGCTTCTCATGTTGAATGTTTGATAGTTTGGTCCATGCATATACAGCTTTTCACAGTTTCCGGCAGAGTCACTGATGCAGGTCAGCAGTCACCAAGGCCTGAACAGGGTATATATTTCAACTTTTATGCAGGTCATCTCTATGATCTCCTATGAGTAGTGTCTAAACCGATGAGTTTAATTGAAGCCAGCTAAATTTTTAAGTAAATTAGGACCAATGGCCCAGTTTCGTGGTCACTTTTTAAAGTCTCTTCTATTTATAGCAGAGACTTTGTAGGACGGGTCGCGGCAGAGCAAAGTTCAAACGAATGCACATGACGATGAAGGCGGGCTGGTCTGACAATCTGACAACTAAAGTAACGATAAAAATGACATCATGTCTAGTTACACTTACTTCAGTGCAGAACGTACTTTTGGTGGGAAACGCCGTATGTGTGTGTGTGTGTGTGTGTGTGTGTGTGTGTGTGTGTGTGTGTGTGTGCACACCAGTATGTATGTAAACACGCGAATCTCTGCTGTTGGTGTACATACAAGCTTGAAACTTGGGGAAGTGCTTTGTGCTGAAGGGGTGCCTAGGAGAGCCTTCGAGCATATTAAAATTTGGGGTCTCATTAAAGGGTTAAAATGCCGTTTATATACAGTCGGTTGTACTGCATTAGAGTCCGTAGTTTTTGTCATATTCACTTGAAATTTTGAATATAGCTATATTGGAGAAATGTATTGTACGAGTTTGTTAGCCAGTTTTGTACCCTTTTAACTTCTTCAGTAAAAATTAATTCTTTTCAGAAAAAAATTAAAACAGAAAAAAACTTTGTCTTCTGGAGAAAATCAGGCAATGGCGGTGACGTAAAAGAAGCAGCTCTGTCACCACGCAGACATTGAAGCAATACTTTAAATATGACGTATAATTCTCTCTTGCTCTCTTGCTCTCTCTCTCTCTCTCACACACACACATGGGTGCACCTCCAAGAGGCTTAGATCCTCATGCGCTTTAAGGGGGCATGAGGGTCTATGCCTGTTGGAGATGTTTGGAGCTTGCGTACATGCACACACATCGACGCGCTTTCAGAAGAGCATGCAGGTGTACTTAGTATATCATGTAGTTACGGAAAGTCAACCTGATTTCACACAAAATTATTGCATGACTGAAATTGTACCTTGAAATTCTAGTTTTCTCACCATTTTCTTAAGTCGTGAAGGGAAAGTGACACTCCTATCATGTATAATATAAAATTACTTAAAAACAAAAAATACGTTAAGACAAATGACGTTTGACATACCAATGACGTGTGTACGCTGCACCCTTTACAAACCTCGCTGACGCAATTGAAGATCTGCGAGGCTTTTTCACTAGGAGATATTTCAACATCAGAATCGGGTCAAAGACAAAGGTAGAGACCCTTGACAGTGAGGACAGCTTTCATATAGAAGAGACTTTGTGGGTTATGGTTCATCTCATCTTGTTCTTAGCCTTGTCATGTAATGTGTCTTGTTCAAAAGTTAAAAAAAAACACGAGGTAAGCTTTGCTTAAATAGACTATACCCTCTGTCAAAGTCGTATGGGTATGGAAACCCTTTACAATTTTTAAGTTGGTAATACCCTCCAAAGTTGTCATTGGGAGTATCAAAGCACCTTGCTTTCTGAGGATTGAATCATCTGGTGTCTCCGAGGCGCATATATATCCATTTAATTAAAGATACTCAAGGCGCCGTAGGGATGGAAGCTGAAGCTTTGAAAGCCTGCTGCTACTAAGCGCTACTACTTTATGTGCAAACCTCCACGCTACTATTAACTTCGGTGTATGTTATACATTTCTGTTTCCATCTCACCGGCTTTACCGGCCTTCTCATTTCGAATAGTGGTAATGGGATTTTTAACGTGCGCACTTGATGATTATACGTGCTGTACACACGACGGCGAGACAGGCAACCGTAAGCCGAGTTTGTAATATGTAAATTTGACTCGATGGGAATGAGGAAAAGTCCACCTCCCATTCCTGCCCACCAGGGGATTCGAACCCGGGATCTTACGACTGCCAGCACAGTGTCTTTTCCACTAAGCTACGTCCCCATGCAAGGACTCATAAATGTCAGTATCATGCATAAACTGCTGTCCTCAACCCATCTGCTTCCCCCACCCGGGTCTGCCCGGGGGACTTGGGTGGGGTTAACTACTTTTTAGCTCCCAGGGTCACCCTGGTCAGTCCCACAGGGTGGCTTTTCCTTTCTATTCAGGGGCATGTGTTTCTGTCTACCCTTGGTTCATTCCTCTGTATTTTCCTTTTTTAAACTCTCCTTACTGTCTGCACTTCCTGTAGCTCTTGATATTGGATGTGTGTTGCTAAATGGTCTTAGCTTTATTTAGGCCCCATGTCATAGGTTTATTTAACGTATTGGACCGGCTGGCGACATACATTCAATATTCTGGTTTTTTTTTTTTTTTTTTTTTTTTTTTTTCACAAGCAGTGCAGGCACCTCCTGAGAAAGTCTTGTCAGTTGCTGTCGGGACGTAAGCAATGTACAATCAATCAATCAACCCATCTGCTAAGTTGTAAGCTAGTTTTGTAAAGTGGGACTTGTGGAAATGTCAGTTGTTTGACGCAGAACCTGCTAGTCTCATAAAGGTGAAACTAGTTAAGAATGCATGGGCGAGTTGGCTGCGTTCTATGGGCGAGTTTAATTCATACCTTGGACGAGTTGTCTTCAATAAGCATTGTTGACACCTAGCGTTTGGCGAGTTGGCTGGCTTTTTGACTGTCAGTTGACTGTCATCTACCCACAGAAAATTGCAGAGGGGTTTAACAGCTTTGGAAGAAAAAAACAAACACACAAACAAGCCGATAAAAAAACCCGGATATGATCCACTATTTCGAGAAAGACAATATTTCCGGTTTTAGCCAACTGCCTTTATCCAAAGTGGATTTCACACAAAACAAACAAACAAAGACACGAATTGCTTTAAAATGCACGAACGGTCGTCGAGTTAGTTTTAAACGGTAGCGAACGTGCGTGCGATCATTGCGGGTGAGAAGATGCGGGGGAATTGCCTATTGTGTAAGAGCGATTAAATCGACTACCATCGCACGGCGACAGTGGTGTCGTTGGTTTACTAGTTTCTGTTGTATGCTGTTTTTTGTTTATAAATTGTTCCATTCAGTAAATAGAACAAAATACAATCGAAATCCCAACAAAGTTGGTGTCTCAGTCACCAAGGATAAGATAACTTAATAAGCAGCACCTTGTGTACTTGTTTATATCTTGGCTTTCTTTGTTGGGATTGACATTTGCTTTTCATATCAAGATTTAACTTCAAAGAAAAAGAATTCCTGTTGAGACCAAATTTTGCAGTTTTTGTGTTATTGATTGCATTCATTGTGTCACATTTTAAAAAGTGCATACCTGTTAACATGGCAACATAGATTAAGTTACTGCCTTGTAGATAATTGTTAACTAGTAAAGTTTTCTAATATTAACAAGCTTTTGCATGCAGGCACCATTACCGTAAATAATACCTATGGCTGAATGAGCAGGGGGATTCAAAACATTGCCTGAACTTATTTATTAAATCTTGAGGTTGAAATTACCAATCATGTTTTGGGCTCACGTGCGAAGCAAAAGTGAATCTATGTTCTGGACCAGTGGTCATCTGTCTGCCGTTGTCCATGGTAAAACTTTAACATTGGCATTTTCTTGGAGACTTTGCCCAAGGATACTTTGTGGCAAGATCTTTCCTTACATATTAATTTGTGTGACCTCACAAAGGTCAAGGTCACTGGATGTTACCTGGTAGTAGTAGTCATAATATGATGCAATCGCACCAGACACATTCAAATAGGGTTCTTCAACTTCTTGTAAAGAAACTTCACTCAGCTGCAACTCGTCACAGGCGGCACAAGGTTGTAGACCGCACTGGAGTAACAGTTCCAACAGTACTTTATTCTCACGATGCACTCTCAGCACAATGCGTCCATAAATGCATCCACACATTGGTACACTTTCTCGTACAATGCATCCACAATTCTGATAGTGATACACTGCGTCTCCCGTACAATGCAGACATAACTTGCTAACACCTCCGTTTATATACTATTACAGATTTCCAGAACAATCTCGCAAACTACACAATTCAACCAATCAGAAGAAAAACGTAACCTAAACTCATTAATATTTATCAAAAAGAACAGGCTAGAACTGAACACAATTTTCTACAAAATTCCATGCATTGGTAAAATTGTTGCGAAATGTAACCAACAACATATTTACTTCAAAACTTTGACGTCATATTTGAGGTCACTAGAAAAGTCGCGACTCTGCCCAAACCTTCCAGTCTAATGTAGATCGGACAGCAAAAAAGTTGCGAAAATATTATGCAACACTCTAGCTACACAGAAATTGATCGAAATTCTCCTGGCAAAAGAAAATGAATCCTATTAAAAAGGTACGGTAATTTTCATCCAAAATAACTCAAATGAATATCAGATAATTTTATGATTAACAAACACACACATGCTCTCAAAAGAATAACGCGACCACAAACGTAACAGGGGACCAGGGAATAGGTCAAAAATAGCTATCTTTTGACATACATTGTAATTTATTTTTTCTCAATTACTATTGACAACTTTAAACACAAACATTTAAACCCAAACTTAGTACAAGGTTACCTGATGGGAAGACCTTTCTATGGATACTAATTTGGTTGAGCCCTCGGAAAGGTCAAGGGTCACAAGAGCTCAGGAAATAGGTTAAAAATAGCCATATTTTGACAAAGATGTTTTTTTCTCAAATAATATTCACAACTTCAAACCCAAACTTGCTACAGAGATACCTGATGGTAAGACCTATCTCTATACTAATTTGGATGACCCCTCAGAATGGTCAAGGGTCACAAGAGCTCAGGAAATAGGTTAAAAAATATCCATATTTTGACAAAAGATGTTTTTTTTCTCAAATAATATTCACAACTTCAAACCCAAACTTGCTACAGAGATACTTGATGTAAGACCTATCAATGCATACTAATTTGGATGAGCCCTTGGAAAGGTCAAGAGATTGGCAAATGTGTGTAAAATGCCAATTTTTGATAGAATTGTAGTTATTATCAACAGTTTTGCAAACTTTTGAAACAAATATGGCACAAAGGTAGCTGATGATGATAAGACCTTATGTATACTAATTTAGTTGACTCATTGCAAAGGTCAAGGGTCACGTGGGTTTGACAGATGTGTCAAAACTGATTAAATTTTGAAAAAACATGGATTTTGCTGGTGCAGAAGCCATCCTTTATTGTCACAAAGGTCTCACATGTAGATCGGTCATACACATGAGCCATAAGGGCTTTGCCTTTCTTGTCTTTTTTTGATATCATTTAAAGTCTACATCACAGTTCTGGAGACAGACTGACCATGATAGTTCAAGGTTTGTGTCGGAATAGCTTGGTGCCTACAGGCTTGAATTGATTCTGACATCACCCTTGAACTATCATGGTAAATCACACCCTGCCATAATGTGTCAAAGCTATATTTAACTGATTCAGTCCCAACACACCACAGCCAGATATGGCTTGACCATGATAGTTTAAGGGTGGTGCTAAAATAGCTTGGCGCCAATCTATTCTGGCACCACCCTTGAACTATCATGGTCAATCTGTCTCCTGAATTGTAATGCAGTTCTCAGAGGACAACTCCAAAATGTGGGGATTTGGTACCTGGGACACAATGAGTTAAATATTGTTTGTTTTGTGTAGGTTTGAAGTCTGGGGCTACCTTCTGAAAAAGCTGAGACAGAAATCAAAGAAGTGCCAGGAAACATCCTTGTGAAGAAGAAGAAGACTGGTAGTATAAAAAGAGATTCAGTCTGCCCGCCAAGTGTCACCAAGTGTCACTTTCAGATCTGGAATCAGTTCCATCAAAAGAAAACTTGCGATGGATAAGACATTAAAAGAAATGTTAAGACTGGGGTTTTAATTCCCATCAAAACAGAAGTTGAGACAGATGAGACAGGGCAGTCAGTTCCCACCACAACAGAATTTGGGACAGATCAGAGAGTGGAATTTGTTCCCATCAAAACAGAAGTTGAGACAGATGAAAAAGTGGAATCAGCTCCCGTCAAAACAGAAGCTGAAAGAAGCCAGGGGGAAGGTATATTGCAGCATCACAACTTGGATAAAGGAGATTGTCACTATGAGAAAATGTGTTTCCAAACAGCTCCTGTGAAATTTGAGACTGGTATTGATCAACCAGCAAGGTTCCAGACTAGTCCTGTAAGAAATGAAATGCATGTGAACCATACATCGCCAGCTTTTTCTGATGAACTAGAGACTGAGCACGTCCATGTGAAAACAAAATCTAGTGATGAAAACACAGGCACACTGATGTCTACAGCACACGAAAGAAAATCTGTCAGTGGCGTGTGTGATGAAAACAAACCAGAACATACAGTGTACCCTGTGGGTCTGTTTCAGAATGCTCATCTGGCTGAGAATGTGAGATCTGAAAAATCTGATTGTAAAACTTGCCCCCACATGTGTATGACAGGGGGTCAGAATACCAGTGACTGTCTGTCATCAGAAGATTCTGTTCACACTGGTGAAAAATCTTATATATGTAAAGAGTGTAATCATGTTTTTGCTAGATCTAATAGCAGAAGTCTTGGGTTTCGCCAGAAAGAAGAACAAAGACTGGTTTGACGAAAACGATGTAGAGATCCAGGAACACCTAGCAAAAAAAAGAGCCGCCCATCAGGCCCACCTAGCCCAGCCTTCCTGCCCTGTGAAGAAGTCTGCCTTCCGCCTCGTCTGCAGCAGTCTCCAGCGCAAGCTCAGAGATCTCCAGAATGAGTGGTGGACCAGGCTTGCACAGAGGACCCAGCTTTGTGCTGACAATGGTGACTACAGGGGCTTCTACGAAGCACTGAAAGCAGTGTATGGCCCCAGGCACCTGGTACAAAGTCCCCTGCGAAGCGCGAATGGCCAGGCACTCCTCACAGATAATACCTCCATCTTGAACCGCTGGTCGGAATACTTTCAGAGCCTCTTCAGCGCTGAGCGCACTGTTCAAGAAGCAGTCATCCTACAAATCCCACACCTCCCAGTAAAGGTTGAATTGGACGAACCGCCCACCGCTGAAGAGACCCTCACAGCCATCCACCAGCTCAAGAGTGGCAAAGCAGCAGGCATTGATGGAATACCGCCAGAGATCTGGAAACATGGAGGCACAGCACTGCACAACAAGCTCCATGACTTCTTTCTCTGCTGCTGGGAGGAAGGAACACTACCAAAAGATCTCCGTGATGCAGTCGTTATCACCCTGTACAAGAACAAAGGCGAGAAGTCTGACTGTTCCAACTATCGGGGAATTACCCTGCTGTCCATTGCTGGGAAAATCCTTGCAAGGCTGCTCCTGAATCGGCTGGTACCTGCCATCGCTGAAGACCAACTCCCAGAGGGCCAGTGTGGCTTCAGAGCAAACAGGAGCACCACCGATATGGTCTTTGTGCTGAGACAGCTACAGGAAAAGTGCCGCGAACAGAACAAAGGGCTGTACGTAACATTTGTCGACCTAACAAAAGCGTTCGACACTGTGAGCAGGCAAGGCATGTGGCAGATCCTGGAGCGACTTGGCTGTCCCCCAAAGTTCCTCAACATGATTGTCCAGCTACACGAGGACCAGCAAGGCCAGGTCAGACTCAACAATGACCTCTCAGAACCATTCCCTATTCTCAACGGCGTAAAGCAGGGCTGCGTGCTGGCACCGACCCTCTTCACCATCTTTTTTAGCATGATGTTGAAGCAGGCCACAGTGGACCTCGATGATGACGATGCAGTGTACATCAGGTACCGTCTCGATGGCAGCCTGTTCAACCTCAGACGACTGCAGGCCCACACGAAAACCCTAGACCAACTGATTCGTGAGCTGCTTTTTGCTGATGATGCTGCCCTCGTTGCACACACAGAGAGAGCCCTGCAGCGCATCACGTCTTGCTTTGCAGATGCTGCCCAGCTCTTTGGACTCGAGGTCAGTCTGAAAAAGACAGAGGTCCTCCATCAGCCGGCACCCAAGACAGTGTATTGCCCTCCTCACATCACCATTGGCGAGTCTGAACTAAAGTCAGTGCACCAGTTTACTTACCTTGGCTGCATTATCACGTCGGACGCCAAGCTGGACAAGGAGCTTGACAGCAGGCTGGCAAAAGCGAACAGCGCTTTCGGGCGACTTTTCAAGCGGGTGTGGCACAATCAACAGCTGAAAACAGGCACCAAGATCAGCGTGTACAGAGCTGTGGTCCTCACCACCCTGCTGTATGGTTCCGAGTCCTGGGCCCTCTACCGCAGCCAACTACGACTCCTCGAACGCTTCCACCAGCGCTGCCTGCGTACCATCCTGGGCATTCACTGGAGTGACTATGTCACCAACGTCGAGGTCCTTGAACAGGCTGAAACTGTGAGCATCGAGGCTTTGCTGCTGCGGACACAGCTCCGCTGGGCGGGGCACGTCTCCAGGATGGAGGATCATCGCCTACCAAAGATCACCCTGTTCGGCGAGCTTGCTACTGGACACCGTGACAGAGGGGCACCAAAGAAGAGATACAAAGACTGTCTCAAGAAGTCACTTAGTGCCTGCCAAATCGACCACCACCAGTGGTCTTCGCTTGCTGCGGACCGTGACACCTGGCGCTCCACCATTTACAAGGCAGCTGTCTTCTTTGAGGACTCTCACAGAGCTAGCCTTAAGGACAAGCGGTTCAGGAGAAAAAACAGAGATGCCGCAGCTCAGAACCCTGGCCATACCTTCCCCTGCAGCCACTGCGGTCGAACCTGCCTGTCTCGGATTGGCCTCCGCAGCCACGAACAAGCCTGCAGACGTCGTGGGCAACTCCTATAAAATCTTCGTTCGCGAAGTCAAGCCAAGGAAGGAAGATCTAATAACTTGAAGAGACACAATAATACTCACACTGGTGACAGGCCATATGTTTGCACACATTGCGATGCTTCTTTTAGAAAGTCCAGTAACTTGAAATATCACATGCGGATTCACACTGGTGAGAAACCTTTTGTGTGTAAAGTATGCAGTTCTGCTTTTTCAGGGTCCTCACAACTGAAGAGGCATATGCGCACTCACACTGGTGACAAACCCTACGTTTGTTCTTACTGTGATGCTACTTTTGCTTCCTCCAGCAACTTGAAGTATCACATACAGACTCACACAGGTGACAGACCCTACACATGTGAACAATGTGATGCCACATTTACACAATCCTGCCACTTGAATGAGCATCTGCTGATTCACAGTAGTGACAAACCTCATGCATGTAAACAGTGTGGCACTGCCTTTGCACGATCCAGCGACTTGAGCAGGCACATGTTGATTCACACAGGTGACAGACCCCATGCATTTAAAGAGTGTAATGTTACTTTTATTGCATCCAACAAGTTGAAGAGTCATATGCGTATTCACACTGGTGCCAGACCCTATGTTTGTTCTTACTGTGATGCTACCTTTGCTTCCTCCAGCAAATTGAAGTGTCACATACGGACTCACACAGGGGACGGACGCTACAAATGTGAACAATGTGATGCCACGTTTACACAATCCGGCCACTTGAATTCGCACATGCGGACTCACAGTGGTGACAAACCCTATGCATGTAAACAATGCGGCACTGCATTTGCGCTATCCAGCTGCTTGAAAAGGCACATGTTGATTCACACTGGTGACAAACCCCATGCATGTAAACAGTGTGATGGTACTTTTATTGAATCCCACAAGTTGAAAGAACACATGAGAACTCATACTGGTGATAAACCCTATGTATGTAAACAGTGTGGTGCTGCTTTTGCACAATCAGGCACCTTAAGAACACACCTAAAGACTCACACTGGTGACAAACCCCATACATGTAAACAGTGTGGCACTGCCTTTGCACGATCCAGCGACTTGAATAGGCACACGTTGATTCACTCTCATGACAAACCCCATGCATGTAAACAGTGTAATGCTACTTTTATTGACTTAAGCAATTTGAAGAGGCATATGCATACTCACACTGGTGACAGACCCTATATTTTTTCTTACTGTGACGCTACCTTTGCTACCCCCAGCAAGTTGAAGTATCACACATGGACTCACACTGGTGACGCACCCTATGTTTGTTCTTACTGTGATGCTACCTTTGCTTCCTCCAGCAACTTGCAGTATCACATACGGACTCACAGGTGACACACCCTACACATGTGAACAATGTGATGCCACGTTTATGCAATCCAGCCACTTAAATGAGCATCTGCTGACTCACAGTAGTGACAAACCCCATGTATGTAAACATTGTGGCACTGCCTTTGCTGGATCCAGCAGCTTGAATAGGCACATGCTGATTCACACTGGGGATAAACCCTATGCATGTAAACAGTGTGGCACTGCCTTTGCACGATCCAGCAGCTTGAATAGGCACATGTTAATTCACACTGGTGTCAAACCCCATGCATGTAGAGAGTGTAATGCTACTTTTATTGAATCCAGCAAGTTGAAAAGGCATATGCATACTCACACTGATGACAGACCCTATGTTTGTTCTTACTGTAATGTTACCTTTGCTACCCCCAGCAAGTTGAAGTGTCACATACGGACTCACACTGGTGATAAACCCTATGCATGTAAACAGTGTGGCACTGCCTTTACACGATCCAGCAGCTTGAATAAGCACATGTTGATTCACACTCGTGACAAACCCCGTGCATGTAAATAGTGTAATGCTACTTTTATTGAATCCAGGTAGTTGAGGCATATGCGTACTCACACTGGTGACACACCCTATATTTGTTCTTACTGTGATGCCACCTTTGCATTGAGTTGGTTTTGGGAGAATAAAAAGCCAGAAGCTTTTCTTTGATGGTTTCAGGGTACCTTTCATCCTGATTGCAGGTACCCTAATGGCAATGCCTGACCATTTCAGTGAAATTTGTACGCACAAACAGTATCACACTTTGCCATTTCCCTACGGGAAAGCTTGTGGGACCCAGCAACAGGACTGCTCTGTGGCAATTTCTTTTCTATTTTCTGATTGGCTGAAAATGCGTGCACTGATGAGGTCTTGGCAGGAGACCCCTGTCTGGTTCAACATACAGTAAGCAAAGGAGGAGTTTGATGTTATAATCACTGACAGTGGTACAGGTCAGCCCGTCTTATGCGCTCTAGTATATCACGGTAGTTGAAATATCCTGCACCTCTCAGACTCTGGCTCACATTGGGTTGCCATAGTGAGCAGAAGGTCTTCAGGCCAACGACGGCCTTAGCTGGCCCTGTTCATGTACATGTGTGAGGCCAGCTAAGGCTGATGTCAACCCAAAGACCTTTTGCTTGCTTAGTTCATGTCACTAATCAACAATTTAACCCTTTTAGCCCCATGGGTGCTTTTTCCAAATTTTGGAAGTGCTACTTAATCATATGACTATGTACCAGTTGCAGGAGGTCCATGGCGTAGTGGTTTAGGCGCCTGCCACCAATGCTAAAGGTGTGAGGTTCAATACCGGGTTTCGGCGTTGGATTTTTCTCCTGTAGTAAGTGTCACCGTTAATTCGGGCGGACCGTCGGGGGTTCTTTCTCTGGGTACTCCGGTTCTTCCACCCCCTCCACTTTGGTACCGGTTTCAGGCCACTTTATAAATTTCAAATACAAGCGATCAAAATTTCCGAAACCTCAGTAGCTGAGCTAACCCTTCGCACCACGTGAATGTCCTGTGTCTGTCTTGCACTGTGTTTGTCTTCTGAGTGAATGCGTGTGTGTGACGTGAGAGTGCGTGTTGAGTTCAGTTCATGGCGCTTTGAGCCCATTTGCCGATTTGGGAAAAAGCGCCTTTATAATAACCGGTATTATTATTATTATTGACCATGATAATTCAAGGGTTGTGCCAGATTAGCTTGGCGCCTGAAGGCGCCAAGCTAATCTGGCACTACCCTTGAATTATCATGGTCAATCCATTTCCTGCGAGTGGTACATTAGTCATTAGGCAACACCTGCAAAATTGTGAAAATGTGGCCGTGGGGTTAAATGGTTTAAGCAGGCCACCCACATTTGGACCCATGGTCTTTCTTACATGACCCTGCGTAATTAGACTGCCCGCCTTAAGTGACCCCTTTGCGATAGTCCTTTGGGTGGTTGTTGTACACAGGTTTGACTGTAGTGTATTGTGAACCTTGGAGCCCTAAACTCAGACCCATCATTATTAATATGTGCATATTTCAATGTGGTGCTAAGCTTACATAGGCGTGTGAAGAAAAGTACAGCCAGTAAAAAGTCCTCGGGCCACCCCCAGCTGTAGTTGGTCTGCGCACAGCTATGCGTGGGCCAACGAAGGCTGGAAGCAGCCTGTGGAGTTTTTGCTGTTTATTTCTGCACCTGTGTGCGGGCCAACTAAGGATGGAAGCCGCTGGAGGACTCTGCTCATGGGAGCCACAACTGACAGACCAGACTGCAAGTATATTCAATTCATACCCACTGTGAGATGGCCTTAGTCGCCCGCTCAGCGTTAAACCCATATAACTATCTTAAGTCCAATTTCACAATATTCTGATGCCTGCAATACATGCTCTGAGACTGTTGAAAAGTGTGGTGCTGTTTTCATGTAGTCCAGGCGTTCTACCCGCCTTGTATGTGCAAAGGTGTCTGAGGAGTGTGTATTAGTGTATACAGTAAATATGGTTTGTGCAGTGAACCCTTGCACACTTTGGTGCAGTCTCAGAGTAGAATGCCTAAAGCTTTCTAACCCGTCTTTTGCATGTGAAGGAGCCTTTGGAGTGTGAATTGGCATAGTACAGTAAAAACAATTTCTTCAGGTGATCCCTTGCTAAAGCTGTTGTGCCTTTGAGTCTGAATCGTTCACACGTGGGATTTTGATTGTATTATGTAAATAAACACTCAGCTCATTTGGAACGAGGCATAAACCCATGCTGCAAATGTGTCGAGTGGCTTTGTGTTCATGCATGTTTTCAGTGCTAATGGCTGTAAACAAAGATGGTGAAATAACGCTTGACTCCCAGAACTAAATGACTTCCAGACTATTCTGTAGAATAGAAGCCATTTAGCTTTGGACTTGTAAAAAGTATCTGTGGCTGCATGAACAAGTGCCATATGAACTAAGTTTGTGCAGTGTGGCATGTTCGAGAAATGATGCAATGAAAGAATAAACGTGGTACAGAAACCAGTAATGTGTTCACTCTCTGTATGTGTGGTACCTGTAACTAGAGTTTATTATCCTGTCTGTGTGTACACATCCATTATAAGGTTAACCCTTTTAGTCCAGTTGCAAGTGGTGGATTGACCAGGATAATTCAAGGGTAGTGCCAGATTAGCTTGGTGCCTTCAGGCTTTAAGCTAATCTGGCACTACCCTTGAATTATCATGGTCAATCAATCTCCTGCTGTAGGAACTCGGCGCTAAATGGGGTCACTCTATCATAATGCAAGCTTTATGTGTCTTTGTACGTGCATGAGTCTGTCGCAATGTCAACACTGTCTGAATATGTGTGTTAACTATGTGTAGAACCACAGTGAACAACATGGGTGTGAGTGCACCCACCTTTTACATACCAGTAGCCAGTTATGTAGATCACTTCAATAAAATAAAGTCCATGGCGGAAACCCTAGTACCGGGTAATTTTTAAGGTCGGCATGATGCAATACTGTTCACAATGTCAAGAAATCTTGTTTTGATATTTGGACATATGAAACCAGATGAAAAAAACATGTTTGTACACATTGTGGTGCTGTATTCTCTTGTCATGCCATTTACACACCACAAGATCAGATATGCAGGTGACAAACCCTTCGTGTGTAAAAAATGTCTTGTTGGAGTCGGGTGAGCACTGCTCAGGCTACAGGCAGGTTGGATTTTTTTTAGGGGCTCCAGATTTATGCAGATCTTCTTTAATTAATTCATCCTTGAAGCAATTACAACAACGAGGATGTGCTAATCGATTCCCTGCCCTCTCAACCCTCCGGGTGATATCATTTTCCCCCGTCTGAAGTGTGACATCTTGGACCATAAATCTCTACTCGACATGCTGATGGTTGACCCAACTGAACTCTACAGTAATGCCGCTCGGCCAGGCTACGACCGACTCACGTCAAATTTTGATCAGTCTACGCCAATCGATGCTGTGCGACAGAGAAAAGCTGCACTTCTAAAGAAAACCAGGAAGAAGAAAAGCAGGGCAGAGCAGGCATCGGACAGCAGGGCATTGGTCACGTGTCACTTTTAAACTACGTGGCGAAATAGCATGGCAGATACTGCAGACAAGAATGTGTCGTCTGCTACGGTCGTCGTATCCACCATAGTGACAATGTACAGGTTGTAATGAGTTGACTCAGTCTTGGATGCCTGTATCATACCCCTATAACATAATGAGCTGTACCCTTGCTACATCCGCCAGCATGCTCTCTCGGCCTCACTCTCTTCAGTCTATCTCACTCATGCAAAAGCTCCAATGAGTCAGTCTGCAATAAATACTCTCAACAAGAGACGCCTCCAGTATCATCATTTTACACAGGTCAGTGACCCTTCCAATGCTGATCTAATGAGACTGCTACCTGAAATGCCTACAAAACTAGATAAAGTGAGTGAGCAGTTCAAGGAGTTGAGGGGTGAGGTGCAGGACTGATTTAAGAGTAGGAAATCTGACACAAAATTGAATTGGTGCAGTGTAGAAAGAAGCTATAGGCGGCAATCGGTCTGGCAACCGATGCAAAGTTGTTAGCCTCCTTAGCAGAGAAACGTTTGAACGATTTCAGTGGAACAGTACACTCGAAGAAACAATGTTCGCATACTGGGGGTACCAGAGGCACAGAGAGAGAGAGAGAGAGAGAGAGAGACTGTGGAAGAGATCTTCAAAGACAAGCTACAACTGCCCGGTCTACCACAGCCAGGAGATATTAAAGGTCCGGGTTCAGCAATTAGTCAGTTGAGGACAGCGAAAAAAAATTTTGAAGTCCCTACCTGACTTAGAAAGTGCAACCCTAACAGGGCCTCGTCAGATGGGATCCCCGAACATTCACGTTACTATAGCTGCTGTAGAGTGTCAGACATCCTTGACAGCTGTCACAGTTCACGCAAACAGGTATACGCCACTCAGCTGCCAAAGGTCACTTCCAGTTGCATCTGTCCGTACACGGTAACACCCACAATTCTCGTGCAACAACCCCCACCCGGGTCTGCCCTGGGGGACTTGGGTGGGGTTAGGTATTTTTTAGTTCCCAGGGTCACCCTGGTCAGCCCCACAGGGTGGGTTTTTCTCTCTATTCTGGGGCATGTGTTTCTGTCTACCCTTTGTCCATTCACCTGTATTTGCCTTTTTAAAACTCTCCCTACTGTCTGCACTGCCTGTAGCTCTTGATATTGGATGTGTGTTGCTAAATGGTCTTAGCTTTATTTAGGCCCCGTGTGTTAGGTTTATTTAATGTATTTGACCGGCTGGCGACATACATTCAATGTTCTGTTTATTTTTTTTTTTCACAAGCAGTGCAGGCACGTCCTGAGAAAGCCTTGTTGCTGTCGGGACGCTAAGCAATGTACAATCAATCAATCGTGCAACAATGACGAAAGATGCCCGACTATCCAACTTTCACTTCTGGGTACTGGGAAGCACTGAGCGACGTCCACAGCGTCCAAAAATGGCCCAGGGAATGGTGACGGTACGTCGAACATGCTATATCATGGTCCTCACAAACCAGATAGGTGAGGCTAGCGCTGGCAGAATTGTATACAAACCAAGGGGAATCACAGCGCTGGACAGACAAACAGTTAGATCCCCTGCCCCCGCCTATCAGGCACCCAATCGCCAGCCCACAGAGAAATACGCAGGTATAGAACAAGACGATCATTCTCAAAAATGAGAATGGAAATGATCGTCTTGTTCTATACCTGCGTATTAGTCTGTGGGCTGGCGATTGGGTGCCTGATAGGCGGGGGCAGGGGATCTAACTGTTTGTCTGTCCAGCGCTGTGATTCCCCTTGGTTTGTATATATATATTGTGGTCTTCTCATTTCTTATGTCCTCGCATTTATCCAAAACAAGGTTTTCTCGAAAGCATTTGCAAACAACAAGTCTTTATGGTAGTCGCCATTTTTACGAAGGGAAGCTACTAGATAATGTTTGTGTAAGGGACAGCACTCCGGTGCTAAGCAACGCGCAACGTGGAAACGCCCAACTCAAAACGATTTTATTTTTCACAAAGGCCTGGGAGATAATTTACAGGTCATCATGCAACGATGTGATGTGCATGGGTGACAGTGCGAGAATATGAAATGATTGTAAACGGGCCATAAATATGCCCCATAAATCCATGGCCAGCAAGCGATATACATTCCCATGAGCTCCTGCGGATGCAGCGGCTCATGAGAATGTATGACTTTTGCATTTGGAACAGGCTGGCTGAAGGCCTGTTCTGTCTGAACCAAACAGCTGAAATTCAGCTTTTCGGGATTTTAAAAAGCTGAATCAGCTTCTAGGAGTGAAGACTGTCACCCATTGATGTGATTGTGCCTGTTCGTGTGTGTTACACGGACATAAAATTTGATTCCATTATAAGAATCTAAGCACTAGGTAATATTTTGCTTTGTCGATTACTTCTCATCTTGTTTTTTTGTTTTGGTTTTTTTGTATCACAAAAGATAATTACTGTCTGCAAACTTGATGAGTTCAGTGATAATATTTTCTCCCCAGACCAACTGCTGTCCATGCACATGCAATGCACCCTGCCCAATGCATACCTCATGCAGGTGCCTGACAGCAAACACCGATACACCAACTACAAGCTAAAGGGTGCACGAACAAACGAGAGGCAAGTTTCAAAATAATTAGATACAGGGCCGCAGCAGATGGTTCCGGCCTTCGCCATACCAATAAAGTATACATTTTTTTGACGAGACCCTATAATTATTTCTTTTTATGCCCTCGACCCAAATTAATTTAAATGTTACTAATTTTCCCATTTTGGGGGGTTGTGCGAATTCTTCCCCCCCCCCCCCCCCACCTGCCCGATTGACTTTACTCAGGAAGCAGATGAAAACAAGCTGGCATCATGCAGGCATGCACCCCTTCCGCTGGAGCATTAGGTTTCTTTCACCTCATGCTATGGTTATGAGATATGAAATAAATGTTAGGAAAGATATATATATATATATATATATATATATATATATATATATATATATATATATATATATATATATATATATATATATATATATATATATATATATATATATTATGTAATTGGTATTCTAACCACAATATATTTCATTCATAGTTTATCTATGTTTGCACTGACAGCAAACCATGTGGGATTTATTTCTGATCACTCCATATAGCAATGTTCTCTATCAGAAAACTTAAATGACTTAACCCGCAAAAATAAATATCAAGGAAATATATCAGTTCATAACAGCAAGAGGTATATCTCACTTGATCTTCATTTTGTGACAAAAACATTGTTTTCAAATACACTTCAACGTATGGTTTATTTGTTTATATCTGTACTGAGTGAAACTGTTAAAAATGCCTTTCATTGTGAGGCTTCTCTTATGAGTTTACCAAAATCGTCAAGTACATCAATAAGTGTCTCTTGGCTTGACTTCGTGAACGAAGATTCTATAGGGCTTGCCCATGTCGTCTGCAGGCATTTTCGTGGCTGCGGAGGCCAATCCGGGACAGGCAGGTTTACATCAATAAGTGTATACATAAATAAAACACAATGACCATAATTGTCATAATTCCTAAAAATACAGTTGATTTTTTTTTATGAAATGAGTATGTCTATCCTCAACAAGACCAAGTAGTCTATGTACCCTACAAAACCACATAGTCCAGACCAAAATGGTGACTGCGAAGCGTGTGTAATGCAGAGACGAACTCAACGAAAAAAAGAAAGACGCTTAGAAAAGACAGCTACAACACAATTTTATTCATATTATCTAGTAATAAATTGTGTTGTAACTGTCATTTCTAAGCGACGTTCTTTCCTCATAGGGTTCTTCTCTACAGAACAACATACATGTGCACTTTTACTTCCAGCACCATATATAACTGTTATAATACATGAGGCAAAAACACAAACAGAACAGAGACAACCATTTTAATTATAAAGAAACAATTTCAGTGATGTCATTGAATTATATGCATGGTATATTTTGCTTATGATGCTGTCATTCAAACTTGGTCTCTGTGTTTTGGTAAGTGCCAGAGTTCCAGCTGACAAACACCAGTGTCCGTGGTGTGTGAAAAGCAAGATTTTCACTGTATGCACACTGACAGTGTCACTTTTCACCCACATGGGTACACATGCAGGCATATATATATATATATATATATATATATATATATATATATATATATATATATATATATATATATATATATATATATATATATATATATATATATATACCGCAACAATTTCCTAATGTATTGTTACATATGGCAATAAAGTTCTATCATCATATGCTAAATTTTGCTATCCACCAAAATGCTAATATTGCCATGATTCCACAGCAGACAGACAGCCTTCATGGACAGGTCCAACCAGTGAAGAGACAACAGACTGGCCCGTGTCAAACATGTCACCAAACTGCAGGGGCGTTAGCAGCAATGTCACACAAAAACTTTGGAACAGCAAACAGCCTGATGCAGTGCAGTGTGCCCCAATTTGCTCTCAGCAGGCAGCTGCAAGACAAGAAGCAAAGGTCAGTTAGTACATGTGAAGATGTACTGCAAACACTGTTCTAGAGGAGTTTACTTGGCTACCGGGTATCAGCCAGTATAATCTACTCAACATGAAACCAACCATAATGAATCACAGCCAGTGTAATCAATAAACTCCATACAAGACAGATTTGCAAAATAACTTTTACAAACAATTTCTTTCTCTCAGTGATGGTCAAACGATTTATACAGTTTTGTTCTAATAATAAAAGACATTGTAGCTTTGCAATGCTGCTTGGTAACATGATATTATATGAATATGTTTTCAGGCCAACATAACCAACTTTTCCCTGGGGGAGACTAAAGAGGCACTCAACCGATGAGCAGCCCCTGGTGACCATATCGAATGTGGGAGTAGAGGCGACACCTTATCAACGCGTGACCAGTGAAGACAATCCGGCCTACTGTTTGTGTGGGAATCGTCTAATAATAATGGACAACAAGAACTACTGAATTTGATCCAGCTGATCGAGTTAACAGAAGAACCAACATTTCTATATATTTGTAAGAAGCAGACCGAAGTCAAATTTTGCAGCGTAAAAAATTATAGCATCACATTTGCAAATAAAATTCCCACATTATAATAGCAATCAAACATCACCAACACTCTACATACAGATTTTTTTCAGTTGTGGCATGAGAGCCATATGGGGCCTGGCAACAGCAAACACTGTTGCTCTTGTCAGGTGGCCATAATCAGATGGCAGTTTCTAAGCCCCAATCTAAACTACCTGAGAGCACTATCTGGTTGTGTATGTGTGTGAAACCAACCTCCAAATCTTTACTTCTGCTGAAAAACCACATCCACTCGTCGCTCAATCTTGTCATCTGTACTGCGTAGGTAATGTAACAAACTGGAGAGCTTTCAATCAGTGAGGCACATGAGCCACGGAGCACATTCCTTGATGAGAAAAAAACAGAATGAAAAGAACATTTTCATTAACTTTTAAATTTACTTTCTGTCATGGAGATTGTTTACATCTGTTTGTACAAGTAGTTGGGACATGAATAAATGGACACATGCATGTAATATGATACTCCATATTGTGCACTTTGTACTCTCTATACAAGAAAGTATTAAAGTTGAATGTAAAAGCAAAATGTTGGATATTTTTTGTTTTCAATACATTTGGACATTCTTCTTCATAAATCGCATACATGTCTGCTTTCATTTTCCATCCTTGTTATAACTACATACTGTAAACAGTGCACATGAACAGGAATTCTGCACCTGACTTGCCATAAGAAAGAATTAGTTTTCATGGTCAGTGTCACAATCCTAAATAGTATATTTATACAAATACATGTACTGTAATGATACTGAAAATGACATGTACAATACTGCACTTGTACCAGAAATTGCACAAGTGTGTAACATACTATGAATATTTCTGCTGTGCTACCTGGTATGCCACAGAGTGCCTGTTGCTAGTCTTGGTATACTGCTTGCATACTTGGTGGTTGAAGTCAAGGATGGTAAGCCTGTTGCACATTGTGTAGCCTTTGTAGCCAATGAAAGTTTTTTTTGGGCCAATTCATTTTCAGCCACATAGATACATCCCCTTGACTAACACTCAAAACACTCAATGATGAGACTGAAACATATCTAAACTCTAAGTCAAAATAAGTGCATAAATAAGACATGATACCTTGATCATGCCTGGCAAGGACACTCGTAATGTGTGGTGATGGTTGATAACAGGCTTTATCCCTTGTTTCAAGTGGTGTTTAGCCTTTGGCAGCAGCAAAGAAACTGAAAACAGATGGCCAATATAATAGATAAAGCAAAACCTGAAAGTAAACAAAGCACAAAAGTGAAAATGTACCAGCAGCAGTTTATACTGAGTAGGTTATTTCGATGACAGGACAGTGTCGTGTGTTTTTGTTCTGCATACACTCAAGGATATAATCCTCCATGTAAACACATAGCTCAACTCAAACCTTTTATGCAATTCGCTTGCCTTTGTGCCACACATCAAGGTAATGATCCAGATGTTCAGTGGCTGCGATCAAGTCAGTAATAATATACAAATCTATTTCATACTGGAAAAAAAGATACATGCATTACAGAGTGGCAAACTGACCGGTAGCTAGCACTAGCTGTTATGAAGACTTGGGAGAAAAACCACCATGGCACCATGATAATAATGTTTACTGTCAACTTGTAAATATACTTACAGTGTGGAGGTAGCAGTCATATGTAAATCATAACTTACAGTGTTGTGACAGCAATATTTCCAGGACACTATAAGCTACTTTATGTATGCTGTGATAACACTTTTACAAACAAAAATGGTTTTGTGCAAGCGCACGGGTGTACCATACTTCAAAATCAAATGCCACCAAACTGATAATTACCTGAAAGTAGCAGGAGATTACAGTAGAACTCTGTCGGTAACAACTTATCGGACAGGTCTTGCTGTCTTCAGAAACTCGATGCCAGTCTGTGCATTCTCCAGTTTCAAGTCACCTGACCTTGTGGCAGCCCTGCTGTCTAGAAACAAACCATAAACACAGTCATGGATGGACAAAACCTGTTGAAAAAGAAATAAATACAGAAAATAGGCATGTGTGCACATACGCATGTGCGTGTGGCTTTCTAAAAATGGCTTAGTCACAAAATAGCAGCACATTTGAGTGTTATGATATGGAGCAATATATACATACATGTATTTACATGATTCACAGAAAAACTCGCAATAAAATATTTTGGTATACAAGAATGATATTATAAGTTTTTGTCACTCATATTTCTCCTGTTCATAAGCCTGTGGTTTCAGGAAAATAAGAGAAATACATTATCAGTGGCAAGCCAACTTACAATAGCCCACTTATATACCTGATTGTGAGTTTCATAATGAATTATGCACATACATGTATTGCTCTATTTCATCACACTGAAATGTGCTGTTATTTTGTGAACAAATATATTTTAGGTTGATTATAGTGGTATATGTTATCCTTACCTAGACCTGTTGATTATATTCTCATCCAGACAATTGCTGATTGTTTTCATACAGCGAGCAGCTGTACATTTGTTTTCATTCAGACAGCTGAACATTTTGTCTGTGTTCAGACAACTGCAGGTATATTTTGTTTTTTATTCAGACAGCTGTATATTTAATTCTATTCAGACAGCTGTATATTTTGTTCTAAATATAAGCCAGCTGTACATTTTGTCCCAAGCATACACACACACACACACACACACACACACACACACACACACACACACACACACACACACATTTTAGGTTCACAACTTACCTTGCCACTGCGATTATCTGTTATGTATTGTGATGAGATTGGGCGTTGTTACATTACTGATGCACCTTCACTTTCACTTTGTACTAGCTTCACAAATGTATCCACAGAAATAACATATTAGCTGCTTGCTGCTCTGTGAGCTCATTTGGTGTGGCACTGAAAAAGAATCAAATGACTGGTATTTGTATAGTTATGTAATGCACACACGGGTCTTGTACTAGAAACAGGCATGGGAATTAGACAAGTGAAAAAAGTCTGAAATTTCCAGCGTGATCCTTCATTCCACTGAGCAAAAAATCAAACGACGGGGGGGGGGGGGGGGGGGGGGGGGGGGGGGGGGGGGGTGGGGGGGGGGGGGGGGGTGGGGGGGGGGGGGGGTGGGTGGGGGGGGGGGGAGGGGGGTGGGGGGGGGGGGGGTGGTGTGGCATGGTCCTTCATTTCAGCGGCCAAAAAAATCAAACGACAGGGGGGTGGGGTGGGGGGGTGGGGGGGTTGTTGCTTACCAGATCATGATCGGGTGCACACTAAACAGCACTCTGTCTTGAATGATATCCTTTCTCACCGCCATTTTCAATTTTCAACAACTCGTGATGCCGCCATTTTCCCCACACGTACGGTGCGCGAGACGGTAGGTCACGGTATACATTTAAATTGGGAAGTTCAGGCAGTAAGAGGTCCCGTGTTTTTAAAAATAATTTTTGCCTTGTTTGAAAATTTGCAGTTGGGCTGAATGTGGGAATTTGCTGGAAATTTGTGGTTAGCTGAGAGGAGACATGTTTGGTGCTTTGATTCATACCATCCGGAGCTTATCCAGTGGACATTTGTGGGCCTATGTTGAGTTGCCTTTGGCGTAGTGATTTGAGGGGCACGCTGATTTCAGCTGTGCTTGGGTGTGGGGTTGGTAAGGAACCAGTTTCATAGCCAAGAAATGAGACGGGTCATGTGCTGTTTTTTTTGGTATTTTATGCATGGCAAATGTGCAGCTGGTGGGCGGTAGTGCTTTTTAGGGAATTGAACAATTAGGGGATGACTGGGATTGACTAAGGCTAAGAGACTGGACAGTACGGAAACACCACTGTGGTCCGTGGCCTGTCAGGTGCACCACATGCCATATGTGACATAGACGGAAACTGGTTTAGTGTAACCAGATCAATGAGTTTGGATGGTTGCAGTTGGAAAAGTAAGAAAATCATGAAAAATTTGAAATTTTGCCAAAAAATCGCTGTGCATGCAGTTTTATAGGCGTTTTGGCATGTTTTGCGTGGCAACACCCTGTTTACCTGCACTGTGAGCTAGGTTTAGTGTGTTTGCTCATTTATTTTTTGTCTTACAGGTAGTCATGAGTCTTTCCTTCGACCATGAGCTGTGACCTTTGACCTTGACCTTGAAAGGGGTGGGGTTTGGGGTGTTCAGTTTGATAAATGCGTTAAAAAAAATTCACTCTTTCAGTTTTTGAAGTTGTGTGGGGTGGGTGTAGGGTGGGGTGGGCAGGGGTTTGGGTTGGAGGCCGGGGGGGGGGGGGGGGGGGGGGGGGGGGTTGGGGGTTGGGGGCTTAAGGTCAAAGGTTAAGATAAAAACTACAATGAAACGGTGTTAGCATGTGCATTTCATCAGACAGCTGACCTCAGAGTGAAATAAGCGGCCAAAATATTGTGACCTGCAGAAGTGTTATTTTGCATGGTACTGCTACACTGGTTGCATCTGAGGTGTCATTCTGCTGTAATTGTCATGAGGGATGTCTCTGGTGTCTATTCTAAGCCAAACACAAGCACTTGTACACTGAGTAAAGCTCATTTGAGTGCATTGTTATGGGACCAGCAGTTGCAGGCACCAGTACAGGGTTTTACAGGAGTGTTGACAAGTTTGGCACACACATGCCTACTACATCTGCAAGATGAGCTGAGGTGTTTTGAGACTCTGACAAGTGTGTTTTATATAAAAATGAACTGTACATAACCATTTTTCTATGCTACCTCCTAAATCAGCACTCCAGACACTAATTAGTGTATGGGGCGTGTCCCGCGTAGCATAGTTTTGGTTGGTTTGTGTAGTCTTTTTCCTGTGGGATAGCTCAATAGACTTAATGTTTAAATTGCAGTGCTGTTTCATGACCCCTTTTGCCTAGGGAAAGATTGCCAGCAGCACATAGGGCATGGCAGCTGGTTACAGGCCTCTTCCAGCTTGTTGTCACCAGACAACAGGGTCAATGAGGATGCCTGGGTGTTGTCTTTTGGGCTGCCCTAAGATACACAAGGAAATGGCCTTGGGTCTGAAAGCTCATTTTTCATCAGTGTCAGTGTCATGGTAACTGTTTTAAGTTGTCCAGCCCACCAGAAGTCAGTTTGACTGTATTGCATGCGTGTGTAAACTTGGAAAAACAGAAAAAGTAGGGGGGTAGGCAATGGAAAAATATGAAAAAAACCACTTTCATGTGCCTGTGTCTCAAATGCAACATTTCTGAAGATCAGATATATTACTTGATGTACATGCCAATTTTGGAGGCATTCTGACCATATCTAGGCTGTTTTTCATGGCATCAGATATGCATGATCCAACACGTCAGCAGCGTTGTGAACGCCACATCAAGGCACTTCACATAATGGGCCATAACATAAAGATGCAGCAACGTTCAAGGGTGTCACTTTGGATTTGACTTAGCTATTGTCTAAGGGTTGCACTGATAGCAGATTGAATGGTGTTCAGGTGGGACAAGTGTCTCTGACAGGTCACGGTATACATTTAAATTGGGAAGTTCAGGCAGTAAGAGGTCCCGTGTTTTTAAAAATAATTTTTGCCTTGTTTGAAAATTTGCAGTTGGGCTGAATGTGGGAATTTGCTGGAAATTTGTGGTTAGCTGAGAGGAGACATGTTTGGTGCTTTGATTCATACCATCCGGAGCTTATCCAGTGGACATTTGTGGGCCTATGTTGAGTTGCCTTTGGCGTAGTGATTTGAGGGGCACGCTGATTTCAGCTGTGCTTGGGTGTGGGGTTGGTAAGGAACCAGTTTCATAGCCAAGAAATGAGACGGGTCATGTGCTGTTTTTTTTGGTATTTTATGCATGGCAAATGTGCAGCTGGTGGGCGGTAGTGCTTTTTAGGGAATTGAACAATTAGGGGATGACTGGGATTGACTAAGGCTAAGAGACTGGACAGTACGGAAACACCACTGTGGTCCGTGGCCGGTAAGCGAGCATGAAAACGGTGCGTTCAGTGTTGTACTGCCCGCTTGCACGGTAAAGTAACGACTGCGTTAAAGCCACAATAGGTGACGCGTAACTCTAGCGGGCGGCATATCACTTGAACCAAATTACCAATGCGGCCTCGCAGTGTATAATGACCGGTGCTCAGTTACTTTTTGCACCCCAATTTTTTTTTCGGCGGACAATTTTTTTTTTTGGGCGGCTGAGCAAATCATTTCGGCGGAAATTTGCCTTTAGGCGGACAATTCCCATGCCTGTAGAAAACGCCGTGGCGTTCTGAAGATATTTACACAAAAACAACCACCACGAACCCCCAAAACAAATCGCAACTAAAAGTGGAAACTTCTAAATGTACATCAGACCAGAGCTCAGAATATATCGCATATTTCATTATGTATATAACACAAATATGTGTAATAGAAAATTGCCCAGAAACTATAATAATAATAATAATACCGTTATTATATAGGCGCTTTTTCTCAATTTTGGGGAAATCGACTCAAAGCGCCGCGCCTGAAACCCAACACACACACTCACGAAACGGACACGGATTTACGCCATTTAAGACAAACACAGTACAAGACAAACGAAGGGCCAGTCAGCTACTGAAGTTACAGAGATTTTTGATCGCTTGTATTTGAAATTTGTAAAGTGGCCTGAGACAGGTACTAAAGTGGGGGGGTGGGGGGGTGGGGGGGGTGGAAGAACCGGAGTACCCGGAGAGAGAACCCCCGACGGTCCGCCCGAATTAACGGTGACACTTACCAGAGGAGAAAAGTCCAACGCCGGAACCCGGTATCGAACCGCGCACCTTTGGCATTGGTGGCAGGCGCCTTAACCACTGCGCCACGGACCGCCCCATTACACTTACTATTACACTTATTTATAAAGGAGAGAAAATTTAAAAAGCAAAGTTTCAGGCTGTTACTATAGTGACCTAGTAACTACAGAAGAGACGAACAATGAGGCTAAGATTTCCAATCTATTTTTCGTCTTGTTCATCGATGTATTCTGCCTACTTCTCACCACTGTCGTCTGCTGTTATTTCCTCAGTCATCATTTCCCCCGAAATTAGTGTCCTGTACACCAGAACACACATAACATTACGATCGCTAGGGCTTCTTGTTGTTGACAAGGAAGTGGTCATTAGAGTGGTGTCCCCTGATAATACATATTTACGAGTACCTTCCCTTTGTAAACACGACGTCAGCTATACGCGCATAGGTGTTTGTTGTTGTTGGAAATATACTTACCAACAAAAGTAATATTTGTACCATAAAAAATGAAAAGACCACACCATATCATGTTGGACTTACCGCCACCATGCATTCGCTGGACCTTTTTTGGACGCTCTGGACGTCGCGGCTCGCAGGCTTCACCAGTGCGGCAAAATGAAAGTTGGATATTTTTCGTAGTTGCACGGGAATTGGATGTTACCGCGCACGGACAGATGCAACTGGAAGTGACCTTAGGCAGCTGGATGGTGTATACCTGTTTTCGTGAACTGTGACAGCCGTCAAGGACGTCTGACACTCTACAGCAGCAGCTATAGTAACGTGCGTGCTCGGGGATCCCATCAGACGGGGCCCTGTCAGGGTTGCACTTTCTGTGTCAGGTAGGGACTTTGAAATTTTTTTTTCGATGTTCTCTACTGACTAATTGCTGAACCCGGACCTTTAAGGCCTGCCATCGCATGGGTCACAATCAAGTCGGTACAACAGCGATCACAAGGAAATGGGCAACAACAGCTAGGGCGGAGACCTGTGATCGTGCGATTCGTGTAAAAAAAAAAAGGCTATGAACTAGTACTTCTCGGCGGAAATTAAAGAACACCCCCTACATAATAACCGAGGACCCGTAGCAGTTACACTATTTTGCTGTCCCAGTGCTGGGACCACCCTGCAGCACAGGATGCGTGGATGAAACGTGGCAGTGTCTGCGTAAACCAGACTCGAAGGTGCTACGTATAGACATAGACCACAATAACTTTTTATTTATGGTCTATGGTATAGACTCATTCGCGGACTTGAGGGATAAGGTACCGATAGGAAGTGACCCAAACACACCTACACCGCGGGAGAGAAGATGGCGTACACATCAGTACTGAGCTAGCCCGGCGATCGGCTGTATATTGACTCAATGCCTAAACTATCTAAGTAAGGTTCGATGTGCACCCGATCGCGGTGCTGGCTGCATGTGGGCAGAGGATGGTTTTCAACATTTGTGACCACCCTCTGTTTACATGCCTTTTAAAATAAATCTGCGACCTGTAACCTTTGCTTGACATGTGACCTGGCTAAGGGCAGCTACTCTGGCCAATAAAATGAATAAGCTCGCACAAGGTCTGTTCCTTGGTGTGTGGCAGGGTAGATTCAGTTGGGAGTGTCTTGCGAGCCCGGTACGTGTGTTCATGGTGGAATCTTGAATGTGCCAGGTCAGTGATATGTGGCGTTCGAGAGACGCTGAGGGACTGGACACCCTTTTCTGGTGGAGAGGCACGGTACGTACATTCTATTCTCGGCATGGGCAGTCCGAATCGTTTTGGCATGCGAACACCGTGTGTTAGTTCGTGTGCCAGGTTGGCTCAGAATGTCCATGCCTCGAGGAGTGACATGCCTCAAAATGTACGTCGTTTCTGAAACTACTTTTCAGAGGTTTTGTGATGAATGAAGAAACATTGTAGTGTGTCATGTGGCTTCAAGTTGTTTTGGGTATCATTTTTGCAGCATGTGCCACAGGACAGGTGTGTATAATAACGCCTGCATACATGTGTACGGACGTGTACATATGTGTCCAGGCACGTACTACTAGGTACTTGGGTACTTATGTATGATGTTTACTTTTGGAGCATGTGTGTGCCTGCATACACCAATGATGCTTGCGTGCGTGTACGCATACATGTGCACATGTAGGGTATGGGTATGCATGTCTGCTTCTGCAGATGTGCCGGATACCTGTATACATGCATGCTTTGGTGTGAGTGTGTGCTTGCAGGTGCATGTGTGCTGGGTGGGTGCGTATCATACACATCTACATTACGCAGAGGTAAGTGCGATTTTTAAAAAGGGATATTGGTCAGATGCAGGAAACTACAGGCCAGTAAGCTTAACGTGTATAGTATGTAAAGTTTTAGAGTCTATAGTCCGAGATGAGATCGTTAACCATTTCACGGTGAATAATATGTACACTGAATGCCAACATGGTTTTAGAAGGAAACGATCATGTGTTACTCAGCTACTACAGGTTATGGATGATATAACCTCCTTAATGGACAACAAAAAAATGGTTGACATCATATACTTAGACTTTAGAAAAGCATCTAACACTGTTCCTCATGAACGGCTTCTTCAGAAACTAGAGGCCTATGGTGTATGTGGAAACATTTCCAACTAGATAAGAAGTTTTTTACATGCAAGAGAACAAATGGTAAAGGTTGGAGAAGCAAAATCGGACAAAACAAAGGTACTGAGCGGCATACCTCAAGGTAGCATCTTAGGACCTATATTATTTACGATATTTATAAATGACTTGCCAGATTGTGTTAATAGCATGTGCAAAATTTTCACAGATGATACTAAAATCTATAATGAATCGAGCAATAAAGACGTGTTGCAGCACGATTTGGATCACTTGCAAGAGTGGTCCGACACATGGGACTTACATTTTAACGTAGAAAAATGCAAGGTCTTACATGCTGGAAGGAACAATCCTGAACACGAGTACTTGATGAAAGTGAACAGCAACATTAAAAAGGTGGTATCTTGTGAGGAGGAAAGAGATTTAGGTGTGGTCTTTGACAAAGTTCTATCTTTTGACCCCCATATTCAGAACTGCATCAATAAGGCCAACAAAATGGTTGGAGTAATTAAGAGAGCTTTTAATTATTTGGACCAGGACATTTTTAGTAAACTGTATAAATCACTTGTCAGACCACATTTAGAATATGCAAACACTGTATGGTACCCAGGTTTAAAGAGACAATCAGCTGCACTCGAAAGGGTACAGAGACGAGCAACAAAGCTGGTCAAAGAATGTAGAAATATGACTTATTCAGACAGACTCAGGTACTTTGGATTACACTCTCTACGCGGACGTAGAATACGTGGAGACTTAATCCAAGTTTTTAAAATTTATAATGGCATCGACGACCTAAAGTGGAACGACTTTTTTGCAACACCATTCTGTGACAGAACCCGAAATTCTGAAGGGAAAATCTTTGTACAGCACTGTAACACTAACCTGCGGAAGTTTTGTTTTACTAACAGAGTTGCCATTGTTTGGAATGACTTACCAGTTTCATTAAAAAAAGCAGCTAATATAAATTCTTTTAAAAACCAGCTGGACGAATTACCAAAATTTAAAGAGATTTTTTATTCCTATGATGAATGATTTTATAGGAAAATTGCATGCATAGCAGACCCATAAAGGAACTAAAGAAAGAAAGGACATTTATAAAGGCCTCACGGCCTATTTTGTCCTCACAATACTACTACTACATCTACCCGACACGTTTGTGCTGTGGGTGTACACACGCATACATATGATGGTTACTTTTGTCACTAGGGCACATACATGTATACTTCCTGTACACAGACGTGTGTACATGTGCATGTGTGTTTACGTGTATATATGGCAGGTGTGTGTGTGTGTGTGCATGTAAGGGTATTTGTGCAGGCGTGCCAGGAGCATTGTGTACATACTTGCATACTTTTATGTGTGTATGTGTGTTTGCAAAGTGCACTTGTGCCAGGTGGGTGCATATCATACACATCTACCTGGCACATGTGGGTGTACACGCATACACATAATTATATCATGTGTATTTTTATGACTAATGCATATGTGTGCCTGCATATTTTTGTGCGTGTACATATACATGTGTGTTGATGCGTATGTGGTGTGTAAGTTGTATGATGCTACCAAATGCTAACAATACTCTACAGAGCTGACCAGCAAATGTGTGCAGCTCTGCAACACTGGACAAGCTATAAAGTCCAGGGTGGCAGATCAGTTCACATGTTTATTCTCTGTTGGGAGTGTACGGCATGTCTTACATTTTGTTCATTTGTATATTACTTTTACCCCTAATTATTTTTTCTTTACATGTTACTTGGAATTGGATGCGCCAGATATATGTGTCACTTTGTTCAGTATAAATATAGCACTGACTTGTAAATATATTATAATTGCTATTCCAGGAGGAAACTACAGGCATTTCTGAATGCTACAGCTCATGTATGGTGTCATTTTTCATGGATACTGTATAGCTGGATATCCTTCCAAAGGAGGAGAGCGGTAATGCATATATATATATATATATATATATATATATCTCAACATTTTTTTTCTTCTTGGTTTTTTGTTTTCTTTCTACATGGTTTGCTTCTATATGCTGAGTGAAGTCCGCCGTGAGATGGCCTTAGTCGCCTGCTCGGCGTTAAACCCAAATAACTAACTAACTATGCTGAGCGAAGAACACACATTTTGTTATATGACAGGGTTATCAGGATTTGGTTTAAAATATATGTTACAATTGTGGTTGTGTTGTTCTGTGAGAGCAAGCATGTGTTAATCGTAGGAAACGATCCGATATTTATTTGAGCTATCATGGTTGCGAAGCATGTACCTTTTCAGTAAGATTCTTTATCGTTCGCGCAGATAGCGGAATTGGCTTTGTTATGATACGCTAAGTTTAGTCCGGAAGCTTCTAGCAACGTCGCACGGAGAAGAGCGGTCAATTTTTAAGTCTTCCAAAGACCATCCTATGAATGCCAGGATGAAACAGCCAACCTCAGGGAGACTGAAAAGATCAAGCTTTGTGAAGGAGATGAGAGCTCTGCAGAGAAAACACCAGGCAAAGCTCCCTGCGCAGGTAGAGGCTCTGAATCATACTAATGACCTTCCACCCTGGGAAAGTAAGCCAGAAAACATCACCATCTCTTCCACGGTACCCTACATCACCACCAAAGATGAGCACAGCACTGTGAGCAAGAAAGCCCTGACACTGGCCATGCTCGAAGAAAAGTATCCCCAGGAGGCATGGATGCGGCATACACCGATGGATCAGCCACAGATGCAGTTCAGAATGGAGGAGCTGGGGTGTACATTCAGTACCCAAACGGAAAATGGCAGGCAGAGGCAATACCAACAGGCCTTCACTGCACAAATTACAGAGCTGAGGTGGAAGCCCTGGTCCATGCTGCAAACACCCTTAGTGACACTGCAGACCCTGATGCCCAGATTGTCTTCCTGACTGATGCCATGTCTGTTCTTGAGGCAGCAACAGCAAGCAAACTGCCACGTCTACAAGAGGCACTGCAAAACATCAAGTACACTAGGCTGGTGCTGCAGTGGATCCCTTCACACTGTGGCATCTACGGCAATGAAGAAGCCGACAGAATGGCAAAAGTGGGCGCAGAGAAAGAACAAGACGAAAATGGAGTCAGCTTCACAGAGATGAAGACCATCATTAAGTCTGTGTACAGACCACCACAACGGCCCCTAGACAGTTACCATCAGCTGTCCAGACGAGCAGGTGACCATCTTCTGTCTGAGGACCAGGCACAACCGACTCAATTTCCACCTGCACAGATGCTTCCACCTCATGCCATCTCCCCTGTGCCCTTGTGGAGAAGCAGAGCAGACCACAGAGCACATCCTCCAGGACTGTGGGAACCACCAGTTGCTGAGGGAGGAGATATGGCCGAAGCCCGCCACCCTACAAGAGAAACTGTACGGGCCTGTGGAGGTGCTACAGAAGACCACAGATTTCATTTTGAGAGCCAAACTCCAAGTGTGACGGCGTTCGAGAAGAAGAAGAAGACTCGGTGTGAATTTGTTGAAACTGGGATGCTGGGCTGACGGGCAGTAACTCTGTTTTTTCTGAGATTACATAAGCTCATAAGTTTGTTACTGTCCGTCCATGTCATCACATCATTAACACAAGACTTGATGCCAATTTCATCAGACTGACATTCCCCAGGAGGACCACTCTGAGAGATTTCAGTGTCATCTGCATACTTATGATAAGAACACTGATGACTGGAAATGACATCTGACAGTGGTTGTGAAATACAACATAAAAACAATACAGGGCCGTAGACAGAGCCTTGAGGCACTCCAAACTCCAGACTAGAGGGTCTAGAGACACTGTCTTTTACCCCTAAAAATTGGTACCGATTGGAAACGTAAGATTTAAACCAAGACAGAACCGTTTCACGCAGGCCAAAGGTGATTTCAAGCCTATTCAGGAGAATGGAATGGTCCAGCGTATCAAAAGCAGCGCTGAGATCCAACAGGGCCACAAGGGAGACAAGTCTCTCACCTGCTTTACAAAGCAAGTCATTTAGAACACTCAGCACTGCTGTCTCCACGCTGTGACCTTTCCTATAGGCGGACTGATACACTTCCAACAGACCATTCACCTCAGTCTAAGTGTTCAGGAGCTGTTGTAAGACAACCTTCTCCAGTACCTTAGAAATGAATGGTAGGTTGAATGCAGGCCTTTAGGGTATTTCTGTCCAAGCCTGTTTTTTTGAGCAACGAGGTAAAAACAGCCTGTTTAAAAGAATTTTAACAATGGTGACCTAGCTCAATTACCTTGTGCATGAATCCATCAGTGCTATTTATAGTACTGAGGAATGCTTGCCCAGGGGGTCACATCTGTGTGACTGTCCAGTGTGACTGTCCAGACCTAAACTTTGCTTGTCATTTGTTGTGTTTTCGAGCTGTGTGTGTACTAAACGAGTATGGGTGGGGAGGAGGGTTGAGATGGTGGGGGGGGGGGGGGTGGGGGTGGGGGTGGGGGGGGGGGGGGAAATATGGTATTGCTTTTATACAGTCTGGAGGTATGAATAAACGGATGAAGACACACTCAAATGAGAAATGGTTTAAATGTAAACAGTGTGATGCTGCTTCACCCTGTCGGGCTTCCTGAAGCAATACGCGCATACATGCTGGTGACGAATCCTACATATGTGTATGTAAACAGTGTGATGTTGCCTTCACTAGCTCCAGCCATTTAGAAGATCTCTATGTGTGTAAACAGTGTACTGCTTCATTCACACAATCCAATAATCTGAAAACCCCTATGTGTGCATACACTGGTGACAAACCTTATGTATGTAAAATGTATAACTGCTTTCTCTAGATCCAGCTATTTGAAAAGCCACATGCTGACTCACTCTGATGACAAACCCTGTGTATGTAAACTGTATGTGTGTAATGCTGTCTTCATTAAATACAACAAATTGAAAATCCATGTGGACACAAGTTTGGAATCCAGGAAAATAAAGCAATTAAGTGGGAAAAGGCAACGATAAGGGAATGAACTAGACATTATTGACCAATGATCTTCCTCTTTCAAGTACTCTTTTTTTGTGTGCCCTGTTCTCTCCCTTATTAGTCCCTTTCCCTACCCACTCTGGTCACACTGTACTGGGATATATTAGGGCTGCCTTTGCTCGAAAAAGACCACCACAACTGCACAAGTCCAGAGCCACATGCCTTTTTTAAAAATATTTTTAAGCAAGCTAACTGTCAAACCACATGCGGATTATCACTATAACCCTTTTCATGCGTCATCCGTCTGCAAGAGAAAACGAACTCCATGTGCCCCTTCTTTGCCACTTAATTGCTAGCTCCATTTTCATCCATGTTCCCTCCGGGCACATAAATAACCTGGATTGAACATGCATTAAATTGTGGTGAATGTTAGCAATCGTGGTACAACCCCGGAGCAGCAATGTATAAGATTCAAATATGAATTGCAAGCCGGTTGTGGGTTATAACTACTTATATTCCAGTCTGTCCATATAAATTGCAGATTCTTACACAAAGGGGGTAATGCTTTAAGAGTGTCCGAATCTATGTTCTTATCCAATATTTTGAGATGTGCGTCATATCCGGTTTTCGGTGTCGCCATTTCGCATGCCTAAACATGTAAAGATTAGAAGCCACGGGAAATACGCATGCAGACGACGACTAACGCAGAGACGAGATACATATATCGTTGACAAATTATTTGTAAGTTGTTTATCCTCCCAAACCAGACGCATTTTCTGTTCGATCACAAGTACATAAGGAGATGCAAAAGACGTTTTTGGATTCTTCACCAGTTGCAGGCGGTAAAGGGTTAATAGATCAGTATATCACTATTATAATACATGTATTAAATGTTCCTAATGTGTCTTACAGTAACAAAAAGGCTAACTTTAGTTATGAAGTTGTTCTTCTCCTTTGTATGCAGTTCATTGCCTTACTCTCAAAAGGCAGTGGAAAATCTCTGGTGCAAGACGACACTGCCATTGACCCATGCGGCCATAGCATTCTCTGTAATACCAATAGCAATCAAATATATATGAGCCTGTGACAAAAGGTCGTTTGTACCAAAGTAACAACCAACAGAACTGTCCAAAGTAACAACCAACAGAGATGTCTTTAAAATAGGTGTATTTTAGGCACTGGTTAGTTTTGATATATATATATATCTGGCAAGTGAAATTAATTAATGTGAATACACTATACAGAAACAGATGTTTTCTAGCAACAAATAATTAAATCTGGCCCTTTCTGAAAATGTTGGTTGTTTCGGTGGGCATTTGGTGATAAATATGATCACATTAATGCAGTTTATCTTTTTTAACTATTCTCTTTCAAAAGAAATTAATTGTATAACCAGTTCTGGAAGTATGAAGTAGCTAGTTTGGAGAGAGACATTAGATGAGTTTGTTAGCCAGCGTTGTACCTCTTTAACTTTTTGAATAATAATAAATTCATTTTTGCAATCCTGGCAATCAATTTTGGATCGACTATGTACTCCCATCAAGCGGTCATTCTGGAAGAGGCTGTGTGGAACAAAACAGTCAGCCTGGAAAAAGGCTGCATGCTTTTCTGGATGAGTGATGTGAAACATCAGTTTTGTCACTGTGTACACGACTTCGTGAGACAAGCGATGCCATGACATCAAGTTTATAGTGACGTCATTTTGCAGCTCATGCTTTTTTTGGCTCACATGCGAAACAAAAGTGAGTATGTTCCGTGCCAGTGGTCATCCGTCCGCTGTCTGCCGTCCGCTGTCCGCCGTTGTGCATCATCCGTGGTAAACTTTAACGTTGGCATTTTCTCGGAGACTATTCAATCTACAGTCTTCAAAATTGGCCCAAGGATACTTTGTGGCAAGACTTTTCTAAACATATCAATTTGAGTGACCTCTCACAAAGGTCAAGGTCACAGGCCAACAATAGCTATATTTTGACATCTTTTTTTTTTTTCTCAAATACTATTCACAGCTTCAGACCCAAACTTGGTACAAAGATACCTGATGGTAAGACCTTTCTATGCATACTAATTTGGTTGATCCCTCAGAAAGGTCAAGGGTCACAAGAGCTGAGGAAATAGGTCCAAGATAGCCATATTTTAACAAAGGATCTTTTTTTTTTCTCAAATACTATTCACAACTTCAAACCCCAATTTGGTACAGAGATACCTGATGGTAACAGGTAAGGCCTATCTATGCATAATAATTTGGATGACCCCTTTATACTAATTTGGCTGACCCCTTGGAAAGGTCAAAAGTCACAAGAGCTCATGAAATGTGGCCAAAATGGCCATATTATTTTGACAAAAGGTTTTTTTTTCTTCTCAAATACTTTTCACAAATTCAAACCCAAACTTGCTACAGAGATACCTGATGGGAAGACCTTTCTGTGCATACTAATTTGGTTGATTCGTCTGAAAGGTCAAGGGTCACGAGCTCAGGAAATAGGTCCAAAATAGCCATATTTTGACAAAAGATATTTGTTCTCAAATTCTATTCACAACTTCAAACCCAAATTTGGTACAGAGATACCTGATGGTAAGACCTATCTATGCGTACTAATTTGGATGACCCCTCGGAATAGTCAAGGGTCACAAGAGGCTGGCAGATGTGTGTAAAATGCAAATTTTTCATAACATTGTAGGTATTATGAATATTTTTGCAAATTTTTCAATAAAATTTGGCACAAAGGTAGCTGATGATAAGACCGTCCTATGCATCTTAATTTAGTTGATTCATCGCAAAGGTCAAGGGTCACCGGGTGATGGAAGGTGAGGGGGTGGGAGGAGGGGGGGGGGGGGGGTGGGGGTTGACAGATTTATAAATATAAGTGAAAAATGCTTACATTTTCACAAAACATAGATTTTGCTGGTGCAAAAGCCAGTCCTTATTGTCACAAGGGTCACACATTATGTAAATAGGTCATACACGTGAGCCATATAATGGCTTTGCCTTTCTTGTTCTTAAGAATTTCTGTCGCTATTCCAGCCCACAGAGTGTGTGCCGGCATGTGTGTTGATCAGAGGTTGGCTTAGAGAGGAGGGAAATGGATCAGAAGTACAAGCTTAAAAATATGAACAACTGTGAATGTTCCTAAAATAAAACCACATGTGAGCTCCAAACAATACAGCAGACTTTGGGATGAAATCCTCTTGTTCAATAGGAGCTAAGACAAAAGGTAGAGACCCTTGACAGTGAGGACAGCTCTCAGATAGAAGGGACTTTGTGGGTTATGGTTCATCCCATCTTGGTTTTGGGTAGGTTTGAAGCTTGAGGCTGTCATCTAAAAATGCTTGGACAGTAGTAACTAAAGAAGCGCCCTGAAACATCTTTGTCAAGATTAAAACTGGTGGTGTACAAATGGATTCAGGTTGCACTTCGAGTGCATCATAATCAGTTTCCATTGAAACAGAAGTAGAGACAAAGAGTCGGTTCCCATCAAAACCCCCCACCCGGGTCTGCCCTGGGGGACTTGGGTGGGGTTAATTACTTTTTAGTTCCCAGGGTCACCCTGGTCAGCCCCACAGGGTGGGTTTTTCCCTCTATTCTGGGGCATGTGTTTCTGTCTACCCTTGGTCCATTCACCTGTATTTTCCTTTTTTAAACTCTCCCTACTGTCTGCACTGCCTGTAGCTCTTGATATTGGATGTGTTTTGCTAAATGATCTTAGGTCTATTTAGCGTATTTTAGTATTAGGCTGGCTGGCGACATAACTCAATATTCGTTTTTTTTTTCTTTTTCACAAGCAGTGCGGGCATGTCCTGAGAAAGTCTTGTTGCTGTTGGGATGTTAAGCAAAGTAACAACCAATAACTAATCCCATCAAAACAGAGGCAAAGTGTTACGTGGTGGAGTTGTAGTCGAAGTATGATAAACACACCAGACACACACGCACGTAGAGTTCTTTAAAGTAAACCTCGTTCAGCTGCAATCTGTCACACGTGGCTTAAGGATGTAGACAATACTGGAGTAACAGTTCCAACAAAATTTAATTCAGCGATGCGATATCCACACAATAATGCACTTTGAAATGCACAAACTACTGAATACAAAGTCTCTTTTGCTATGTCCACACTACGACTTTCTCATACACAGCGTCTCTCGCAATAAACTGTGTATCTCTACAACTGACAAAGCAAGACAATGTACTCACGGGCTTTCCCAGCGCCCTCCTTATATACACTATCAAATCTAGAATCTTCTACGGAAATCATGAACTCAAACAACCAGAACGAAACACGCAGCCGAAGCTCATTAACATAAACTTTCCAGAAACAATATATCAGGCTACAAAAACACGGCTGCTCACTTCAGCTCTAAATTCTAGCGTATAATAAAGACACATAAAAGTATGGTATCCCTATCTATGATAGCTCAAAAAGGTACGAGAACATTCACCAAACGAAATAAAGGCTGCTCGATACACGCGCACAGGAAAACAAAAAGTACCGAAAATGTTGCGATGTCAACTAACCGACGTGACACGAGGCCACCAGACAGTGCGACCTGTCTACGTTCCGGACTAAACTTAACAAAACGAAATCGGCTCTACTCACGAACAAAAGAAAATCTTATTAAAAAAACACGTGAATCGTAACCGTGATAGCTCAAATAAACATCGGGTCGTTACCTACGATCAACACATGTACGCTCTCACAGGATAACACAACCACAATCGTAACACAAAGATAGATCAGACAGGGGAACCTAAGAGTAGCGTTTAAACCGATGAGTTTAAAGCAAGCTAGACTTTAAAATAGGACCAAGTTTCATGATCACTTTTTTAAGTCTCTTCTATTTATATGAGACATTTTAGGATGGGTCAAAGTGGAGCAAATTGAAAAGAATGTCCATGACGACAAAGGTGGGCTGGTCTGAAAATCTGACAACTAAAGTAACCAGATAAAAATGATGTCATGTCTAGTTACACTTACTTCACTGCAGAACATACTTTTGGCAGGAAACGCCGTGTGTGTGTGTACATTCCAGTACATTCCCCCCCCCCCCCCCACTTTGGTACCGGTCTCAGGCCACTTTACAAATTTCAAATACAAGCGATCAAAAATCTCTGTAACTTCAGTAGCTGACTGGCCCTTCGTTTGTCTTGTACTGTGTTTGTCTTAAATGGCGTAAATCCGTGTCCGTTTCGTGAGTGTGTGTTTTGGGTTTCAGGCGCGGTGCTTTGAGTCGATTTCCCCAAAATTGAGAAAAAGCGCCTATATAATAACGGTATTATTATATTATTTATTTATGTATGTAAACACAAGAATCTCTGATGTTTGTGTATGTACAAGCTTGAAACTTGGGGAAGTGTTTTGTTCAAGAGGTGCCTTGGAGAGCGTCGAGCATAATAAAATTTGGGGTCTCATTAAAGGGTTAAAAAGCCGTTTATATACAGTCGGTTGTACTGCATTAGAGTCTGTAGTTTTTGTCTTAACTTGACATTTTTAATAATGCTGTATTGGATTTGGAGAAAGACATTGTATGAGTTCCTTAGCCAGTTTTGTACCCTTTTAACTTCTTCAGTAAAAATTAATTCTTTTCAGAAAAAAAAAATTAAAACAGAAAACTTTGACTTCTGGAGAAAGTCCGTGGTGGAGACGTAAAAGAAGCAGCTCTGTCATGATGCAGACATTGAGGCAATACTCTAAATATGACGTAATTCTCTTTCTCTCTCTCTCTCTCTATATCACACACACACATGGGCACACCTTCAAAAGGCTTAGATCCTCATGCACCATGAGGGCACATGAGGATCCATGCCTCATGGAGATGTTTGGAGCGCGCCCACATGCACACACATCAACATGCTTTCAGAAGACAGGGTTCTTACAGAGTCATGAAAGTCTGGAAAAGCTATGGAAAATACAAAAATCTTTTCCATGGCTGGAAAAACTATGGAAAGTTCGTTTGTGTTAAGCTATGTATGGAAAAGTTTTGGAAAATTAAAAATATGCCATTCTTACACTGACATGCAAGTTACTTTACAAGAGAAATCTGAAAGTTTAAAAAAGTAACCTGAAGACTATAATTTAATTCATAAGTATGTCTGAAGCTGATGGTTCATCAAGTTAGCGCTAGAAGACTCCCCTTTTTTCTTCCGCAGTGACTTCCCTTGCAGAAAAGCTGCACATGCAACTTCCTTTTGTCCTATGCATGGAAAGTCGCGCAGATTGTTGCTAAAGATAGAAATGGAGAAGTGCATCTTTAGCCATTTATGGCTAGGGAAAAGTGAATTCAAAGCTGGGTTAGCGCCAGCGTCGGATGGAACAAAGCACAAAGCTCGATGCGTTGTGTGTGAGAAGGATATCAACACCGGCATTTAAGCTGCATTAAAACACCATGCGGTCGGCTAAAAACATTTACTGCTTTTAAAGTATAGCGAAAGTAAATGGAAGGGAAGGCCTTGAATGGCAATGACTGAATTTTTTTCAACGAGCTAAATCTTCTGCAAAGTAAGTTTACGCTTACTTCGTTTGAATTCACTTGGAATTGGATGCTCTCTCTTTCTTACTCTCTTCTACTAAAAGTTTATTCCTCTTAGAGGCTTGAAAACAATTAAAAGTAAAAATAAATACGTTATAGTTTACGTTCTTGGCAAAGTCTAATGCACTCCGCAGATCTGCAAAAGAGAATTCTGAGGAAGCTTTAGCCACAGGGTCTGAAATCAACTAAAAACTGCTTGAAATCAAAGTAACAGCATGACTGTATGCATATGTTACATTCCACTAGAAAAGAAGAATAGTAGTAGTATTGCATTTTATTATTCAACAGAAGACAGTGATTTAAATTTTGTACACTATGTAAAATGACTTTGCAGTTTATCATGAATTACTATTTTGTGACTATATAAGCAGTGTGTATTTTATATTACAAGCTTAAATTCCATCACCTATTTCTGTGTGTCCTCACTCCTGGGTAAGTAAACATTAACATCCAAAAGAATTTGAATGCCATATCTGGGTTTTTTTTTTTCAACTTTTTATGTGTGTGATCTTATTTCTGTATGTGAGAACCTTCAACTGTTAAAGGCGAGGCACACTTACCCAGGGAGATCGCCTGAGCATATCTCACATTAAAAAAAACATTTGTCATGAAAAATAGGTACCATGTTCCATTACCACACAATTTTGGTGTGTATACTAGTAAACTTTGGAAAACTGTTGTGTCAGTCTTGAAAAGGTCTTTAAAAAGTATGGAATTTTTTCACACCAAACTTGTGGGAACCCTGAGAAGAGCACGCAGTTGTACTTAGTATATCATGTAGTTAGGTAAAGTCGACCTGTTTTTACACAAATTATAGCATGACTCGTTTTGTACCTTGAAATTTCTAGTTTTCTCACCATTTTCTCAAGTCTTGAAGCAAAGGTGAAACTCGTAAAACATAAAATTACTTACAAGCAATACATCATGACATTTGACAAACCAATGACATGTATGCACTGTGCCCCTTACACTTGTTACAGAACTCGCTGACGCATTGGCAGATCTTGGAGGCTTTTTCAATAGGAGATATTTCAACATCAGAATCAGGTCAAAGACAAAGAGTCCCTTGACAGTGAGGACAGCTTTCATATAGAAGATGCTTTGTGGGTTATCCTATCTTGTTTTTAGCATTGTCATGTAATGTGTCTTGTTCAAAAGTTAATTGAACAAAACAACATGAGGTATGCTTTGCTTGAACAGACTATACCCTCTGTCCTGGGTATGGAAACCCTTTACAAGTTTGAAATTGGGTATGAAAACCCTCCAAAGTTGTCATTGGGAGTATTAAAGACCTTGCTTTCCGAGAATGTGCAGCTTGAATCATCTGCAGGGACTCTTTAAGTGTCAGTATCATGCATAAACTCTGTCCTCAACCCATCTGCCAAGTTGTAAGCTACTTTTTTAAAGTGGGACCTGTGGAAATGTCAGTTGTTTGACGACGGATCTGCTGGTCTCTCAAAGGTGGAGCTAGTTAGGAATGCTTGGGCGAGTTTGCTGAATTTTGTGGGTGAATTTGCGTCATAGCTTGGACGAATTGACATCAATAAACATAGTTGACCCGTAGTGTTTGGCGAGTTGGCTGTTTTTTTTAATGGGGCGGGGCGAGTTGACAGTTATACCTATCTACCCACAGAAAATTGCAGAGGGGTTTAACAGCTAAGCCGCAAAAAACACCTGATCTATGATCTGATCCACTATTTTGAGAAAGTCATCAATTTTATTTCCAGTTTTAGCCACCATGTTGATGCTAAGCAGGCAATGGGCAAGCGGTTGCCTTTACCCCAAGTGGATTTCATACAAAACGAACAAAGAAAGACACGAATTGCTTTAAAATGCACTTACGGTCATCAAGTTAGCTTTTCAACGGTAGCGAATGTGTATGTGATATTGCAGGTGAGAAGATACGGGGAAAATACCTATTGTGTAAGTTGTTGCACCCAAATAAATTTTGACTTGTGTACATATAATGCAGTTTTGTTGGATTAGCTAGTGATTCCCTCGAGCGATTAAATCAATTACCATCACACCATTTCATTGGTTAATAGTTCCAGTTGTATGCTGTTTTTTAAAAAATTGTTCCATTCAGTGAATAGAACAAAATACTATCAAAATCCCAACAAAGTTGGTGTCTGTCATCAAGGACAAGATAAGCAGCACATAGTGTACTTTGTTTATTTCTTGGCTATTTAGAAAATATAAATACATTGTGTTGTAACTGTCATTTCAAAGCATGTTTCTTTGTTGGGATTGGCACTTGCTTTTAATATCAAGATTTAACTTTAAAGAAAATGAATTCCTGTTGAGACTGAATTTTGCAGTTTTTGTGTTATTGATTGCATTCATTGTGTTACATTTTATAAAGTGCATAACTATTGACATGGCAACTAAAGATTAAGTTACTGCCTTGTAGATTGTCAAGTTTTCCAATATTAACAAGCTTTTGCATGCAGGCACCATTACCGTAAATTTATAGTACCTATGGCTGAATGAAAGTGCATAACTGTTGACATGGCAACTAAAGATTAAGTTACTGCCTTGTAGATTGTTGTCAAGTTTTCCAATATTAAGAAGCTTTTGCATGCAGGCACCATTACCGTAAATTTATAGTACCTATGGCTGAATGAGCAGGGGGGTTAAAAACATTGCCTGAACTTACTCAAGAAATCCTGAGGCTGAAATTATCAAAATTCTTTTTAGATATCATTTAAAGTCTACATCACAGTTCTGGAGACAGATCGACCATGATAGTTCAAGGGTGGTGTCAGAATAGCTTGGCGCCTATTGATTCTGAAACCACCCTTGAACTATCATGGTCTATTCACACCCTGTCATAATGTGTCAAAGCTATTTTGTTTAAATATTGTTGGTTTTGTGTAGGATTGAAGTCCGGGGCTACCTTCTGAAAAAGCTGGGACAGAAATCAAAGAAGTGCCAGGAAACATCCTTGTTGTAACGAAGACTGGTGATATAAAAAGAGATTCAGTCTGCTTGCCAAGTGTATCACTTTCAGATCTGGGATCGGTTCCAATCAAAACAGAACCGGAGATATTTAAGACGGGGAAATCAGTTCCCATCAAAGAAATGTTGAGACAGGGGTTTTAGTTCCCATCAAAACAGAAGTTGAGACAGGGCAGTCAGTTCCCATCACAACAGAATTGGCAATGGATCAGACAATGGAATTTGTTTCCATCAAAACAGAAGTCGATACAGATGAAAGAGCGGAATCGGCTCCCGTCATAACAGAAGCTGAAAGAAACCAGGCAAACATATTGCATCATCACAACTTGCATGAAGGAGACTGTCACTACGAGAAAATGTGTTTTCAGACAGCTCCTGTGAAATTTGAGACTGGTATTGATCAACCAGCAAGGTTCCAGACTAGTCCTGTAAGAAATGAAGTGAATGTGAACCGAACTTCACCAGCTTTTTCTGATGAAATAGAGACTGCCCACATCCATGTGAAAACAGAACCTAATGATGAAAACACGGGCACACTGCTGTCTACAGTACAGGAAAGAAAATCTGTCAGTGGCGTGTCTGATGAAAACAAACCAGGACATACAGTGTACCCTGTGGGTCTGTTTGTAAATGCTCATCTGGCTGAGAATGTGATATCTGAGAAATCTGATTGTAAAACTTGCCCCCACATGTTTATGACAGGGACAGGGGGTCAGAATACCAGTGACTGTCTGTCATCAGAAGATTCTGTTCACACTGGTGAAAAATCTTATATATGTAAGGAGTGTAATCATGTTTTTACTAGATCTAATGACTTGAAGAGACACATTAGTACTCACACTGGTGACAGGCCATATGTTTGCACATATTGCGATGCTTCGTTTAGACAGTCCAGTAACTTGAAATATCACATGCGAACTCACACTGGGGATAAACCTTTTGTGTGTAAACTATGCAGTTCTGTTTTTTCAGGGTCCTCGGAACTGAAGAGGCATATGCGCACTCACACTGGTGACAAACCCTATGTTTGTTCTTACTGTGATGCTACCTTTACATCCTCCAGCAACTTGCAGTATCACATACAAACTCACACAGGTGACAGACCCTACACATGTGAACAATGTGATGCCACATATATGCAATCCAGCCACTTGAATGATCACATGCGGACTCACAGTGGTGACAAACCCTATGCATGTAAACAGTGTGGCACTGCCTTTGCACAATGCTGCAACTTGAATAGGCACATGTTGATTCACACTGGTGACAAACCCCATGCATGTAAACAGTGTGGCATTGCCTTTGCGCGATCCAGCAGCTTAAATAGGCACATGTTGATTCACACTGGTGACAAACCCCATGCATGTAAACAGTGTGGCATTGCCTTTGCACAATCCAGCAGCTTGAATAGGCACATGTTGATTCACACTGGTGACAAACCCCATGCATGTAAACAGTGTGGCATTGCCTTTGCGCGATCCAGCAGCTTAAATAGGCACATGTTGATTCACACTGGTGATGAACCCCATGCATGTAAAGAGTGTAATGCTACTTTTATTGCATCCAACAAGTTGAAGACGCATATGCGTACTCACACTGGTGACAGACCCTATGTTTGTTCTTATTGTAATGCTACTTTTGCTTTCTCCAGCAAATTGAAGTATCACATACGGACTCACACAGGTGACAGACCTTACAAATGTGAACAGTGTAATACCACGTTTACACTATCCAGGCACTTGAATGAACACATGCGGACTCACAGTGGTGACAGACCCTATGTTTGTTCTTTCTGTGATGCTTCCTTTGCTACCCCCAGCAAATTGAAGTATCACACACGGATTCACACTGTTCACAAACCCTATGTTTGTTCTTACTGTGATGCTACCTTTGCTTCCTCCGGCAACTTGAAATATCACATACGGACTCACACAGGTGACAGACCCTACACATGTGAACAATGTGATGCCACGTTTATGCAGTCCAGCCACTTAAATGAGCATCTGCTGACTCACAGTGGTAACAAACCACATGTATGTAAACAGTGCGGCACTGCTTTTGCACGATCCAGCAACTTGAATAAGCACATGTTGATTCACATTGGTGACAAACCCCATGCATGTAAAGAGTGTAATGCTACTTTTATTGAATTCAGCAAGTTGAAGAGGCATTTGCGTACTCACACTAGTGACAAGCCCTATGTTTGTTCTTACTGTGATGCTACCTTTGCTACCCCCAGCAAGTTGAAGTATCACATGCGGACTCACAGTGATGACAAACCCCATGCATGTAAACAGTGTGGCACTGCTTTTGCACGATCCAGTTACTTGAAAAGGCACATGTTGATTCACACTGGTGATAAACCCCATGCATGTAAACAGTGTGGCACTGCGTTTGCACAATCCAGCAACTTGAATAAGCACATGTTGATTCACACTGGTGTCAAACCCCATGCATGTAAAGTGTGTAATGCTACTTTTATTGAATCCAGCAAGTTGAAGAGGCATATGAGAACTCATACTCAGAACTATCTATGTAAACAGTGTGGTGCTGCTTTTGCACAAAGAGGCAACTTAAGAACACACCTAAAGACTCACACTGATGACAAAACCTATGTATGTGAACATTGTGATGCATCTTTTACCACATCTACCCATTTAAAAACGCACATACAGACTCATACTGGAGACAAACTACATGTATGTAAACATTGTGGTGCTGCTTTTGCACAATCAGGCAACTTGAGAACACACCTAAAGACTCACACTGGTGACAAACCCTATGTAACACTATGTATGTGAACATTGTGATACATCTTTTACCACATCTGTCCATTTAAAAACATACAGACTCATACTGGAGGCAAACCCTAAGTATGTAAACAGTTTGGTGCTGCTTTCACAGTGTGGCAATTTGAAATCACACTTGCTGACACATGCTGTTAGTGACGCAGACCAAAATATTCAGTGCATGGTGTGGACCTGTCTCAGAATGCTCATGTGACTGCTCATCTGACTGATGCCAAATGTGCAAAAGGCCATCGAGCCGACATCGGCTGCTGTTGGCTCATGCACTTCCGTAAGCTGGCCAACAGCGGCTGACATCAGCCCAATGGCTTTTGTACTATTTGTAATGTTCAAATTTGCGTGATATCAGAGATGCTAGTGATGTTGAAACTTGCCCTAACACGTTTTACAGGGGGACAGTGATTGGCCCTTTGATTTGAAACGGCATGTTTGAAGTCACACTGGCTACAAACCTTACATATGTTTTCAGTGTGATGCTGCTTTCACTCAGTCCAACCACTTGAAGTATCACGTGTACGCACAGTGGCGAGAAGCCTTATTTATGTAAAGTTTGCAATACTTTGTTCACTGGCCCTACTCACTTATAGAGACATAATTATGGTCAAGAGTACGACGGGGTGTCCAAATGGTGTGACAAGCACCCTGCATTTTTAAAAGCAAGGTAATTTTAATATTTCATATAAATCTGATGTACCTTTGCATACATAAACATTGACACTAAGTAAAATTTGTATGTTATTTGCAGTTTGGTTGTTATTGAACTTTGAAGTTTAAAGTTTGAACATAACATTTACAATGTCACACATTTAACAATTCACAACCAAGCTGTAAGCAATTTTTTGCATTTGTATGTTTCAAAGTATGTTCCCCATCCAGAATAAATGGTATGTCTATATAAAGTGTTAGTGGAAAATGCAACCTTTTATGCCATAAAAACTGTTTGAACATAACTTTACACCATAATTTCCAAAAACCACTAATTTTTAATTCTACTTGGAGAACTAATTTTTAAATGTTATGCTAAATGCACAGAAACAAGTCTCTAATTTAAATGCAAAAGCCAATTGAAAAAATAATGTTTACATAGTTCTGAATACTGACAAAGTTATTCAATACACATTCACTGCAATGTTGTTCTCATTTTTTTATCTTATGCAATCAAATAGAGCTTCTGTAAGCTATAAATGACTACACTAGATGACTTTTATCTGCTGTTAACTATTCCAATAGAAAATAAGCCAATTTTTACAAACTGAGCTGAGTTTTGGCACAAATTCAATTACATTCACAAGATTGAACATAACTTTACACGTTTACCAAATATATTTTTGGTCTCACAAGGGCAAATCACAAACTCTTTGGAAAAAATAAGTATGCATACCAATCCCACTAACAAGCACAGCCATTATATCAAAATAGTGATGTTTACGTGATTTTCAAAAAGGGCTGTTGCAACTTTTCAAGTGTTTGTACATAACTTTACACCTTCTGACTTGTACACAGGAAAAATCTTAAGATTATTCAAGAAAAGTCTCTAAAGAAGACCCTATCATCGAGCCTGCTTTCACCTATAAGCGGTATGCATACTGTTCTGGTAAAATTTCCATCATAATTACATAAAATGTAGCAAAAAGATAGAAAAACAGGATGCATGAACCTAACTTTACACAGTCACATTCACACATTTGCCTTGTAACTTGACAAGTAAAATTATTTAGAAATTTGCTGATTGCCTGTAGTGTACAAAAGAAGAATGACGTTTGCACTATCATGATTTCATGACAAAAACATGAAAATAGAAAGGTAAAAAATAATGACATGGCTTATTTGAACATGATGACCCAGGACCATTTTCTAAAGCACAAAAGTAAAGGTGCAGAGTTATGAAATGCATATTTGAAAGCTATGATAATAATATTAAGATAGTACATGCATAAAGGTTAATGCACAAATTTCAGTGCGCCTCAGAAAATGTAATCATCATTGCATGAACATAACATGACACGACGTAGAGTTATGTTCATGAGAAATAGCTGTGACATTAACTTGTTTTGCAGTCACTAAGATTTTATAGGTCTTGAAATTCATATTTTCTAGATTTATCTGGTTATCTTACTTACTTTAATGCAGGACGGTCAAAGAAATGAAATTGGTGTTTGTTCATAACTTTACACAACACATGTGATGTGTGATGAAGCTCTATGCTCGTGCATAGTGCTCATACATTAGGGTTAGTACGGTACGGTTTTTGTTAACGGTTTGTTTGTGCCGATAGTCCGGGTGGCATGAGGGTCCACGTGACATCTGTAAGGCATGGTTAGCACGGAGTTTTGGTGAGTACTGTTACTAGTTAGTGAGTTCTAGGCGGAAGCTCAGTCTGGCAGAGCAGTAAATGCATTAGTGCGGGCTGTCTTGTTGTATGAAACGGATGTGTTTGAGATAGCTAGCCCGTATTCCAAGACTCTGAAGCCTAGATTTCAGGTACGTTTCTATATATGTAGTATTACTGATGCTTAGTTGAAGAATAGTATGCGTTGCTAAGAGTAATTTGTTTGTATAGTGTTGGCCGGTTTGGTTCAGTTATGTTGGTTTAGAATTCAGTGAAGTAACCGGTGTTTTTGGTATACAGTTATTTACCGAGATGGACGACTAAAGGAATGTAAGGTGTGTATGCTTAAGTCACTATGAAGGTAGTACGTGGTTGGTTAAGCATAGTCTTTTCCAGTGTATAGAGTAGTGGATAGCAAGAGTGTTAGGCTATAGTCTGTTTCAAGATAGTGACGGATATGTGGGTGTTACGGAAGTAGTCGGGTTATGAAGCACGCGTGTGTGAATGAACGTGAGTTATTTGTATCAGCCAGGTTGCGTGATGTTTTTCATGTCATCCAATATGTTGTGTGTTTAGCAAGCGTTACGTTTTGGATCCTTGTGTTGTGTAACACGCACGCAGACTTGCCCACAGTCGTATGCACAGACTCTCGCACAACAGACGCATAAACCGCCACTGACTCAGATGGGTGCATTCATGCGGTACAACTCAACACACGGGCTCCCTTTCTAAAGTAACCTTTATACACTATACAAGAAAAGAAAGGCTTAAATGACTATCAAACTATATACACTCCTCTGCTAACATCCGAACATCACACACACAATTCACAATATCTCGCCAGGCTAGGTGTTAGTTCTCAGTCTCCAACCTGTTTGATGTTATTGCCTGGTTACGTTGGTCCTTCTCACGTCTAGGCGTGCAAGTCCGTTGTATGCTCTTTCCTGTCGTCCTGTCTGTAACACGGACGTCCTTGTACTCGTACTGTAGTGCAGTTCTCGCTGTGATCCGGGTATCTTGGTCCCAATCAGACTCACTCTGAGTGAAGAGCTGGAGGGATGACCTCACGTTAGGTCCCACCTGTGACTGACGTCTCGGCGTCCGTCGTTCCACTCTTTACAAGTACTCTAAACACAACACAAGGATCCAAAACGTAACGCTTGCTAAACACACAACATATTGGATGACATGAAAAACATCACGCAACCTGGCTGATACAAATAACTCACGTTCATTCACACACGCGTGCTTCATAACCCGACTACTTCCGTAACGCCCACATATCTGTCACTATCTTGAAACAGGCTATAGCCTAACACTCTTGCTATCCACTAATCTATACACTGGAAAAGACTGCTTAACCAACCACGTACTACCTTCATAGCGACTTAAGCATACACACCTTACATTCCTTTAGTCATCCATCTCGGTAAATAACTGTATACCAAAAATACCGGTTACTTCACTGAATTCTAAACCAACATAACTGAACCAAACCGGCCAACACTATACAAACAAATTACTCTTTGCAACGCATACTATTCTTCAACTAAGCATCAGTAATACTACATATATAGAAACATACCTGAAATCTAAGCTTCAGAGTCTTGGAATACGGGCTAGCTATCTCAAACACATCCGTTTCATACAACAAGACAGCCCGCACTAATGCATTTACTGCTCTGCCAGACTGAGCTTCCGCCTAGAACTCACTAACTAGTAACAGTACTCACCAAAACTCCGTGCTAACCATGCCTTACAGATTTCACGTGGACCCTCATGCCACCCGGACTATCGGCACAAACAAACCGTTAACAAAAACGGTACCGTACTAACCCTAATGTATGAGCACTATGCACGAGCTTAGAGCTTCATCACATGATGTACTGATGGTGTAAAGTTATGTACAAACAAAAAACAAAGAAATGTCTATCCTAGAAGGTATCACACGCTTTATTATTATAAAAAAAGTAAACAGCATCTTTTCAGCTATTGGTAGTTTTTTTATATAAAGTGATTCTTGTGATTTTAGGTAATAAATGTTTGAACATAACTTTACATCCCAGAAAGTTGTGTCAAGTTATGTTCATGAGGAAAAATTGAAAAGAGTTTCAAATGTGTTGTGTACCAGCATGTGCATAACTATTTTTATGTGTTGGCATCATCTACTATATGATTTGCAACAAAATTTACCCTTCAACAAAAATAATGTGCATACTGGTTTGAACATAACATTTACACGCCAGCACGCAGAAAAAATACAATAAAATTATGTCAACTGAACAAAATTAGGTATTTTTGGGCCTACCAAGGTCTTGTCTAAATAAGTATAGTGCTACTATAGATTTATTGCAGAATAAGTGAAAAGAAAATAATATATCTATAAAGTTTGCTGGACTGCTCTGAACATAACAATTTACACCCAAAATTTGGACGCATACTGTAAACTTCATAAAGGGTTTCTTTCATCTATCGCACATGCATCCTCTTCAAAACCTTGATATAAATCACTACACCAGTTGTCTTCAGCAAAAACAACAGATTAGTAGAGATAAATAAGTGCCTAAACTGTTTGAACATAACTCAACATTTACACCATTCTGAGTATAAATCTTCAAAACTGGATCATTTGATTTTCCATGTAAGAACCACAAACCTTTCATTATAAAAACAAAGTCCATACTCTACAAAATAACACATAAGTTTTAATAATTGACCATTTGTCAAAATGTGTTATAGTAGTATGATTTCTGCTGACAAAATTTACAACACGTGTTATGTTCAAGCAGGCTCTCATATTATGGTGAATTATGCAAAAGCAACTCACTCTAGAAAATCACCAACTCATTGGTAATTTAGGCCAACACTGCAAACATCTTGTGACGTAAAAACAGTGATTTTTCATAGTGCAGCATGCATTTGAAAATCCGAGTTCCATGGGGCATGTGAAAAATGTGTCACGTTTTGTTCTCAAGTTATAATTCGGATTTGGTCCCCCCCAAAAAAAAACTGTGATAATGTCCCAAATTCTTCTTCTGTCACCCATACATGGAAACCTTATCCATTTCCCTACAACATGACATACGTTACGCATTGAGATACTGAAAGTTATGTCACACATTTATGTGGCTCGATACATGCAATCTGCATGTCTGCCATGGTAGCATACCCCTGTCTGGTTCAACATACAGTAGACAAAGGTGAAGTTTGATGGTGTTATAAACACTGACAGTGGTAAAGGTCAGCCTTAGTCTTATGCGCTCTAGTATATCACAGTATTTGAAATGACGTGCACCTCTCTGGCTCCCATGGAGTTGCCATGGTGAGCAGAAGGCCTTCAGGCCAACGTCAGCCTTAGCTGGCTCCGTTCATGTACATGTGTGGGGCCAGCTAAGGCTGATGCCAGCCCAAGAACTTTTGCTTACCTAGTTTTTCACTAATCAACAATTTAACCCTTTTAGCCCCATGGGTGCTTTTTCCAAATTTTGGAAGTGCTACTTAATGACTGTACCAGTTGCAGGAGGTGGATTGACCATGATAATTCAAGGGTAGTGCCAGATTAGCTTGGCGCCTTCAAGTACCAAGCTAATCTGGCACTACCCTTGAATTATGGTCAGTTTGTCTCCTGCTGTAGGGACTCGTTGCTAAATAGGTTAAGAGAGTTATTACACCTTAACCCTTTTAGCCCCAACGCACTACAGCTGGAGTTGGGTCAATCATGATAAGCTAATTTGGCACTACCCTTGAATTATTGTCAGTCCATCTCCTGCAATTGTTAGCTGACATGCAAAATTTGGGAAATGTGGCCTTTGGTTTAGATGGGTTGGAACGACCAAAGGAGAAAATTGTGAAGTACATGTATTGACATTTATTTTGTGGAGAATCAAACAGAAACTTGTCATACTCCCTTTCTGTAACGTACTCTAGGGCACCAATCTTATGTGAAGTCTGACGTAAATTCATTGAATAAGGTAAATTATGACAGTGTTCCCATGATGCAAAATAAATCACTCATACTAGGGTCAGCTGATGTTTTTCACCCAGACCAGCACTTTAAAAAGAAAATGGCAGACAGGCAGACACGCTGCACGTGTAAAGTATTTCCAGCCACTTGACCCTTATCATTTGGAATACACCAGTGTGTGAAATAAGTGTGACTAAAATAGTTCAAGGGTAGTGCCAGAATAGCTTGGCGCCTCTAGACGCCAAGCTATTCTGGCACCACCCTTGAACTAAAGCCATTGGTCTATATCCTTATCTGTAAGTACTATAATGTAGCCTGCATATGGCAGTGTACAAATGTGAAGATTTTAGCCTCAGTATGATATGGGTTTAACATGTACACATACCAAGGGGAATTACTCGGCTCTGGACAGACAGATCCCCTGCCCCCGCCTATCAGGCACCCAATCACCAGCCCACAGAAACTACGCAGGTATAGAACAAGGCCATCATCTACATCCCCACAGAAAAATATGCAGGTATAGAATTAGGCCATCATCTACATCTCTTGGGGATGTAGATGATGGTCTTGTTCTATACCTGCATATTTTTCTGTGGGCTGGCGATTGTGTGCCTGATAGGCGGGGGCAGAGGATCTAACTGTTTGTCTGTCCAGCACTGAGTAATTTCCCTTGGTATGTGTACAGTTCTACCAGTGCTAGCCTCACCTATTTGGTTTGTGAGTATGGGTTGAACAGTGTGAGGCTGCTTTCACCACATCCAGCAACTTGAAACGGCACGCAAGAAAACACTGATATGTGCAGAAATTGAAATAAGTTCAAAGTACATGTATTAACTCTTAAACTCCCAGACTAACTGACTTACATTCTATAGAATGGAATTCATTTAGTTGTGGCAGTTTAAGACATTTTCATTCTTATGTCTAGACATTTTAAATGAAAACTCTGACTTCATTTATGTTTAGTGGCAGTAGTTTTATGAGTTTAGTGATAGTATTGTAAAGACATTTTCCTTTCATCTGGACAGTCTTACTGAGTCTGTGATTAATTACATTCAGAATTTATGATATTGTTTGTCTGCTGATATTGAAACACACATTACTGTGTACAGCTACCATGTTTGTCGGTGAAAATAAGCTGGAAAACAATACTAAGAACATGTTGAAAAGCGCCTACCAACATTGTTAATGACTGTGTTACTGTTTGTAATTGTGTGTGTGTGTTTTTGTGCAGGTGTGTGTTTGTGTTACTATGCATTTAGGTCATGTACGTGTGTGTGTGACTGTGCATTGTGTGTGTGCGTGTGCTGTGCAGTGTGTGTGTGCTGTGCAGTGTGTGTGACTGTGCAAGTTGTGTGTGTGACTGTGCAGTGTGTGTGTGACTGCAGCGTGTGTGATTGTGCAGTGTGTGTGTGTGTGTGTGACTGTGCAGTGTGTGTGCATGAATGTGCATGTGCTGTACAGTGTGTGTGTGACTGCAGTGTGTGTACCTAACTGTGCAGTGTGTTTGTGCATGCTGTGCATTGTGTGTGTACTACTGTGTATCAGCACTTTTGACTTAGTTTTAGAATAAGCACTTGACAAATCTTCATTATTATTATTATTATTATTATTATATTCTTTATATGTAGAAACACTGACAATGGCTTGAACTCTTTGAGCACTTCAAGGGTGGTGCCAGAATAGCTGTCCTGGCAGCACCCTTGAACTATCATGGTCAACCTGCTGTGATCAATACTTTCAATCTGTATACATTTCGGGAAAGGACATACAAAGTCAGGCATAATTTTATGTATCTAAACAATTGGCATCCTCCTGTCTCGAAGACAATGGGTATATGCGCTTGCTGGGTCAGTCACTGGAGTGACCTCTCCAGGGCGCAAGCCTGGGCGAAGTTTATGGAGATCCTGGGGTGCCCAGTCGTCAAGATCCCCCTCTCGGCCTCGCTGATGTATCCAAAGGAATGCAAAGCAGTACGTTTGGCACCAGTTTGGCTGCAGGAGCTGCCAGAACAGTGCGTGAATACAGGCAGCTGTCTGCCTTCGGGGCGCCACTCCTGATTTGAAAGGTTTACTCCCCCACATTTGGCCGTTGGATCCAACCTGATCTCCTCCGTCCTCTAGCCGTTGGCTGTCAGAAACAGCTCATCCGCCTAGTGGTGCAATGTGAACACCACCCCCTCACGTGGTTTAGCCCACCAGCTGAGGTGGTTTGCCAGGGTGTGGCGCTTGGAGCCAGCACGTGAGAGATTAAGGAGATGGATGAGGACCAGTGATGCCCGTCCGTCCTATGTAGGACGCAGCTGCCGAACAGCAAAGGTGCTACCTCTATCCAGAGATCTAAACAATAGCTTACCGTGGAATCTACTTTTGACACGCGCCCCCTGCCTCCCAAGTGGTGACTCGTGCCTTCCCTCCAACCCCCCACCCTCCTTTTTGCCCCATTGTTCGATTTTTCGGCAACTGGAAGCAAGTTCTAATGGCGGGGAGGTCTTTTGTATTGTTGAGGGCCCCAAACAGAAAGTTGGACCCCCCCCCCCCCTTCCTTTCCCTCGAGGTAACTGATCCGCCCCTGGTGCAGCACAACTTGCCCCAAGTCCTGAGTTAGCTCAACCATGTATGTATCATCACAGCCTTCCTTGACTAGGTCCTAGGTCAAATGATACGACAATCTGTTATTTGGGCCCAACTTCCAAAATTGCCCTGCTGCAAAACGTTAGTTTACAACTGTACAGTGGGCTGGGCTGGGGAGGGGCTGGGAGGTGTCTTCGTGATCTGTGCCAGTTACAGTTTGAAGATGTTTGTCCCACCTGTGAAGTGTAGGCCCCTACATGGTTTTGCTTTAAACCTTTTCATCATGATACACTTCCGCTTGAGATTAATTTGATTATTATAGTTAAAGGTATGGTGCCAGAATAGCTTGGCGCTCCGGCGCCAAGCTATGCTAGCACCACCCTTGAACTAAAATGGTTGAGCTATCTGCTAACCTGTAATGTAGCCATAGGACACTAAACAAATTTTGCAAAATCAGCCTCAGGATGTAATGGGTTAAATGTGAAAGCTCAGGGATACAGAGATTAAGTTATCACAAACCTCCCATTATACAAAATGTATCACCGGTGGATAAAATGTGCGTTTTATTTTACAAGCATTTTGTCTGTCAAATTTAGAACAAGTGATCTATCAGTTTGTATAAGGGGGAGGCTAGGCATTATTTTTTTTTTATTTAGACAACTTTTGTTTTTTAAATTTTTTTAAATTTCTGAAATGACAAATCATTTCTCTTCAAATAGGTGGGGTGCCATTGTTCGCTTAACCCCATTTCAGTGACTAATCGTAACATGGCAGAGCAACGAAATGGTCAACAGTGTGGTGGAGACAGGACAAGGTTTCTCACCATACATAAACAGAGAGATAGCCTTCTATCTTGGGCGGGAAAGGCGTACGAGTTGTTAAAATTAGTTAATGCTAAAGTGCCAGGAGTGACAAGCCAATTCATGCACTGCCGGTACCTTTGGGTAGTGCCTGAATTAGCTTGTCACCCGGCACTCTATCCTTGTACTTTTAGTTTATGTAATTATACTTTGTTGATGTGTGCCATAAACCATTTTGGTGAAAGGGGATCTTTCACACACACAAACCCCGACAGATTATTAAAAAACAAACTCTGCTACATTGTGAAACCCAAACCAAAAAGGTGACTGCTAAGCATGTAAGATTCAGAAAATAACCCAATGAAGGAAAATACATGCATAGAAACCACAGTTATAATACACTTGCGTTGTAACTGTCTTTTCTAAGCGCATTTCTTTCTTTGTGGAGTCATTCTCTGTGATGTAATGGTTTAAAACACAATCATACACAACTTGATTCATTGATTCATTACATGTCAGATGACTTCTGCCTTTGCTGAATCGACTGCTTGGGTAGCCTCTATACTCATTGCCTTTGGGTGGGTTGACATTGTAGCACTGCTGATGTGAACTCCCAATGATAGGCCTGCTTCCGTAATGGTGAGTAGACGAGCAGACCGTGAACTCTCCAGAAAACCAACCCAGTAGGTCAACTTGCCAAAGGAGTTGAATTGTGGTTAAAATGCCTTGTACACGTTTTTTGTTGTTGTTGTATCTTATTATTTTTCTCTTTTTGTGTAGTCAGTGTGCTCACTGAGGCTCACGTAGTTCAGCGGCTATTTTTGTCTCCTGCAAGTTTGGAATTTAGTGTGTACATTTACCGCCAGTAGTAAGAGGCGAGGCTGTGTGGCACAGCAAAACGTTTAGACAAGGGCCAGCTGGTGTACTCGGTGACCGCACCTCGCCTAGTGTCGTTTTCTCCCTTCTTTTGAGACCTCTGCTACAGTGCCAGACAGCTGGTTACTGCCGAGTATTTTCCGCTGGCAGGAGATTTTGTCGGATTTTGTTTGTTAACTAAGTAGTCTTGTAAAAGTACGATTTTCACCTGCAAGAGGATTTTATAACAATATAGTGTTTGAAGTGCTCTAAGTGTTGGTAATGGTTTCAGAACTGACAAAAGCGTGTTGAGCTACGAAGGTAATGTTCTATCGCATGGAAGAATGCTTCACCATTTTGTAAAACGCAATGATTTTGGTCGGGCGAACCACGTTTTGCTACTCGTTAGTTTTGGTTAGCAAAACTCCGCTGCGCTCGGCATCTTCGGGTTGGAGCGCAGTGTGTTCCTGGCCGTCTGCGGAGATAGGTGGATTTGAGCGGTTAGTGTTATCCACGACTGCTTCATGCTGTTTCGACTTTGCCGATTTTTCCGGAGTTATCTCTACAAACCAGCCGTTTGGACTCTGTCATGGGAATCCCGGACTCTGTCGTTTTTTTTTTTTTTTTGAGTTCTGGGACTTTGCCATTTTCCTGGCAGCTCTACATTGTAACGGGCGCCTTGGACTCAGCCGTTCAGTTTTCCGAGGTTTCCCTTTACAAAGGGTGCTTCGGACATTTTTTTTTTTTAGTCTTCCTTTATAACGGGTGTCTCGGACTCTGTAGTTTTTCCGAGGCTTCCCTTTATCAAAGGGTCTTTTGGACTCTGCCATTATATCCGTTATAACGCTTCGGACTCGCCGTTTTTCCGAGGTCGTTTCCGGCCCTTTACAAAGGGCGCTTCGGACTATGCCATTTTTTTTTTTTTTTTTTGGGGGGGGGGGGGGGGGGGGGGTCTTCCTTTATAACGGGCGCCTCGGACTCTGTCGTTTTTCCGAGGCTTCCCTTTATCAAAGGACCTTTTGGACTCTGCCATATTTTTTTTTTTTTAGATAGTTATCCGTTATAACGGGCTCTTCGGACTCTGCCGTTTTTCAGAGGTTTTCCTTTACAAGGGGCGCTTCAGACTCTGTCATATTTTGGGGAGTCTTTCTTTATCATGTTACAGGCGCTTCGGACCCTGTCGTTTTTCCGTAGTCCCATTATCAAAGGACATTTTGGACTCTGCCATTTTTTCTTAGATATCCTTTTGAAGGGCGGCTCGGACTCTGTCGTTTTTCCGAGGCAAGGATGGGCAAACTACTTTTGAAAAGTAGTCCGCTACACTACAGTTACATTTGTAAAAAATAGTAGTTCGCTACTTTACAATTACATTTTGAAGAAATGTAGTTCGCTACTTTTACGCTACTTTACAAAAAGTAGCTAACTACTTTTCAAACTACTTTTTTTTAAAAATCTGTAATCACAACTGGGTCTGATAAGTATTTTGAAGTTTAAGTAAATAATCAACTTTCAGTAATGTCAAAAATAGGAAAACAAAAGCAGCTTATATATACACTTGACAGTGATGTCTAGTATAAAACATAAATACAGCCACAAGGTTGTATAGGCAGTTGAGAATAAATGGGCTAAAGAAGTTAATTGATCATTCAATGATTGATGAAAACACTGACACTTCCTTATAAACCATTCTTAGAGTTGTACTTAACCAACACTTTTGCCTCAAAGTTAGAATCAGTAACTCTGGCTCTAATCTTTGTTAAAATAAGTCCAGCCTGACTAAACAGACGCTCAACTGCTGCACTGCTGGGCAATGAGGTGTTCGTCCTCAGGAAGACAGCTTTGACGCCAGGGTACTTGTCCAATTCATCCAGGGATTTGGCCAGTCCCTCTGTCAGGTAGGCTGTAGACTCGGCCACGTCAGCGACATTATCAAAGAGAATGAAGTCCTCATCGGTTTGAGACTTGACTGCTGTCTGGGCTGGTGGCTTCAAGGACATCACTTCATTAGTCAGCAGCATCTTCGCTGTCTCCTTAAGATTTACATTTCCTGTCCAGGAAAGCTTGAGTCTGAAACAGAGACAATGAAAAATATTACAATCATCGTCATAAGGCCATAAATAAAGCAACAGTATATAATTCACTAACCATAAAAAAGCAATTAATCAACGTTTAACAGCAAAATTCTGAGGAAATAACTTAGGTGAAGAACACATTAAAACAATACCTTGGATCCGATACAGCAGCTAGCAAGGTGTCCCTGTCTTCATATGCCTCCTTGAATCGGATCGCAATCCCTTGGAGAACAGCATCTGCCAGGGGCCTGCAGATTTTGAGCTTGCACTTCTCCAGCTCAATTCTGGCCTTCATAGTCTCAAGCTGAGGCAGTAGGCTACCCAAGCCTACACATTTCTCTCCTTGCAGATAATCGAGGCTCTTTGCAACCGGACCCATCACCTAAAACAGAAAAAGATAAAATTCATGAAAAAAATATGGCCATTTCATGTGCAGACCTTTTCGCACTTAGTCATAGACATAGTATAACTTTTTGGACATATACAATGCATTGTTAAGTACTCACCATGACAAATTCTTTCATAAAGAGATGGTCCCTGCTGGTGAAGCGTGCAAGGCCCAACTTGTCGCAGATCTTTCCCAGGCTGTCAGGGGACAGATCACTGAGGCACTTAACTGCATCAAAGGTGGAATTCCACCTGGTCTGGTTAGGGATGATAAGCTGTTTGCCCGTCTCTTCCTTGATGTTCTCTGAAACAAACAAGCAAACGAAATATACATGATCTCATTCACTGAATGAAATATAATAAACACACTGAATCAAATATAATAAATATGGAATAACAAGCAGAATCTGCAAATGCTAAGCAAACGCATAAAAGCAATGATGGACAAATATGAAAAAAATTACCTGCTGCAAGCACAGTTTTGGACTGTTTAGTCCATAATGCAGATGCCTTGCCAAACATTGACCTGCTAGCGGTCTTAAAAGTGTGGCCCTGGAGAGCCGCCTCAGAATCCTTGCTAGCAACAAGGTTGATGGTATGTGCTGCACATCGCAGATGAGGGGGGAAAACAATTGTTGACCCTGATGATGGCCCCTCCCCCAAAAAGTCATATGAAGTGACTTCATCCTGCTCCTCATCATCATCACTTTGGTCTTCTGCGCATGGACTACCGGTCTGCCCAAAGATTCTGCAAAAGAAAAATAAAATGTAGACAAAATACAGGTCAAATAAATGAATTTAAACAAAATAGCAAAAGAAAATTTATATCAGTTGAAATTTTAAAAATGCAAAAGAAAATGCTGCTTTATAGATATGATAGAATAACATGTTTTACTTATATGTTACACACCTGAAGGCCTTGACAAAGTTTGATCCATTGTCAGTCACTATCCGATGAACTTTGTTCTGGATCTTGTATTCCTTGAGGATGGAATCTAAGTGCTCAGCCAGCACATCATATGTATGAGGCCCTTTGATGCGCCGACATGCAAGGGCTGCGCTTTTTCTTTCATAGCCGTGCAGGTACTCCAGGTAGTGGCATGTCACTCCAAGGAATGATCTAAAAGAGTAAAAAGACAAACAAAACCAGTTGCTTAGTTGAAAATTAATTTAAAAAAAATTCACGCACCCACCCCCTCCTGAAAAAACTCGACAAAAATGAAAAGGACACAAAGATGTACTTTAAAAAAAAAAACAGTCATCTGGCAACTACCATCACTCATAGTCATACTTATGACAGGTGAACATGAATATGAGCAAAGTATCACTTGCCTATGATGAGCAGTCCAGCAATCAGCGGTGACACACACTTGCTCAACTCTTTCAAGATCCTCAATGATTATTTTCTTTAGCTGCTTCATCTTGTCCTATAACAGAAATCAAAGCAACTGAGAAGTTGGAACAACAGTGTTCATCATCTTAGTATCTTTTAATCTGTATAATTTTGTAAAACTAAATATACCCCACTTGAGGCTTATCCCATAGTGTATTACTAAGGTAGACAATAGGCATGCGTTATCAATCAAAATGTACTGTTCTTACCTCCAACAGAGTATTTGCCTTCTTTCTGCTGAGAAGGTCATCTGCTGGCTGGCCGGACAATTTGCTGACAAATTCCTTGAAGTTCTGGCTATCAAGGAGGCTGAACGGCATGTTGTCTCCAAGGAGAAGGTCCACAACTGCTCTGTCAATTTGCTCCTTAGACAGTTCAGTCTTCTTGGACAGCTTGATCATTTTGGTGATAGGCGGCTGTTCGACACTGTCCTCCCTCTTTCGTTTTCTTGTTTTCTCCTGAGCTTTCTGCATTTTCTCCAAAAGGAGAGGATGTTTCCTCTGAAACACAGTTAAATAACTATTTGAGCTTTGTTTATTTCTTACTAATATATATATATATATATATATATATATATATATATATATATATATATATATATATATATATATATAATATATATATATATATAATTTGGCATATGCTTGTTTTAGCCCCACCCAGCAGTCAGTTACTGGGACAACAACTCCCCTACTAAATCTGTTTTAATTTTAACTTTTATACTATACAGAAAAATCAGCATTTTATTTCCAATTCACATTCAATAGCCTATCCCAAACAATGAAATGAAAGTATTTCCCAGTCCGTAATGTGGTTCAGTGACACAGGTGCCTTTTCTTAAATATACAATATCTTTAGTATTATTTCAAATTATTATAATCATAGCCATCAATACTTAGGCTTACCTATTTATTTTCATCATTATGATTATATTTATTATTATCATTATTATTTTTCTTTTGATTTTTCCCCCTTTGTTTTGTTCATAAATTTGTAACATACAAAGGCGTAGCAAATATCATTTTTGTTCCCATTACCCCCTTCCAAGACCATCCATACTCAACTTGGTCTAAACGTTTTATCACAATGTCAGAACGTAAATTAAAAAATTGTGTTCAAAAAGACTAAGCTAAATAAAATAAATAAATGCAAAAAAAAAAATAAAAATAAAAAAAAATAAAAAATGAAGTATGCCAGGCATTGCCAACATCATGCATTTATTCTAGGCTTTTCTGTAATATAAATTAATTCCGAAGCTTTGTGTTCTGTTTTGTATCAAAAAGTACAGAGATCAAAGGGCATGATTGATGATTCACCTGTTGTGTTCCCAGCCATTCTAATAATTCTAATACTAGTAATAGATGACAATAGATCGGCATTCACTCGGACAACTCCCCTACTAAATTTAAAACCGATTAATACGGAAAAGCCGCCATTATGTTTTATAGGCTATATCAGTATATACTGTTCAGCACTCCAAACAAGAAAATGGAATTCTTTCCGTAAATGAAAATAAATTAATATAGCTTTTGTCATCCCAGGTGAATGCCGATAGAATAAAACCGGACGCATTTCTCATATGCCTATAAATGTAAGAAAATCAAAATAGGAAAACTCAAAAATTAAACAAACCTTGAGATGAAGCCTAAGATTGGATGCTGTCGTCTTGCTCGCTGAATACTCTTTGCATCCGTACTTGCATTTGAATATAAATGCATTGTCCTTTTCTTCTTTGAGATGAAAAAATTCTAGATACGGTTCAAACAAAGTGGGAAGTTTCTCCATCTTTTGCGGTCAAAAATGTGTGCGTTCTGTGCTTGATTTGAAGAACAAAGAGCTGACTGACGCGCGCTTCAGTTTTGAAAGTCACGTGGCTTGCTATTGCTATCAGCCAATCACAATCATGCTTCCATTCGCTGAGCGAGCGATCAATCTCGCGCGAGACAGTAATTTCGCCACTCGCTTCGGCTTGGCTGAAAGGGATCCCGGCAAGTCACACGGCAAGGAAAGTAGCGTAGCGAAAGATACATTTTCGCTACTTCGCTACTGACAAATTAGTAGTTCGCTGCTTTACAACTACTTTTTTAAAATATGTAGTTTGGATCGTTACAAACTACTCCAAATAGTAGCGAAACTACAAAATGTAGTCGCTACTCTCGCTACTTGCCCATCCCTGTTCCGAGGCTTCCCTTTACAAAGGGCAATCCAGACCAAAAAGGTGACTGCCAAGCGTGTAATATGCAAAGAAGTACCCAACGGAGAAAGAAACACGCTTAGAAAAGACTGGTACAACACAATTTATTAATATTTCGGGTAAATACCCTTTGTCAAAATAGACAAACAAACAAACATAGAGATTAGCCGCTACTTATCTTCAATGGCAGAAGGAATGTGGCAACTGAAGGAGGTGACGTAAAATAAAAGAGAAGGAAGAACAAAAGTGCGGAAAAAGTAAAAATGACGTCATCGAAAAATCGCGTAAGAGAGAGACTCGGAAAGAACCTGAACACGAGAGACAAGAGTGTGTGCAAGCACGTGCAGGAGCGAGCGAAAGAAAAGGCGTGTAGATGAGGCCAGAGAAAGAAAGAAAGAGAGAGAGAGAGAGAGAGACGGAGAGAGAGAAAGAGAGAGAGAACGAATGGGGAGTACCCTTGGGCACGAAGTAGGCTGAGTGTCTAATACACAAAGCCTGCTAAACACCAACCCGAAGGCAAACGTTATATCACCTTCAAGTTGAGGACTACCTCGGGGAAAAACGGGAGGACCCCGGGGAAAAAAACCCCAGCATTGAGCACGGTACACAACAAGTAATAAGTCATGAAAACAAAGCAAAGAATCAAATTCAGTAAGAGAATATTGGTATAAGTGGAGAGTAGGTAGTTGTGAAACCGTCTTCAAGGGTAACTCAAAAAATAAGGGGGGGGGGGAGAGAGAGAGAGAGAGAGAGAGAGAGAGAGAGATGGGGGCGGGGGGGGGGGGGGGGGGGGGGGGGGGGGGGAAAGGAGTAAGGAGGAAGGGGAAAAAAAAAAAAAAAGGGGGGGGGGGGCGGAAGACAACCAGCCAGAGCCACCAACCCCACCCAACAGGCACCCACCAGCCCACAGAAAAACACACAGGCACGCAACAAGACGACCACATACATCCCCAAGGGATGCACACGATCGCCCCGCCCCAAAACCGCGTATCAAACCGTGAGCCGGAGACCCGGTGCCCGACAGGGAAGGGCAAGGGATCCAACTAAACGTTCGGCCAGCGCTGAGAAAGTCCCCAAGGGAAATGTACATATCAACCAGCGCCAACATCACCTAACTGATTAGTGAGTAGTAAATCAGTGAGGTAAAGTAGCAGACACAAGCAAGGTAAATAATGTTAATCTTTCATATTCATCCCGAGTGGCGCCACAGTGCCCAGTTTATTAATCAGAAATTTTTCACGGTCTTTCCTGGCCCAGACATTACTGGCTTGCATAAGCCAGAGGCCTTTAACTCGAATGTCTGAGACGGAGTGGTCGGCCTGATTGAAATGTCGTCCGACCGGTCTGTTGTATTGGTACTTGACAGACTGAAGATGTTCTTTGAAACGGTCGTTGATGGTTCTTTCCGTCTCTCCAACATAGAGTTGGCCGCATTTAACACAGGAGATGACATAAATCACGTTGGTGGTTTGACACGTGAAGTATCTGTCTATGTTGAATTTGTAACGTGGACCATTCACCACGGTGGAAGGGCAAATAAAAGGACACGTCTTGCAATTAGGAACATTGCACGGAGTGGAGCCGGAGGCTCTGGTGGTATGACGAGGCTTGAGAGTAGAGCGATTGTACATTGATTGATTGTACATTGCTTAACGTCCCGACAGCAACAAGGCTTTCTCAGGACGTGCCTGCACTGCTTGTGAAAAAAAACCCAACTAAACAGAACATTGAATGTATGTCGCCAGCCGGTCAAATACGTTAAATAAACCTAAAACATGGGGCCTAAATAAAGCTAAGACCATTTAACAACACACATCCAATATCAAGAGCTACAGGCAGTGCAGACAGTAGGGAGAGTTTAAAAAAGGCAAATACAGGTGAATGGATCTCGGGTAGACAGAAACACATGCCCCAGAATAGAGAGGAAAACTCACCCTGTGGGGCTGACCAGGGTGACCCTGGGAACTAAAAAGTACCTAACCCCACCCAAGTCCCCCAGGGCAGACCCGGGTGGGGGAGAGTAGAGCGAACAAGCATGTCCCGCAAATTAATATCCCTCTTGAAAGCTACCAACGGAGGTTCAGAAAAGATAGCAGCAGATTCTTGACTGGATGACAAAAGACCCCAGTTAGAAAGAAGTCACCTCCTTCAGTTGCCACATTCCTTCTGCCATTGAAGATAAGTAGCGGCTAATCTCTATGTTCGTTTGTTTGTCTATTTTGACAAAGGGTATTTACCCGAAATATTAATAAATTGTGTTGTACCCGTCTTTTCTAAGCGTGTTTCTTTCTCCGTTGGGTACTTCTTTACAAAGGGCGTTTTGGACTCTGTTATTTTGAGGGCTCTTCTTTTGTAACGGGCGCCTTGGACTCTGTCGTTTTCTAAGGCTTCCCTTTTACAAAGGGCGCTTTGGAATTGGGTCATTTTTTTTTTGTACCGGTCGTCTTTTAACAAAGGCCTCTCTGACTTATTTACTTTTATAGACTTTCTTTTATAAAGGGCACTTTGAACTTTGTCATTTTTGCCGAGGCTACCTTTTATCATATATATAATGGCCTCTCCGACTTAGTTATTTTACTAGATTTTCCTTTACAAAGGGTACTTGTTTGGACTTTGTCATTCTTTTTAAGAGACACGACTTAGATATTAGTACTGTGCTGCGCTACTGTAGTAACGTCTGATGACATTGTGACCAGCAGAGAATATATATTTCTCAAACGGCCTCATTCCGGGGCATTTGTTGTCGCTTTATTATTATTAGCATGTACTGCAATACTATGATAGTCCGCTATACGAATGCGATCTTCGTTTCATATGTTTTATTGTAGTTAGTACCGAGTGCTAGTGACTGTGCTTGTGTGTGTGAACTTGGCATCCTGACACGAAGCAAACATTTACATACAAATTCACCGGTCACACAAACATTGCACGGCACGGCCAGCGACGCTACAGAATTTGGTGTCAACGCCGGCTGGGGTGAGGCGGCACTACAGAATCAACATGGCATGATATCAATTTGCCCCTCCTGTCTCTCGGGTATAATGAGGTCAAATCATGGGATAAAAAGTTTCAAAGTATGGAAATCGGCTGAAAAATTACCTTTTCTGATCCTCTCAAATACATAAAATTGCAGTACTCGATGAATGCCGCTCACCTTCCAAAATGACGTTGATCAAATAGCGTTTGTGTTTTCATTGTAAAATGGGCACGTGCTAAAGGGAGAATCTTTTTGATGGCTCGTGGTCATCTGTTACATAGCTTCAAACTTAACTTATTATTTCTCCTTTCACAATGAGATCAGTTTTCCAGTTGGCCTGCCCAGGTTCTGAAAAGGAAAGCTCTTTATTTTATTAACCCTTATCATTCGGAATACACCAGTGTGTGAAATAGGTTTGACTAAAATAGTTCAAGGGTAGTGCCAGGATAGCTTGGCGCCTCTAGGCGCCAAGCTATTCTGGCACCACCCTTGAACTAAAGCCATTGGTCTATATCCTTATCTGTAAGTACTATAATGTAACTTGCATATGGCAGTGTACAAATTTGAAGCTTTTAGCATCAGTATGATATAGGTTAATATCCACTCCCAAAAATGTTTTGCTTGTAACATAAAGTGAATAATTACTATACAAGTCTGAAACAATTAATATACACTATGTAGCCTTTTCCAAGTTAACTCGTAACATTAGGTGAGCGGCCGACCCTACATGGAATTACCGACTTGACTCGTATTAGCAAGGGCGAGATGGCATGTGGATGAGTTGATGGACTAGTGTCCAAACTTGCTGTCTCTCTCATCCTATCTCGCACCGACTACTGCAACTCTCTCCTTTCCGGCCTCCCTCACTCCACCACTCTCACTCTCCAGCGCGTCCAGAACAATGCTGCCCGCCTCGTCCTCAGAAAGGAAAAATCCGACCACATCACTCCCCTGCTCAAACTCCTTCATTGGCTTCCCATCCCCCAACGCATCCAATACAAGATTCTGTCTCTCTGCTACAAATCCCTGAACAACTGTGCTCCCGCCTATCTCTCAAACGTACTTCACCCCTACACTCCTCCCCGCTCCCTCCGCTCCGCCTCCACATCCCCCGCACCAAACTCAGCACTTTCGGCCCCCGCTCCTTCTCAGTATACGGTCCATCTACCTGGAACACTCTTCAACTCTCTCTCCGTCAGAAACACTCTCTCTCCTCCTTCCAGTCCGCCCTCAAAACTCACCTCCTTCAACAGTTCTAGCACTATAACATCACCACACTCCCCATCCCAAGCTGACTGTCGTAATGTATTTCACTATTTGTGGTACGTGAGTCGTTGTCTAAAGCGTGCGCATGCGTGCGCGAGTTGTGAGTGCGCACTTAGAGTTATAATTATAAGATAAGCGCATTATAAATACCGTAATTATTATTATTATTAGTGTGATAAATATGGACGAATATAGCTTGTCGAGTTGCTCTTTGGGCTAGTGTACACATGTATGGTAACTTCCGCTTTGTTGGGTTTGCGAGCCAAACAAATTCACTGACTATAATCGGAAGAAACAGGTGCAATAAGCTTTTAATGTTACGATTGTAACTTAACTGATGATCTAAATAACTTAATGAGTTGATCTGTCAAGTCTGATATGCTTTGAAGCTGTTATCATGCCCATAATTGCTTCTGTTCTGATAGCTGCTTAACCCATTTAGCCCGGCCGAGTTTCTACAGCAGGAGATGGATTGACCATGATAATTCAAGGTTAGTGCCAGATTAGCTTGGCGCCTGAAGGCGCCAAGCTAATCTGGCACTAACCATGAAGTATGGTAAATCCATGTCATTGGGAAACACCTTTAAAATGCGAGAAATGGGACCTTGGTGCTATGGAAATGGGACCTTCGCGCTATGGAAATGGGACCTTGGCGCTATGGAAATGGGACCTTGGCGCTATGGAAATGGGACCTTGGCGCTATGGGAATGGGACCTTGGCGCTATGGGAATGGGACCTTGGCGCTATGGGAATGGGACCTTGGCGCTATGGGAATGGGACCTTGGCGCTATAGAAATGGGACCTTGGCGCTATAGAAATGGGACCTTGGCGCTATGGAAATGGGACCTTGGCGCTATGGAAATGGGACCTTGGCGCTATGGGAATGGGACCTTGGCGCTATGGAAATGGGACCTTGGCGCTATGGGAATGGGACCTTGGCGCTAAAAGGTTAGTTAGTTATTTGGGTTTAACGCCGAGCAGGCGACTAAGGCCATCTCACGGCGGGGCGCTAAAAGGGTTCAATGGCTCGCTGTACTACGTTTTATGCAGATGGTTGCTATGTAGGCTGAAAATTATTGTCGAATCATAGTGTGTCGTCGCCTCTTCAGAGTTCACGCGTGACATCATGCCACTCTTGTTATCTCTATGGAGCGAGCGTCGCTTAGCGTCGTCTGCACACTTGGAGAATGCCACACACACCAAGCTGTTCTTTCCTTTTGTTCACTTAGTCATGTTACCGTCGCTTTAGTTAGCATCTTACAGCCAAAGCTACTTGAGAATAGTATGAACGTTTTAATTCACAAGCGCAAAAACGCATAAAAAGTATAAGAATAAAATTGACACGAAATCGGCTGGCCGACAGTGGATGGGTGCACGAAGGGTGCCGTTTTAGTGCAAATGCGGTGTGGACTGTTTTCGCCTATAACCATAGACAAAACTCCCCAAGAGGCATAGATCTTCATGAGTTCCACGTAGAGTGCGGGGGCTTGTGAGAAGCTAAATGTATTTCTGAGTCGAATTACCTTCATGCTGCTATGTTTGCGTAGTTTAGTCGGGTTGTGACGATGAAAAGAACACAGGCAAAACGTCGACAGCTGCAAGAGAAACATGCTTATACGCGTCTAGGAGTAGGCACGGTCATAAGAATCTGTATGTATCTTGCTGGCTAGTGTTGCCTCTATGCTGCTATGTTTACGCATCCAGGATAAAATCGTGACCACCGAGCCCAAAACCAGACAACCATGGCTGTCAAAACGCACAATTCGATGACCCTCCCGGCTCTGTGGCGTAGCATAGCACGATGCTCATGCTCTCTATAGGTTCACGGCAGTGCAAACTCGAGTCTGGAGACTAACTGTACCAGCGGGCATTGCTTGTCTGGCGTGGTAGATATAGTGACATTGGAGTTGTAATGACCTCCGGGCAGACATCGGCTGCAGAGGGTAACTCACAGCTGTTTTTTTGGGTGTGTGTTTCTTTTAGATAGTTGTGTTGAAAATACGATAGACTATTAAGATGGGTTGTATTGGGACACCTGCGGTAGCATTGTGATGACGAATTGTGGGAGGGCAGGCATCACACTAATTTACACAGTTCAGTTTGGTCAAAATGCGATCTCTGCGATGGAATAGGTCCAGAAGCGCTTCAGCCCACCCATCAGAAATCTTCCCAGAGTTTCTTTCGATATCGTTCAAATATTGGTCAGGTTTGCTGTGGATCTCCCATGGATGTCCTTTCAAGTCTGCCCAATGCCTGCTGCCTTTTTCCACACTTGTGTTCTGGAAGCAACCATCTGTGACCATTTTTTGCTTTGTCATGCTTTCTGAACACTATGACTTCTGTGCAGTACACTCACATAAATCTTAGGAATTGTATGTTGCCAGTGCCAGTCTGTTGTTTCACAGTTTGTTTTAACCTGCTTGTAATGCAGCATCTGGTTTTGTAAACAGCACTAGCGGCTGCATTCATGAAAGGGTGAGCCAGTGATTAGGAATTATGTCCATAAAATGTCCATACTCTCTATCTCTCTGAAAGAAATAAAGAATGTTATCACTGGCTAACGGACTCATTCAATGTCTTTCTCAATGCTAGCGATGTCCCAACTTTCAATTTGTATGACTGACAAAAATTATGGACTCAAGTGTGGGTCAACCGAATTTCATATTCATGAATGGTCACTTAACTCTGCGATAATGCTTTCAGTTTGAATATATATGGTCCGAGGCCCTTGAATCAATCATGACCAACATGTTTAGGCTTGTAAGAGATATTCATGTTTACACACACACAGACACACACGTGGTGTTTTGCGCCTACAATACCTTCTGCAGGGAGGTTAGCTTAAGTAGACACAACATACTGTTCATCTTGTAGCTTTATTTATCAGAGTTTGGGTCATGCTCACCTATCACATCATGGGGCATGCCATTGAATTTGCTTCACTGTGTCTTATTCTAAAAAGTCCATTCTATAAATAAAAGGAACTTATAAATACAAGGGTGTGACTGCTAGCAGTTATATTCCAATAATAAGAGGTAGACATAGCCCACTTGCACTCAATGTGCCTCGTGTTTTTCCAAATAACTTTTTCTAGACATCTTTTAGGAAAACCCTAAGAACAAAATGTGATAAAACTTGAACCTAATATAGTTATAAAATTTATTTGGTGTAAAATACAATGGTTTAGCTACTTTGTACTACCCACAAAGTCATAGAGATAGCTTAACCCATTCAGCCCTGACACACTACAGCAGGAGATGGATCGACCATGATAATTTAAGGGTAGTGCCAGATTAGATTGGTGCCTGTTGGTGCCAAGCTAATCTGGCACTACCCTTGAATTATCACGGTTGATCCATCTCCTGCAACTGGCGCATAGTCGTTAGATGACACCTCCAAAATTTGGGAAATATATGCGTGGGGTTGAATGTTAATTAATAACTGATATTTGTAATATTATGGCCGCAGTGACCATCTGTATCACTCAAGCTGAAACCATTACAAGTTATGCGCGGTCAGACGCCTTGCAAGACCAAAGTAATAAACATCCAACTTGGAGAGTGTGAATTAATGTGTCGGTGCTTCAGTCTCAGTGAGGCAGGATCAAGGCACATTAAAACTGCATTTTTAAACAAGTATAAATAGGTTTTAAAGAAATCATGCTGAAGGACAGCTGATAAATCATTCTTGTCAGTAAGAAAAGAGAATTTAAAATAAAATAGGTCCAAGTTTGGTGACAGTCTTTTCTTTTTACAGTTGGCTTGAAATTATTTTGTTTAAAAGTAGTTTGTAAAAAAGCAAGAGGCAAGCTTTGCTTAAAGGCCCACTACTGCCTGAACTGCTCAAAGATACTCTTCTGTAACAGACGGTTACGAAATGCTACACACATGTCTGGTTATGGTTCATTCAGACACAGGAAATCCAGTTCAGCACACGTCGTCTTTACATAAAAAAATAACCTGACAATGACTCTACTCCGTTCTAGAAATACAACGCTCTCGATGCGAGAAACAGCTAACAATAGATTGACACTCAAACGGCTGTGCAGAATAAAAAAAAAGTGCGATCAATCGTGTGCTTTGGCTGCGTGTCCAAACTGCTATTAAAGCTCATTAGGTGTGTCGACAAGCATGACAAACACAAATGTCTTCAGATATATACATAATGGTACTTTAAAGGGAGACAATCGTGCGCTATTGACCGATGATGTAGCTGGCCCAAATATGCAAAAATTAAAATATAATTTTAAAAAATATAGCAAAGAGGTCTTATTTGTATGTCTGTTTTGAAAAGGGCTTCAGCCTGAAATAACCTGAAATAAATTGTGCATCGTTTTATCCACTTTGTTCATGCCGCCACTGGCACTGGAAGCAGAACTTATAAGGCTTCTCAAGTAGGTTACCTCATTTAACCCCAAGGCCGCATTTCCCAAACTTTGTAGTTGACCCATAACGACTGTACCATTTGCAGGAGATGGATCGACCATGTCGGGATGATTCACAAGGGCAGTGCCAGAGTAGCTTAGTGCCTGCAGGCGCCAAGCTAGTCTGGCACTGCCCTTGAATCATCATGGTCAGTCCCTCGCCTGCCGTAGTGCATCAGGGCTGAATGGGTCAACTATGTACATGTAAATGTCACGACTGCCATTTCTGTGCAGGGTTGCACAGCTTGGGAGCCTTTTCTCATAGCAAAGACTAGTATGGCAGACATACAAGACTTTCTTCACTCAAAAGCAACCACACTGAGAGTGAACCGAAACGCCCTTTTCTTTGTAAAGACTTCCAGCAGACAGACATGGAGACAGACTGGAGACCAAGCACACAGGCAGAAGAGTCTAGATCTGTTCACTGTCTTGAGCAAGCAGCCACGGGTACTAGGGACATAGTTCCCATCAAAACAGAAGTTGAGATGTATCAGACAGAGACTTGTTTTAAACTACCATTTTGTACAACAAATTGGCACCAACTCCCTGATCACTGCAAGGTAGGTCAATCTGTTCCAGTCAAACGTGAAACGGATTGTGTTGAGGCAACAGAGTTCCTGCTGAAACAAATTCAGACCAAGTGACGTATAATGTACAGACCTATGTGAAACATGAAGCTACTGACTGACCAGTTGCAAACTGCTGCAGTCCAGACTGAGACAAGTCAGACAGACCAGACAGCACAGTTCCAGACTGCATGTACTCCTTTGAAACTTGAGACTGTTGAGACCCATGCCTATCAACAAACAATTTACAAACAGCCCCGACAGTGAATGATATTGTATCCCAACTAAACGTGCGTTAATTGGCAACACAGAGGCTGGCCGCATCAGAAGTGACCCTAAAAATGTCAGTTCTCACACAGTGACAGATTCTGCAAATGATAGCATAATTTTGAATCAAACGTCACTGTCTGACATACCAGAGACTGGTCATACCTGTGTCAAAACAGAAAGTTATGATTTCGCCACCAAACCAGCTGCAGTTCAGGAACCAGAATCTGTCAGTATCATGGATGATGAAGACAAATCAATCACAACATACAGAGTACCCTGTGGGTCTGTATCAAAATGTTCATGTGACTGCTCATCGGGCTGGGAATGTTCATGGTCCTGTTACACCTGAGAAATTTGACGCTAGTGATGGTGAAACTTGCCCCCACACGTGTGTTACAGGGGGACAGAATACCAGTGTCATTCTGTCATCAGAAGATTCTGTTCAGTACAGCTCACACCAACACATATTCACAGACAAAGCTGTTAGCAAATACACGCTGGAAGCTAGCCTGATGGCAGAAGTTGGTGATAATTACAATGTGTGTAAACAGTTTAATGCAAAATATTGTATTCCCATTGTGCATGCAGAAGCAGACTCTGTAAACAGTCCTGGTGGCTGCATGCACAGGAGGGATAAAATAGATATACATACAGATACGGGAGAGAAGCAACATAACTATGTGTCAACAGTGTGGTGCGCATTTTGCCAAGTCTAGCAGCTTGGATAGCACAAGCTAAATCACATTGGTGGTAAACGATTTGTTTGTGAACAATGTGAAGTTGCTTTCACGACGTCAGCGACTTTGAAAGGACATAAGCTGATTCATACTGGTAACAAAGCTTTTGTATGTAAACAGTGCAGTGGCGCTTATACACAGCTCAGCAACTTGAAAACGCACATGCAGATTCACACTAGTGAGAAACCCTATGTTTGTAAACAGTGTGATGCTGCTTTCACTCGGTTAGTCAGCTTGAACAGGCACATGCAGAAACACTGGTGACAAACAGTGTGATGCTGCTTTTGGAAGCAGTTACAACTTGAAAAAGCACATGCAAACTCACACTGGAGATAAATCTTATGCTTGCAAGCAGTGTCATGCCTTTTTTGGAAGCAATCATAACTTGAAAAAGCACATGCAGACTCATACTGGAGATACGCCCTATGCTTGCAAACAGTGTGATGCTGCTGTCGCTGTGAAGGGGAGCTTGAAATTGCACGTTTACTCACACTGGTGACAGGCCCTTTGCATGTAAACATTGTAATGCTGCTTTCACCCAACTGTACAACTTAAAACACCACATGTTGATTTATACTGGTGAGAAACCCTATGTATGTAAACAGTGTGATGCTGCATTTGGAAAGTCTGACCACTTGAAAGCACACATGCGGATTCACAGGAATGACAAACCCTTTGCTTGCAAACAGTGTGATGCAGTTTTCATGCACTATAATACTTTCAGAGACCACTGTCGGACTCACACTGGTTAAAAACCCTATGTATGTAATCATTGCAATGCTACTTTACGTAAAGAAGTTGTCCACCATGAAAAGCCACATGCGGACTCACACTAGTGACAAGCCCCGTGTGTAATTATTGTATTAGTGCTTCATCCTCCACTTTTGAAAACTCACACTGGTGACAAAGACTATCTATGCAAACAGGGTTTTGTTGCTTTTGAAAAATACTAAGCACTTGAAAAGCCAAATATGGAGTTTACACTGGTGACAAACCCTATGTCACATGTGAGCAGTACCGCATATGACTTGAAAAGTGTTACGTGGTGGAGTTGTAGTCATAGTATGATAAACACACCTGACGCACGCACGTAAGGTTCTTTTAAATAAACTTCATTCAGCTGCAATCCGTCACACGTGGCTTAAGGATGTAGACAATACTGGAGTAAAAGTTCCAACAATATTTTAATTCAGCGATGCGATCTCCACACAATGCTGTTCCAATTGCACCAACACTGAGACAAAGTCTCTTCTGCAATGTCCACACTGCCGACACAAAGTTCCTCACACGACGTACACCACACTGTTACGCTGTATCTCTCACAATGTACACCCTAAACGGGCCACGTACCTACGATAACTGTGTGCCTCTACAACTGGCAAATGCAAGACAATGTACCAACGTGCTTTCCTAGCGCCCTCTTTATATACACAATCACTTTCCAGAACATTCCAAGAAAATCATACAACGCAACCAATCAAAACAAAACACTCAACTGAAACTCATAAATAAGAATTTTCTGGAATCACTAAAATAGGCTACAAAAACTCGGCTGCTCATTTCAGCTCTAAATCCTAATGTGTAATGAAGTCACATAAAAGTATGGTAGCCCTATCACGACCTTGCATATCCGCTCTAGAAGATTCTCGAACACAAAACAAAACAAAAAAAGCTGCTCAGTTCACGCGCACAGAAAAACAAAATGTTGCGAACTGTCGCCAACTACCCAACGTCACACATACGAGGTCACTAGACAGTGCGACCTTTCTAGAACGTTCCGTACCAAACCCAGCGCATCACAACGAAGTGAACTCCGCTCCGCGCGAACGAAAGAAAATGTTACTCAAAAGGACACGTGAATCACAACCATGATAGTTCAAACAAACATTTGACCGCTTCCCACGACCAACACATGCATGCTCTCACAGGACAACACAACCACAATCGTAACAAAAAGACACAAGCAGACTGTCACTGGTGTCAAACCCATTGTATGCATATAACATATTTCTATTGCATTTAGTCAGGCTGCGTAAAACAAAACATGCATAAATACAAATGGACAAAATTTCAACCAAAAACACTATTTGCAAAAGCGATTTTATCGAAATAACTGAAACCCTTTCCTTAATTGTCTGCATGCCTATATAAATATACTTGTATGTACTCTGTACATCCTAAACCCATTTTGCTCCACTGCCCTACAGTAAGAGATGGGTTGATCTTGATTATTCAGGGGCCAAGCTCATTTGGTGAAACCTCCCAAATTTGGGAAATGTGGCTGTGGAGTTAAATTGGTTAACTTTTACATTCATGTGACTACATTAACCTTCTTGTGAATGCAGCCACAAGAACTGTTTACAGTACCGGTGGCTGTGTGTAAGGAAGCTGTTCTGGCACCACCCTTGAACTATCATGGTCGGATTTTCAACTCCAATGTAAAAGCAGTTCTCTTATATGGAGCAGAGACTTGGAGATTGACAAAAACCACAGTCAACAGAGTACAGACCTTCATGAACAGTTGCCTTAGAAGAATTTTGAAAATCCACTGGCCAGAGAAGATCAGCAACGTCAGACTCTGGGAGAGAACAGAACAGATAACAGCAGAGAATGAAATTGGGCGAAGAAGATGGGGATGGATCGGTCACAGTCTGAGAAAGCCAGCTTCCAGTATCACTAGGCAGGCATTGTCATGGAACCCCCAGGGAAAGAGGAAAAGAGGTAGGCCGAGAAACTCCTGGCGTCGAGACCTCCAAGCAGACATCAAGAGACTGGGAACCACATGGAGTAGAATCGAAGGAGAAGCACAGGACAGGAGTTGCTGGAGGTCTCTCGTCGACGGCCTATACCCGGGTAGGGGTGACAGGCGTAAGTAAGTAAGTAAATGAGTTAATATGGACAAACAAAATGGACATCCATGGTTTTCACATGCAAATGGCGTAAAGGGAAAGATAGTCGTTCTTGTTTTATGCAGCGGCACATGAACCTTGTTTACTGCTGAAAGGCAGAATAGATTTATTGCACTGAAAGTAGGTAGGTAGGGTGTTCAAATTTGAATACCCCCATTTTTATCGCTAACTCATTTAACTCATTCTACCCCAGACACACAACAGGAAGATAAGGATCGACCATGATAGTTCAAGGGTGATGCCAGAATAGCTTGGTGCCTATGGGCACCAAGCTATTCTGGCATCACCCTTGAACTATCATGGTCGATCTGTGTCCTGCACTACAATGCAGTCTTCAGAGGACAACGGCAAAATTTTAGGATTTCGGTGTTGGGGTAGAATGAGTTAATTGCATAGTCCTTTGACTATATGCTGCTTTAGTGCTGAGAGATAAAAGTGCACACGATCCAACTCCAAGAGACATAGATCCTCATGAACCCTTGCGACTATGATCATTATTATTACTGCGGATTATTATTATACAGTTCGATGGAAGAGCCACAAAACTTTACATCTTTTCCGACGAACTGTATTGGCATTAGCAGTTTAGCCGTGAAACCAAACTGTGACCACTTGTAAGTATTGCCTTTGCTTTCAGTCAGGCAGAAACAAGATGGGAGGTTTATCTGTCAAGCAGGCAGTGGCGACTGGTGCGTTTGCCTGGAACAGGAGATCGAAGTAAATGTTCGCATTAAAGGCCCACTACCGCTGTAACTGTTCAAAGATACACTTCTGTAACAGAGGGTTACAAAACTTTACACACAGGTATAGCTATGGTTTATTTAGACACAGGAGAATGCAGTTCAGCACACGTCTTTAAATCAAGTAACCTGGCAATGACTCCACTCCGTTCTAGAAATTAAAATAAAACAAATCAGCGCATTAAATAGGCACTTTATCCCAATTGAAAATGGGCTCAAAGCGCCGCCGCGAACTGAACCCAACAAGCACACTCACGTGAATCACGCGCATTCACTCACACACTGTACATAAGCACAGAACATTCACGAGGTGCTAAGGGCAAGCTCAAGCGAGCTACTGAAGTTTTGGAAATTCAAATCGTTTCTATTTAAAATTTGATAAGTGTGCTGAAATTGATACCAAAGTCGTGGGGGAGGAAGAGCCGGAGTACCCGTAGAAAGAACCTCCGTCGCCGGTTCGTCCGAATTAACGGTGACACAAGAGGAGACTGAAAGTGAAACGGTCCGACGCCGGAACCGGGTATCGAACCTCGCACCCCTAGCATTGGTGGCAGGCGCTTTTACGCCTGCGCCACGGACTGCTTTCCGTAGGAGAAACAGATAAAAATAGACTGACACGCTAACGGCAGCGCAGAATAAATAATTGCAAATGCGCGTGTGTTCAACCGGCTGTTAAAGTTCATTAGGTGTGTCGACAAGGCATAACAGACTCAAATGGTGCTGAAATGTGTCCTCAATTTTATTTGTAATGGTATTTACAATATACATTTCAGCACCATTTGAGTCTGTGTTAGGTGGTTCATACCTAATTCTTATTTTTTACATTCCATGTCACACTTCTGGCCACAATTTCAGAGAAAGAACAGCCCATATTCACATTTTCTCGGAGACTATTCAGACCACACCCTTGAAACTTGACCCAATTACACTTTGTGGCAAGACCTTTCTAAACACACCAACTTCACACCGTGCCAACTTCGCAAAGGTCAAGGGTCACGGGAGGTTGACATATCGGGGGTTCTCACTGGAACCCCGAATCCTCACAAAAAAAAACCCACAAAAAATAAAAACAAACTGAACAAGATGAGATAAATCATAACCCACAAAGTCCCTTAAATTATATGAGAGCTGTCTTCGCTGTCAAGGGTCTCTATCTTTTGTCTTTTTGCCCTGATTCTGATGTTGAAATATCTCCTTTTGACAAAGCCTAGCAGATCTACCAATGCGCCACAGTGAATTAAAAAAGGGGCGCAGTGCATACGCGTCATTGGCTTGTCAAACGTCATTTGTCATGACGTATGTTTTGTTTTCTCATAATTTTATATTTAACGTGGTATGAGTTTCACTTTTGCTTCAAAACTTGAGAAAATGGTGACAGAACTATAAATTCACGGTACAATTTCAGTTTTCCTATGACTTGCGTGAAACCAATGTGCATGTGTATGCGTGCGCCGGTGTGCGCGCGCTCCTGAGAGAGAGAGAGAGAGAGAGAGAGAGAGAGAGAGAGAGAGAGAGAGAGAGAGAGAGAGAGAGAGAGAGAGAGAGAATTACGTCATATTTAGAGTATTGCGTCATTGTCTGCGTGATGACGGAGTTGCTTCTTTACGTCACCGCCACTGTCTGACTTTCTCCAGATGTCAAGTTTTTTTTGTTGTTGAGTGAAATATACCGCTATCTGGATGTGAAATTGTGAGCCATAAAGCCATCAGACTTCAGACTTCAGATGACTTTATTGTTGCTGTAACACAGCAAATATTGTCTTGCCACCGCAGGTGCTGCTCACATTCACTCACTCGCTCATTCCACAAATTACAATAACAGATCTACAAAATCGACAATGACTCGGGACGGGTGAAGCCCGTCGCCAAGGCATCTAACAGCACATTTGTACCAAAAATAGAGAAAGAGCATACTAGCTGAATACGTAAAAAAAATTAATAACGACTCATGCAGCATAATAAGTGCCACCCTCCCACGTACCTACCCAATGCGCACGTCATCGGGCCGACGTCGGCCCGATGACGTGCGCATTGGGTACCTACCTACCCTTTTCTGCCCTCTTCCCGTCTTTTGTCTTAGGTTGAAGGTCTCAAACAAAAAGGGTTGGACCCCGCCAACCCATACCCCTCCCCCCCCCCCTCCCCCCCCCCCCTACTCCTTCCCAGCCTGTGTATTCGCTGGTAGGCTTGCGGAAATAGCCGAATGTTAAATATGGACTAGACAGGCCGGTAGTTCTTACCGGTCAGTCGACTACCGACTCGTTAACATTTTACAGGCAAAAAGTGCCGGTTTACAATGAGGCCCGATGTGTGTTGGTAAATGGTCTTGGCTTTATTTAGGCCCCATGTCGTAGGTTTATTTAACGTATTGGACCGGCTGGCGACATACATTCAATGTTCTGTTTAGTTGTTTTTTTTCTCTAGCAAAAGAAAGTCTTGCTGCTGTCGGGACGTTAAGCAACGTACAATCAATCAATCAACACACACACACACACACACACACACACACACACACACACACACACACACACACACACACACACACACACACACACACACAAAATTCAGTGCGCGCGCACCAAAGCAAAAAAGATGAGAAGACACAAACATGGCCAAGTATAGGCCTACTTACTTTGATTTCTCTGCGCTTTCGTTTTATTTCGTTTTATTTTGTTTAAAATCTACATTGTTACAACAGACTTAAAAGGCCGCGTGTTCAATGTGATCACGGTGTACCTGTTCGTTTCATGTAACGGTTTTGCGCATAAGTAATCAGCGGAGATAACTCTTGTTTGTCGTCAGGTCACCGTGACCTGCGCGCAGCGCCTACACAAAGGGACCTGCCACACACAGACAGAACTGTTTACATGCAAAATCCCATTGGGTGTCGGTAGCGGTTTTAGTCGCGATGATTCCTATAGGAATACCACCATCCTGACATCCTGTAGGAATCATCGCGACTAAAACCGCTACCGACAGCCAACCGGGGCTAGTTACTATGTTAAATGCTAACCACTCAATGTATGCAGGATCAAGCAACTCACTGACAGCAACACGTAGTCAATAAAACAACAAAAACAAACAAAACTTACCCCCCAAAAAAAACCAAACAAACAAACAAAACAAACCCAACAACAACAAAAAACAAAAACAAAAAAACAACAACAAAAAAACCCACAAAACAACCAAATAATGTGTCATACAGCTAACGCAGTTCTGTACCCCATTCATTTATTCACTTATAGTGACAGTTCTGGGAGATGGATTCACCGTGAAAGTTGAAAAGTAGTGCGCGAACAGCGTAGTGCCTCGAGAGACGCCAAGCTGAACCTTTGAGCTGTCGTAACGGCTACCCACTGTTTTATGGTACATAATCTAATGTTGCGCATATCATTTGAGCTGTCATAACTACCTACTGTTTTATGACACAGTCTGATGTAACGCACATCCTTTGAGCTGTCATAACTATCCACTATTTAACGTCACGTAACGTGATGCAGCGCACGAGCTAAGTGATCTGACAGTGAGAGATTTATACAGAGCCCAAAAGAATGTTTAGTTTACGGTTGTTGGTTAATCACAGAGGTTTATACAGAGACAACAGGCTGTTTACGTTTACAAGTTAACCCAAAATGTTTACAGAGGGCAGCAGACTGTTTACGGTTACACGTTAACCCCATATGTGTATACAGAGCCAACAGACTGTTTACGGTTGTTAGTTAACCCTAGAGGTTTATACAGAGCCAACAGACTGTTCATGGTTGTTAGTTAACCTCAGAGGTTTATACAGAGCCAACAGACTGTTTACAGTTGTTAGTTAACCCCAGAGGTTTATACAGAGTCAACAGACTGTTTACGGTTGTTAGTTAACCCCAGAGGTGTATACAGAGCCAACAGACTGTTTATGTTTGTTAGTTAATCCCAGAGGTGTATACAGAGCCAACACTGTTTATGGTTATTAGTTAACCCCAGAGGGTTATACAGAGCCAACACACTGTTTACGGTTGTTAGTTAACCCCAGAGGTTTATACAGAGCCAACACACTGTTTACAGTTGTTAGTTAACCCCAGAGGTTTACACAGAGCAAAAAAACAAACACTGTTTGCGATTGTTAGTTAACCCCAGAAGTTTATAGAGAGCCAACACACTGTTTACGGTTGTTAGTTAACCACAGAGGTTTATATTACAGAGACAACAGAATGTTTACGGTTGTTAGTTAATACCAGAGGTTTATACAGAGCCAACACACTGCTTACAGTTGTTAGTTAACCCCAGAAGTTTATACAGAGCCAACACACTGTTTACGGTTGTTAGTTAACCCCAGAGGTTTATATTACAGAGACAACAGAATGTTTACGGTTGTTAGTTAACACCAGAGGTTTAAACAGCCAACATACTGTTACGGTTGTAAGTTAAAACCAGACTGAGATTTATGCAGAGCCAACACACTGTTTACGGTTGTTAATTAACCCCAGAGATTTATACAGAGCCAACACACTGTTTATGGTTGTTAGTTAACCCCAGAGGTTTATACAGAGCCAACACACTGTTTACGGTTGTTAGTTAACCCCAGATTTTTATACAGAGCCAACACACTGTTTACGGTTGTTAGTTAACCCCAGATTTTTATACAGAGCCAACACACTGTTTACGGTTGTTAGTTAAACCCAGAGGTGTATACAGAGCCAACACACTGTTTACGGCTGTTAGTTAACCCCAGAGGTTTATACTGAGCCAACACACTGTTTACGGCTGTTAGTTAACCCCAGAGGTGTATACAGAGCCAACACACTGTTTACGGTTGTTAGTTAACCCCAGAGGTGTATACAGAGCCAACACACTGTTTACGGCTGTTAGTTAACCTCAGAGGTTTATACTGAGCCAACACACTATTTACGGTTGTTAGTTAACCCCAGAGGTTTATACAGAGCCAACACACTGTTTACGGTTGTTAGTTAACCCCAGAGGTTTATATTACAGAGACAACAGAATGTTTACGGTTGTTAGTTAACACCAGAGGTTTGTACAGCCAACATACTGTTACGGTTGTAAGTTAAAACCAGACTGAGATTTATGCAGAGCCAACACACTGTTTACGGTTGTTAGTTAACCCCAGAGGTTTATATTACAGAGACAACAGAATGTGTACGGTTGTTAGTTAACACCAGAGGTTTATACAGAGCCAACACACTGTTTACAGTTGTTAGTTAACCCCAGAGGTTTATACAGTGCCAACACACTGTTTACGGTTGTTAGTTAAACCCAGAGGTGTATACAGAGCCAACACACTGTTTACGGCTGTTAGTTAACCCCAGAGGTTTATACTGAGCCAACACACTGTTTACGGCTGTTAGTTAACCCCAGAGGTGTATACAGAGCCAACACACTATTTACGGTTGTTAGTTAACCCCAGAGGTGTATACAGAGCCAACACACTGTTTACGGCTGTTAGTTAACCTCAGAGGTTTATACTGAGCCAACACACTGTTTACGGTTGTTAGTTAACCCCAGAGGTTTATACAGAGCCAACACACTGTTTATGGTTGTTAGTTAACCCCAGAGGTTTATATTACAGAGACAACAGAATGTTTACGGTTGTTAGTTAACACCAGAGGTTTGTACAGCCAACATACTGTTACGGTTGTAAGTTAAAACCAGACTGAGATTTATGCAGAGCCAACACACTGTTTACGGTTGTTAGTTAACCCCAGAGGTTTATATTACAGAGACAACAGAATGTGTACGGTTGTTAGTTAACACCAGAGGTTTATACAGAGCCAACACACTGTTTACAGTTGTTAGTTAACCCCAGAGGTTTATACAGTGCCAACACACTGTTTACGGTTGTTAGTTAACCCCAGAGGTTTATATTACAGAGACAACAGAATGTTTACGGTTGTTAGTTAACCCCAGAGGTTTATACAGAGCCAACACACTGTTTACAGTTGTTAGTTAACCCCAGAGGTTTATACAGAGCCAACACACTGTTTACGGTTGTTAGTTAATACCAGAGGTTTATACAGAGCCAACACACTGCTTACAGTTGTTAGTTAACCCCAGAGGTTTATACAGATCCAACACACTGTTCACGGTTGTTAGTTAACCCCAGAGGTTTATATTACAGAGACAACAGAATGTTTACGGTTGTTAGTTAACACCAGAGGTTTATGCAGCCAACATACTGTTACGGTTGTAAGTTAAAAACCAGACTGAGATTTATGCAGAGCCAACACACTATTTACGGTTGTTAGTTAACCCCAGAGGTTTATACAGAGCCAACAGAAGGTGACCTCTTCATTGCTGAAAAAACCTGAACACCACCCACTGCAAGAGGCATAGATCAGCATGAGTCCCCGCGACAGCGGGTGCTCATGAGGATCTATGCCTCTTGCTGACACCACTTCGTGTCCATGGTCGCTGGACAGTTGGACTCCGGCGTTAAATTTTAACGATTTGAGACGCACTACATGATCTACGACCACTGGCAGTGAAGGAATTAACCCTTTGGCTGTCGGTAGCGCTTTTCGTCCTGCACGAATCGTCGCGACAGAAACCGCTCCCGACAGACAAAGGGTTACACATTAGATGCAAGTTTCTCACCAACAGACAGCTCCAATTGGAACCCTTGTCCACTTCGCGTCACCTCTCTGGCGTAAAACTCAATAGTGCCCACGAATCCTGCTTGGACGTTTACTGTAACACAATATAAATTGGAGTGCTGGTCTGTGGTATTGGACCTTACGGCTTGGAGTCGTATGGTCCAAAATCACAGACCAACACTCATGGCGTCATATGACGACCACAAAATATCAATGCGGTATTTATAACGTGCAGGCCAAGTTCATTTCACACGTGACGGTCACACATCTACAAGATGACCACAAACGTTAGAATCCCCCAATGAACATATATAGTGTTTCCGGTGATATCAAAATTACCGCATTTCTTTTGCTTGTCAGTAAATTATGATTTTGAGTGCTCTCTCGTGTCGGTGACATACAAGCAAAGTGCATACAATGAGGTCAAATACATGTAGAAAGTCACATATCGTGATGCGTTTCTGCCAGCGACAGACAGACATAAGTATTCATTGGAACAACAATAAGTACTACAGGATGGGAAAATGCATTTTGTAAATTCATATGTGAGTGTTCCTTATACACCTACCCCCCCCCCCCCCCCCACCTTTTCGAATGAAAAGCTTCCGTGAAAACTAGCTAACGTGTGTAGGCAGCTTTAAGAACAAGCAACCCCCGTTTCCCCCCCCCCCCCCCATCCCCACCCAACCATCACACCACCCCTATAATGCCCCCCTCCCCCGGCTCCCCCCCCCCTCCAAAAAAAAAAAAGAAAAAAAAAGAAAAAAGAAAAGAAAAAAAAAAAGAAGAATCAATAATTAGAACTTTGGTGAATGTTATCCTGATTGTACAATAACATTTCTTACAACCTACACTGTGTCCACATTGTGATAAATGTTGTCCTGAGTGTATAGTAACGTACATACACACACATCACGATGTGCTTACAACCTACACCGCGTCCACACCTTGATGAATCTTGTCCTGACTGTATAGTAACGTATACACACATCACGATGTTTTAACAACTTACACTGTGTCCACACTTTGGGTCGCGGTATAGAGTCTGCACCGCAAAAGTACTCTCCAAACACCAGTAAATAGTCCTCGTCACCATAACAACCGTACTCGTCGTTCTGTCCTTGTATGTCCACACGGACAACGGCGTACTGAATCTGTGGGAGATTAACCCTTTTCACTCTGATACACAACTGTATGAAATTCATTTGAATATCATAGTAAGGTGTTTAAGAGTGGTGCCAGAATAGCTTGGCGCCCTGAGGCGCCAAGCTATTCTGGCACCACCCTTGAACTAAAATGGTTTATCTATCGCTTAATCTGTAACGGGACATTAGGACAAAAAAGGAAATTGAAAACAAATCAGCTTCAGGACTGATGTAACGGGCTAAGCCCCTAGTCAGCTAAACATCATATGGCCGAAGCAGGAAGCTGTGTGCGTGCCAAATAATAACCGCCGTCAGCATGATTCGAACGCCTTTTGCCAACTGGAGGTTGTGTATGTTCACCTCAGGCGTCGAGATGCGGAAGTGGGACCACCCAGACACGTCACTGGGTTTATAATTCTTTTTATGTCACTCGGTGGTGATGGGCAATAAAAGACTAGATCGTTCTCGCTTACCCATGTACCTAGACCAGGGATTCTATATTATAAGTTATTGGTCGCAGGGGTTTGCTATTCGGCCTTCGGGGTACAATGGTTCCTTTGACCTCCCTCAGGCCTACAAGGGCCCGTGCAGCAAGCCCCTGCTACTAATAACGTATTTGTTTTCATTCCTTCACTATTTTCGTAAAAGGACATCTTCCGACCTGGATCACGCCAGACATGACTGACGTCAAAGGAATATACATTTATACACAATAGACTTATGACGTAATTTAAAAATATTTCATGACGTTGCCGTCTCAAACACTGAGTGTGTTTGTTGTTTCGAACAACACTAAGAAACCTTTTACTTTAGAACGTTTTGGAGATCTTTTGTACAACAAAACACACATTTAAGATGCGTCACAAAGAGGGCTACAAGAAGTCCGCCAATTTTTCGCTACAAGGGTTTTTGTATCACGGTCACATGGTACGGTTTGCGCTAAAGTGACTGGTCGTGTGACGTAGGGAGGAAAACAATAACGTATTTGTTTTCCTTCCTCCGTTTATTGTTTAGAAAAAATCCGGTTTATGAAGACGGCCGCTTCTGTGGCGGATAGGTGACACCATTGAATATATATGTTCTGCCGGGGATTCCCAGACTGTGACGTAGCACGATTCTGTGTCAGAAGCGCAAGTCTTGTTTTCGCGAGTAAAAAGCTAATCTTGGCTTGTGTACAGAATGATTCAAGCTGCAATGTCTACAAAAGGTCGTTAAAGTATTACAGTGACAGTGCTTCTTGACTGCTGTATGATTCAGAAAAATTAAGAACTTTTCAGCGATCGGCATTTGACCACTGATGTGACAGCTTGTGCAAGTTAGCATGGTGCCTCGTGCTTTTAGATTCAAGATGTCAGAAGGGGATGTGTGCAGCAGATTGTCGTTGTTATATCCTAAAGTGTCATGTGTGTTGGGATATCTGGAAAAAAGAATACCAAAACAAAACGCTCGTTGTTAACAGCAGGACTAGTGCTGAGACTGATGGATTTTATAAAATTTTATTTTACAGCGTAGACATGATGTCAGATAGTCTTAGAAAATTCGGGAGATGATTTTCTTCAGATAGTCCCGCATTGAGTGACGTGAAAATTTGGCAATAGCGTGCTTTGTGTATAGTGTTGCTGGGTGTGTATTTTCGTTTTAGTTCTTGAATTTGTTGCTCTGTGCTTTGGTGAAATTGTGGCATTTTGCCTGTTGGTGTTTGAGCAGACGACAGTGCCTGGCTTGCCGGTTTGCACGGATTGTGTCTCTGATTGGTTAAAAAAAAAACCTCGGAAGCTATTTTTGTTCCGTGGTTTCCCGAACTTTGAAAATGTCTCGGTGGAAGGCTTTTACTGTTTGCGCTATGTAATTAGTGGTGAAATATTGTTTAGTTGGCTCCTCATGTCGTAAAAAATAAGGCAGATGATGTATATTACGTCAAATAGGACTACTTTAGTGCGTTTTTTTCTGCTATTTTGTCGAACCGAGTTGCTATCAAGACTCGAAAACGAGGTCGTAACGCGTCATCGAGAGGGCTATAAAACGTCCGCCATTTTTCGCTACAGTGGTTTTTATATCACGGTCACATGCGTACAGTTTGCGCTAAATTTACTGGTCGTGTGACGTAGGGAGGAAAACAAAACGAGATATAGCATCCCTGCCTAGACGCATCACTCGGGTAATAATTTTGTTTGCATGTCGCTGTTGACGGATCATAAAAGGCTATATCGTTCTCGCTTGTGTACTAGAATCACTTTCACAGCTTCAAGTGCACACGCAACAATTGTAAGTGAGTGGACGAAATTCTTATAGCCACGTATTTGATGACACATTTGCAATGTTAAAGAATTATGTGTCTGTGTGTGTGTGCGCGTGTCAGTGTATGTGTGTGTGCATTTGTGTGCGCGCATGCCGTGTGTGCGTGCGTGTGTGAATGCGTGTGTGTGTGTGAATGTGTGTGTGTGTGTACGTGCGTGTGTGTGTGCTTGCGCGTACGTGCGTATGTGTATGCGTGTGTGTGCGTGCGTGCGTGGTGTGTGCGTGTGTACGTACGTGCATGTGTGTGCGCGCGCGCGTGCGTGTGTGTACGTGCGTGCATGCTCGCGTGTGCAGGTGTTTGCGTGCGTGTGGCCGGTGCGTGTATGCATGAGTATGCATGCGTCCGTGTGTGGTGTGCGCGCGCATGCGTGCGTGTGCACGCGTGTGTGCGTACGTGTTTAGGTACCATCAAGTCCTGATTAATGTGAACCTTCCAGACACAGTTTTGTTTCGAAGGATAAAATTCCCCAGGAAACCAGTGCTCGATTGTTTCCGTTTGAGCCGGGGCAAGCACTAGCGTTCTGTCTTCACATCTCGTCCGCTCTGAAACAAACCAAACCCTTTGGTTGTAGGTAGCGCTTTTTGTCGCGGCGATTCCTGAAGGAATCGCCACGACAAAAAGTGCTACAAGTAACAAGCTAATGAAAACTAACACACAAGAAATGGATGAAGCGCCACACACAGGTATTGATAAAGTTGGAAGAAGTGTATCACCCTCGAACATAAGCATAAAATAAGTTATTGGTAGCAGGGCTTTGCTACACGGACCCTTATAGGCCTGAGGGCGGTCAAAGGAACCATTGTACCCCGAAGGCCTTCGGTCTTCGGGGTACAACGGTTCCTTTGACCTCCAGAAGGCCTACAAGGGTCCGTGCAACAAACCCCTGCTACCAATAACGTATTTGTTTTCATTCCTCCACGATTTTCGTTAAAGAAATCAAGAAGGAATCGTCCGACCTGGATCACGCCAGACATAACTGACGTCAAAGGAATATACATTTATACATAATAGACTTAATTAGACGTAATTTAAAACCGTTCATGACGTCCAGTAGTGTGCCTATTGTTTCGAACAACACTAAGTAACTTTGTACTTTAGAACTTTTTGGTGATCGTTTATAGAACAAAACTCGCATCCAAGACACGTTACAAAGAGTGCTACAAGAAGTCCGCCATTTGTCGATACAAGGGTTTTTGTAGCTTGGTCACATGGTACGGTTTGCGCTAAAGAATTTGGTTGTGTGACGTAGGGATGAAAACAACAACAAATATCCCGTCATGGATTTAATGGAACATGAATAGAAACAGAACATAAATAAAATCGGTTTAGTTCAGTTCAACTCAGTTCATGTGCACTGCTTGTGCGATCAGTCGTAGCCAGTTGAATCCGAAAACGCGGCATGACGCCGGTGTAGCAAGAGGAAATTACTCCCCGACAGATTTACACCGGAATAAAAATCTCGTACATTATTTTGTTTCTAGGAGTAAATGTGTCGAACGAGAGAAGTCCCCCTCACTCTCCCTCCTTCTCCCCCACCACCCCTCCCCCAAGACAGAATTACTCCCGTCACAAAACAAGAGCCCCGAGGATTGTCAGTACTGTAAATAAACTCGTCGTGGGACATTTTGGTTGGTTGGTTAGTTCGGGATTTAACATCCGCGGCACCAAAGTGATAATGGATGGCCCTGACGCGCGGGTTATGGGGGACAGGGAAATCTATTGCCTATGGAGTACGACCTGAACACTGATCAATTCAGGCGCACTATAGCTGTGCCACTTTGATTTACCAGGACCTTTCAACGGACATGCTATGGAACAAGCCCGGATTTTTTCCCTGGATTGCGAGTCCAGCTACCGGGGCCGGGCCGGGGACTCGAACCCACGACCCGGCGATTCCCTTCGCTCTTTTGCTCCGACGCTTAACCGCCTGAGCTATTTTGGACTCTATAGGACATTTTAACGCCTAGGTAAATCTGTTGTGGGGAGAAATTCCCTCTTGTTACACCGGCATAAAGCCGCGAATCCAAGTGAAGCACGTCTGGAATGTGTTAAACTCAGCTAACTACCTTTGCCAACTTCAATACCTTCACTGCCAGAGGTCGAGGACGGTGTTTCTGAAAGCTGTGTAAATTCATCGGTAACGAACACCAGCCGTCCAAAGAACTCTGATATGTGCAGTCCTGTCTCAGCAAAAGGCATAGATCCTCATGAGCCAGCGCAATAGCGGGGACTCATGAGGATCTATGCCTCTTGCAACTGGATCTTGTTCAGTTTTTCTGAGAGTGCAAGGGTTAACAGCCTACCCCTTCTCCCCTCCTTCCCCCAACCCTTTACAATCCCTTGCCATCCACCAATCTTGCCAGTCTGAATATATGTACAGACCTCGGACCGCTAGTGCCTTCCTTACAGTCCCACCTGTTACTGAAATGCCTTAGCATCAGTCTGTCCCAGTCATCCCCTAATTTCTCAGTCCCCAAATTAACACTATCGCCCACTTGCTACACATTTGCCACGCACAAAAAAAGAGGACTGATCAGCCGTCCTGGCTATGAGCCTGTTTCCGTACCAAACCTACACCCAGAACGGGTACGCACCTCAAATCACCATCCGCACGGCAACTCAAACTAGGCTAAAAAAGAGTCCGCTGGTTAAGCCATGGCTGGTATGAATCAAAGCACAAAAATATGTCTTTTCTCATCTAGCACGAGATTTCAAGCAAATTTCAACATACTGCTCCTGTACATAATTCCAAAGTGGGAAGAATTTTTTTAAAAAATATTTTTATTTTTTAACAGCACAGGTTCTCTTACTGCCTGACATACCTAATTTGAATGTACATGTATACACACCTTTTTCAAGAGGAGCTAACACCTTCACCTCACACAGTCTGAGCCTCTGACGAGCGTTCTGCAGCCGGATCCTCACATAGCGGGCTGCAGTTGGTTGTATGCAATAGACTGTTTTTGTGAGACCCGCTGAAAAGGTGCCCGTATGACGTAAACACAAGTTGGCTGTGCTGGACGTCACTTCCGGGTTGTCCCTGTACAGCTCAACCTGAAAATCTTCCAGCTGGGTGTCTGCATGAACAAAGAACAGAAGCACTTGGGAAGAGTGCAGTCTCTACGCAAGCCTCCTACATATTCCCATTGTGCCTGACGTCGGCCCGATGGCCTTTGCGCACTGGGTTCACGGATAACATCGGATTCAGCTATTTCAAAATCCCCGAAAGCTGAATTTAAGCCTTTTTGTTCATTCTGTTTAGCCATCCTGTTCCATCTGCAAGAGATATAAATTATCACGAGCCTCTGCATCCGCAGGGGCTGATGAGAATTTATATCTCTTCCTGGTCATGGATCACGGGACATAATTAATCCGTGGACCGTTTTCAGTCATTTCAAATGTTGCGCTGTGACCCATGTATATTATTCCTGAATTATTCCTCAATTAAAATATTATTAATTGAAGTAGGTATATATTCAAAATCGAACGCGGGTACAGAGCATATTATGTTCTGACGAGCCAAAAGAAATACGACATCATTAGAATCATCGGGACACTTTCATATTTCCGATAATTCTGATGATGCCGCATTACTTTTTGCTCGTCAGTATACACACACTCTGCACACCGCTTTCCATCTCTGACTCAATTGTTTGTCCCTACATTAAAGTATCTATTTTTCTGTTTTCTGTGTGTGTGTGTGTGTGTGTGTGTGTGTGTGTGTGTGTGTGTGTGTGTGTGTGTGTGTGTGTGTGTGTGTGTGTGTGTGTGTGTGCGGTAAATGGTTGAAACGCTAAGCGCAGTTGCGGTTCGTAGACGGTTTAGTCTGAAAAAAAAAGAGGCCGCCTTTGATTCAACAAGTTATGAAAGGGTATGACCTAATCTGCGCCGACTAAACCTAGATAATAAGATGTGTTCGAGTGTTTTGCTATCGACGAAAACACGACGACTCAGTCAGTGTCAACCGGTCGCGGTACGAATGCCGCAGCCAGGCCCACTCACCCGGCCGCCAATAAAAACCGAATCACAACCTTGAACTCGGACAATATCCGCCCAAGCTGTTCTTTCGTTTTGTTCACTTAATAATGTTACTGTCGCTTAAGTTACTATCCTACAGCCAAAGCTACTTGAGAATAGTATGACCGTTTTAATTCACAAGCGCAAAAACGCTTAACAATTATAAGAATAAAAATTGACACGAAATCGGCTGGCCAACAGTGGCTGGCACGAAGGGTGCCGTTTTAGTGCGGCAAATGCGGTGTGGACTGTTTTGCTTCAACGCCATGATTATGCCTGCATGCGCCGTGTTCGTGAAGGTTGTAACATTAGACTCGGATAAGTAAACACATCAAACCGAGTCAGTCAACCGCCTACAACCTGCGCACTCTTTGCTGTCAAGAGGCGTCAAATCGTATCGGACATGATGCCCATCAGTGCTCGCTGTGTATTCCTGGCAGTTTGTTCTCCCTCCACATTTAACCCGCTCAGTGCCGGGAAGATCTGAACACCACCCAACCGCAAGAGGTATAGATCCTCATGAGCCCCCGCGGTTGCGGGAGCTCATGAGGATCTATGCCTCTTGCTGACACCACTTTGAATCTATGTTCCTGGAACAGCGGACTGGTTTTCTTGCCGTTAAATTAACGTCACACAGTCTGCGTCAACGGTCACTGCAGGGGTTAACCCATTTTATCCTGAGGCTGATTTGGTAAAATTTGCCATTGTCCCATGAATGCTGCATTACAGATTAGAAGATAAATCAACCATTTTAGTTTAAGGGTGGTGCCAGAATAGCTTAGGCGCCTCAGGCGCCAAGCTATTCTTGCACCACCCTTGAAAAAATCAGTCCAATTTATTTCAAGCAATGGGTGTATCAGGATGAAAAGGGTTAAGAGAGCGGGCCATGCACCCCCTACTTACTCTCTCTCTCTCTCTCTCTCTCTCTCTCTCTCTCTCTCTCTCTCTCTCTCTCTCTCTCTCTCTCTCTCTCTCTCTCTCTCTCTCTCTCTCTCTCTCTCCTCTCTCTCTCTCTCTCTCTCTCTCTCTCTCTCTCTCTCTCTCTCTCTCTCTCTCATGGTTATACACTCTCAATACACACAAAAAAAAAAAAACCCGCTAATTTAACTCACTCGGAGGTTGCAAAGCCATCACTTTCACTTCACACAAATTCAGGTTGACATCGTCAAATTTGCGAATCCGGACGTACTGGGCTCTGTTGGGCAAGGGGCAGTACAGCTGGCCTGTGGAGTTGGCTGTCGTCGTGGGGAAAATGCCGGGGTAATAATAACACAGGAATGGCGCATCCTTCGTCTGCTGGGGGTTCGATGTGAACAGCTCAACGTAGAAATTCTTGAGAAAGGTCCCTGTTTCAGAAATAAGACGCCTTATCAGATTCACATAGAGTCATTTTAGACGCGGTCCAGAAAACACGCTAAGTAACTGGTTACGTGAGTTTAACCTCATCCTTGCCGCTGTAAGTACCCTGCACGTAAATTTTTGTTTCTTAAACCTTGGTTCATTCAACAAGCAAAAGCCAACGCCTTCAAAGAAACATGGATACAAATTGGTCTCAGCAAGAGGCACAGATTCTCATGAGCCCCCGCAGTCACAGGGGCTCACGATGATCAGTGTGTCTTGCAGTTGGATCGTGTTCACTTTTTTCTCGGCAGTGAAGGGATTAACGCCGAGCACAGCCAGTGGCAGATCTGTGTGTGCACGTTGACAAGACTTGCTAAGCACAGAAACACACACATACATATATAATTCTAATCTGTCATGAAAGGCATGTGCTATTTGTTTAAAATACGTGTTTCGCTCAAATGTGATGCAACTATCAACTATGGGCGGTCAAGTTCACCAACTGACTAACCAACCAACAAGAAAAGCAAGCAATTGAGCAACTTCTCACGCCACTAAACCGGGTTGCAAGGAATGAACCAAAATCCATTTGAAATCCAATGAAAACAATCAGCTACACAAGTAGTTGGGCAAAACGACGACACGAAGCCAGGATGAACTAATAATTATACAGACCAGCAAAAGAAACGCGAAATTTCTGGAATCCAGAAATGTCGCGTTTCTTTTGCTTGTCAGTATAGACAAACAACAACAGCAACAACAACAACACCAACAACTTACGGCAGCAGTCGTCAGCACGATTCGTGATGGACACGTACACGACTTCGTAAACTCGTCCCAGGTCGACATACCACCATTTCATGCTGTTACCCCCGCCCCAGTTTGTGCTGGCGCAACTCGCTCCAGACTCGAACTGATTATTTTGGTTGCCATCCACTGCAAGCCCGGCGCTCCGGGGCCGCTGATAGTCGGCGAACTGAGACGACATGTAGGCGGGTTTACGTAGAGCAACGTTCTTCATGTCTGGATAGGAAACAAACAGGCATTGAGTCGTATCACGATCCCTTGCAAGTGAGGGACGAGCTTGTCATCATCTGAATTTCTGTCGCTGTGAATTCACCCAATGCGCAAAAATACATCGGGCCGATGTCGGCCGCCGTTGGTCCGCGCACTGCGGTGCGCGGACCAACGGCGGCCGACGTCGGCCCGATGGCCTTTTGCGGAATGGGAAGATACTGCTAAATATCATAGCGCGCATGCGCGCACGCAATCACACACACACACACATACACACCATCACACACACACACACACACACACACACACACACACACACACACACACACACACACACACACACACACACACACACACACACACACACAGGAGCACAAAAGCCTCACAGTGGGTTACCTACCATTTCATGTGAAAATGGGTTCCCATATCCCATATTTCTATTTATTCTAGGGCTCTGGAATTGATGCGAATGTTTAGAACTCACCTTATAACTAAGCTCTATAACTTAAAATAAAATAGACATTTTCTAGAAACAGAGCCACTAGATGCAGAAAAAAATGGGTTTCTACCAATAAAGTGGGTGGGTGTCTCTCTCACACAAAAACTGGCATTACAGTCAAAATGGGTGTTTCACAACATTAGGCGTCTGTAATAAGGTCAAGTGCATGGAATACTTTTTTTTTTCACATTCATTTTTTTGTTTTGTTTTTTTCAACTTAATGTGTATGTATGCATTAACATTCTTAACATTGTATGGTGCAAAATTGAATGAACACTGGCCTGTAAACTTTCGATTATGATTTTTACAGAGGAAATCTTTTGAACATTGCTACGTTTTGTCATTCTGAAGCCAAACAGTTTATGCATGGCATTTATGTGAGAATTCTGGAAATTAAACGACTTTAAAAAAAAAAATGTACTCTGCAGTTTGAGACAAACAGCAACAGAGCATTTTGAATATTAACCCTTATTATTCGGAATACACCAGTGTGTGCAACAAGTGTGACTAAAATAGTCCAAAGGGTAGTGGCAGAATAGCTTGGCGCCACCCTTGAACTAATAATGCCATTAGTCTATGTCCTCATCTGTAAGTTCTGTAATGTAGCTTGCATATATGGCAGTGTACAAATTTGAAGCTTTTAGCCTCAGTATGATGCAGGTTAAAAAGTGTGGAAAAATATGAAAGACAGAAAAAGACCCAGACGAAGAAACTAACACTTAACTTATTCTACCCCAGACACACCAGAGCAAAATAAAGATCGACCATGATAGTTCAAGGCTGATGCCAGAATAGAGTGGCGCCTATGGTAGAATGAGTTAAAATGACAAAACAGAACACTGACTTTAATTAATGAACTGACAACATAGGAAATCAATCACTTGAAACTTTAGCCTTTATTAATCACATCAAAGGTGCATGCATATAAAAACACAGTAATTGTTTGTAGACACTTCAAATCAAACAATCAAGAGCAGTCAAACCTTTTTCTGCCAACTTTGTGATGAGGAAAACTAGTTCTTGCCCAAGTTCGGCACGTAAAGGGTTACCGGCCGCGACTTATGTGCCTCTATTCATAAAATGGAGAGAGAAATATAATACTGAGTTCTAGCAAGTGCGACAATAAAGTTTAGCCGAGTTGGTATACCTCGTCCAGTGCCTAGGTTAAATGCACCAGTGGTGCCAATGTTGCTATATTGGCAGCAGACCGGTCGCTTGGACCGGTCTGGTGTACCCGATCGGTTTTGAGCGTGTGCTTTCTGCACCTGTAATCGGCAACCTCGGAGAAAGAATCACGTGAGCTTCGTTTGACTGCTGCAAAATAACATGAATAAAGAATAAACCCTTTCCCATATATGCAATCCAGCAATTATGCATCCATCCTTATGCTAGCACCACGAAACATTACGCGATTTGGCAGATTTTTAAAAATAGCTTTTTTAAACCCTCAATGGAGGTGATTTTTGCGACATCTGCGTCGTTTGCGGCAGAAAGCACCGTCAAAGTTGAAGTTCGAGAAATGAGCGCACTACATGTACAATAGACTTGATTCAGTGGTGTTGGGCATGACTCAAGCCTCCACCATCTCAACACAAAACTGGCGTGTTCGGGGAGATAAAAGGCTACAAGTTAAAACCGCAAACGAACCTTTTTTTTTTGACTGCGATCACAATCTTCTGCGTGAACATACAAGACCACACTACAAGTGCACAAGCCAACCTGCGCGCGCAGTTCTGGTGCACATGACTGGTGCGAGCGACCGGTCTGGTGCGAAAATAGCAACAGTGGCACCGCTGGTGCGTTTAACCTAGGTAGAGGGCGAGGTATACCAACTCAGCTAAGGTTTATGCTTCCTGTGACTTTAGAAACAACAATGCACAGTATGCAAAGTGTACTTTATAGTAACCAAAAAAAAAAAAGTTACAGACATTTCCAAAATGATCCAGGCGTACATCAGATAAAAACAAGCTATACACACTGAAAAAATAACACTCTTGTAATAAATGTTTATCATGTTGACAATGGTTTTCTTATCTTATTATTGTCTTTCATCCCGGACGTGCCAGCACTGATAATGAAGGGGAAAAAAATAAAATAAAATAATGAACAGAATATTGAATGTATGTCGCCAGTCTAATACGCTAAATAAACTTAAGATCATTTAGCAACACACATCCAAAATCAAGAGAGATACACCACCACCACCTCCCCCCCTCCCTCCGCCCTCCCTCCCCCCCCAAAAAAAAAAAAAAAAAAAAAAAAAAAAAACCCACAAAAAAACAACAACAAACAAACAAACAAACAAAAAAATTATTCAGACCCAAAAGGTGACTGCCAATCATGTAAAATGCAAAGAAAAGAAGTGCCCAACGGAGAAAGAAACAAGCTTAGAAAAGACGGTTACAACACAATTCAGTAAGATTTCGGGTAAATCCGCCTTGTCAAAACAGACAAACAAACAGAGAGATCAGTCGCTACTTATCTTTGTTCACAGAAGGAATGTGCTGCACATTCCTTCTGCCAATGAAGATAAGTAACGGCTAATCTCTCTGTTTGTTTGTCTATTTTGACAAAGGGTATTTACCCAAAATATTAATAAATTGTGTTGTACCCGTCTTTTCTAAGCGTGTTTCTTTCTCCGTTGGGTACTTCTTTAATGTTACACAGCATACAAAATGATCCAGGTGTACATCAGATAAAAACAGTGCTATACACGCTGAAAACAACCGAATAATAACGTTCTTGTAATAAGTCTTTATGTTGACAATGTTTGTTTCTTTTTCTCTTATTATTATCTTTCGTCCCCAACCGCCGTTTCATCAGCAGTTCCATTTTCAAAGTTTTACATGTTATATACAGTATACAAAATGATGCAGGTGCACCAACCCCATAGCAGCACTCTTGTAATAAATCTTTATGTTGACAATGGTTTTCTTACTCCTTATTATTGTCTCTCGTCCCCAACCGCCGTTCCATCAGCAGTTCCATTTTCAAAGTTTTACATGTTATAATTATACAGTATACAAAATGATGCAGGCGCACCAACCCCATAGCAGCACTCTTGTAATAAATCTTTATGTTGACAATGGTTTTCTTGCCCCTTATTATTGTCTCTCTTCCCCAAGCATCGTTCCATTTGCAGTTCCATTGACAAAAACAAGCTAGACATGCTGAAACCAACCCAATAATAATGAACACTCTTGTAATAAATCTGTATGAAAACGAAAATGACGCGAGTGTCGGAGAATCTCAATTCATTTCTTTTGTAACTTTTTCAGTCTGTTGCGGATGTAATCCTTAATGTTTGTCCAGCGCCTATGTCTAAGTGCAGACTCTTCTGCAATTGCCTGCTGTATCTCGGCCTTTCCAGGAAGTTTGTTCACGACGAGGTGTGACTTGAAACGAGTTTCAACAGCTTTCTCTTCAGCTTTCCCCCATGGTTTCCTTGTAAATCTAGCTTTCTTTCGAACAGAAGCCGACGCAGAACTGTCATCATCAAAACTATCTAGTTTGTCATCAGGCTCTGGACGTCTTTTCTCGGTCATGCTCATTGATTCCTGTGTTGTTGACTTGCTATTTGCTTCATTCACAGGTGCTGTTTCCCCAGAGACCTCTCTGCGAGTTTCTGATGTGTTTTCATTGTCAAAGTCAATCTCTTCATCATCGCCCAGTTCAGCTCTAATGCAACTCTCAAAATCTGTCATCCCATTGTTAACTGACAGAAGAATCTTTGCCACTTTTGCCTTTTGAAGGACGTCTTGAGGTTGGCGGTAGATATGGCGATGTATCCGAATATCATGACCAAGGAAGTCTGCCAGCTGATCCTGTTCTAACTCCGAGATGGCCATAGACTGAGCCAAAGTTGCAACCTGCTTCCGTAACTGAGTAAATGTGAACATGGCTGGGTTTGACACTTGTGCTTGTAGCGCATGTTCCTTCAGAACATCATGGCCTCTGTAAGGCCTCTGACCAGAAGGTGTGGCAAAGATGTACTGGGAACCGGCGAGAGCTGGCACTGATTGCCTCATTTGAAGGATTCTGTCCACAGTTGTCATCATCTTCTTCGTCAGCAAAATGGGAACACTCCTATTAAACTTGCCCCTGATTTCCACTCGCTGAAAATGATTCACCATTTTCTTCTCAACCTCTGTGAGACCTTTCAAGATATCTTGATTGGTGATCGATCCAACCTTAGCATTCTGGAAGTCTGATACCTTCATTCTCTGAACTTCTCCCCCTCGTTTTCGGTTGAAAAGTGTTACAGCGCAAAGAGTTGCTTTAACCACTGTCGGATAATCTTCCGAAACCATCCTTGTCTCAAGAAGCTGTTGGACCTTCCTCACATCTTCACATGATGGGATCAGCTTGGGTTTGTTCATGGTCATTTTCCCGACCGACTGGGCTGCTGTAGCTGACACACAATCGTACCAGTCCCTGGTGAAGACAGAGTCAAAGCGCTGCGCCTCAGAGAGCTCCTGTTGCCACCTGTCATCTGAACCATGCCCAGGCTGTTTGGATGCCAGCGACTGTTTGATCTGTGAACATTTTTTCAAAGCATGGCCTATGCACATTGCAAGATTGCCTTTTTTGAACTGATGTGTGTCCTCATCCAATTCTGCTAGCTCTTTTACAGCCAGTACAACATGATCAAAGCTAGCTGAATTGACCACAGCATTTAAACTTGCGATTTTCATTTCTGACCTCACTCTAAGAATCTTTAATAGTCTCCCTAACTCCCGCATCCTGGAGCTGATTTGCCCAGCCGTGTGTTCTTCAATGTCCCTGCGGTCAAATAATCTCTTTCCATACTCCAGAAGCAAGGGGTCAGTTCTGATGAGACGGCTTATCTCATCATCTCTCTGTCTGGCTAAAACCTTATGATAGAAGGAAAAGTCAACGTCTAAGGGTATTGGAAGCATTAGCCTCCCACGTTGAGCAGCCTCACCTCGCTTAGCGAACTGAAACCCTCCTTGTTTCTGACAGCAACGTTTTGAGTGTACAGAGATCAGCTTTTTTTGATAGAGCCCTTTGCAATGGCTACAGGCGAGAAGGTCGTCTACCTTACTAGTTTTGGTGCGATACTTAGGAATCAAACATCCTGATTTCTTTTCAAGAACTGCAACATTATGCATGTAATCACCCTCATCTTGTATTCTGATCCATGCTTGACGTCTCTGCTTAGTCCCTTTTTTATCATCAAAATTTTAGCATCGTCTGCCTCATCTGCATGGACATCGTGTAAGTGCGTGCTCATTTTCAAAACAAGCTTGCCACAAAATTTGCATGCATGTTTCTTGTCCCATTTGTACTTTCCTTTCCCTCTCTGCGACACGTGCACACCCGTTTCTTTGGTAAGCGCTCTTTCCCCACCCCCAACATCATGTTCCTTCTGCCTATCCACATTGTCATTGCCACCCCCTAATTCATCCCCTAACGCACACTGCACCTTGCTGGTACTTGCTTCACCGACACCTGCCCACCCTGAAACAGCCACTTTGAAATCTAACATATTCAATACAATACTGTCTGTGTCAGAGACCCCAGAGACTGATGGCGACACACCGTCTGAATCTTGTGAGCTCGAGCCAGGAACAAAGTCCTCGTCATCACTGTCCTTGTATTGCGATGCGCTTGCACTCTCAGTCTCAGGCCCATCCCAGGCTCCATTTGCCAACTGGAAAAGAAAAGAAAAAAAGAAAGCTGCATTAGTACAAAAGCAGCCCAATTTTGGTTTAAGGGGCCTTGCACAAGAATATGAAGAGTAATCCCGTGTATGACCGATTTACATATGTGTGACCTTGGTGACGAGGGCTGGCTTTCGCAGCAGCAAAATCCATGTTTTCTGAAAATGTAAGCAGTTTTCACACATCTGTCAACCCCGCTTGACCCTTTGAGAGAGGTCACTCAAATTGATATGTTTACAAAGGTCTTGCCACAAAGTATCCTTGGGCCAAGCTTGAAGAATGTGGCTTGAAAAGTCTCCGAGAAAATGCCACTGTTAACGTTTACCATGGACGCGGACGGACGGACAGACGACCAGTGGCCCAGAACATAAACTCACTTTTGCTTCGCACGCGAGCCAAAAAAATGAAGATGATCATAGAATCACTTACCAGTTTGTAATTGTGGGCATTTCGCTGCCGTCTATGCACCCTCCTACCAGACGCACCCTCTGCGACAGACGATGCTGGGCCATCATGCTGCTGCTGACTAATTTTGCCATGGGCCTTGGTCATGTGCCAGGAAGGGGCGTGCTTGTCCACTTCCATAGATCCCGATGGGTGTGGACATCCTGCTGCCATCCGGCGCTGGGTGTGTGCAGAAAATGCTGAGTGTGACCAAAACGGTGTTGCTGCAAACATGTCAAATACAACCATGTAAACCATTGACATTTTGAATCAGATATATACATAATTACAGCAGTACCCCCTGCCCCCTACGAACAATAACTGGTAATACAGTAAAATGCGACACTTCAGTTGCAAAATCCGAAAAAAACTATTCGTGGAAGTCTGTTCTTCGAATCGCGAGGTAGTTTTGCGTACGAGGATTCAAATACACAATGAAATCTGGCGCCATCTTGTTTACAGTGCATGCATACATGTCAAGTTACTTTTCGATCACAATCACACATGTCAGAAAGAAAAAAAAAAGCAACCCAATCGCGTGACAGATTGACCTTGTAATGTGTTATTGAACGAATTCCTTTCGTTGAAGAAGAAAGCTTTTGTTAAATTCGTGGGGTTCTATTATCTGTTACTACAAGACTGACTGAGCAGCACTGAGACGCGGGTCGTAGCAGACGGCCGGCGTCTCAGTTTTCTCGGCCAAACGGGTCCATATAGGCTACTGTGCAATTGTATCTGATTGGGAGCATCTCAGTTGCGCTGAAGAAGTACACTTGGGCGTGCTTTTAACTAAGAAATATTGCATAAAAACAATCTTACCTGATGGAACGACGGTTGGCGGGACGAGAGACAATAGAAGGGGAAACAACTCAGTTTACTCTGCGCAGCCGAACGACGCTCGCTTCCGTGGTAACACACTGGCCCAGTGCGTTTAAAACACACAACATTAGGTAAACCTGCAAAAATGGGACATCCAATTTTTATATTTTTTTCTGACTTTTGAATGAAAGATAATGCAGAAACAGCCCTCAGAAAAAATGGGTGCCTGACTTGGTCACCCAGAATTTTACACACACCCATTTACAAGAAGGATGGTAAAGAAAGTCGCCCATATTAGTGGTTTTGTGCACGCACACACACAGACACACACACACACACAGACACACACACAAACACACACACACACACACACACACACACACACACACACACACACACACACACACGCACACACGCTCGCACGCACGCACACAAATTCATAATTTCCATCCGTTCATTCATCCAATCGACTATGAGTCAGTCAATCAAGAAAACTATTAAAGTACCATTATGCATAAATCTGAAGACACATATTAGCACCATTTGTGTTTGTTGTGCATGGTCGACACACCTAATGAACTTTAACAGCAGTTTGGACGCGCAGCAAAAGCACAGGCGTAATCGCACTTATTTATTCTCCTCAGCCGTTAGCGTGTCAATCTATTTTTAGCTGTTTCTCGTACAGATAGCGTTGCATTTGTAGAACGGAGTGGAGTCATTGTCGGGTTACTTGATATAATGACGACGTGTGCTGAACTGGATTGTCCTGTGTCTAAATGAACCCATGACTAGACCTGTTTGTAGCGTTTCGTAACCATCTGTTACAGAACAGTTACGGCGGTAATGGACATTCAAAAGGCAAGGCAAACTGATTTGAACGGACGAGACGAGACCAAAGCAAGGACACGAAAAGGCCAGACCAAGCTTTTAATCACAGGACAGACAGGATCAGACAAGACGAGACAAGAGTGTCAGAAAACTAACCCAGTCATTTCCCGATGTCATGAATGATATATATAAAACCATCACAGTTTGAAAGACTTATAAATACGGCTGTGCAAGAGAACCAGATTGAGTGTGAAGTACCAAGAGACATAGATCCTCATGAGCCCCCGCGACTTCGAGGGCTCATGCGGACCTATGCCTCTTATAACAGTTTGGTGTTCGATTCTTGTTGTTGTCCGTAGACAATGGTTTAACTTGATGGTCTTTCTGTCCGCGCGCACCCCTTACTATCTCAGATCATATAATAAGCAAGTTAGTTATTTGGGTTTAACGCTGAGCAGCATATAATAAGCAAGTGGGCCAGACACAGGACCCCTTACTATGGGATGCTGCGCTAAGTAAAGGGTTCTCCACATAATTAAGAAGAAGACTAGGACAAGTTACCACAGCAGTCTCTGCGATTGGTGATGGTCAGCCCGTAGACATTATACTCTTGTCCAAGGTCTACCTGCCACCATTGTGAGGAGTTCCCAGCGTCGTCTGTTGACGAACACGAGCGGCCGGTGACCCAGTTAGTGTTCACATTGCCGTCCACAGCAAGTTCTGCTGATGAATTACCGTATGTGGAGGATTGTTTGGCGGGCTGTTTTTCAGCTACGTTGCTCAGGTCTGTCGCGAAGCAAACCAAAACGCAGCGTCACGGATTGAGAGCAAAAAGAAATGCAACATTTTTGGAATCATCGGAAACACTAAAGCGTTTCCGATGATTCCAAAATGTTGCGTTTCTTTTGCTCGTTAGTATAGTAAAACAGATATATATGCGGAAATCAAGATGGGAAATATGACGTCAAACAACATGAGACGTGCACGGACACATAAAATAAAATGTGCACCGACCTGGCGCAAGTATGTTATGAAGTGAAACAAAAAACAACATCGCAGTTATTGTGAATAGGCGTGCACAAATTAAACTGGGAAATAGGAGGTCGAACAATATGGGATTAAAATGAAATGTGCTCAGATCTGACACAAACACAGAAAATACTGAGGAGCAAAAGAAATGCTACATTTTTGGAACCATCGGCAACACCTGAGTGTTTCCGATGATTAAGAAAAAGTGGCATTGTTTTTGCTCCTCAGTACATTCACTGAGTTTGTCGGACTACTTTAATTGCCCCTAGCGGGATAAATAAAGTTTATTGAATTGAATTGAATTGAATTGAATTGAATTGCGAATGAATGTTCGGGGAACTCAGACCCCCCCCCCCCCCCTTGTCACCCCCATCTCCACACACACACACACACACACACACACACACACACACACACACACACACACACACACACACACACACACACACACACACACACACACACACACACACACACACACACACACACACACACACACACACACACACACACACACACACACACACACACACACACACACACACACACACACACACACACACACACACACACACACACACACACACAACACACACACACACACACACACACACACACACACACACACACACACACACACACACACACACACACACACACACACACACACACACACACACACACACACACACACACACACACACACACACACACACACACACACACACACACACACACACACACACACACACACACACACACACACACACACACACACACACACACACACACACACACACACACACACACACACACACACACACACACACACACACACACACACACACACACACACACACACACACACACACACACACACACACACACACACACACACACACACACACACACACACACACACACACACACACACACACACACACACACACACACACACACACACACACACACACACACACACACACACACACACACACACACACACACACACACACACACACACACACACACACACACACACACACACACACACCACACACACACACACACACACACACACACACACACACACACACACACACACACACACACACACACACACACACACACACACACACACACACACACACACACACACACACACACACACACACACACACACACACACACACACACACACACACACACACACACACACACACACACACACACACACACACACACACACACACACACACACACACACACACACACACACACACACACACACACACACACACACACACACACACACACACACACACACACACACACACACACACACACACACACACACACACACACACACACACACACACACACACACACACACACACACACACACACACACACACACACACACACACACACACACACACACACACACACACACACACACACACACACACACCACACACACACACACACACACACACACACACACACACACACACACACACACACACACACACACACACACACACACACACACACACACACACACACACACACACACACACACACACACACACACAACACACACACACACACACACACACACACACACACACACACACACACACACACACACACACACACACACACACACACACACACACACACACACACACACACACACACACACACACACACACACACACACACACACACACACATTGATATTGCTGTCACAGACATATAGATAACTATGTTTATTGCATTTAAATATCACAGTCGACTGGACTATTACAAAGGGTACGTGCATAATTACCTTTATCAACGTCAATAGTTCCTGTGGAAGACAAACTACAATTAGACATGTGACTTGAAAAGTTCAATCATTGATGTAGAATGTAATGTGACCAAATTAAGATTTCAAGCTTTAGGATCCAGACGAATAGAAGAGGTACTTAATGTAAGTGTCACGCCATAGGAGTCAGATGACACACTTATGGTAGAAGCGGTGCTTAATGTCAATGTCAAGCTTTAGGAGCCAGACGTGCAGAAGAGGTAATTAATGTCAACGTCAAGCCATAGTATCCAGATGTATAGAAGTGGTACTTAATGTTAATGTCAAGCTACAGAAGCCAGATGTATAGAAGCGGTACTTAACTCTCAAACTCCCAGAACTAAATGACTTCCATTCTGCAGAATGGAAGTCATTTAGTTTTGGGAGTTTAAGGGTTAATGTCAATGTCAAGCTACAGAAACCAGAAGTATAGACGCTTTACTTAATGTCAATGTCTAACTACAAAAGCCAGACGTGCAGAAGCAGTACTTAATGTCAATGTCAAGCTACAGAAGCCAGACACATAGAAGCGGTACTTAATGTCAATGTCAAGCTACAAAAACCAGATGTATAGATGCGGTACTTAACTCTCAAACTCCCAGAACTAAATGACTTCCAATTTGCAGAATGGAAGTCATTTAGTTCTGGGAGTTTAAGGGTTAATGTCAATGACAAGCTACAGAAACCCGATGTATTGAAACGGTACTTAATGTCAATGTCAAAATACAGAAGCCAGACGTACAGAAGCGGTACTTAATGTCCATGTCAAACTACAGAAGTCAGAAGTACAAAAGCAGTAATTGATGTCTGTCAAACTACAGAAGCCAGACTTGCAGAAACGGTACTTGATGTCAATGTAAAACTACAGAAGCCAGACGACGTACTTACGGAAGAAGCGGTAATTAATCTCAAACTTGGACCCGCCTCCATCGCGGCCGTTCTTGAAGTAAACGACGACTACGCTTTGGGAGGGCATCTGAACTGTTGAATCAAAACGTTTGTTCAAGATTAGTGAGCTGCTTGCAAACATGAGTTTCAAACATGAGCTGCTTGCAAACATGGACTGGACAAGTTTCTGCAGCACAAAGGATACAAACGGGCTGGTTGGTGAATTTGGCCAGTATGAAATAGAGATGTCCGGTCCATAATCATAGACATATAGGTTCTTACATCGGTGTTTAGGTGATACAGAAAATCTCACTCGAGTGGTTTAAAACCTTATACTACGAGCGAAAGCGAGTAGGATAAGATTTTATGACCACGAGAGTGAGATTCTCAATATCACCTAAACACCCATGTAAGATTCTATTTTTTACTCAACTTTATTTTATTTTTATTTTTTATTTTTTTGAGGGTGGGGGTTGGGGGGATGGGGGATGGGGTGGGGGGGGGGGGGTCGGGTGGGGGGGGGGGGGGGGGGTTGGGGGGGGGGGCATAAATCCCATGTGAACTGGTTTTCGGTACACATTTAGCCACAACACAGCCGCCCTTGTGTCTTGGCAAAGATCTTGACGTAATTTACTTGGTAATGTGACGTCTATATTTGGGATGCCTGACAAATGTTCCTAACATATAGCGCAATAGATGACGCCAGAGTGCCAGTCGTCACTGTGAAATGATGTCATTGTGCGTGAGCCTGAAAGTAGGTCAAGTTTCAATATCGCGTGTCCCCATACCTTTTGGTTGACCAGACTTTCTACAGGACTATGGTGTACACTCTTGGCTGTTCACGCTGCACGGCTGTATCACACACGTGTGTGATACAGCTTTCCCGCTCAAATGCAACAAAGAAGGAGTAGCGTAAAAAAGAACACAAATAAAGATTAAGCTAATCAATAAAACAGTGGGAAGAAAACGGTTGTTAGAAAAAAAAAAAAAAATCAAGTCTTCAGAGGCAAACAGTCACGCACCTCTTTTAGAAAGCAAGTTTGTCTTGCATGGTTGTTTGATATCGAAATATACTATGAATAATGACTATTAACCACTTTAAATGCTAGGGCAAAGCGAACACTACCCATCTACGCGATACATAAACCCTCATGAGGGGTTGTGCGTCTTCTGCCCTTCATTCCTAATTTTGTCCCATCGACATCTGTGGACTTCACGCGAGCGCTGGTTAACTCATTGTGCCCGAGGTACGAAATACCCCCATTTTGGAGTTGTCCTCTGACGATTGCATTATAATTCAGGAGACGGATCGGCCACGCTAGTTCAAGGGTGGTGCCAGAATAGCTTGGTGCCTTTTCTAGTCATATCGAACGCGGAATTCAATATTACTGGCACGAATGGGTTAATAATAAAAATAAGAGGCTATACACTTGTACACAAACCAAGGGGAATCACTCAGCGCTGGACAGACAAACAGTTAGATCCCCTGCCCCCGCCTATCAGGCACCCAATCGCCAGCCCACAGAGAAATACGCAGGTATAGACCAAGACGATCATCTGCATCCTCAAAAAGAATGCATCAGGTCTCTTATATAACCCATGTCTTTCTCCGGAACTTAGGAGAAACATACATACACAAACACGAAGGTGCACTACTATATGTGGTCAGGTAAATACCCTGATTTTCCACAGTAGATGCACAGAACATTACACAACAATGTAACGATACAAATTTGCCTCGAGTTATAGATACTCACAAACCAGATAGATGAGGCTAGCGCTGGCAGAATTGTACACAAACCAAGGGGAATCACTCAGCGCTGGACAGACAACTGTTTGTCTGTCCAGCGCTGAGTGATTCCCCTTGGTTTGTATACAATTCTGCCAGCGCTAACCTCACCTATCTGGTTTGTGAGTATAAGTACACTTGAATTAGCTGAACGTGATCACGATCATGTCATTTTGCACCTAACTGCTTTAACCCGTAAAGTCCAAAAATCACAGTCCGGTAAACATGTGACGAGGAAACACCCAACACCACACCTATGTACTTCGGCTTTATACTAGCCTTCTTCACTCAATGTTGCCATGTGACAAGATGTAAAAATAGCATCACAACGTAACAAAGGACGACGTAATAGATGATGTAACTGTTCTTTTAAATATTACAAGCAGCTTTGATGTCATAAAAAGTGATGTAGTTAATGACCAAAGTTCCAGGTTGCCGTTGATGTCGCGGATAATGTAATGCAACAATCAAGATGGTTCCATATATTATTCTACCAGAGAGAGAGAGAGAGAGAGAGAGAGAGAGAGAGAGAGAGAGAGAGAGAGAGAGAGAGAGAGAGAGAGAGAGAGAGAGAGAGAGAGAGAGAGAGAGAGAGAGAGAGAGAGAGAGAGAGATGAATCTTTATTTATTCAGGATAAAGCTATTAGGCAACTCAATGCCTGTCTTACAAGCTGTCCTGTAAACAAACAACATAACAGGAAAATAAACATAGCATGCAAATAATAACAATAATAATAATAAGAAGAAGAAAAACTACGGAAAAAAAAAACACAATAGGTGAATCAATGAAAGGGGGAAAAAAATCGTATTGGAGAAGTAGTAACTGCCACCAACACAAAAGTAAGAGAAATAAATGAGTGCATAGCATTAATATTATACTCAGCTAAGACAGTGTCAAAGAATCAGCAGCATCAAGAGCATATAGCGACACCGACAAGACCAAGGATTATCAGTTTACAAATGTAAGGAGAAAGAGAAAATACTTGACTTTCACGTGTTATCAACAACAATACTCTGATATGGCAAACTGTGAAGTCAGGCTGAATGGAAGTGCGTTCGCAAAGCTCGTTTAAAATGGGTTTTACCTGAACATGATTTAATGTTCAATGGCAATGAGTTCCAGACAAAACTGCCCGAAAATAGAAGGCTTGACTTGTAGAGATCTATCCTGGGTCGGGGTAAATGAAGCAAGCCATGTCTCGTGTGTAGCTGATGCCTAGGGCTGAAGTTAAATAGCGCGCACAGATACTCGGGGACTTGATAATGAAATATTTTGTGCATGAGGACGCATTTGTTAAATTTGAGTTGTTCCTTCAGTGGAAGCAGGCCAAGAGATTTTATCGTTTGGTCTGTGGAAGTAGGGTGTGGAATAATTATTTTAACTGAACGACGATATAGCGAGTTGACTTTTTTAATATGACGTTCGCTGCATTCGTCCCACAAAGAGGACGCATAATCACAGTGGCTCTTAATGTGCGCGTGAAAAAACAATGTACAGCACTTTGTACTAAGAATATGTCTAAGTTTAGAGAGCAGAAATACATTTCTGGACAAGGTTTTGCACAAACTGTCAATATGCGACGACCAATTGAGCTGGTCGTCAAGTACAACTCCCAGTAGGCGGTGCTTGGATACCTGTTGGATAGGTTTATCACCAAGTGAAAGTATCAAAGGGGCAGGACGTAGCTGATGCTTTTGGCGGGTTGTTATCAACATGCTTTTGGTTTTAGAAGTACTGAGGAGCATGCGATTATGCGTACACCAATCTAACACTTCATCAAGACTTTGCTGGAGGATACAATTTAGCGTCATGAGACGATCGTCTGATGTATGCAGCGTGGAATCGTCAGCAAAGAGTTCGCATTTTACCGTAGGATTTGAGATGGAAAGATTGATTGTACATTGCTTAACGTCCCGACAGCAACAAGGCTTTCTCAGGATAGAGGCAGGTCATTGATGAATAAAGAAAATAAAAGAGGCCCTAGGATAGATCCTTGGGGAACACCGTGCCTCACTATACCTTCTTTCGAATACCTTCCGTTCGAGTACACCTTCTGTCGGCGGCAACTTAGGTAGGATGAGAAAAACGCAAAAGAGTTCAAATCAAACTTATACACTGAAAGTTTCTTTAAAAGAATGTTGTGATCGACTAAATCAAATGCTTTGGTTAGGTCCAGAAAAACTGCACCATTTAATTTGGAATTATTGATTGATGAGAGCCAAGAGTCAACGATGTGAACGAGTGCAGTATGGCACGAGTGTTTAGGTCGAAAACCGGACTGAAGAGATAGGAGTAGGCGTTGATTCTCCAAGAATTGGAGTAGGTGCTTGTGAATGTGTCTTTCAATTGGCTTCGATAATATTGATAACACTGAAATAGGACGGAAATCGTTTGGACTTTTGGGATCTTTACATTTGGGAATGGGGACAACTTTAGCATCTTTCATGGCATCTGGAAAAATACCTTGGGTGATAGAAAGGTTGAATATAAATGTCAAGGAGTCAGCTGTGTATGGAAGTGACAATTTCAGTACCATGTTATTTATTCCATCCAGGCCACACGATTTACTGGTTAGAGTAGAAATATACTTACCAACTTCAAACACTGTCATAAGAGGTATGGAGAAGGACGCACCTGCTGCAGACTCACAGTGTGTGCGCAGTTTAGCAGAACAACTGTAACTATCACTGCAAGTGGGAAAAGACTGTACAAGGGACTCAGCGATATTTAAAAAATGGGAATTGAAGTCGTCTGGATCCATGCCTAGAGATGTAGCAGCAGGGATGGAACTTTTCCGCTTAGTAAACAAATTGATTGCATTCCAGACACTTCGGGTATCTTTACCCTCTGCGATAACTTTTTCCGCAAGCGTTTTCTGTGCTTTTCTAACTAAGGATTTTACAAAATTACGTTGTTTTTTAAAATCTGCAAATTTTTTCTGCCGTTTTAAGTCATCTCTTATTTTCATCGCATGAATAATGTCGTTTGACAACCAAGGCGGAAGGGTAGGGGTTTTAATTCGTTTAGTCCTGAGTGGGGCATGTTTATCTAGGACCCAAAGAAACAGCTTGTACCAAAGCGTTAGGGCTTCATTGGGATCATTAGTGTTATAAATAAGGTGAAAGGGCATGTTCGATAGGTCTCGAAGAAAGTCATCAGTGTTGAATTTTTTGTAAGACCTGTAGGTGATAGTAGTGTGTTGTTTGTGCTGGGGTTTATCACGTTTAACTGAAAGATGAAAACAAGTAGGAAAATGATCACTAATGGCTACATTTGGCACATGGACGTTCTTGACAGCAGATACATTTGTAGTGTAGATGTGGTCAATCAATGTGGCGGATGACAAAGAAACTCGTGTGGGAGACCGAACCATCTGTTGCAGGCCAAATAATGAGGTGGTGTAATTCCACGCCGCATGACCAGTCGTGAGAAGGTCAATATTAAAATCGCCTAGAAGGTGTATGTCTTTGTTGTTACGTAATTGCACCTTATCCATCATGGTAACAAAATCATCATACCATGAAAATGTTGCTGAAGGGGTGCGATAAATAAAACCGATAAGTGTGGGGGAAGATTTATCGCATTTCAATTCAAGAAATAAACTTTCCACGTGACTAGACTCTAAATCCATACGGCGGGTAACGTATTGGCGGATAGAGTTATGAAGGTACACAGCTATACCTGTATGACCAGCAGATGATGCATCTCTACGGAATATAGTATAATTATGAATGGAGATCGAGTCGTCACTAATATGTTCTCTGAGTCTAGACTCCGTAAATCCAAATACATGAAAGGGTTGGGGTTGTGAAAGTAAAACAGTGGCGTCGGGCACTTTGTTGTATAAATGATAGATGTTAAGATGCCCTATTCGTAAATCTTGCTTTTGCAGCGAACACTGGGGTACAGTTGGGCTACAGGCAGGCATGATGAATGAACACGTTAGCGGAAAAATGTGTACGAAATTCAAATAAGAACAAATGAATGCGTATGAACGCTAACAAAGTTAAACAAAATACAGGAGAAACTACAGAGCTGAAATTTAAGCTCTGTCACTGTCTCTGTAGGCAACGTCACTCCCCACGTCGGGGAAATAAAGTTTTGATACGTTCTGTAGGCAAATGAGTCACTGATAATATACCTTATCTGCGATATAAATACCGGCTCCTTAGCGTCACGTCCCGCGTAGGGGAAATAATGTATCCTGACGGTCTGAAAAGCGAATGAAATGAGTCACTGATCGTAGACCGTATAATATACGATAAAGACATAGGCTCTTTCGCTATAACAAGAAGAGTCTATTACCTCAGTTTTGAAAGAAACGGAAAATGCAGGAAGATAATGATCGTCACACACTATACACAGAAGCAAATTCGGTGCACGAAATAAATCCAAAAGGCTAATCAATTAATACGCTATAGATTCAATGTCGGACACTAAACAGTTTGCCAGATTGTTAGATTCAGACGTCAGAAAATGATCACGGTGTGATGCTCCATCTAATGAGTGTGGGCAATATATGAGAGTGAAGGTGGGTGCCACACTGGGTGGCTCCGTCGACTCACAGCAGAGAAGCGAGGGAGACAACATATGGACTGATAAATACGACAATTACACATCATGGTACGCCGCGCAGGTCGTCTCCGTCGATACGCCAGAACGAATCGAGGGAGACAGTGAGCGTGGGTTGAGAATGTCACTGTACTCAGGCAAGGGATGATGAGTAGACCACACTGTTTGTCCCCATCGATCCACCGATGAGAATCGAGGAAGGCAACCAGGGTGGGTTCACACTACAATGCACTCAGACGAGGGTCTCATAATGCCGCCCCTGATATTCTGGACAGGTGATGTAGGAAACACGCTGCGAGGTCATTGACTGGGGATAATGTGGGGTGGGGAGGAGGGGAACGTTATAGCTGAGTTCAATAGGCAGGTGACCGTTACGGTGCAAGCCTCCTAGAGGCGCCACGGGGGGTCCGTATTGCAGGGGGTCGTCACACAGAGTTGGCCGCAGTCCAGGCTGGTGGGCAAAGCTAGACCGCACAGAGGGCAGGGTTGCACGAGCAGTGGACCTAAGGTTGAAAGCAAGTCGCAAGGCCCCCTCAGTGCTTGGATGGAAATTATCATACTGTCTGTAGAGCAGTTTACGTGGGGCCCCACCACGAGACAGAAACACTGGCACGTTGTCAATGTACAGAGCCCTCGCCTGATCACACGCCGCCATCAGGTTCCTGTTGGAAGGTATGATGGCATTGTTGGCGGGGTGTCGACCAAAAGCAGGCAGGACAGACGACATTTTGACGGCGGCGCATGGAAACTTAATTTTGACTAGTGTGAGGAGTTTGGCCCAGGTGTCCACACTGATCACTTGTCGGCGTTTGCATGTGTTGATGCCGACATGCAGCACGGCTAAAACAATGTGCGGTGCAGGAGGCTGCATGTCGAGCCACGCCATCAATTCAGCAATGGACATCCCCGGCACGCAGATCTTCTGCAGAGGTACAGTCGGTGATACAATCCTGCTACCCACTTCTCGCAAGATTGAATCACCTATTAGCACAGCAGGGACCCCAGGCCAAATCCTCTCTTTGGTCAAGACGTCGGCGGGGAAGGGGTGATCCTGATGTTGACTCTGATTGGGGCGGCACGTGTTGCGTAGCGACCCCGTGCCTGTGTCTTCGGCCTGATCGTTCTTGTTGCCGTCAACAGAGAGGGCAGCAAAGCGATTGGACACAGGCACGGCGCCGGCGACTACAACGTCACGGTATGAGGCTCGGCCAGTGTTGTGTGCGGGCTGGCTCGGCGAGGGAGTGGAAGGGGTGAGGCCGGAGTTTTCAATGGATAAGGGGGAAGCCATACCAACTGAGCGAATCTTGGCAAGGTTGGTGGCAGGCGGGGAATGGTCCGCGGGAACGGACCGTCGGGGCTGAGATGAGGCTAGGGATGGGCCAGGTTTGGTTGACAACAGAGTGCAACCCGTATGTGTATCTGTAATCTGCTTCGTGGTAGGCGGGGAAGTGATGCGCAGGGAAGTGAAGATTTTGTTGTGGTCACCAAGCTGAGACCTGAGTTTTTTGTTTTCAGCCTCCAGTGACTTGACACGACAACTAAGCTGTTCAAGCTGCTGCTGGAAATCGGCCTTGATGTCTCGAATCTCAATCCGGACCAGCTCTCTCACCTCCTTCTGTAAATCATACACTGCACACATGGCCGTGTCGTGCTGAGAGCTGATCGCAGCACCGAGACTATCAACAACACGGCCAAGTTCCGTTAGCTTCTTGGCCGTGTCAGCTTGGAGCCTGGAAGTTGACGGTTGCAATGCAGAACCGGTGTCGGGGAGAGGGGGGCAACCGCCCGGGCTGTCACAGTGGTAACTGGCCGCAGATGGGGTGGCGTCACAGGAACAGCCACTGTGGTCCAAGCTGGCTGAAGCAACATCGGCACCGCCAGTCACGCTGATTGAGTCTGCACTGTCAGTCATATCAGTGGCGCTGTCTTGGACATGATCGTTATTGGCACTTCCTTCTACCTGCTCAAGACCTACACCGACCGTGTCCGTTGCGCCAGTGTTAGTGAGCTGTGAGCACATAGTGGCGCATGGTGGCAGTGCTCGTTGATCAGGCGATACACCAGACATGCGATAAGTGGGGAGGAGTAGGTTCACGACTGACCTCAGTTTGTCGAATTCCTCTTGCACCCAGTCCACACACGCCTTCCCCTGAACTAGAATTGTGCCCGTGGTATAGTAGATGGAGATTTTCAATAGTTTATTTCCATCTAGCGAGAGATCAAGCACAGATTTAAAAAGCTCAGGAGGAAGGTCAATGGCCAGGGGGTGGTTGAGGGAGAGCGTCTTAGTGTGGTCTTTTTGGAAGTCAGCCCATGTAGAAGAAAGCTCAGGGGGTTTGTATGCAAACTGGTATCGTTCTCTTAAAGCATGCCTCCACACCGGCAAGTTAAGACCATTCGTTTCAAAAGTGATCTGATGCCAGTCTTTTGATTTCTTAACTTTTTCCAAGTCAATGGAGCATTTGGCTTTGATAGATCTCGTGTTAGGGGGCATGGCTAAAGTTTAGTGTCCTTCACTGGAGTGAACTAGTCCGCCAGCTTGCTAACACGAACACACTGGACAGTCATACATGGATGCATTGGCAGGGAGCTGTAGAAATGGTACCACAGTGCAAGGAAGTAGTAATATGCCAGTATGATACCAGTGCGATATAGGGATAGAGGTTTTCTTGCGAGCGGGAGGCAAGTGATCGACGTCAGCGCTCATGTTCCAAGTGACGCACTGGGTACTCAAGTTCCATATGACGCGTCAGCCGCTCTAGTTCCAAAGAACGCGTGACGCAAATGTACACAATCATTGAATCAATGTTATCAATGCCAAAAGTAAATTTTCAGTTTGTTGACAAAGAATTTTGAAATAATGATTACACGCTCACCTGGAAAAAGCAGAGCTAAGTCAGAAGAATCACGAACACACACAAAGTCAAGTCAGGAAACCCAACAGACCCGTTGAAGTACTCCGATGTTGGGCAGAGACGAATACCGCGGAATGAAAAACGGTATCAGGAGGATCACCGACCAACTCGAAGTAACAGTTCCTGAAGGAACGTGAGTTTTTCCAAGCAAGCAAGCAAACAAGCACTGATGAAAACACTCACAACAATTAATCCAGGAATTCGAAAACACACTTGGTGCAGTGATGCACTCAAGGTGAGTGTAGGTTAACGAACGTTCTGGAACATAAATAACTTTTCAAGTGCTCACAGCGATCGCTCAGTATTATTTATCACAAAAATAGAAATCCATGACTATTGCACACATGCACACAGCGCACTTCAAGAAGTTAAATCCAGATGCATATAAGAAATACACATTCCCAGTGGAGGTTTGAAAGAAGTATCCTGGACAGTGTAACCCCGGTGGCGCAGAGAGAGAGAGAGAGAGAGAGAGAGAGAGAGAGAGAGAGAGAGAGAGAGAGAGAGAGAGAGAGAGAGAGAGAGAGAGAGAGAGAGAGAGAGAGAGAGAGAGAGAGAGAGAGAGAGAGAGAGAGAGAGAGAGAGAGAGAGAGAACAACTTTCAAAGTAATGATAACTTTGAAATTGGTCCACCGGTGAAAATGTTGGCAAGGTTTCCTGACAAAGAAAGCTTTAGTTGCAGCTACTAAATAAAGCTACGCGACCCGTCATAATACTGTATTTGCATAGTGACGGTGCTAGCATCACTTGAGACACATCGTGTGGGGGTAGGGGAGGGGGGGTGGGGTTGGTTGGTTTTTGGGGGTGGGGGGGGGGGGGTTGGGGGGTGGGGTGGTGGTGGGCGGGTAAGGGGAAGGAGTTGCGGGTTCCTGCGAGCAGCCTATGGATGGTGGCGTAAAAGCTTCCTACACAAATACAACCCTGCACAAACTATGCTGACCAGCAAAAAGAAATGCGTCATTTTCAGAATAATCGGAAACACTTACGAGCAAAAGAAATGCGACATTCTGGGAATCATCGGAAAGACGAAAGTGTTTCCGATGATTAAAAAAATGTCGCATTTCTTTTGCTCGTCAGTATAGAATAAAAGTCTCACATTCGAAGTACTCCCTTCCGTCGAACAGACACAAATCCACTTCCTGCGGCGTGTCGTCCACAGCGTACTCTATCTTCAGCGTGTCAAAACACAGCGCTCCGTTGGGCGTTTTTCTCTGTGTGTTCACCGTCACGTTGACCATCAAGGTGCCTGATTTGTTGTAGTAGCCGATCCACTGTCCCTGGTCGCCAAATTTCGTGTTGCTAGGATACCCTGGGCTTCTGATCACCCCCTCGTGTCCCAGCTGACCTTGAAGACAAAGACAAAGTGTTTTAACCCGTTCAGTGCCGAGAAAATGTGAACACTACCCAACCGCAAGAGGTGTATAGATCCTAAGGATGATGGCAAATCAGTGCTAGCTAAGTATTCCTCGCAGTTTGTTCTCCCTTCCCATTTAACCCGTGGAGTGCCGAGAAGATCTGAACACCACCCAGCTGCAAGAGGTATAGATCCTCATGAGCCCCCGCAGTTGCGGGGGCTCATGAGGATCTATGCCTCTTGCCGACGCCACTTTGAATCCATAATTATGCCAAGTAGGGTTGTCTGGTCTTGAACTAACGAAGATGGTAACTACACAGTCTGCGTCAGCTGGCACAGCGCGAGTTAACCTCTGTGATGACGACATCGTTCAGCAGAACAGACGCGTAACATAACCCCGTCACTGCTACTGACCGTACGGCTCTGCGCGTGTTGCACGTCTTTAACAGCCAAGCGGCGTCGACAGTGGCCCTCAAGAGGTTATAATGGCCTGGTGCACCCAGCCACCCGTACAATGCCCAGTGCCGGCATTTGCGTACACAAGGGTTCAGTGTAGGATATTATATATATATATATTATATATATATATAAAATAGAATACAAGCGGACTACACTGTTTGTTATGTCCAAAAATAAGATAATTATAATAAAATAATAATAGTAATAAACATCATCACCCATTTATAATAATAATATTAATAATGATGATGATGATGATACTCATAATAATAATAATAATCATAATAATAACAATAATAATATCATAATCATAAATTAAGAGCAATGATAATAATAATAAGCATAATCACCATAAATTAAGAGTAATAATAATAATAATATCAATAATCACCATCATCATCACCATCAATGAATAATAATAATAATAATAATAATAATAATAATAATAATAATAGCAATAATAATAGCAATAATAATAATAATAATAATAATAATAATAATAATAATAATAATAGCAATAATAATAATAATAATAATAATAATAATAATAATAATAATAATAATAATAATAATAATAATAATAATAATAATAATAAGCAGGTTTCGTAAAGGGAGATATCCCCAGAACGAGGTGAAGCGCTATAAAAGGAAACTATTACATCAGATTTCACTCTAAAACTAAGAACAACAACGAATAAAGTTTAACCCATTTAACCCTACCGCCGCATTTCCCAAATTTTGGAGTTGTCGGCTAACGATATGTACCAGCTGCAGGAGATGGACTCATCATGATAATTCAAGGCGCCAAGCTAATCTGGCACCACCCTTGAATTATCATGGTCAGCTCATCTCCTGCTGTAGGGAGTTTGGGCCTAAATGGGTTAAGCGACTGCATAAAGATGGTGACATGAAAAGGCACTTAAACCAGTGTTCAGATAAAGAAAACCCGTTGTGAGCTATCGCCGTAAAGTTTCCTTTCCTTGGATGCTCGCTTATTTGCCATACATATTCCTCATGTTTATGCATATATATGTCACTGGGGCCAGTTGCATGAGTGAGCTTAGTCCTGCGCCAGCCACTAAGCAAGATGCTCCGCTATAGCGTCACAACACTAACCGCGCTATAGCGGAGAACCTTGCTAAGTGACTGGCGCAGGACTAAGCTCTCTCATGCAACTGACTGCTGAAGCTTAGCTTAGCCTAGCTTCCTTCTTGGTGTTTTGCACATATGGTGATTCAGACCAAAAAGGTGACTGCCAAGCGTGTAAAATGCAGAGAATAACCCAGAGAAGAAAGAAACACGCTTTAAAAGGACAGTTACAACACAAAAGAAATACGCATAGAAAAGACAGTTACAACACAAAAGAAACACGCTTAGAAAAGACAGTTACAACACAAAGAAAAACGATTAGAAAAGACAGCTACAACATAAAAGAAACACGCATAGAAAAGACAGTTACAAGATAATATAGTGTTGTAACTTGCTTTTCTAAGCGTGTTTCTTTCTCCGTTGGGTTCTTCTCAGCGAAGAAAGAAACACGCTTAGAAAAGACAGCTCTGACTCTTTTCAAAGCGCGTTTCTTTTTTTGTTCGTTGGGTTAATATTCTCTGCATGTTTGGTGGCCACCTTTTTAGTCTAGCACGTGGCAGTCATCACGCTGTCTGTACTAAAAATGTTGACTTCCAAAGACAAGAGGAGAAACTCACGATTGCTGGAGTAAGCAATGAAAAACTTCACTCCTCTTCCAAACGTGTTGTTCCGACCCGCTATGAAATTAAGACGAACTCCTTTTACGCTTTCTTCCACTGAAATGAAAAAAAAAAAAAAAACCCACCAAAAAACAACAACCCTCATAAGCCCACGCAGCCGCGGGGGCTCATGAGGATTTATGTCTCTTGTGAGTCTTCTGCCCTTCAAAAAACCAATACCCCCCCCCAAAAAAAAAAAAAAAAAAAAAAAAAAAAAAAAAAAAAAAAAAAAAAAAAACCCACAAGAAAACCCAAAACAAAACAAAAAAACAAACAAAACAAAACAAAAACAAAACAACAACAACAACAACAACACAACAACAACCAAAAAAACCAAACCAAGCCAAACACACAAAACCCCCAAACAATTGCACATAAAACACTTCTACCAATAGGTAATATCATCAATCCTACCTCTGCTTGCGCAAAATTACCGTACTTGTTTGTCCTGTACAGCGCCGAGAAAATTAAATGACCAACACCCAACTTGCAAGAGGTATAGATCCTCATGAGCCCCCGCATTTGCGGGGGCTCAGGAGGATCTATGCCTCTTGTTAACGCCACTTTGAATCCATGTTCCTTGGACAGCCAGGGTCTTTTTGTGTCGAATGAACAAAGAAACAGTCTGCGTCGTCTGACACTAAACGGGTTGTGAAATTTGTCGCTCCACCAAATATCGCCCTTCTCCGTCGACGCTGAGCAAACCTGTTTCGTTTCTTCTCATTTTCCGCAAAGGTGCGGAATTGGTGACCCTGCATGTCCCAAAAAAAAAACGTGAGCACAACTCGGCTGCAAGAGGTTCTTGTGGACTCCCGCATGAGAATTTAGCTCTCTTGTCGGTATTGAAATTTAGTGGTAGCAAGGGTTTGCTACACGGACCCGTGTAGGCCTGAGGGAGGTCAAAGTAACCATTGTACCCCTTCGGCCTTCGGGGTACAAATGGTTACTTCAACCTCACTCAGGCCTACAGGGGTCTGCGTTGCAAACCCCTGCTACGAATAACGTATTTGTATTCCTCTGCTATATTCGTAAAAGTAGACAAGTTGATCACCGTCGAACATCTGTGGCGATGGTTGGTTGGTTAGTTCGGGTTTAACGTCCACGGCACCGAAGTGATAATGGATGGCCCTGACAGGCGGGTTATGGGGGACAGGGAGATCTATTAACTATGGAGTACGACCTGAACACTGATCAACTCAGGTGCACTCCAACTGTGCCACTTTGATTTACCAGGATCTTTCAACGGACGTGCTATTGAACAAGCCCGTCTTTTCCCCCCTCCAGCTACCGGGGCGGGACGGGGATTCGAACCCACGACCCGGCGATTCCCTTCGCTCTCCTGCTCCGACGCTTAACCGCCTGAGCTATTTCGGACTCTGTCTGTGGCGTCTGGTATGGTTGACCTAAATACGTGTTCTGAGCTAGCCTCGGCAATTGCAAGCGGTCACGATCAAGCGGAAACACCGCTTTTGCTGGCAGTTTGTCAATTTCAATGTTGAATTTTGGAAAGCCCTTTACGAGCCGCACTGTCTACGTATTGTCAGAGTAATGTGATTTAGCAATGAGTACGTGTTTTTCCGATTGTCGTTCACTAAAAAAAAGAAAGAAAAAAATTCTGAATTTAATATTCGACATTGAAGCCACGATCGTGTGACAGTGACCTTGGTGCGCAATTTTCGTTCCGGGGAAGGCCTGCTCTATTTTTACTCTCACGCGTTTCGACGGAAAATATTGTTCAAAACTGGATGCTGTCGTCTTTAGAACAACTCTAGAGTGGGTATTGTTTCGGACTATGCGAAGAAGCTACTTTGTTTGGCGTATATTTTTCTCTTTTTGTCGAACAAATTTGGTACTCGAGATCGAAAACGAAGTCATAACGCGTCACACTGTGGGCTACACAAAGTCCGCAAATAGTCGCTACAAGGGTTTTTGCAGCGATATCACATGGTGCGGTTTGCGCTATTGTGATTGGTCGTGTGACGTAGGCATAAAAGCAATGTTTCATATTCATGTTCCTTGGTTCTTTCACTCCTCACCCGCGCTCACCCTCCACAGTTATCCCGCGCGTTTGATTTATCCGCCTGTGAAAAGGTGTCATGGTAACAGACATACAGACGGATAACATAGATTAGTTACCTTGCAAAGACGTTGCCATCTCAGTGCTGCAGTACTTGATACCGTAGACTTCAATCCACTCCGAGTCACAAACTGCCATTAGACAGGAAGAAAACAAGGGGTAGAAAGTACAACGTTAGCCCTTTGCGTGTCCGTATCGATTTTTGTCGCAATGATTCCTACAGGAATAACAACACCCAGACATCCTACAGGAACAACAACACCCAGACATTCTACAGGAATAACAACACCCAGACATCCTACAGGAACAACAACACCCAGACATTCTACTGGAGCAACAACACCAAGACATTCTACAGGAATAACAACACCCAGACATTGTACAGGAATATCAACACCCAGACATCCTACAGGAGCAACAACACCCAGATATTCTACAGGAATAACAACACCCAGACATCCTACAGGAATAACAACACCCAGACATTCTAAAGGAACAACAACACCCAGACATCCTACAGGAATAACAACACCCAGACATCCTACAGGAGTAACAACACCCAGACATTCTACAGGAATAACAACACCCAGACATCCTACAGGAATAACAACACCCAGACATTCTACAGGAATAACAACACCCAGACATCCAACAGGAATAACAACACCCAGACATTCTACAGGAATAACAACACCCAGACATCCTACAGGAATAACAACACCCAGACATTCTACGGGAATAACAACACCCAGACATCCTACAGGAATAACAACACCCAGACATCCTACAGGAATAACAACACCCAGAATCATACAGGAATCATCGCGACAAAAACCGCTACGGACACGCAAAGGGTTAGAAACTCTTTTACGGTTTATACAATGATAGAACCGGTTCCATATAAACCAGCACAGTGTCACAGGCAGAATTAGACAAGCACGTGGCAAAGTTCTCCACGAGCCCCAGCACAAAGTGATACTTGCGTTAAAATCCCCCTCGTTAGATGTGACTGCCGTGTGTTAAGGTTTCATGACGCCGTTACAGTACCCCCATACACACATAATTAGATGTCAGAGGTGATGACGTTTTGTGCCTCTTGTATTTTAGACTTCTTGTGTGTGAACCCGCACTGAAGGTGTTAATTTACTGAATACTCTCAGTGTACATTAACACATTAACACACGGGAGACATGTCGCGTCGGGATACGCGGCATTAAGCCGCGAATCCCGTTGCGACACATCCCCCATGTGTTAACTCATTCAGCCCGACGGCCGTATTTCCCAAAGTTTGGAGGCGTCATCTAATGACTATGCACCAGTTGCAGGAGATGGATCGACCAAGATAATTCAAGGGCAGTGCCAGATTGGCTTGGCGCCGACAGCTAATCTGGCACTACCATTGAACTATCATGGTCGACCCATCTCCTGCTGTAGTGCGTCAGAGCTGAATGGGTTAATGTATATTCATGCACACTGAGACAAGAAGTTTCTCTGTCTCTCTCGGGCTGTGATTTAGGTTGAGCTCAAAAAGACACTCTTCCCATCCCATCTCCGCCCCTCCCCCACCCCTCCCCCCTACCCCCCTCCCCCCCCCCCCCCCCCCTCCCCAGACTGTGACTCGCCTAACACACGCACTTTTTGAGCCGTTTGGAAGCAGCGTGTAGACCAAGTTTACATCCACGTAATGGATCAGTATAGCCAAGTTTCCCCTGCTCGGCCCACTCCGTGTAATGTGCAGCTGCTGAGTCGGGTTTGTTCCATAGCCAAAGGGATAGTTGCTGTTCTGGACGATGTCCAGAAAATACCCTTGTTGGACATCAAGAAAGCCTGTCAAAGGAAACAAGGACACTGTAATTGGGCGAAGAAAACGAGGCGACTGCTAGCACTGAAATCCAAGGTAAGGATACAAAAAATCAGACGCAGAGGGTGACTGACTAGCGTGTAAAATGCAGAGAAGAATCCAACGGAGAAAGAAACACGCTTAGAAAAGACAGTTGCAAGAAAAAATATAAATATCGTGACAGAGTAATCACGTGGAGTTTATGCAGAAGGGAATTATGTTGTATCTGTCTTTTCTAAGCGTGTTTCTTTCTCCGCTGGGTTCTTCTCTTCAAGGTAAGGATAAGTTCATGTCACCGGTCTTAATCCCCTCGCTCTCAGTGGTCACGAATTCCGCGTGACCAGAAACGACTGCGCACTGACCGACTTTCGCGAGAAGAAAAACATACAATATGCAAGTGGGACAAAATTGAAGAAGAACACAGGACTAACAAGAGACATAAACTCTCATGAACCCCCGCGACTGCGGGGGCTCATGAGGGTTCATGTCTCTTGCGGATGGGTGGCGTTCGCCTGGCCCCGACAGTCAATGGGTTAAGGGCTGAAGAGACCTGTTCGCTGGATAGCAACGGTCACTGCGGCATGCGTCCTCGTAGCTCTGCTAACCCCTTCACTGCCGAGAAAAAGTGAACACGTTCCAACTGCAGATGACATAGATCCTCACGAGCCCCCCCCCCCCCCCCCCCCCCGCGACCATGCAGCACGAGAGTCTCACACAAATCTCATGAAAGTATGCACCTCTTGCAGATGGAACAGACTGGATGAATTCACGGAAACTTTGCAGTCCGTGCACTGTTTGACCTACTTCTGATTCATTGATTCATCTATAATCCGATTTAAAAAAAACAAAAACCCGAGACATTTAGTTTTTTTTTTTTGTTTTTTTTTTTTCTGTAGACAGGCAAACCGCTTGCATAGTACCATCACACATCAAAGTAACAACTATGTCTTTCGCATGATTATAATTCCCATGACTGTGACTTCTACGAACGCATAAATTTCTAATATTTGGAAGTACTAACTCTGTGGGAAACATTCCAGTTTAGGCCATGAAGGTGGTGCCACATTGGCTTGGCGCCTACCGGCACTTGTCTCGAACAGTCATGGCCGTTCTGTCTCCCGTCATACCTCTTCAGAACTGACAGGGGGGAAGGAAAGAACTGTAACTTTGTTTACCAGCATATACTAAGAACCGGATACGGAAGCTCCCGCCTTTGAAAGAGTTGCCGGACTTGAATCCAACATGCGCTGTCTTCCCTAAAGCGATTCGAACTGCACGAGAGAAAGGTCACACAGTCACAGGAGGCATAAGGCCACGGGCTGAGTTGCACGTCAGTTTACTGTGCGCAAGCCACTAATCAAGATGCTTCGCTATAGCGCCACAACACTAACCCCGCTATAGCGCCACAACACAACCCCGCTATAGCGCCACAACACTAACCCCGCTTTAGCGCCACAACACAACCCCGCTATAGCGCCACAACACTAACTCCGTATAGCGCTACAACACTAACCCCGCTATAGCGCCACATCAACCGCGCTATAGCGCCACAATATCAACCCCGCTATAGCGCCACAACACTAAACCAGCCATAGCGCCACAACACTAACCCCGCTATTGCGCCACAATACTAACCCGCTATAGCGCCACAACAGTAACCCGCTATAGCGTCACAACACTAACCCCGCTATAGCGCCACAACACTAACCCGCTATAGCGCCACAACACTAACCGGCTATAGCGCCACAACACTAACCCGCTATAGCGCCACAACAGTAACCCGCTATAGCGTCACAACACTAACCCCGCTATAGCGCCACAACACTAATCCGCTATAGCGCCACAACACTAACCCGCTATAGCACCACAACACTAACCAGCTATAGCGCCACAACACTAACCCGCTATAGCGCCACAACACTAACCCGCTATAGCGTCACAACACTAACCACGCTATAGCGTCAGAACACTAACCCCGCCATAGCGTCATAAACACTCTCCGCTATAGCGCCACAACACCATCCCTTCTATAGCGCCACAACACTAACCCCGCTAGAGCGCCACAACACTAACCCCGCTTTAAAGTTATGTTTTAATTAATTAGCTTACACGTTTATGTGATATATCGTTAGAATATGATGTATATAGTGGTTGTATTCTTTATCAGTCTCATTTTAGATTATGTTTCTTACTAATCCTTTTACCTCTTTTTTATGACCTTTTAGCTGTAACAAGAATATCCCTTTTGGGGAAAAAATCTGAAACTTGAATCTTGACCATCTGGTGGCTTGCGTAGCACTAATATTAAAGTGGTTCATGCACCTGATGATATAGGATCATCTTGCTTGGTGGCTTGCGTAGGACTACTATTATGCTCCCTCATGCAACTGAGCCATGGGCCTGATGTCGACCAATGTTTGTTTGCGTTCTGGGATCTTGAAGACATTTGGGCGTCTGCATGTTACTATCAGAGAGAACTGAACGCTATTGTACATAATCAGCAATGACATTTGACTCGCTTAACCTTATCATTCGGAATACACCAGTGTGTGAAATAAGTTTGACTACAATAGTTCAAGGGTAGTGTCAGAATAGCTTGGCGCCTTTAGGCGCCAAGCTATTCTTGCACCACCCTTGAACTAAAGCCATTGGTCTCTATCCTTATATGTAAGTACTATAATGTAGCTTGCATATGGCAGTGTACAAATTTGAAGCTTTTGTCCACAGGATGATATGGGTTAATCATAATACAGTCTACTCCGCTTATAACAAGGGCGGATATAACAAAAGTCGGACATAGCAACGCTTTTTCAAAGGTCCCAACAGCAGTCTTTCAAAGGTATACCACTTCGCTTATTACAAACATATGATATAACAACAAGACAGATTGGGTCCCCTGGCGATATGTTATATCCGGAGCTCAATGTCTTGTGCATTCCTTTGACTTTCGTCAACTCTTTGACTGCTGCTGGCGACACCGTTCGGCGGAGAGGACGCGCAGTTACACGTCTCTTTGACTGAAACGTATCATTAGCCGCAACCAAAGGGTAAACCCCAGTAGCAAAACGTCTTCGAGCCCAAGACGGTCGCAGTGGGCCCGCGCACAGCCGTGCGCGGGCCCACTGCGACCGTCGTGGGTCCGAGGGCCTCTGCTTACTGGGAAGAATAAATTTGGACACATTCAGATACATTTGCATAACACAGCTACCTTCAATTTTATACTCCTTCGAGTTTTCAGGATCCGGATGGTTGCACTTGTCTATGGTTTGGCTGCGTGTGCCGTTATAAATGTACAGTAGGTCACCAACGCTGCCCAGGTCAAGCTCTAGAATGTGGAACGCGACGAAGACCTCTTTCTCCCATATGTCTGGCGCGATGGTCCACGTGCACTCCACGTTACGCCCGTACGGGGTCGGGTAGCCTGGACTGTAGATTATTCCGTTCCTGCCCAGGAGCTCTCGTCCACAGTCTGCTCCAACACCATGGTGTGCTGGTCTGAGACTTTGGACCTCATGGCTCAAGGCCGTAAGAGGCAAGCTCGCAGACCAGCACACGCTAATAAGGCAGTTTAACCCCTACCATGTCCGCGGATGTACAGTTTGCGATTGACATCTGCGTTCATTGGATTATCAAAAGCCAAAGCTGTCCAAAGCTAGAACCTGGACACAGAGTGGTCTTAGCTAAAGGCTTAGATCCTCATGAGCCCCCGCTGTCGCGGGGGCTCATGAGGATCTATACCTCTTGCAGTTAGATCGCGTTCACTTTTTGTTCGTAGTGAAATGGTTCATTGCAAATTATGCACGTGCACATAATCAGGCAACGGTGTGTTTCGCCTTTTATTTGACTATTTGTCGTGGTGTTTTGCTTTTACTTATAATTCTTTGGTCTCAGTTCAGTTGAAAACATGTAAATGCTGCATTTCTTTTCTTTTTTTTTTTATTATAAAGTGAATGTATAACATCAGTTTATAAAGTACTTACATGAATTTGGTATATCCTTCAGTTGCATTTATAAAAGAGAAATTTAGAAATTTCGTAAGCGACAGAGTCATCACGTGGAGTTAAAGCAGAAGAGAAACCAAACACAAGAGATAAGATAAGCAACGCTAAACCACCTCACTGCAGAAGAGAAACCAAACACACAGGGTGAGATAAACAATACTAAACCACCTCAGAGAAAGGAAACCAAAACGCACGAGATACGATTAACAATACTAAACCACCTCACAGACAGGCAACCAGACAAACAAGATAAGATAAATAATACTAGGCCACTTCACAGGAAGGAAACCAAAAACATAAGATGAGACAAACACTACTAAACCACCTCACAGAAAGGAAACCAGACACACAAGAGAAGATAAACAATACTAAACCACTTCAGAGACAAGGGCCTCATGCGGGCGAGGTTTTCAGGAATTCAGTGTGCGACATCTTCAACCACTGGCACTAGATAGGTTAACTCTTTCGAGACGTGCCGCAACCGGATTCGCGGCCTGAAGCCGCGAATCCGGTTGCGACACGTCTCGAAAGTGTTAATCTAACTCCCAACCACCCAACTGCCAGTAGTTTATGACTGAAACATTCGTTAACTCATTCTACCCCAACACCGAAATCATCAAATTTTGCCATTGTCCTCTGAAGAATTCATTGCAGTGCAGGACACAGATCGACCATGATAGTTCAAGGGTGATGCCAGAATAGCTTGGCGCCCATAGGCGCCAAGCTATTCTGGCATCACCCTTGAACTATCATGGTCGATCCATATCTTCCTGTGGTGTGTCTGGGGTAGAATGAGTTAATTCAACGCCAAAGAGCTCCGAGGACCATGGATGCAAATGGGCGCATACAAAACATAGATACCCATGTGTTCCTGCACCTTTTGGGACTCATGACAACCTGTTTCGTGTGGAGTTGGGTGATGTTAACGTTTTAAGAATAATAACGATTTTTATATAGCGCTTAATCTTACTCTAAAGCTCTAATCGCTTTAAAATAAGTACAAACATATAAAAATTCAATGGCATATGCACATAGCAAGCAATAATAATAATAATAATTACGGTATTTATAATGCACTTATCTTATAATAATTATAACTCTAAGCGCGCACTCACAACTCGCACACGTATGCGCACGCTTTAGACAATGACTCACGTACCACAAATAGTGAAAAAACATTACGACGGTCAGCTTGGGGTGGGGAGTGTGGTGATATAGTGCTAGAACTGTTGAAAGAGGTGAGTTTTGAGGGCGGACTGGAAGGAGGAGAGAGAGAGTGTTTTTGACGGAGAGAGAGGGGGAGAGTGTTCCAGGTGGATGGACCGTATACTGAGTAGGAGCGGGGGCCGAAAGTGCTGAGTTTGGTGCGGGGGATGAGGAGGCGGAAAGGGTCGGAGGCAGAGCGGAGGGAGCGGGAAGGAGTGTAGGGGTGAAGTAAGTTGGAGATATAGGTAGGAGCGTAGTTGTTCAGAGATTTGTAGCAGAGAGACAGAATCTTGTATTGGATGCGTTGGGGGATGGGGAGCCAGTGAAGGAGCTTGAGCAGGGGAGTGATGTGGTCGGATTTTTTCTTTCTGAGGACGAGGCGGGCAGCATTGTTCTGGACCCGCTGCTGAGTGAGAGTGGTGGAGTGAGGAAGGCCGGAAAGGAGAGAGTTGCAGTAGTCAATGCGAGATAAGATGAGAGAGACAGCGAGTTTGGTGGCAGCTTCGGTAGTGAGGTATTTTCTGATCTGACTGATGCGGCGGAGGTGGAAATAACATGCCTGGGCCGTGGCGGAGACGAAGCTGGTCATGGAAAGAGAGGAATCGAGGATAACGCCAAGGTTCTTGACCGAGTCAGAGAGGGAGATGGGGGTGCTGTCGAGTTGAAGGTGGAGAGAGGGAGGGAGCTGTGAAAGTTTCTGGCGAGTGCCTACCAGCATGGCTTACGTTTTGTCGTCGTTCAGTTTGAGCTTGTTTGCTGTCATCCAGTTTTTCACGTCGTCATAGCAGTCACACGTGCGAGTCAGTAGTGTCTGAGTGTTGTCGAGTTTGTCTTTGTCTAGTAGTTGTGAGTCGTCAGCGTAGAGGTGGTGGTGTATGTGGTGAGACTGGATGATGTTGGACAGGGGAGAGGTGTAGAGTGTGAAAAGGACGGGGCCCAGGACGGACCCGTGTGGAACGCCGCAGGAGAGCCTGACTGGGTTGGAGGAGACGCCGTCGATGGTGACGGACTGCTGTCTGTCGGAGAGGTAGGAGAGAAACCAGGAGTGAGCAGAGTCAGTGATGCCAAAGGAGTGGTGAAGGCGGTGGAGGAGGATAGAGTGGTCTATGGTGTCGAAGGCGGCAGAGAGATCGAGTAGCGTAAGAAGGGAGATGTTGCCCGAGTCGGTGGAGAGAAGCAGGTCGTTTAGGATATGTAGAAGGGCTGTTTCAGTGCTGTGATGTTTGCGATAGGCAGACTGGAAGGGACTGAGGATGTTGTTGTCGGCGAGGTGGAGGTTGAGTTGGGTGAACCTTCTCAAAACGCTTGGACAGGAAAGAGAGATTGGAGACTGGGCGGTAGTTCTTGAGTTCGTTTGGGTCGCGGTTGTGTTTTTTGAGGAGAGGACGGACGATGGCGGACTTGAAGATATCGGGGACGAAACCATTCTCTAGAGATGTGTTGATGATGTCGGTAATGAAGGGCAAACGTTTTGGGAGGCCGTCCCGGTAGAGAGAAGCTGGGAGGGGGTCTAGTTCGCAGGTTTTGAAAGGCATGGACTTTATGGTCTTGAGGACTTCATCCTGAGAGACGGGGCGGAAGGACGAGAGGGGAGTGCCGGAAAAGGGGGGGGGGGGGGTCAGGAAGGCAAGGCGGAGAAGGCAGAGTGTCGAGTGTGTTGCGCAGAGTTTGGATTTTGTCGGAGAAATAGGAGGAAAAAGCGGACGGAAGATCTTCTTTGCTGTGTGTGTTGGGAAGAGGAGAGTCTTTAGAAGTGCCTAGGAGTGTGTTCATGGTAGCGTAGAGGGTTTTGGAAGAAGTGGATTCCAGGATTTTGTTTTGAAGGTGTTTAGATTTGGAGTCTGAGATCATTCTGCAGACTTTGGATCTGGTGGTATGGAAGATCTCTCTGTGAATGGTGAGGTCATATGAGCGCCAGAGGCGTTCCGCTTGTCGACGCTCGCGCTTGGCCTCAGCTATGTCGTCAGTGAGCCAGGGGGAGGGGAGTCGGTTGGGTATGGAGCAGGTGGTGACAGGGGCATGGGTGTCTAGAAGTTTTCGAAGGGAGGAATCGAAATGGGATGCAAGATCGGGAGAGGGGGCGGGGTCCAAAAGAAGGTCGACAGCTTCGTCGAAGAAGTTCTCTCGGTTGACAGATTTTAGTTTGCGACGAGAGACAAAGACCTTGGGGTTTTTCGGGGGAGGTAGTTTGAGGGCGACGAGAATATCGAGGTGGTCAGAGGGAAGCACAGAAGAGGTGTCAGAGTCGAGGAAGAGTTGATCGGAGGTGCGGGTGATGATCCAGTCGAGGGTGTGGCCAAGTCGGTGGGTGGGTTTAGTGATGTGTTGTGTAAGATTGTGGTTTGAAAGTGACGTGCAAAGGCGTTTTGTGTCAGGGTGGTCGGGTTTGTCGAAGTGGAAGTTAAAGTCGCCAAGAAGGATGTGTTTTCCGGGTGGTGTGCTGTAGTGGTCGAGGAGGAGGTCGAACTCGGTGAGGAAATGGAGTTTGTGAGTTTGTTTTGAGAGCTTGGAGGGGGGCGATAGATACATGAGAAGATGAGGGACTGGCCAGGGAGTGTTGCTACGACCTCGACAGATTCAAAGGAGGAATGAGCAAAAGGGAGAGACTGAGAGAAGGAGAGGTGAGCAGAAAGACAGTCCCTGTAGATGATGAATAATCAATCAATAATAATAATCAATCCAGTTTCTCTCGGAGTCTTTCTCTTACGATTTTTTTCTTTGACGTCATTTTTACTTTTGTTCTTCCTTTCCTTTTCTTTTCTTTTTCTTTTTACGTCACCTTCAGTTGCCACATTCCTTCTGCATCTGAAGATAAGTAGCAAATAATGTCTCTGTTTGTTTGTCTATTTTGACAAAGGGTATTTACCCGAAATATTAATAAATTGTGTTGTACCGTTTTTTCTAAGCGTGTTTCTTTCTCCGTTGGGTACTTCCCTGTAGATGATGGCAATGCCACCCCCTCTGGAAGCACGCGGGAAGGAGGCCAGGCGGTAGCCACTCGGAGTGACGCTGGCGATGATGGGTTCATCGCCAGCTGAGCGGAGCCACGTTTCGGTGGACAACATCTAGGTCATTGTCTAGAATGAAATCTGAAATCACGTCGGCTTTGGGATCTTTGCAGACAGACTGTGCATTGAACAGACACAGTTTTCGGTTGGATGAGCCAGAAGAGGAAGAGGGAGAAGAAACGGGCGAAGAAGAGGACAAAGAAAGAGGAGGGTGGGGAGGGGGGAAAGAGGATGGAGGGGGAAGGAGGGGGAGGGGGAGAGGGGGAGGAGGAAAATACGGGGAAGGAGAACCGGGCAAGAAAGAAGATGCGAGAGGAGGGTGAGGGGGGGAGGGGGGAGGAGGAGGAAGGGGAGTAGGAAAAGCTGAGGTAGAGGGAGGGGGAGGGCGAAGAGGAGGAGAAAGGAGGGGGGGGGGGGGAGAGGGGACGAGGAGGAAAAAGCAGGCGAAGGAGGAGGGGGTGAGGGGAGGAAGGGGAGGAGGTCGGGGGAGGGGGCGGCCGAGGAGAGCAGGGAGCGGTAGATGAGGAAGAGAGGAAAAGAAATGGGAGAAGAAGGAAGGGAGGTGGAGAAATCGAGGAGGCGGGGGGAGGCGGAAGGGGTGGAAGGGCATAGGAAAAGGGGAAGAAGTGTGTGGTTGTGTTTGTGGTGGTGAGTCCCGCCTTTTGCTAATTCCGCCCCTGCTGCCTCTCTTTCGCGATCGGATGCCGCGCAAGGCATCTGCAACACTGTCAGCGGCACCGGCCGCGCAGTAGGTGGCGTGGCGACGTAGAGATAGCAGTTGTTGGCGTGTGTATTTGATGAGCATGATTGTTTGTGAGGGCAAGAAAGAGTTAGACAAAAAGAGGGTTCAGTAGGGTGTGTGTGTGAGTAAGTGTGTGTGTGTGTGTGTGTGTGTGCGTGCGTGCGTGCGTGCGTGCGTGTGTGTGTGTGTGTGTGTGTGTGTGTGTGTGTGTGTGTGTGTGTGTGTGTGTGTTTGCCGGTGTGTGTGTGAGCGGCGTGGTAGGGGAGCGAGTGACCTGATTTCCGGTCGGTCAACGGCGAGATCGGGCAATGGCGCCGAAAGTGGGGAGGGCGAGATGTCGACGGGAGAGCACACGTAAACCTATAGAACGGTAGGAACACGAACGAGTTTACAACAACCAAGCAGTAGATGCAACCACGGGTGGCAAACAGACTCACACAGTAAACACTTCACACACTAGCACGCAGCACATGAAAACACCGCGGCGGAAAGGCCCGCGAACCCACGCTGCGGAAGAAGTAAAATGGCGACGTAAACAAAGTTCAAATGACAGACACAATTCAATACGATACCACTCAAACAGCAACCAGATCCGACGAAACACAAGCATAATCCTCATCAGCGCACTCTTATACGATACTCAGCAGACTTTCAGCACACGAAACACAGTACATCCAACGAAAAACCACTAAAACACTGGGAGCGAAAAACACGTGGTAGGTCGCACAAACAAGATGGCGCCCAAAAAACACAATACACGAACACACCATATTTACAACGAACTAAACAACAATGCATACATAATATGTTAAATTTTAAATTCAATGTGAACAATGAGGATTGCAGCACTACAACTAAGGCATCAAACACTGGCGGTTATTTAAGGTAAAACTTGAAGAGGTGAGTTTTCAACGATCTCCTGCAGCCAGAGACAGACTCACTGTTTCTGACCTCAAGGGCAAGTGTTTTCCATAACACTGGGGCATAATAAACAAAAGTGCAAAGAAGATACACACAACTTCCGTTTATCAAAAGAGAAGCGGAGCTCACGAGAGGGTGTGTATGCGTGCTGCAAACAGATCAAGTTTTCTCGGTAGCGAAAGGGTTAATGGGATTAAAAAAGGCGAAATAATGCAGCGTGCCAACCAACATGATATACATTTATATATACTGACGAGCGAAAGAAGTGCGACATTTGAAATCATCGAAAATACTTCAGATGTTTCCGATGATTCCATAATTGTCGCCTTTTCTTTGCTCGTCAGTATATTTTCTAAACTTTTTGAGAGATACTGTTTTCTTCCAAACGTTTTGAGAGATACTGTATATATAATGACGAGCAAAAGAAATGCGGCATTTTTATTATCGAAAACACTTTAGTGTTCCGATGATTCCAAATATATCGCATTTCTTTTGCTCGTCAGTATACAATAAGAACATATACTGACAGTCATGCGGGTAACCCTCCAAGCAATTTCTACGACCTCTTCAGAGTTGGCACGAGAACCCACGATGGTAATTCTAATTTGCTGTCTGTGTTTCACCGTCACTGAAAAAGTCAAACAAAGTTATAAAGTTATAGTCATCGTCCATTGATTTCACACCGACTCAACGTTTCACGAGTTGAACAATAATAAAAACAACAAAATAAAAGAGAGAGAGAGAGAGAGAGAGAGAGAGAGAGAGAGAGAGAGAGAGAGAGAGAGAGAGAGAGAGAGAGAGAGATGAATTGAAACTTTTACTTTTCAAGGATAAAAGAATGTGTGCACAGGTCTGTTTTCGTTGTTCTCCTTGCTAAACAACTACTAAAACAAAAAATAACTTGCGCAAAATCACGCTCTCTCTCACCCCACACACACACACACACACACACACACACACACACACACATACACACGCACACACATGCACACAAATACACACACATACACGCGGCACGTGCGCTTGCACACAGTGTATGTGTGCGTGTGCGCGCGCGCGCGTGTGCGTATGAATGTTCGTGTGTGCGTGTGTACGCGCGCGTGTATGTGTATGGAAGAGAGAGAGAGAGAGAGAGAGAGAGAGAGAGAGAGAGAGAGAGAGAGAGAGAGAGAGAGAGAGAGAGAATGAGAGAGAGAGAGAGAGAGAGAGAGAATGAGAGAGAGAGAGAGAGATGATGAATCTTTATTTATTCAGGATAAAGCTATTAGGCAACTCAATGCCTGTCTTACAAGCTGTCCTGTAAACAAACAACATAACAGGAAAATAAACATAGCATGCAAATAATAACAATAATAATAATAATAATAAGAAGAAAAACTACGGAATAAAAAACAAACACAATAGGTGAATCAATGAAAGGGAAAAAAAAAAAAAATTCGTATTGGAGAAGTTGTAACTGCCACCAACACAAAAGTAAGAGAAATAAATGAGTGCATAGCATTAATATTATACTCAGCTAAGACAGTGTCAAAGAATCAGCAGCATCAAGAGCATATAGCGACACCGACAAGACCAAGGATTATCAGTTTACAAATGTAAGGAGAAAGAGAAAATACTTGACTTTCACGTGTTATCAACAACAATACTCTGATATGGCAAACTGTGAAGTCAGGCTGAATGGAAGTGCGTTCGCAAAGCTCGTTTAAAATGGGTTTTACCTGAACATGATTTAATGTTCAATGGCAATGAGTTCCAGACAAAACTGCCCGAAAATAGAAGGCTTGACTTGTAGAGATCTATCCTGGGTCGGGGTAAATGAAGCAAGCCATGTCTCGTGTGTAGCTGATGCCTAGGGCTGAAGTTAAATAGCGCGCACAGATACTCGGGGACTTGATAATGAAATATTTTGTGCATGAGGACGCATTTGTTAAATTTGAGTTGTTCCTTCAGTGGAAGCAGGCCAAGAGATTTTATCTTTTGGTCTGTGGAAGTAGGGTGTGGAATAATTATTTTAACTGAACGACGATATAGAGAGTTGACTTTTTTAATATGACGTTCGCTGCATTCGTCCCACAAAGAGGACGCATAGTCACAGTGGCTCTTAATGTGCGCGTGAAAAAACAATGTACAGCACTTTGTACTAAGAATATGTCTAAGTTTAGAGAGCAGAAATACATTTCTGGACAGAGAGAGAGAGAGAGAGAGAGAGAGAGAGAGAGAGAGAGAGAGAGAGAGAGAGAGAGAGAGAGAGAGAGAGAGAGAGAGAGAGAGAGAGAGAGAGAGAGAGAGAGAGAGGAGAGAGAGAGAGAGAGAGAGAGAGAATGAGAGAGAGAGAGAGACCTTCCCGTCTCCCCCCTATCCCCCCACCCTGCCCCTCCCCCACACACACTCTTTCTCTCGCCCCTCCCACCACCACCCCCTCTTTGTTCCCGTAATACACATATGCTCGTTAATTTCCACACACAGACTCTATACTTACTTGGGACATGAATACTTTGATGTGATTTCAAGGTATGGCAATAATAGTAGCTGGGTCCTTGCCGCCAAATGCTTTTAGTCACTTTAATGTTAACATATCTCTCCATACAGGCCGGTGAAGGTCTCATGACCAGCTTGGTGATGTAGAAATCCACTGTAGCGTCATATGCCACGTCCGTCTGGTAGACAACAGCTCGAACGTGAATACCGCCGTATTTTATTGGATTAGCCAGCGACAGCTGAGGATCTCGCTTACTTTGCCACGGATGAGGCGCGTCTAGGTCAAAGGACTGTTGAATCACTAGGTGAAACGGACAGACAACACAGGGCAGTGTACTTAATTGTGCTTGATAGTACCACAGTTAACTTCTTCACTGCCAAGAAAAAAAAATGAACACACTCCTCCCTCAAGAGGCATAGATCCTCATGAGCCCCCGCAACTGCGGGGGCTCATGAGGACCTACGCCTCTTGCGGACAACACTTTGGATCCATGATTACTTTGGGTCTTTGCTGTTGAGTTTATTCCGCAGCAAACATTGTACCCACTGGCCGTAAAGGGGTTAAGGCTTGCTTACATTTCAGATGTCGTTGTATTCTGCAAAGTTTATCTGTTGTGATATTTTGGAGGCACACACAAATTATTTTCTGTTCACGACGCCAGGAAATGCCTGACTGCTGTTCTAACTGTAGGTAAATTGTTGATAAAAACTTAACTGAGCATTAAAGCATGTTCTTTATTAAACGAACTTTAGTTCGCGAACTCTGACGAACTACAGTTCACGATCTCGGACAAACCAGGTTGGTTCTTAAAGCTGAGAAACAGTCAAAAAACTCCGCCCCGCACGTGTTTTAAAAAAACTTTGCAGGACCCAGCGAGGGCCCTGTCTTCGTGAACGTTCGGCTAACTTCGGCAAACCGGTTTGCAACTGACTCAGTTGACTGAGTTTTCAACTGCGTTTGTCGTGCTGGCAAAACTCCCGTGAAAAAGACAGGCCACTTCCTGTTTGCAGCGAGTGGGCACCGCGATCACTGATCTAAACCAGCGATATTTTTACTGATATCAACAGTAGCAGACGACACTCGACCACCCGACGGACAGAGCAGGCCATTTGTGCCTTGCCTGGACGCACACTGGATATGGACCAGGCCGAGCTATCCGTAAGTTACACAGTACAGCCTGAAGCTTATTTGATATCGGAAGGGTGAGGAAGGAGGGGTTATTTGTCGTTTAGTGTTTGTTGTTATATCTTTTCATCTGGAGTGGCCTACAGCAATGTGTTTTCTCCACACGAAGGGCAGCTACTAAAAATCAGCTTGACCCATGGCGACCTTGTATCTTTTGGCATCTATGTAAACAGTCGATTCTCTCTATCTCTCTCTCTCTCTCTCTCTCTCTCTCTCTCTCTCTCTCTCTCTCTCTCTCTCTCTCTCTCTCTCTCTCTCTCACATCCAATTTACTGTATTGGTTGTACATCACAATGCTTCTTTATTTATTTATATTAGCCTATATTGGACTGGAGGTACGTGTTGAAAAAATTCGTTCACAACTACAAAGTGTCAGGAGTCATACTTACAGCATGTACAGCCGTACATTCTGCCATCATAGTCCCCAGCGCGTAAAATCCGTGGCTGTCGGTCAGTTTCAAAGTGTCACAGAATCGTCTGCTGTTGTCCGATCTGCTAATCGCGATGATTTCCGTGCAACAGGAAGTGGTCTGTCGTTTTCCGAGAGTTTTGCAAGCTCGGGATACGCAGTTGCCAACTCCGTCAACTGAGTTACGAACCGATTTGACCCACTTAGGGGCAGGGCCCAAGCTGGGTCCTGTAGTCTTTTTAAAACACGCGCTGGGCAGGTTTTTCCTCATTGCACCTCAGCTTTAATTGGACGATCTAAAGATACGGCAAACCTAGTTCGAAGTAGTTCACGAACCTCGGCAAACCATAGTTCGCTGTCGGAAAAGGTTTGCTGAACGTGTTGAGCAAACCAAGGCGAACCTTTTCTCTGATTGGTCAAAACTTTTATCCTCTTCTGCGTTGGAGATAAGAAGACAGTCACCGATACAAACAAATATGGCGGACGGCGATATTTCACTCGTGCGAAGAACAAGACCTTTTTTTTTTTTTTTTTTATTGATTTGTGGGAGGCGCAACGCTGTTTGTGGGGGCGCTACTGCAAGGAGTACAAAAACAAACATCGTTCAAATCGCGAAGCGGCATAGCGGCAGCCATTTTGAACACCTTCGCAGACAGTAAGTACGCCGAATCAAGCACTTCAGTCAAGAAAGAGAACCATGGCAAACCTGGTTTGCTGAAGTTCACCTAGGTTCGTTCAACCTCAATTAAGAAACAAATCAAAAGATCGCCGATCTTTTCCGATCCAGGTTTGCCGATCAAAATAATGTTCGTCCAGTTAAGAACAGCTCTTACAGATTCATTGTTTTTCGCTCTCTACTGTGGTTAACTCGATTAAGAAACAAACCAGAAGATCGCCGATCTTCTCCGATCTAGGTTTGCCGATCAAAAGTTCGTCCAATTAAGAACAGCTCTAACAAAGCAACAGGAAAAGATTCGTGCGAAATACTTACTTTTTTCACCCTCTGAAACAACATCACGTGGGAAAATATATTACATAAAATCAGATATATGGAATAGCATATACAATGGTTTCAGGCAGAGTTAAGTTGTCTCTAATTGTTTTTGCTGCTGCCATGACGGCTATATAAGTGAGGTATGGTGTGCACGGAACGACTCCCAACAACGAACGGGAACTTAGTCATATCGGATAGACAGCTTACCATATTTTATGTAATCGGGTTCGATTAACTTATTCAGCCCGACGGCCGTATTTCCCAAATTTTGGAGCCGTCATCTAATGACTATGCACCAGTTGCAGGAGATGGATCGACTATGATAATTCAAGGGCAGTGCCAGATTAGCTTGCGCCGACAGGCGCCAAGCTAATCTGGCACTACCCTTGAATTATCATGGTCGACCCATCTCCTGCTGTAGTGCGTCAGGGCTGGATGAGTCAATGTTGTGAAGACAAAGTTCCAATCTGGTTGAACAATGAAATATTTTGAATTGAAATTGAATTTTGAATTGAATTAAGCATCGACAACACTCCAAACATTTCCAAAAGTGGGTCCTAGTGGGCCTCCTGGACTCATGATGATCTATGCATCTTGGAGATGTTTGGAGTCTTGTCTATTCTTATGGTACAAGTTGCTTAACCGCTGTGATTGAATTAGTTCTAGTTTGTTGTTGGGAGTCTTTCGTTCCAAACGAAACCTCACTATTACTGTAGCTACGCATTACTAGTACACACACACACACACACACACACACACACACACACACACACACACACACACACACACACACACACACACACACACACACACACACACACACACATATATATATATATATATATATATATATATATATATATATATATATATATATATATATATATATATATATATATATATATATATATATATATATATATATATATATATATTTTGGCTTTGAGCGACGCCTTTGTTAAAAGTAAAGAATAATTGTACCACAAAATTGCCTAGGTGTTGCCTTTTCAAAATTAGTCTGTCTTCTTCCACTGTAACACCTCATAAAGTTTTAGGGATGCAATCCACTTTGTACTAGTGGTGCTACCGGTAAATTCTGGAGGCGGCTTCTAGTACGTGCGTTGTGTTTGCAATTTCAGGTTACGCCGTATGCCTACCTGATGAGACCCACCTTGGGTCGAAACCGGTCGTAGGCGGCAAAATCTTAAATCTATCCAGCAGGTCCAAGATCTGTTTGGGAATATTCATGCACTAGCCTCCCCTCTCGGTGGGAGGACTGGATATTCTCCAGCGGGTTGCGGGGCGCCTGGGGGTAGTCCCTATTACCTTATGTAGTAGGTGTTCAGTGGAAGGCTCAAAAGATCTAATAAGCGATGCAGTCACAAAAGGACAGCTGATGTCCTGATGACACAATGCAAGCTTACCAGCCTGGAATTCCATGGCATAGCACAGCATTCTCAGAATTTATTGAAAAATTATATATATATATATGTGTGTGTGTCTGTGTGTGTGTGTGTGTGTGTGTGTGTGTGTGTGTGTGTGTGTGTGTGTGTGTGTGTGTGTGTGTGTGTGTGTGTGTGTGTGTGTGTGTGTGTGTGTGTTCTAGTAATGCGTAGCTACAGTAATTAAATTCTGAGAATGCTCTTGCTACGCTAATGCCATGGGATTCCAGGCTGGTAAGCTTGCATTGTGTCATCAGGACATCAGCTGCCCTTTTTGTGACTGCGTCGCCTACTAGTTCTAGAAAGGAGAGGGTTAGTGGGAGAGACGGAATGACAGACCTATCATTTTAAGCCTTCCACTGAACACCTGCTACATAAAGTAGTAGGGACTACCCCCAGGCGCCCCGCAATCCGCTGGAGAATATCCAGTCCTCCCCCCGAGAGGGGAGGCTAGTGCATGAATATTCTCAAACAGATCTTGGACCTGCTGGATAGATTTAAGTGTTTGCTGCCTACAACCGGTTTCGCCCCAAGAGGGGGGTGGGGTGTGTGGGGGAGCTCTTCAGGTAGGCAAACGGCGTAACCTGAAATTGTAAAAATTACTACTTTATGTAGCAGGTGTTCAGTGGAAGGCTTAAAATGATAGGTCTGTCATTCCTTCTCTCCCACTAACCCTCTCCTTTCTAGAACTAGTAGGCGATGCAGTCACAAAAAAGGCAGCTGATGTCCTGATGACACAATGCAAGCTTACCGGCCTGGAATTCCATGGCATTAGCGTAGCAAGAGCATTCTCAGAAAAAATTACGTCCCTTGAAGTATTCTGATTGAGTGCATTTTTTTGGCTTTGGGCGACGCCTTTGTTAAAAGTAAAGTATATATATATTTAAGACGCATGATTATATTGTTTTATTCCCCTGTTTTATGTTCTTGATCTACCCAAAAAATGGGTAAATTGTAAAACTCGTGCAACATTATTTTACTTGCGTAATATTTTAGAGCTACGTGTGACGTCCTGTGATTGTGGATGTAACTACCTACCGCCATTATGTCCACAATCAAAGACCAAGACACAAGCAGTCTGTGGGACTTACTGTTTTCAATGGTTGCATTCATGCGAAACGCCATACCAGAGCAATCCACCTGTATCAGTATGACCTCAAATTGGGGTGCGTCCACTGCAAATAAAAGAACGCATTCGCATTCAGACAACTGTGTTATTCCATTCGAATTAATCCCATGGCTGTAAATCCTAAATTTCGGAAGTGTCAGCTAACGACTATACGTACCAGATGCAGGAGATTGAGCGACCGTGATAATTCGAGGATAGTGCCAGACTAGTTTGGCGCCTGATGGCGCCAAGCTAATCTGGCACTACCCTTGAATAATAATGTTCGATCCATCTCCTACTGTAGTGCGTCGGGGTAATGGGTTATCATTTAGTGCTGTCTCTCTCTCTCTCTCTCTCTCTCTCTCTCTCTCTCTCTCTCTCTCTCTCTCTTACACACACACACAAACACACACAACACACACGCACGCACACACACACACACACACACACACACGCACGCACGCACGCACGCACGCACACACACACACACACACACACACACACACACGCACCCACACATGGACGCACGCACGCATGCACCTACACACATTAAAGGTATAATCAGTGATGAATGCGAAAAATTCGTCACAACCAACATGGTCTATCTGAATGAAATAGGACGGCACATATTCATCGAAAGACTGACTTGAAATTCAGTTAACTCACTCAGACCCAACAGGCCACAACAAGACATGGATCGAGCATGATAGTTCAAGGGAAGTGCCAGAATAGCTTGGCGCAAATAGGCGCCAAGCTATTCTGGCACCACCCTTGAACTATCATGCTCGACCTGTCTCTAGAATTGTAATAGAGTCCTTCAGACGGCGACTTCACCATTTGTGGATTTCGGTGCTGGGGCACAATGTGTTCAGTAACAAAACTATACATCAGTACTGTCCAGCAAGCACATCAAACAACACTACAGTCTGCTTTGCTTATAGCAAGGTCACATACAGTAAACCTCGGACATAACAAATCGCCAGCGGACCCAAATGTCTCTTGTTGTTATATCGGAAGTTTATCATAAGCGAAGTAATTTATAGAGAAAGAAGTAATTTACACAGAGCTAGTGCTGTCGGGACTTCTGAAAGATTGTCTGACTTGTATCATATCCGACCTTGTTATAAGCGAAGTTGACTGTATCACAAAACTCAGATATAACAAGATGGGATGAACCATAACCCACAAAGTCCCTTCTATATGAGAGCGGTCTTCGATGTCGAGGGTCTCTACCCTTTGTCTGTGACTTGATTCTGATGTGGAAACATCTCATTTTGAAAAAAAACTTCGCTGATTTGCCAATGTATCATAGTGGATTCTATAAGGCTGGTTGGTTGTACATTGCTTAACGTCCCGACAGCAACAAGACTTTCTCAGGACGTGCCTGCACTGCTTGTGAACCCCCCCCCCCCCAAAAAAAAAAAAAAAAAAAACCCCCCCAAAAAAAACCAACACAAAAACCCCCCAAAACCCAACAAAAACAACAGAATATTGAATGTATGTCGCCAGCCGGTCTAATACGCTAAATAAACCTAAGACAATTTAGCAACACACATCGAATATCAAGAGCTACAGGCAGCGCAGACAGAGTTTAAAAAAGGAAAATACAGGTGGAATGGACTAAGGGTAGACAGAAACACATGCCCTCAGAATGGAGGGGAAAACCCACCCTGTGAGGCTGACCAGGGTGACCCTGGGAACTAAAAAGTAGTTAACCCCACCAAAGTCCCCCAGGGCAGACCCGAGTGGGGGGACTCTATAAGGGGCGCGCGCAGTGCATACGCGTCATTGGTTAGCTAAACGTCATTTGTCATGACGTATTTTTTTTTGTTTCTACGTAATTTTTAATTTAACGTGATATGAGCTTTGCTTTCGTTTCAAGATTTGAGAAAATGGTGACAAAACTAGAATTTCACGGTACAATTTTAGTCCTGCTATAATTTGTGTGAAATCAGGTTGACTTTACCTAGATGATATATTAAGTACACCTGCATGCTGTTCTGAAAGCGCGTCGTTGTGTATGTATGCGTGTGCATGTGCGTGTGCGAGCGCTCAAAACATCCTCAAGAGGCATAGATGTTCATGCTGCCACCGGGCACATGAGGATCTATGCCTCTTGGAGATGCACGTATATGAGAGAGAGAGAGAGAGAGAGAGAGAGAGAGAGAGAGAGAGAGAGAGAGAGAGAGAGAGAGAGAGAGAGAGATTACGTCATATTTAGAGTATGTCTGCGTGGTGACGGAGTTACTTCTTTTACGTCACTGCCACTGTCTGACTTTCTCCAGATGTCAAGGTTTTTACTGTTTTAATTTTTTTCAGAAAAGAATTAAGTTTTACTAAAGAAGTTGAAAGGGTACAAAGCTGGCTAACGTACTCATCCAATGTCTTTCTCCAAACTAGCTATATCCAAAATTTCAAGTATATATGACACAAATTACGGACTCAAATCTGGGTCAACCGACTTCTATAAACGGTCTTTTATGTTCTCAATGAGACACCCAATTACAACATGCTCGGCGGCTCTCTCAGCCACCCAATTCAATAAAGTATTTCGCCAAGTTTCAAGTTTGTGCGTACAGCAATATCGGACATTTTCTTGTTTACACACACACACACACACACACACACGAACACGAACACGAACACGCACACGCACACGCACACGCACGCACACGCACGCACACACACACACACACACACACACATACACACACACACACACACACACACACACACACACACACACACACACACACACACACACACACACACACACACACGAACACGCACACGCACACGCACACGCACACGCACATACGGCGCTTCGCTCCAAATGTACGTTCAGCAGCGAGGTAAGCGTAACCAGACATGACGTAATTTTTATCTTGTTACTACAGTTGTCAGAGGTTTAGGCCTGCCCGTCTTTGATATCATGAAATTTGCTCCACCGCGACCCATCCTAAATAGTCCCTTCTATAAATAGAAGGGACTTAAAAATCAAAATGTCATGTTAAATAATGCACTAAAACAAAATACAGGAAATGAAATACTGTCAATGCCTTTGAAAAGGTGTTGTAATAATAATAATAATAATAATAATAATAATAATAATAATGAGTACTTGTATAGAATAAGAATAAGAATAAGAGTACTTTATTATCTCGAAAAGAGAAATTCGGTTGTGGTACATTTATAACAAATAGTACAAACAAGACATGAAAACATAACATAATTATGAACATTTTCTCCCTGCACTTGCACAGCTACAAATTCCAAATGGACATAAAGTAAACAATACAAAATCTTTACACATAACTCTTACACATCTCACACAAACATCTTTTATGGACTGAACTGAGCGGCACTTATACATTCACACCCACCTCTACACATGCATACATAATACGCGTGTTTCAACCTAGTCCTAACCCTCACTACTTATTATACAAACGTCTCAATACATTATTGCACATTATTACAAGCTGCGTAATTAAAATCTACCTTAGTAAAATAATTAGTGGGTAAACACGCAGTAACAACAATCCCAGTATGTCCATGTTCACCACCAAATAAAACAACACAATATACTCACTTCTCTAAAATCAGCAAGCTCCATTCCTACTGTGATTGCACAGGTAAAGGGGGATAGGGGGAGGAGTTAGGTTTGGGTATGCGTGGATGTACCTACAGATTGCTTAGAGTGATGGATTTGGGGATGAAACTGTGCTGTAGTCTGAGTGTCCTAGCTTTGTGCGTGCGGAGTCTGCGGCCAGAGGGGAGGAGTTCATAGAGGTGGGCAAGGACATGGGATCTGTCTGAAGCTATACCTTTCTCACCACACGCTGTTCATACATGGACTCCACACTGGCTTGCTGACTGCCAGTCACTTTGCTGCAGATGTTTACCATTCGTGCCAGGACGTTCTTGTTCTTCACACTCAGACCTCCATACCAGCACACAGAACCGAAAGTGATGACAGACTCAATAAAAGAGCAGTAGAAAGTTTGAAGGACAGAGGGGTTCACATTCAGCTTCCTGAGTTTCTGGAGGCAGTAGATGCGTGACTGACATTTCTTGTGTATGAATGTGGTGTTTGCGTTAAAGGACAACTTATCATCTATAACTGTTCCAAGATACTTATACTCAGTCACACGCTCAACAGACACATCATCAATCATCAGAACAGGGACAGGGGCAGGGTTTCTTCGAAAGTCTATCAGTAGTTCCTTGGTCTTACTCACATTTAGGTCTAGAAAATTATCTTTACACCAAACACTAAAACGTTCTACTTCTGCAAAGTAAGTCGCATCGTTATTGGAGAGATCTTCTAAGGCAGTGTCATCCGAGTATTTTATAAGAAGGGTAGAGTCAGTGCCACTACAATCGTTAGTGTACAGTGTGAACAGCACAGGAGAGAGAACTGTACCTTGAGGGGCGCCTATGGAAGTGGACCTAAGGGATGAGAGAGCTGTTTGAAAGCGAACTGACTGGGTCCTATTTACAAGCGCCTAATCTCAGAAATTAGAGCTGTATGCGCTTAACAAAAGCGAATCGTACAAAAATAACTAATTACAAAAAAAAAAAAACCCCGCAATTTGCAAAAGTATAAAAAAATGAAAACAAAAATACAACGCACTCTATAAATTATACACAGTCACCATTCAAAAATGACCATCATTCATTGAAGGGAGGTTTTACAGAATACTGCCTTTGAAAAAGTGTTGTTATATATATAATTTCACTTTTTTAAAGGCCTCGACAATATTTTACTTCCTGCGTTTCGAGTTAGTATAATATATTGAAGAGCAAAATAAATGCGACTTTTTTTGTGAAATATCAGAAACACTAAACACTTTAGTGTTTCTGATGATTCCAAAAATGTCGCATTTCTTTTGCTTGTCAGTATAGTTAGCATGACATTTTGTAAGAGACGCAATGCTGATTTAAAACTCAATCCTGAAATAAACGTTTCATCATCATGATCTCTTTTTCTCCACCTCTGAGCATGCGTACTGGCTAGCGTGCGTGTTCGTGGCTTAAAGTAGCATATCAGTATCAGTTAGTTATTTGGGTTTAACGCCGAGCAGGCGACTTCACTAAGGCCTTCTCACGGCGGGCTGGGTAAAAATCTGGCCAGCCAGACTAAAAAAAAAGGTCTTAAGACAGGATACAATTAATATATCTTAAAATATGTCAAGCTAAAATGTCGCACAGGTCTTTAAATGAAACGTCTACAGGCATACCAGTATCATTACTCGCGTGTGAACATATTGCTAGCAATTGACTGTAGTCTAAACCGGCCCCGTAACTTACACACTTCCATGAAATCTAGGATGGCGACACTGTCGTCCTTATAATCATCACAGCCGGGCTCATATTCCTCCTCTGTGGGCCCCTCCATCAGGATTTTGACACAGAATCGACCTATGACATTCTCTCTGTGCATCAGCTATACAGGTGCAGCAGCAGAGATAACGACACAATATTAGTGTTGAATGCAGGTCTGTGGTATTTTACCTTCTGGCGTAATGCCGTAGGATACAAAATCACAGCCCCGAAATAATTCAATTTTCATTAACCTGTTCAGTGCCAGTCGACAAAGACTGTGTTTCTGCAAATCTTTGCCAATATTCAACACCGAAAAACCCCTGCTGTCCAAGGAACATGTTCCAAGTGTCAGCAAGAGACATAGATCCTCATGAGCCCCCGCAACTGCGGGGGCTCATGCGGAGCAATACCTCTTGCAATGGGATTGTGTTCAATTGTTCTCGGCACTGAACGGGTTAAAATGAACGTCACTGGCAACACTTATGACAACACAAAGAAAATAACGATGCCAGTCAAGAGGCATGTAACACTTACATTAGTGCTACAATAGAAATGGTGGGGTCCCACACGCTGGTGAGCTTAATGGGCAGTTAATAAGAGAGCAATAGGATGAGTTACTGCTTCATTTTTTACCGTGTGCGATACTCACCATAGCAACAATAACATCTGCGATAACTTATAATTCATTTGAATATTAAAAAAAGTAGCTAAAAAAAAATAAAATACAAAAAATACACTCGTGTTCTTTAAAGTCGCACGGAACAAGACAGAAATGTGACCAATACCTCAGCACCAACATTCAGCTGGGTGTCTTGGGTCATGTCGCCCTGTTGGTCACGAGGGATGACAATCGGATAAAGCGTCAATCCATCGCACTCCATCTCACTGGGTAATAGCCGCGTGTCCCGGTAGTTCTCAGGAATGCGGAACATCTTCGCGCCTGGAACAGTGGGGACAAGGAGAAGAACTGCAACCAATTGCGCAAAACGTCCTCGGTTTAACATCAGCCGTAGGCCAACAGCAGCTGATGTCAATCCGAGGACGCTTTTACGTACTTTGGAATCATAAATTAAAAATTACATAATGATATGATAGTACAATTCCAGACATACAGGCGCTTTACGGAGGATTTGTCGTGAGGCAGAATTGGTCAAATTTGTAAATACTACTATTACTACTACTACTACTACTACTACTACTACTACTACTACTACTACTAAATAAATAAATAAATAAATAAATAAATAAAAAAGCGATTAATGTAATTTTAAATAAATATAGTTTGGAAAGGCAGAAAAAAAAAAGTTTTGATATAGAACAGCTAAACGGGTAACTTTAAAACAAAGTTTATGTCCGTTCCAGCCTACACAGGTCGTATTTTAAGCATACGATGAACTATATAGTTTAACTCTTTAAATGCTACTGACGACACCGTTCCCTGTGGAAAATATGCGTATGTACGCGTCTAGCCTGCTAAACACTATCAGCGGTAGCAGTCAAGATGGTTAACCTTACCTTGGATATATGGCAAAAAATAGTAAACGATGTACACCCCGCGGCTGAAAAGTCCGTTTGCACGAGTAGGGTCTGTGTGGTACTTGATCTGGACCGCCTTGTAGGGCTGCATGTCGACTGTACCCAGATGGACAACAGTACAGTGGGTTACAATAGACGATTTCCGGAAATCAGAAGTAGGTCAAAGTTGCACGAGTTTTGACGAAAACAGTGGACTAAAAGCCAGGACAAACATGCGACATCACGTGTTTGTCCCGTCTTTTAATCCATTGTTTTTGTCCAAACACGTGCAATATTTTGACCTACTTCTGATTTCCGGAAATCGTCTATTGATATGCATCATGCACAGGAATCATGAAAACGTTCATAGAAAAAAGCGAGCTGAGCTTCAGGTTACAGCTATGCTAACGCGCAAAGGAAATGCGACATTAGGAACATCGGAAAAAAATAAAGAAATATAAGGTTTCTGATGATTCAACTGATGTGGCATTCATTTTGCTCGTCAGTATATGACGTGCATGTGAAGATTTTGACGGGCTTGAATCGTTTGCGCAAGTTTTATTGGTTACAGAGTGCTTACCCCGACACACTTGTAAAGGACAATAACGATAGAGAGCTAAGCTAGCAATAGTGACTTTTGCATCGCGCACTTTTTTTGGTGTGTGTGTTGGACTTGAGACCGTTGAGACTTTAGATTTCGTAACCCCTTCACTGCCAGTGGACGCAAAACGACGTCTTTGAACCATGACACATTTAACTCCGAATATTCCCATCCTTTAAAAAACACGGACATGAACAGGGTCATCACAGGTCAAGATCCTCATGAGCTCCCATATGTGTGGTGGTGATGTTGCAGTTGAAAGGCGTTCGCATTTTTCTAGCAGTGAAGCGGTTGATTTAACTCATTCAACTCCGACACGCCACGGCAAGACATGGTTCGAGCGTGATAGATCAAGGGTTGTGCCACAATAGCTTGGCGTCCATAGACAGGCGCCAAGCTAATCTGGCACTACCCTTGAATTATCAAGGTCGACCCATCTCCTGCTGTAGTGCCGGCGTTAGGGATGAATGGGTTTAACGCTCGCGTCACACAACGCAGCTTACCTTCAACATGACCTGTAACGCCTGGATTACCGCAATGGTCGTACATGACGCCTGTGTCACCGGTAACGACCAGGTTGCTTTGTCCCCGGCAATCCACATCTAGATCGACGAACTGGACGAACAGTTTGGCAGGATCTTGTTCAGTGGTGAACGTCCACAAGCAGTTTTCGCCAGGACTGTATGGGTTGGGGTAGTTGGGCGAGAGGAGAGCCGCTTTTTGAGTGAAGCTCTTGTCCTGATCGCGTACCACATTGATGTGGCAGCCAGGCCCACCAAAATCAACTGTAGGAAGAAACAAATACGCACAAAATGCAGGCGAAATAAACAATACATTACTGGAAAGAGTAGGGGCGAAAAATTAGCTAGCATCACCAAATGCATACTAGGGTAGTCAGTTCCGGAGACCCCCCGCAAAAACAAACAAACAAACAAAAAAAACAAACAAACAAACAAACAAACAAACAAACAAACAAACAAACAAACCCAAAACAAACAAAACCAAAACAACAAAAACAAACAACAACAAACAAAACAAAATAAATAAAACAACAAAAACAACAACAAAACACAAACAAACAAACAACTGAGGCTCCGGCAGTCGTTAGAGAAAAGGAGACCCAACAAAACAAATACTCCCGAAAAACGTCAAACAAACAAACAGACAAACAAACAAACAAACAAACAAATAAACAATAACAAAAATAAACCACAAAAATCCCCCAAACACCCCCCGCCCCCCAAACAAAACAACAAAAAACAAAACAAAAACAAAACAAACAAAAAAAGAACTGAGGCCCCAGCCGGCGTTAGAGAAAAGGAGACCAACCGACCAACCCCCCCCCCCTCCCCCCCAAAAAAAATAAAAAAAATAAAAAAAAAAAAAAGAAAAGAAAAAAAGACAAAAAACAAACAAGAAAACCCCAACAACCAAAAAACAAAACAAAAAACAAACAAACCAAAAACAAAAACAGTAAAAAACACACACACAAAAGCAAACAAATAAAAAAACATACCCACAAAACAACAACAAACAAAGAAACAAAGAAACAAACAAACAACCCCCCAAAAAACAATAATAAACCAACCAACAAACAAAGCAAAAAAGAAAACCAACCAAAATCAAACCAACCAAACAAACAAACAAACAAACAAACAAACAAACAAACAAACAAACAAACAAACAAACAAACAAACAAAACAAAGCAAAACCAAAAACAAACAGCAAAACAACTCCCCCCTCCCAAGAAAACCCTCCAACCCCTGCACCAAGAAACAAATAATTAAAAAAAAACCCCAATAAAAAAACCCAACCAAAAACAAACAAAAACCCCCCAGCAACAACAACCCCAATACAAACAAACAAACAAACAAACAAAAACTCTACCAAAAAACCCCCCCAATCAAACAAACAAACCCAAAAGGAAACAAAGAAACAAAAAACTAAACAAAACAACCACCCCAAAAAAACAACAACAAATAAACAAACAAACAAACAAACAAACAAACAAACAAACAAACAAACAAACAAACAAACAATAACAAAAATAAACCACAAAATCCCCCAAACACTCCCCGCCCCCCAAAAAACACCACAAAAACAAAAACAAAACTGAGGTCCCAGCCGGCGTTAGAGAAAAGGAGACTAACCGGCCAATCCCCCCAAACCCCCCTCCCCTCCTCCCCCCAAAACAACAACAACAAAGAAATCCCAAACAAACAACAACAACACCCCCCAAAAACAACAACAACAACAACAACAAAACAAACAAACAAAAAAACAACAACAAAAAATAAACAAACCAAAAACAATAACAGAAACAATAACAAAAACAAACAAAAACATACCCACAAAACAACAACAAACAAACAAACAAACAAACAAACAAACAAACAAACAAACAAACCACCCTCCCAAAAACAACAATAAACCAACCAACAAACAAAGCAAAAAAAACCCAAACCCAAACCATACAACAAACAAACAAACAAACAAACAAACAAACAAACAAACAAACAAACAAACAAACAAACAAACAAAACAGAATTCACTAAAGATTTCAAAGCCCAGACCTCAGTTGACTGTGTTGACTATGGCACTGATGGATCGTATTGACCACTGTACATTTCGTTTACGGTTAAATGACGCCCAGAACTGTCGGTTTATGACATACATTATTTCAGTATTATGAGCTCTGAAGTAACAAAATGTGAAGACCCTGCGTTGGCAGCACTGATATTATGTAGTTTAACACACATGGGTGTTTTTATGGCGGATTGTTGAGAAAAACAACAATCGTAACCCCTTCACTGCTAGCGGACTCAAACTGATGTCGTTAACTCTTTAACTGCCGGAGCAATTCAAACGCTACCCAGCTGCAAGAGACATAAATCCTCATTAGCCCGCGCAGTCGCGGGGGCTGATGAGGATTTATATCTCTTGTTAGTCCTGTGTTCGTTGGGTCTATTATTAACCCGTTCCGTGCCGAGAAAATGTGAACACCACCCATCTGCAAGAGGCATAGATCCTCATGAGCCCCCGCAGTTGCGGGGGCTCATGAGGATCTATGCCACTTGCTGACATCATGATGAATCCACGTTGCTGGGAAAGCTAGGACATCGTGGCGTTGAATTTACAGAGACCGCAGAAACACAATCTGCATCAACTGTCACTGAACGGGTTCACTCATTCGCGGCGAGCCGCATCCGGATGCGCGGCTTATGCCGCGCATCTGGATGCGGCTGGCCGCGAATAAGTTAAACAGGCTGGCGCTGCGAAGACTTAAACCTCTTCCTGACCTTGATCCTTCTCTACAATGACCTGCACTTCACAGAGCTCAAGGTTATCGGTGTCGTTCTTGGAGATCCTGACGTAGCGACCCGTGGTTCGTTTGGTGCACTGGAGTTTTTCCGTAGAGCCTGATGGCATGACGCCTGGGTAATGGTGGCACAGGACAGGGAACTGGGAGGGTGCCGTCTCTGGGTCCTCACTGAAAACTTCTACTTTAAAGTTCTTCAGTTTTTTTTGGCCTGAAAAAACAAACAAACAAACAAACAAAAACAAACAAACAAACAAAAAACAACAACAACAACAAAAAAACCCCCATGATAATAAATAATAATAATAAATGATAATAATATATAATAAATACATAAATAATAAACAAGAAAATGAATAAATAAATAAATCATATATAAACACATAAATACATAATAAATACTTAAATAATTAATCAATCAACCAATCAATAAATCAATCAATCAGTTAATCAGTCAGTCAATCAATATGCCGGTCTCAGATTGTTGGACATTACGTGTGTACACGTGCACTTACAGACTGACGAGCAAAAAAAAAAAAAAAAAAAGCAAAAAAAAAACAACAACAAAAAAAACAAACAACAAAAGCGACATTATTCGATTTATCGGAAACACTTCAGTCGCATTCTATTTGCTTGTCAGTTTACCTTGATCATCCTGTGCACGCAGGCAGCCACCAGTCACGTTCGCATTGCCAGTGGCTGTATGCACGAATGGCTTAACTGATGTACCTAATTTTTCGTCACATAGACCACGCCGGTACTAGACTCAGTGTGGTTAAAAAGAAGAGGAGAGGAGTGGGGTTTCGTTTGAAACGAACGACTCCTTACAATGAATGAGAGCGAAGCCACGGCGGATAACCAGCGTCCGTCATAAGCATTGACAACACCCGGAGGGTTCATGAGGATCTATGCCTCTTGTAGAGGTTTGGAGTGTTGTCTGTGCTTCTGGTACCTGCAGGTTACCCGCTGTGACTTCGCGCTCGTTCGTTGTTAGGAGTCATTTGTTTCAAACGAAACCCTAATATATTGTCTCTAAATTTACACTCACTAAAAATACGCATTGTGCCTCTAAACCTACTGTCGCTGAAATAAGGAACAGACGTCTTGTATCGAAAGAAATCAACACACTGACGTCATTGTAGACTCAACGTCATTCAAAAGGAGTTTGACGTTGAATAATCCACACTTACAGTCGTTGAGTTTGTCGCTGAAAAGGAACTACATGCTGACGTCATCGTCAACTGACACACACACATACACACACCATATGTCCTAGTCTTACCGTGCTAAGCTGTCTGGGATATCATGGTGAACCTGTAGCCAGTTCGCAAACTAGAGTGTGTGATTGTTCGCAAAAAACCCAAATATTCCACATTTGAATGGCTAAAGCTTACTTCCTACACATAGAAATGCCAAGCACAATCGAAAATAAACTAATTTTCTCATTATATATTTCGAAATAAGAAGTTTAGATCGCGCAAAGTACGCAAGAGGTTTACATACCGAAATACCACAAGAATGCGAGGAATAGCATTAAGAATGTAAGAATGTTAGTAACAAGGAAACAACTTCACATGTGCACTGTAATGTAGATTTCAGTTTATAGATACTGAGTTCAAAATAGTTTCGTATTAACATTTGATGTTTCATATGTTGCAAGTTAAATTGCATTCTATTATTGTTGTTGTACAAAATGGACATTTGTTACGAATTTTATTTGTTGCGGATTCAACTGTTGAGTTGCAGTTATTGTGTACTATTTACGAAAATAAATGCGCAGTCCTTCCTGTTCAAAAGATGACTTCGACCTACATCGCTATTCTGCGGTTGTGAAAAGTTCTGCATAACAGATAGAAGTGGAGTATTCGCATACTATCATTTCCAGACATACCGTGCGGCTGACACATCTGCAACTGTTTGATCCATAGTCGCCTCGCGCGTTTCGCGCGAGGCGACTATGAATCAAACGGTTGCAGAAGTGTCAGCCGCGACGTCTGTCTTGAACAGTAAAGGAGCACTCCACTTCTATGCTATAAATAGTACACGCTGATTATCAGCAGTGATTCTTCTCTCGTTCGTTGTCGGTAGTCGTTCGTCGCAAACGAAACCTCACTGTTGGTGATGACGACGTCGTGTATGCGATACGCATGCCCCAGATCCACGTCCCACCACTGCGTGCCCATGTACACGGTGGCGGAGCACGACCGGCCGTTGTTCCAGGTCGGATCCGCGTTGCCATCCACGGCAAGGTCGGCAGAGTGAATAAACACGCCCGACGCGCCTGCGCCTTGTGCACTTTGGTAATGCCGAGCAGGTCGGCCTAGGGCAGCATTGAACAGGCCTGCAGTACACAAACAAGCGCGCAGCGCGTGAAACAGAAATTGTTCGGAGATCAGCAGTAGGTCAAAATTGCACGCGTTTCGACGAAAACAGTGGATTAAAAATGTTGGGGACATCGCATGTTTGTCCTGGTTTTTAATCCACTGTTTTCGTCGAAACGCATGCAATTTTAACCTCGTTCTTCGGGTTTTTGGAAATCGTCTATTGTAATGTTTTGGTGCATTTTGAGGTTGCTTAATGATATCAGACCTTGCTGAGTACAGCCTTAAAACTCTTCCGCACACGGCGCACAACCTTCAAGCTCACGCAGTCGAATTTTATAGCCCTCTAATGAGGGCACAAAGGCGAATAAGTTCGCCTAGTACTACACAGCCCTTTTCTCATACTATTTCTTGTATTTTTCCCACGAAACCAGTGTCAAGTGGGGAGATGTATATCAACCTTGTAAGGCGAGATATCCTGGGGGTAATTGGTTAGAGAGATATGCTTCCGGTGGCGATGAGTGATACTTGGGGAATGCGAAACTAAATGTTTCTTGTATTTAGTATGCCAAATGTCCCCTATGTAGCTCTGTGCCTTTCATGTATTTTCGGAGGAGGGTGAATGGAACCAGTTCAGCTTTAGAAGAAGAAGTACATTATAGCTGGACGGGGTCCAGAAAGCAGTATTGGCAAATGGAATTTTGAGTGTTTTAGCTCACGACTGCTCCACAGATTTGGCCGTGCGTTTAGGGGGTGCGCTGCTGTGCGTTTCATAGAGGCAAGTTTATTCAGACTGCGTGCGTCGAAGAGTTTTTAAAGTTGGATCCCATGTCGATTTGCTCTGTTATTCTTATTCTTATTATGGGCATGACGTTGATGTTGATGACGATGACGATGATGATGATGATGATGGCGATGATGGTGCTAACTCACGCCGTCCACAGTTGACTTTCGTCACGTTGATACAAACAATGGTGAGTACAAACACTGTCAGCGTCACAGCGTCCATCCTGATGCCTGTCAGAAACACAAATCAAACTTTAACTCATTCTGCCCGGGACACACCACAGCAAGATATGGCTCGACCATGATAGTTCAAGGGTGGTGACAGAATAGCTTGGCGCCTATAGGCGCCAAGCTATTCTGCCACCACCCTTGAACTACCATGGTCGATCTGTCTGCTGAATTGTAATGCAGTCCCGCAGAGGATAACTTCACTATGTGGGTATTTCGTACCTCGGGCACACTGAGTTAAGAACAGTCTTATCAGAAATAAACACACGATTCGTACAGAAGTCAAAACAAAGCAGACAGATTGTGGAATGCTAGCATTCTCTCCAGCTCTGTAATCTCCTGGTGAACACTTTAAATGTGCAAATAAACAACCGAACTATTGTGACCATAGTTATCTACGATGATACTTGGCTTTTGTTCAAAGTTCGAAAACTACAGACTATCTTCACATGAAATGTTTACAAGGCGACTGTATAATTCACACTGAGTTATTGAGTTTCCTGTCATCCCAGTGACGTAATGCATGTTTGCAGACTGTGCTAAGTTGAAACCAGCTGCCGAGGTGTGCAGTTTTGATTGGTTCATAAGGACATGATCAGAAGACAGTCAGTGCATGCAGTATAATTCATACTACCGAAGACACCGTTTGACGGAAAACACGCGTGACCAATTAACCCATTGACTGCTGCTGACGATACCGTAGTTACGTCGCGGCTTGTGACGTAGTGACGCATCTTTTCCGCCGCGCGGTGTCGTCAGTAGCAGCTAAAGGGTTAAGCAGGATATTAGTTAAGCACGGTCTGATGATCACTGCGCTTTATGATCTAAACTTTCTTCATGTGGTTTATGTTCAGATTCCGACGACGGTTTCATGTGGTTTGAGCTCTTGAAAGCTGATTGCATTTAGCGGTGGTTATAAGACTGCATCCCTTTTATTACCTAGAAAAGGGGAACCCTATCCAAATGTAATAGACAGCGATCCCCATTAGACCTCGCAGGCTTGGGAGCTCATGTGTATTTATGCATCCTGTTGACACTACTGAGTATTCCTGTTATTTGCATGGACGGAGCTCTTGGGACTCAGTAAGCAAGGTTTTCAGGAACACAATCTGCGGCCAATGGCTGGGAAAGGACTAAAATGGCTTTACATGCTTAGTTACCATCGGTGTTTTTTTTTTTACGAAGACAACTTACTGCAGACTAGTTCACGGATATGTGGTTAACAGCAGGTACTACGTGAGAAAATACTCAACAGCCGAAGGATATGAATGTTAATGTTGCAGAGAATCAACTCCGCTTAAAGGTAAGTCAGAGAGATAATTGCTTATATCTGTAGAAATCAGCAAATAGGATATTTCATTTTTTTAACCCTTTGGGTGTCGGTGACGATTTTAGTCCCGATGATTCATCGCGACTAAAACTGCTAGCGACACCCAAAGGGTTACACAATACACACACTTGACCAATCATCTGTCGACACATCAAACCATATGTTAAAGCAAAAGAACATTTGACCAATTATTAACTGGCACATCATTTATTATCGATTGAAGAGTAGAACAGCTCCTAACTCATTTTGCCCGCGACACACCGCAGCAAGATAAAGCTCGATCATGATAGTTCAAGGGTGGTGGCAGAATAGCTTGGCGCCTATAGGCGCCAAGCTATTCTGCCACCAACCTTGAACTATCATGGTCGATCTGTCTCCTGAATTGTAATGCAGTCCTCATAGGATAATCCAATATGTGGGTAGTTCGTACCTCGGGCACAGTGAGATAAGGGTATATAAACCAGTACTTTACTGAGGCTTTTCCGCACATCCGCGGGACATCGCTTCGACTAGAAACGCCAGAGTAAGCGTGCATTTCCAGTAACTGTTCAATGTTAGCCAACTTTTGTGATTGGGAGACTTCCGATGTTACGATATCGTATTGTGTCCACGCTTTTGGCAACATACAGCTCAGACAAGTTGATTTAATAGAAAATGTCACAGCCTGTAAAACATCTTCATGCTGATGCTCAGTGTGGCATTTCGTTTGTTTGTTGTGTTTGTTTGTTGTTGTTTGTTTGTTGTTTGTTTGTTGTTGTTTGTTTGTTGTTGTTTGTTTGTTGTTGTTTGTTGGGTTTGTTTTGTTTTGTTTGTTTGTTTGTTAGTTTGCTTGTTTGTTTGCTTTTTGTTTGTTTATCCGTTTCGTCGATAACAAACCATAATTGCGACTACAAAATTTGGCCCATGATAAACGCGGGAATATTGGAAAACTGTAAATTGTCACTTTTATTAATTATTTCCGATTTACTGTCCCCACGACCTACTAGGGTATGGGGGGGGGGGGGAGAGTCACTTTTATGATTTAACATCAACTGATTCATGTTTAACCCCTTAACTGTCGGTGCAAGGCGAACTCCACCTGCAAGAGACATAAATCATCATGAGCCCCCGCAGTCGCGGAGGCTCATGAGGATTGATGTCTCTTGTTTCTCTTGTTAGTCTTGTGTTCTTTATGATTATTTTTGGTCCTACTTACATCTGTTTCATCACGCGAATGTCGGACTTAGTGCACTCGACACGAAATTCGTGATCACGGGTAGTGAAGGGTTTAGGTTCCTCAATTCACGTTAGTTTGCTGTTGCTTTTTGCATGGAGTCGTGTCCAATCATGATTCTAATGCGCGTTGCTCAGTTTCAGAAGCACAAGTGTACTCACACGTACCTTGCATCTTGATAAACGAAGTCTGCAGCATCTATGACTCTTGCTTATGCCACTCTTGCTGATATCACAGCAACATCCGCCGAATTGCAAGACAATGGTTTCTGTAGCAGCAACGCTCTGCTGTCTGGGAGCATGTATTGCGGCGTCTCTCGATGTTGTTACGGCCTCCATTCCTCAGTGTAAGTGTGTCTGTGTCACTTTTTGTGCGTGTGTGCGTGTGTGTGTGTATGTGTGTGTGTGTGTGTGTGTGTGTGTGTGTGTGCGTGTGTGTGCGTGCGTGCATGATTGCGTGCGTGCGTGTTAAAATGATGTAATACGTAGTAAGGATTCATTTTGCAGAGTTAGTGGTACAGATGTGCGTGAATAAGAGGGTGTGGATTTTGACGTGAGAGAGTATGAAGTGCCAGCTCTGCTGTACTCAGGGGGCTGGAATGTCAACATCGTGCACTCCAGTATGCACTGTACCTCTCCGACCTCGTGGTCAGGTGGGTCAGTGACAGTTCACTGACTGTCCGGCTGGGGCTTGATGTTTCTCACGTCCTTTTGGGGTTAACTTAATTAGTATATACGCTGGGGAGATTTCAGGGATGGGGGCACGATTATTCAACTCAGTATCTGGAAGACTTATCCATCCTCCAGAGGAAGTGAGCTCCATGGTTTCTTTTGAATAAAGTCCCCCGCCGTCGATCTTCTTCTTCATTGTTACTTATGACTGCTTGACGTGTGTCTGAGCCGTCCCAAAACATGCATAAAAAGTGGCATCAGCAAGAGTCATAGATCTTCATGACCCTCGCACCTGCCAGGCCTCTTGAGGATCTAAATTTCCTGCATGTGAACGTCTTCAGTTTCCCTCGGTAGTTAATGGGTTAAATGTTTTAGATTACATCCCTTCAGATGCGTGCGCATTTATAAACAGTATGTAGGGTTATTTGTTCCGTTATTAACCCCTTCACAGCCGAGAAAACGTGAACGCGATCTAACCGCAAGAGGCATAGATCCTCATGAGCCTCCGCTGTCGCGAGGACTCATGAGGATCTATACCTCTTGGCTGAACCTACTTTGTGCCCACGTTCTTTGGCTAGTTGTGGCTGTTACGTGGTAATCATAGACTGATGCAATCACACCAGACGCACTCACTCAGCTACAACTCTTCACACATAGCACAAGGTTGTAGACCACACTGGATAACAGTTCCAACAGTATTTTATTCTCACTATGCAGTCTCAGCGCAATACATCCACAAATGCATACAAACTTTGGTACACTGTCTTTCTACAATGCATCCACAATCCCTGATGCACTGGGTCTACCATATGTCACGACCCCGCTTCCGGGGCGCGAACTATGAGCGCTAACACTCGAGATATACCCAACCCACACTAACACAAAACTAATACAAACGCCAGAGGAACAATGACGACGACATTTTATTACATGTAACCCTAACAATCACCAACTATTCACACTCAATCATAACCACCCATTCTCACATCACATTCACACTCACACACGTCCAAATTCCCCGCCAAGAATATCCGTTACACAATACAAAATAAATATAACAAACTACATAATAAACTAAACGTCCCTAAAATACAAAAGGTGGAAACTAATATATAACCAAATACCTCTAATAAAATACGGAAACAGATTTAATTAAAGTAATATATAATAACGACTATCCTTAATAATACAACCGAAAACTCGGAAGCACAAGCGTTAAGCGCCAACGCCAGTTAGACCAACGCCTTTGCTTCCGCGGAGAGTCTATCACAGCACGTGGCTCCTTAAGTAACAGTATTTTAACGAGCACAACATCAAATATACGATCAACCAAATATGCTTTCTAACACACAAATGAAGATCGAGAAAAAACGAACATAATCCGTAAGCTACTGGATCTCCCCAGCGGGATCACGAACGACAAGTTCGACTCAACTAAAGCTTTCACAAACTAGACATTCACAGCGCAAGGCTCCTTTAACTAAGGATGTTTCGACCAACACAAAGTCGACTATAATAATGGAATTAGCGTCCTCAACTACAAAACAGCCGAAAGTTAAGCAAACTTAATAAGTCAAAAGTCACTAGACCTTTTCGCCGGAAGCACAACCGTTAAGCTCAACTCAGCTCGACGCTCTTGCTTCCGCGACAAGGCCTTCCGTAACACAGGCTGCTTTAAATAATACTATATCTCAAAATGTCACTGATAAAGCTCCTCTCACAATATTGACACTACGAGGAGATGAAACAGATCAACGTTTGTTACAACATTATAAATATACAAAACTTCACTTAAACGGGTTAGGAATAACTATATGGGACCTACCTGACTAAACACGGGGCGTGACGCGACACGCGCAACAGCACCCAGGTCCGGCGTCGTAACCCACAAGGCGGAGTGACACAGTCAGCCTCCACTCTCAGTACCACAGCACGGTGGCAGACTTAGCCCGTTAGCTCTTCGGATTTAAGGATGCACTAAAACACAGGTGCAAAAATACACATATAAATAACTAACAAAAGAAACAAGATAATTACATCACCCTTCCCGCAACTTTAAGTGCCGTCTTTTATATTCCCATCACTTCTCTCCCACAACGGTAAATTCAACCTCAACATATTCCCTTCACCTCTTTCTCACAACGATGAATTCAATCTCAACACATTCCCTTCACCTCTCTCCCACAACGACAAATTTAACCTCAACAAAATACATATTTACACGCCACCACATGACTCACTTCCGATATTTACACTCCGACGCTAGATAGTGAAATGGCCTTAGACGCCTGCTCGGCGTTAAACCCCCGATAACTAATCCGCCACTAGATACTCTAGAAACTACAACAGATGGCATTCACTTCTACATTATATTCTCTTCTATTCTATTCTACACCTGCCCCCAATACACACTAGCCAAAATAATAACAGAACAAGCAAACACAACCCCCCCCCCCCCCCCGAGCAAATGGCCACTACAGAATTGTTGCGTGTACTTACTGCCATCCGTGAAGACGCCCCGGCTAGAACGAAGACAAACAAGGACAAGACAAGCCAGGGGTTAAGTCGTCGCAGCTCTTCTTCTTCTCGTCCTAGGACACCGGCTCCCGGGCTTGACCAGGGCCGTCTCGTAGGGCCGCCACAGAGGGACGACACAGCTACTGGAGGCGGCGGCTAATAGAAAACCACGCGTCTGCACAAACCCCCCTCAGAGACTACGTTGAAAAGATGACTGTTCTCGTTCACACCTGGAATGCGACTCTGCTCGTTCGCTGTTGGAATGCGACTGTCTAAAATTTGGATAACGTTAGGTTGGCAAAAAAAAAACGCTCACTAAATCATGTGATGTGAAAACAAGTGAAACAATAACCACCCGATCGCGTTCAGACCGAGCGATCACGTGCGCCACGCCGTTCCCCCAAATCCTCGCACGGCAGCAAATACTCGTGTACAGGCCAAACACTAGACACCTATGCTATCGCTACCCGATGACTAACTAAACCCTGTCACCCCTTTAAACCTACTCCCCTATAAAAATAGGCGAAAAACCCCCGTGTCGTGACACCATACAATGCACGCACATATTTCCTAATACGCTCTTTTATAAAAGAAAAGAAATGGGGAAACTGCCAGTGCTAATATTTTAGGAAGTTTACAAATTAAAGTAGGTAAAAGCACTGTCAGGGGCTGGAAATCTAGTCAATATGCGATATGCCCCCCTTCGGGGGGTGGGGGGCTTCCATATTCACTACTTCCAGTCACTTGCTTAGCGCACACTTCTTTCCTATCTTTTTTTTTTGTGCTTCGATAATGCACAATCATCTGCCTTGACAGTGCTTTTACCTACTTTACTTTGTAAAATTTCTTTCATACTATAATAGATTTCCAGAACAATCCAGCGAGTTACACAACTCAACCAATCAGAAAAGAAAACGTAACAAAAACTCATTAATATTAATTTTAAAAAACCCACTCTAGATCTCTCTAACATCTAGTCGCATTCCGTAAATAATAATAATAATAACAAAAATATAATAATAATAATAATAATAATAATAATAATAATAATGTACATTTATATAGCGCTTAACTTCCAAATGAATGGTGCTCAAAGCGCTTTACAAGATCAAAAATCACAGAACAAAAACTACAAGAAAGAAAACGCTAAAATATATATGTTACAACTAAAGTGACACATATCAAGAGCTCACACTCACACATACACACACACACACACACTCACACACACACACACACACACACACACACACACACACACACACACACACACACACACACACACACACACACACATTACAAGAACAGTTACTGCCAAAGATTGCTAACGCACTGAAAATGCATCTAACTATACCATAAGAAATGTTGCGAAGTGTAGCGAACATGACCTGTACTACAAAACTTTGACGTCATATTTGAGGTCACTAGAATGACCGCGTCTTAACCTTCCAGGCTTATGTAGGTCAGACTTTTCAACAATGTAGCGAAATATGTAACATTCTAGCTACACAACAAAAATCGATCGCAATTCTCCATGCAAAAGAAAATGATTCATACTAAAAAGATACGTGATTCTTATCCAAAATAACTCAACTGAACAAGGGATCTTTCCTATGATCAGCACACACTTGCGCCATATAGAAGAAAACAACCACAAACATAACAGTGGCTTTTGGTCGTTCAGCGAACACAAATTTCAGAAACAAAATATACGTTTGTTGGCGGGGAAGGGGTTAACAAAACCTGAGTCAATACATATTTCGTCTCAGTAAAAGAGCAAGGCCTGACCAACGTGGCGGTGAACAAGCCGTACTCACTGAGCGACACAGACGTGGGACAAACCTGGGAGTACGCGGTGGCGAACGCATCCCTTGTGCTTGACGGTCAGATCGGCACCTGCGGCCCGCTAGCCTTCCTTGGAGGTAAAGCACCCAGCCAGTGCTTTACCGTCGATCTGGGCGGCACCTTTGACATCTACGGCGTTACCTTAGCAGCTACTGTTCCAGGTACGTAATATAGAGGCTGTCCCTAAGTCAGAAGTAGGTAAACACTGCACGGAGTTTAAACATTCCGTGGAATAATAATAATAATAATAATAATAATAATAATAATAATAATAATAATAATAATAATAAAAATGTATATTTTTAAGGCGCCTATACTTTCGATAAAAAAGCTCTTAGCGCCGTACAAATGACACGTATATTCCCCAACATACAACAATCCAGACCAAAAAGGTGACTGCTAAGCGTGTCACAATCAGAGAAGAACCCCACTGAGAAAGAAACACGCTTAGAAAATTGTGTTGTAACTGTCTTTTCTAAGAGTGTTTCAATCAGCCGCCAAATGAATGACGCGAGGCATATTTTTGTTTTGGACTGGGTACATAAATTATATTGAGCAGCAGTTTTGTTTGATATAGTGCCGATAAACAGACAGATGTGATTGGCATATTATCGGCACTATATCAAGCAAAATGTTGCTCAGTATAATATACTATTTTTCTAGTCGTAGACAGAGTGGGCCTGCGGACCGGCGTTCGGGCTGATTGAGCAAATCTATTCTTATATCTAATCATGAAATATCATACATTGAGTCATGGACTTAATGCCTGACAAGTCGAGCCATGGGACGTGTGCGAGTGAGTGACTGTGTCAGTGCGCGCCCGTGTGAGGGAGATCACGTACATGTCGTCATTATAGCGCCAATGGCTGTCGGTAGCGGTTTTTGTCGCGATGATTCCTGCAGGAGTCATCGCTACAAAAACCACTACCGACAGACAAAGGGTTCACCCCTTCACTGCTACAGACGACACCGTTCGGTGGAGAGAAAAAACAAGAAATCAGCATAGTTACGCGTCCTTATCGCCGAGCGATTCCTTCAGTAGCGATGTAGGCTTGTTTGTCGTGACGGCTAAAAGAAAGATAACCCTTTGGGTGTCGGTAGCGATTTTAGTCGCGATGATTCCTTGAGGAATCATCGCGACTAAAACCGCTACCGACACCCAAAGGGTCAAGACACGCAAAAGAAACGTTAACACGACACACTTTCGTCTCTGTCCCACCTAAGGGAGTTGCCAACCCCCAGGCTTCAATTTGTATGCCACGTACGTGGAAGTATTCGACACAGTTCCCGGGGACACCTACTGCCTACAGCCAGACGCCATCTACTGCGGAGGTGTCAACACCTCTCAGATCAAAGCCGACAGCAGCAACGGACACCGCTTTGTTCACAACATTACTTGCGACACACATCCTGTTTCCGGTAGTTTCATCAGAGTACGCGTAGAAGATAGGTCTGGAACACGCAGGAATGATTCGAACAGAGCAGACTTTGTCCTCATGCTGTGTGAGGTCATGGTGTGGGTGCTACCAAAAGGTACGTGTTACAAATGTGCGTGCTGCTTGACTAGAAATCACAGGCCTGTATACATTTAACCCATTCAGCCCTGACGCACTACAGCAGGCGATCGGTCGACCGTGATAATTCAAGGGCAGTGCCAGATTAGCTTGGGGGGTGGGGAGGGGGGTGGGGTGGGGGTGGGTGGGTTCCTAACACCCCAAAAAGGGACTTTGTTATAGCATTTTCCAAAAATTGGGGTCTGGGGTGGGGTGGGGGGTGGGGGGTCCGGAACCCCTGGAACCCCCCCCTAGAACCACCTCTGCCAAGGTGCATTCATGTATCTCTGACAGTGTAGGCTTTTGGTCGTTGAATGAACGAATACTTCAGAAACAATATTATACGCCCAGTGTCAGGGAAGGGGTTAAACCATGTCACAAGAAACGCAGTAAGCCCAACCAATGAGCACGGGCAAAAACTTTTTCGACAGTCGAGTGGTTAAATGTAAACGTGTGTACACGGAATGGAAAAGGCCAATGTTTCACGACCAATATTTTGCATCGTGGTATTTCACGGCTAACCCTTTCCCCGCCAGCGGACGCATGTTTTGTTACTGTAATCTTCCTTCATTCAGCGACCAAAAGCCTTAGCAGTCTAAGGAACTCGGATACAAAATGGTCTCAACAAGAGGTATAGATCCTCATGAGCCGCCGCAATTGCGGGGGCTCATGAGGATCTATACCTCTTGCATTTGGATGGCGTTCACTTTTTTTCCCACGGCAGTGAAGGGATTAAAAGCCGAGGAAATGCGTACGTTTTCTCCTTTCATGAATTTTCTCTCTCTCTCTCTCTCTCTCTCTCTCTCTCTCTCTCTCTCTCTCTCTCTCTCTCTCTCTCTCTCTCTCTCTCTCTCTCTCTCTCTCTCTCTCTACAGAACCGTCTTTGAAGAACGTAGCTAGAGGCAAGCCAACGAGTATGAATTCTGTGACTGTTGACATCGGCGATGACGACCCGTCAGTGGCTAATGACGGCCTGGGTGGATTTTACATGGATTCTGAGCCCTGGTGCGCTGTAAGCGGAGAGGAGAAGGCACACTGGTGGCAGGTCGACCTGCTGACAAACTACACGGTCTATGGAGTCATTGTGACAGGAACAATCCCCCTGGGTACTACCTCATTCAACATTGACAAACGGATCGACCATGACAGCTCAAGGGTTGCGCCAGTTTAGCTTGGTGTCTATAGGATTTGAAGTGATCGTGACAGTTTAGTGGCGCCGGGTGGTGCCAAATTAGCTTGGTGCGTACAGGATTTGGATTGGCCGTGACAGTTTAATGGTGCCGGGTGGTGCCAGATTAGCTTGGTGCCTACAGGATTTGGATTAACCATGGCAGTTTAGTGGTGCTACGTGGTGCCTGATTAGCTTGGTGCCTTGCAGACTTGGATTGACCATGACAGTTTAGTGGTTCCGGGTGATGCCAGATTAGCTTGGTGCCAACAGGATTTGGAGTGACTGTGACAGTTTAGCGGTGCTGGGTAGTGCAAATACTGACCACTCCACAGCATTACACCACATCTGCCACAGTTTACCATGAGCAAAGCTCCTTTAGGGAGGCAACAGGCAATAAGCCCATTGTGTTTCAAGCTAGATTACACACAATCAACTCTCGATTTTCAGAAAATAGGAATTACTGTTTATTTTGCATTCACAGGCCAGTATAGTCCCAATGCTCAAAAGGCCAACGGGCCGACGTCGGTCTGTTGGCCTTTTGCGCATTAGGGTGTAATCCAAGCTGTGGCCAAATTTTCTACTTTCTGCAGACCACGATACTTCCCTGCTGATTGCGGTACAGGCGGAGACGGCCGACAACCAGACAAGGTCCGTGACTTGTGTATCCGTGACTAATGTGGCAAAAAAAGACGGAGGGCGGTATTCACCTGTACAACAAATACCCGGCATCGTGTCGCCAGTGACTACCAGACAACTTGCCTGTGCTGGCGGGTTAACAGGCCAATATGTTAACATCACTCAAATAGTCAACGTAAACGAGACTAGAAGTATGGCTCTGTGTGAGGTGCAAGTTCTGGCATTGTCGTCAGGTCAGAGTCAGAGAAATTATGTTTTGTATAGCAATAATAATAATAATAATAATAATAATAATAATAATAATAATAATAATAATAATAATAATAATAATATCAACATTTAATTAAAGTGCGTAGGTGAAGAGTCGACTGTCACGATTTTTTTCATAATTTGTTAGAAAATCGACGTCAATTTTTTTTGGTTGCTTTTTAAATAATTAAATCTATCTTTATTAATAAAAACTCTAAATTAAACGCAGGTGATGGGGAAAAGTGGTCTGTATTATTGCAGACCACTTTCCCAATGGCACAAGGTCTTCGGGCCTACGACAGCTTCAGTGGGCCCGCGACTGCGGCGTCGTGCGCCCGAGGACCTTTGCTTACTGGGCTGTTTTCTTCAAGTTTGGGGCAAACAGCACAAAAATTAATGCGTAGCCGAGTGACACAACGGTTTAACTCTGGGGGCAGAGCGCATTCGAGCAGATGAGATATATGGAACGTCTTACTGACGCTATAATAATGGCTGTTTAGCCTTGCCAAGGAAAACTGAAACAGGATGAGGTAAGCATGACCAATGCTTACCTCATCCTGTTTCCTCATCCTCATCCAAACAACGCGCAACAAATTCCACGGGTGTTTTCCTATGTGCGTTTTATGAACGATACAAGGGGAACAACCCTGCTGCTGATACCCTTGCACTATTTACAGTTAACAAGGGTATATAATATCAATATATATGCTGGTCTGAGATTTTGCACCTTACTGCCCTAGGCTGTACACCCAGGCCGTAAGGTCCAAAACAACAGACCAACACATTTATATGGATGACGTAATACACATACGTCTGACGTAATGCACAGACTCAAAACCCTACGGACCGCACCTTCAACCATGCGCCAATACCGTCCTAGAAACATGGATACACATTGGTCTCAGCAAGAGGCGTAGATCCTCATGAACCCCCGCAGTCGCGTGGGCTCATGAGGATCTACGTCTCTTGCAGTTGGACCATAGTCACTATTTTGATCGTTAGTGAAGGGGTTAAGCTGTGTGTTATTAAATCCCAGCGAGTTTTATTTTCATCCGCGGAAGAGACTGGTATGCCCGAACACTGTTAGGAATGCTTCTTCAGACATTGTTTTTAAAGGCCCACTACCGCCGTAACTGTTCCAAGATACACTTTTGTAACAGATAGCTACGAAACGCTACACACAGGTCTATTTATGTTTATTTAGACACAGGACAATCCAGTTCAGCACACGTCGTCTTTATATCAAGTAACCTGACAAAGACTCCACTCAGTTCTAGAAATACAACGCCTTCAGTACGAGAAACAACTAAAAATAGATTGACAGGCAAACGGCAGCGCAGAATAAATAAGTGCGATTAAGCGTGCGCTTTTGCTGCGTGTCCAAAGTGCTGTTAAAGTTCATTAGCTGTGTCAACAACGCAAAAAACACACATGGTGCTGAAATGTGTCTTCAGATTTATGCGTAATGGTACTTGAATTTCAGAACCTGAATGTGGCGGGATGTTGGCAGAAGCTTCCGGTGTCGTCACGAGTCCAAACTACCCGGATGCGTACACTGCCGGTGTTCTTTGCCAGTGGCACTACACGGCACCAAAGGATGGAACATTCTTTGTGGTGTTTTCTGACTACGATATCGGGGGCTGGGACGACGTGAAACAACGCTGCATCAACTCTGAAACGCTTGCCGTGCTGGACGATAACGGCAGACAGATCTTGAGAGTGTGTTCAAAGTCCAGGGCCAATTTCACTGTTGGCAACGTACGGCCATTAGCACAGGACCAGGTGGTTAAAGCAAGTAAGTTCACTCGTTTATTTACCTTTTCATCGTTGAGAAAATAGTGAAAATGGTCCAGTTACAAGAAACATAGATCTAAGATTATCATAGGGGGCGCATGAGGATCCATGTCTCTTGCCGACACCACTTTGCAGCCAAACTCCTTGCGGCATTGCTAGATCTCTTTGGCAGTGAATTTCATAAGGATTTCATAAGCACAGTCTGTGACCACTGAAAGTGAAGGTGTTAATCATCCTGATACACTACTCCTATGACAAGTTCAAGGGTGGTGCCAGAATAGCTTGGGGCCTGAGGCGCCAAGCTATTCTGGCATCACCCTTGTACTAAAATTGTTCATCTATCCCCTAGTCTGTAATGTAGCCTTCATAGGACAAAAAGCAAATTAAAAAAATCAGCCCCAGGATGTAACGGGTTATCACATGCATTCATACCCCCTCTCCCTCCCTGTGCTGTGGGCATCGGTATTGAATGGATTATCAAGGTAGAGTACTGCATGCAAACGTGTGAAAACCGAACTAGACCCTCTCCCAGCGTCTCTCTACCGGGACGGCCTTCCAAAACTTCTGCCATTCATTACCGACATCATCAACACATCTCTAGAGAACGGCTCCGTCCCTGATATCTTCAAGTCTGCCATCGTCCGTCCTCTCCTCAAAAAACACAACCTCGACCCAAACGAACTCAAAAACTATCGCCCAGTCTCCAACCTATCTTTCCTGTCCAAGCTTCTTGAGAAGGTCGTTCTCAACCAGCTCAACCTCCACCTCGCCGACAACAACCTCCTCAGTCCCTTCCAGTCTGCCTATCGCAAACATCAGAGCACTGAAACAGCCCTTCTACATATCTTAAACGACCTGCTTCTCTCCACCGACTCGGGCAACATCTCCCTTCTTACGCTACTCGACCTTTCTGCCGCCTTCGACACTATAGACCACTCTATCCTCCTCCACCGCCTTCACCATTCCTTTGGCATCACTGACTCTGCTCACTCCTGGTTTCTCTCCTACCTCTCCGACATACAGCAGTCCGTCACCATCGACGGCGTCTCCTCCAACCCAGTCACGCTCTCCTGCGGAGTTTCACAGGGGTCCGTCCTGGGCCCGGTCCTTTTCACACTCTACACCTCTCCCCTGTCCAACATCATCCAGTCTCACCACATACACCACCACCTCTACGCTGGCGACTCACACTACTAGACAAAGACAAACTCGACAACACTCAGTCACTACTGACTCGCACGGCTGACTGCTACGAAGACGTGAAAAACTGGATGACAGCAAATAAGCTTAAACTGAATGACGACAAAACGGAAGCCATGCTGGTAGGCACTCGCCGAAACTTTCCCAGCTCCCTCCCTCCCTCCACCTTCAACTCGACAGCACCCCCATCTCCCTCTCTGACTCGGCCAAAATCCTCGGCGTTATCCTCGATTCCTCTCTTTCCATGACCAGCTTTGTTTCCGCCACAGCCCAGGCATGCTACTTCCACCTCCGCCGCATCGGTCAGATCAGAAAATACCTCACTACCGAAGCTGCGACCAAACTTGCTGTCTCTCTCATCCTATCTCGCATCGACTACTGCAACTCTCTCCTTTCCGGCCTCCCTCACTCCAGCACTTTCACTCTCCAGCGCGTCCAGAACAATGCTGCCCGCCTCGTCCTCAGAAAGAAAAAAATCCGACCACATCACTACCCTGCTCAAACTCCTTCACTGGCTTCCCATCCCCCAACGCATCCAATACAAGATTCTGTCTCTCTGCTACAAATCCCTGAACAACTGCGCTCCCGCCTATCTCTCAAACTTACTTCACCCCTAGACTCCTCCCCGCTCCCTCCGCTCCGCCTCCGACCCTCTCCGCCTCCACATCCCCCGCACTAAACTCAGCACTTTCGGCCCCCGCTCCTTCTCAGTATACGGCCCATCCATCTGGAACACTCTCCCACTCTCCGTCAGAAACACTCTCTCTCTCCTCCTTCCAGTCCGCCCTGAAAACTCACCTCTTTCAACAGTTCTAGCACTATACCACCACACTCCCCACCCTAAGCAAACTGTCGTAATGTTTTTCACTATTTGTGGTTCGTGAGTTGTTGTCTAAAGCGTGCGATTGCGTGCGCGAGTTGTGAGTGGGCGCTTAGAGTTATAATTATTATAAGATAAGCGCATTATAAATACCGTAATTATTATTATTATTATTATTATTATTATTATTATTATTATTATTATTATTATTATTATTATTATTATTATTATTATTATTATGGTGTCCAGTAACGATCATGCTATTTTACTCGTAAGGAATAACTCCTATTTCGTAATCCTTCGGGCCCACTGTTACGTGGTAGTCGTTGTCGTAGTATGATGCAATCACACCAGACGCACTCACGTAGGGTTCTTGTAAAGAAACTTCACTCAGCTGCAACTCGCCACACGGGCACGAAGGTGTAGACTACACTGGTGTACAGTTTCAACAATACTTTATTCTTACGATGCACTCTCAGCACAATGCGTCCATTGTTTTGATACACTGTGTCTCCTATACATCCGCAGTTTTGATACACTGTGTCTCCTATACAATGCACACACATATTTCCTAGCACGCTCTTTTATACTATTACAGATTTCCAGAACAATTCAGCAAAATTGGACAACTCAACCAATCAGAAAAGAAAACGTAAACAAAACTCATTAATATTCGTTAACAAAAACACTCTAGATCTGTCTACAATCTTCCATTATCATCTAGGTGCATTCCGTAAATGTTGCGAAATGTAGGGAATGTGTGTACAACAAATATTTGACGTGATATTTGAGGTCACTAGAACGATCGCGTCCCTTCCCGAACGTTCCCGCCTAAACTAGGACGGACTTGGCAACAATGTAACAAAAATATGCAACATTCTAGCTACACAACACAAATCGATCGCAATTCTCCATGCAAAAGAAAACGAATCATACTAAAAAGGTACGTGATTCTTATCCACAATAACTCAACTGAACACCGGATCTTTCCTATGATCAACACACACATGCCCTACAAAACAACAACAGCAACAACAACAAAAAACAACCCAACCCCCCCCTCCCCCCAAAAAACAAACAAACAACAACAAAAAACAAACAAACAAACAAACAAACAAACAACAAACAAACAAACAACAACCACCAAAGAAACAAAAAACAACCCATAAACGTAATACCCACGATGGCCGCAGTTGGCCCGCACACAGCCGTGCGCGGGCCGACTGCGGCCGCCGGCGGCCCGAGGACCTGTGCTTACCGGGCTGGTACTTCAAAACAGTAATAAAGTAAGTAAACTTAAATATTAATACTGACATGGTTATATAAACCGACGAGCAAAAAAAATGCGACAGTTTGGTAATCATAGGAAACACTTTTGCTCGTCAGTATATAATCATGTAGAGAAGACGACAAAGTAATCCAAAGAGACACCTCCATTTCAGTTCATCTGGATGCATTCTCCACTGCAACAATACACTTCAGAAGTCACGTAAAGAGAAGCCTTGCAAGGCGTGGGTTTTACATGTCCTACTACTTCTCTGAAACCGCAAGTATGCTCTCTCTCTCTCTCTCTCTCTCTCTCTCTCTCTCTCTCTCTCTCTCTCTCTCTCTCTCTCTCTCTCTCTCTCCCGCCGTGAGTTGGTCTTAGTCGCCTGCTCGGCGTTAAACACCAGTAATCAATAATCAATCTCTCTCTCTCTCTCTCTCTCTCTCTCTCTCTCTCTCTCTCTCTCTCTCTCTCTCTCTCTCTCTCTCTCTCTCTCTCTCTCAATAAAACGTTTCATTATCATCATCGTCTCTCTCCCTCCCTCACAATTGAAGAGCTAAATGTTCAAAAGGTAAACGTGCATTAGTAGCCAGAACCCAGTGCGCCACGGCCAAAAGGTGGCCGACGTCGGTGAGGTTGCTGTCAGGTTCGATTAGGTGTGACCTATATGTTCTAGATGTGAAAATCAGCAAAAGAATTGCTAAGTTGCCAAGTCTAATAAGGAAAAGTTTGTACTAAAATCGGTGACAACAAACTGTTTCGTCACTGTGTATATGGCGTCGTGGGTCTAACGATGCCATGACGTGAAGCATATCGTGACGTCATTTCGCAATTATTCTCCTTCAGAATAGCTGTCCTTACGCCAGCCCACAGGCGGCGGTTACAAATGGCACGAAGCGCCATGTGTCCTTCTATATTTCTGTTTGCAAGTGTGCGGATCAGAGGGTGGTTTAGGGTGGAGTGAGATGGATCAGAAGGGTAAGCTTAAAACAAGGAACAACTTTGGGCTGGGCATCCCATCGTGTTTATTATTTAACTCTTTGTACCCTAATACCGAAATCCCCAAATTTTGCCGTTGACATCTGAAGACTGCAGTGCAGTGCAGGACACAGATCGACCAAAGATAGTTCAAGGGTGATGCCGGAATAGCTTGGCGCCCATAGGCGCCAAGCTATACTGGCATCACCCTTGAACTATCATGGTCGATCCATATCTTGCTGTGATGTGTCTGGGTTCGAATGAGTTAATGCCAGATAATTACTCGTGTTGCTTTCTCTTCATTTTCAGTCGGCCTTTACTAGAGTTGGGTTTGCTGAACACTTATGCTTCAGCTCTCTGCGCGGCCTGCGCGTTTGGTGATACTAATACCCCCCCCCCCCCTCCCCGCCCCCCCGCCCCCCCCCCCCCCCGCCCTCCCCGCCGTCCATCCATTTGCAATAGACATACATTTACAGGCGGGCGGCAAGGTGTCATGAGAAGCAATGTCTCTTCCTTGTTTTATTCGTAGCTACATATTGAGGAGATGGAGTCAGCCAGATTGAATGCAAGGCATAATTACTCACGAGCGAAAGAAATGCGACATTTCTGGAACCATCGGAAACACGACAGTGTTTCCGATGGTTTCGAAAATGTCTCATTTCTTTTGCTCGTCAGTATACAATACCAGTACCGCAGATCCTCTAGGAATTAGAACATCACTGACTATACTGGCCGTTTGATTGGTTGTATATCGTTTAAAATGATCGATTGGCAAACTCTCTGCTTTTGCGACATATTACTAGTATATACATGAGACAAAACGAAAGAATAATGGAGTGTTGGCGTGAGATCGTCTCTTTCATGCCTCCTATGCAGTCCCAGATCGTTCCCTCAATATGAACATGCAGATGAACATAACTCAGCCAGCAAGACGCACAGATTCTCATAAGCCCCTGCAGCCCGTAGAGATTAATGATAATCCATGTGCGTCAGCATGCATGCGCCCGCGTTCAACACGATCCAACTGCACGAGACATAGATCCTCATGAGCCCCCGCGACTGCGGGGGCTCAAGAGGATCTATGTTTCTTGCAGGTGGATCGTGTTCCATTCATTGTTTTCCTCGGCAGTGAATGAGGAGCAATACCTCTTGCTGGGACCAATTTTTATCCATGCTTCTTGGGCGGTGTTAGTTTTGGACGAACCGAGAGTTCAGAACCACATATGTGCGCACAGCTTACGTGCGGTGGCAGGGGAAGGGGCCCAGCGATGTGTCAACTGTTGTTGTTTCAGAGGATGTTAACGGAAGCGGCGCAGTGAACCTGGCCCTGGGCAAACTGACTGGCCTGGCGTCGGGCCCAGTTCAAGTCAACACGTCTGAGGCCGTGGACGGAAAGAACGACACGTGCAACTACGTGCAGCCCACTGACGGCTTGCCGTGCTGGTTCGTGGATCTGGGCACGAAGTCTTACATCGTAGGCATCAGGATACGTGTCGCCAACTTTTCAGGTAGTCTGTCTACAGACCTGTCTGACTATACGTCTGTAAAACATCGATTTGACGTGACTTCAGCGATTGGCCCGAATGCCACAGGGCTTTCCCCGTGCTATTTTTAACAACGAAAAAAAAAAAAAAAACCTAAAAAAACTACGCCTCTTTCCTTAAAGAGTTGTGCGAGAATGGAGAATATTTACAGGCAAAGTTTGAGATAACCCGTAATACACGATTTTTGGCGAAACCTGTCAAGCGGGGAAAGCAGAACGGCTAAAAACAGTTGCTGAGAAAACTGCTTGGGATGAACCCATGGCTGTGGATGGGTTCCATCAGGTCAAACTGATGTTCATTGCTGTCTTGATTATATTTCACACGTTCACTGTAAATAACCTCATAGACAAGTCATAATAAATGCTGAGCATTGACTTTCGGGGTCATATGGATGGTCAACTTCCATCGACGTCATTTGTCGTTCAGTAAGCTGATAAGTGGGACGGTTATTTTGAAGCGAACAATCTAGGCTACCTTATAAGTTACCAAACCAACAAAAGATCCTCGACTCCACCGGCCACCCCTTAGGTCCGGTCATACGCGTGCCAACGGCAGGTGACGTCGGCCCGAGTACGTTTTTCTCTGTGAGAAAGCAATAACCACAATTAATAACTGTGTGCTGGGCTGGGGTTTTAACCCCTTGAAAGCCAATGAATACGCATTCCGCGCCTAAAGCCAGGCACGCTGGCCGATATTTACGTGGAAAACACAGATGTAAATAAGCCCAACAAGACACATAAATCCTAATGAGCCCCCGCGAATGCGGGGGCTCATGAGGGTTTATGTCTCTTGCAGATGGGTAGCGTTCGCCTTGTCCCCGGCAGTTAAGAGGTTAAGCAGAATAGAACACACATAAAATCTGTACAGGATGCATGCTGTTTTTGGCCATTACGTTCAAGTCAAAAACATAAATCAGGGGGAAACAGAAAGTTGTGCATCTGCCGAAAGCACACAATAAATCATCCATTCTTATTCCTTCAGAGGTAGATTTGGAAGTGTGTATATTAGTATTGTATTACATTATTTTATTGTAATATATTATATTTTATGTTGTCATATCTTTTCCAAAGATAAAAAAACAAACAAACAAACAAAAAAAACCGACATTATTTGGAAGCATCGGAAACATTAAAGTGATTACGATGATTCCATAAATGTTATTTATTTTGCTCGTCAGTAAATACTTGCCTACGGAATCTAGCTCCTTGCACATAATTTCACCGTATGATGATTAAAGGTTTATTGAATAGATCCAGCGAAGACACGCGTGGCTAGAAATGGGTGCTTGTATGGGACAGAACTCTACCGTGTTCCTTTTTTCATGGTGTGTTCCAGAGCAGCAGAGCACGGCATATCTGTTGGTGTCGGCTCACAATGCAGAACCCTGCACGAATGTGTCCGCGCACAACGACTTTCCTCGCCTTGCCGGGTTTGCTGTTCAAGTCCCAACCGGAGGCACTGTATCCAGAGGGGCGGAGTACGTTGGTCGCTATATTCGAATCATTGAAGAGAGTTCTCCTTTCCTATCGCTCTGCGAAGTGGAGATTTTCAGCACGCTTACAAGTACGTTTTCTTCTGTCTGTCTGTCTGTCTGTCTGTCTCTCTCTCTCTCTCTGCTTATTGGCTATATTTATCGCAACCCCTCATGTACCCATGAATAGCTTGACACTTTTGTTGATATGATGGACATGGTTAGCGATGCTGGTCACAACATCCTACTGCTGGGTGATTTTAACATCGACCTTCAAAAGACTAACACTGTCTGGCAGTCTGTAACCTCTCAGTTTGGTCTTCAACAATTTATCAAATCTCCTACCCGCATCACCCAGTCCTCGTCAACGCTTCTTGATCATATTTACACCAATGATCCTAAATCAATGCTTAATACTCAGGTTTGTCAGCTAAGTATCAGCGATCATTTTCCTGTCACGTGCACGTGGTCGTCATCCTTGCCACAGACTAAACATGACCAGCATCGCTACATCCAGTACCGATCATAAAAAAAGTTCGATAGGGATGCATGCCTTTGTCACCTTAGCCAGGCTCCTTTTTACGTAATCTATAACTATATTGACCCTGACCAGGCCGTAAAAGTCTGGTACGAGTTGTTCCTCTTGACCCTAAACAAACATGCCCCTCGCCCCCGCCCCCCCACCTAAAGAAAAGGCGTGTTCGTGGCTGACTAACGAAATCATTCAGGCAATGGAGCTTAGAAATAAGCAACGCAGATTTTAAGAGGCAGCGTAGCAAGGTAAAATATCTTTTTAGAGAGGCGAGGAAACTGTCATTTAAAAAATGTTTTGAGGAGGATCGCAGCGTTTCAGCAATATGGAAGGGCCTGCACTCTCTAACCAACAAACGTCGTTGTTCTAATGACATCCCAGAAAGTCTGTCCGCAGACAAATTTAATGAGCATTTTCTCTCTGTAGTCGACTAATTCTTCAGACACCTTTACTACTGACTTGCTGGAAACCTTTTGTAATAACAAACTTAGGGCAGATGACGCCTTCGTCATGCCGCGAATAGCGGTACATGAAGTCGGACACCATCTCTCTTGTCTGGGGAATAAAATCTCCTATGGTCTTGATGGCATAAGTGGGCAGGTCTTGAACTTAGCTGCTCCATATATTGTTGAGACACTAACCTTTCTTAACAATCTCTGCATAAAGAATAATGTCTTCCCCGCTGCTTTTAAAAAAAGCTAAAACTATTCCTCTCCCGAAAGCTAAAGACTTATCTGATATCAATAATTATCGTCCAATATCTCTTCTCTCTGCATTATCTAAACCATTAGAAAGCATATTCAGCAAAATCTTCAACAATACCTAGATCACCGTTCACTCTTACACAAATTGCAGTCTGGCTTTCGGCCTCAGCATTCATGTCAGACTACACTAATACATGTAACCGATAAATGGCTAAACGAAATTAACCAATCCCACATTTCAGGTGATGTCTTCCTCGACTTTAAGAAAGCGTTTGACCTCATTGACCATCAGCTGCTTTTTTGTAAGCGACAATTGTATCTGAGACGTCATAGATCAGTTGCTTTCTTTCAATCGTACCTGATGGATCGCACTCAACTTGTATATCTTAACGGTAAATTATCATCGGAAAGATTTGTCAAATATGGGGTTCCCCAAGGCTCCATTCTCGGACCTCTCCTATTTAACATATTTATAAATGACTTACCCCTGCAGCTGTCTGACGCAAACACCACTTGTGAGATGTTTGCGGATGACACCACTTTGCATACATCAGCGAAAGACGTCCAACAAATATCAAATACTTTACAGGACAGTCTAGGTGAGGTAACAGCTGGATGTGATTCAAACCATATGGTACAGAATCCTTCTAAAACTAAAACAATGCTCCTCGCAACACACCAAAAACACCAGCTTCACCCTTCCCATGCAAACCTTGCCATTGGCAATGATCCAATTAAGCAAGTGTCGGAACATACTCTACTGGGTTGTTATCGACGATCACTTTCAGTGGCAATCACATGTTGACAAAATTTGCAAAGCCATGTCTAAAAAACTATTTCTTCTGTCACGCTTGAAACGCATTATTGATCTTTCATCTAGAAAACTTTTTACAATGCCTATATCAAACCTCAATTTTGACTATTCCTCCCCTATGTGGCTGCTGTGAAAATCACTTCAAAAGACTGAACTCGCTCCACAGCCGCGCAGCGAAGCTAATACTACCATGTTCAAATTGGACCACGGACGACAAGCTTGTCCAACTAAACATGTTGCAAGTGCAAAAACAGCTCTTCGTCAATAAAGCGATGCTGATGCATAAAATCGTCGATGGCAAAGCTCCACAGTATTTACTTACAATGTTCCGACATTCGCAAACTCGCTACATGAACCAGAGGAACAATCTTGTCGTGACTCGCCCTAGAATTGATTTGTTTAAGACTAGCTTTTCTTTTTCGGGTGCATCCCTATGGAAGTCCTTACCAACAAAAGTAAAATCTCTTAAATCTCATAAGGCATTTAGAAATGCTCTCTTCAAATTATTCTTTAGACCTTGACGTACTTCATTTTACTCATTTAACGGTCAGTTGACTCAAGTTGTTGTGGCTTACAGCTGCTGATGTTACAATGTAAAAAGCCTTGCGCGTGCACACACGCGCACACGCGTGCGTGAGTGCGTGCGTGCGTGTCTGTGTATGTGTATATAACCCATAGATATACATGTGCTTGTGTGTGTGTGTGTGTGTATGTGTGTTTGTGTGTGTGTGTTTCTTACTCTTCACGTTCAATACGTTGTTTCGTATGTTGTTGTCTTGATTATGTACATTAGTTATTGCAAGGACAGTTTATAATGATGTGCCTACGCGCCTAAAATCTCTTTCCTTGGAAAATAAAGTCAATCAGTCAATCAATCAATCTGTCTCTCTAGTTTCATTTCATTTCATTTCATCTCTCTCTTTAGCAACGGCAAGTTTGAAAACTGGTATTGTTACCAATAACTTCTACCGTTGGAAAGTAAAGGTTCATTGTTCATTGTTCTCTCTCCCTCCCTCTCTGTCTCTAGTTTCATCTCTCTCTCTCTCTCTCTCTCTCTCTCTCTCTCTCTCTCTCTCTCTCTCTCTCTCTCTCTCTCTCTCTCTCTCTCTCTCTCTCTCCCAATGTGCAGCAGAGCGTGACCCCTGACTGTTTGTGCGAACACTGTGAAAGCTCTGTCCATTGAGGAGTTTACTGACATCAGTTACATCGAAATTTGTGCTGCAATCTGTTTATATGGACAACCTTTTCATATGGAATATTATATTATATTGTGATTGTGTTCGTGCTTCAGTGTTCTTGAAAACTGAACCTATCAGCTGTGCAAATTTGTATTGTTGGAATACTGTGACTATTCACGAGTTCAGTTACTGTCATTACTTTCATCGAAATGTGTGCTGGAAATGTTTTATATGGAACACTAATCATACTGTATGTGTTTGTGTCTCAATATATTTGAAAATAATCATTACTATGTGAAGAGATAACTCAAAGGCTTTCGACACCAGTGTCTGGTTGTGTTAGCTTGACGAGAGTTTTACACGGACTACACGGACTGTCATCGTGTGTGCTTACTAAGTGAAAATATCAACATACTGCTCACGGCTGTCAGGCACTACGCGCATTTGGACTTTGTGAGTACCATCATATTTGTACACGATCTCTTCGCCATATGTTTTCCATAAAGTATCTTACTCGTTGCCCTGTCGGTTATCGGTGGCGTGACTGGCGTCAGCGGGATATCTCGTGATCAAGCTGCCAGACTCAAGTGCCTCTTGACCACGCCAATGCCGGATGCTGGTTACGACACGCCTGGTCTGCTATAGCACTTTCTCCAGTCTCCCTGGCCCCCTACCCACAGCTGTGCAAACACCGTGTTACCAATCCTTGAGCGCCTCGCGGTGTTGTGCTAAGTGTCAAATTGCTCAGAGTCTGACAATCCCGTACCTTCAACTTACCACTGAGCCCCACTCCTTCACCCCTACCTCCCTTCCTTTTGCCCATCCCCTTATCTGACACCCCACCCTACCCCGCTGGTATTTCACTACATCTGCTACACAATGGCGACGTTGTCCCCCGTAATAGGAAACCAGCCAACCCGTCTCCATCCCCTTGGCTCCCCCGCAACTCCCACCATCATACACACCAAAGATGACAACCAGAAGGTGTTTAAGACTGGTGATGTAACGGTCCTGAAGCGTTGGCGAAAAGCTCTCAACGTTAGGTACAACCATCTGTTGAAAAAATACAACGACAGCTTTTATGTTGTTTGGAGAGACATCGACTTTGAGGAGAATGATATTATCCTCCGTGATTTCAAAACTTGCGTAGCAAGAACACTGCTCTTCCAGACTGCCTGGCCAAGTCATTCGTACAGATATGGCGGGCCGGCGTCATGTACATCACTATCACTCTCTACTACAGGAAAAAACGATATAATGGAGGCACGTGTCTCATCCAAGGCGTTAAGTGCGAGAAGTGAGTCATGACGGAGTTTCATCAACTTGTTGACCTGGTGAAACTCCTAATGGAGGATGACCTTAATGAGGACAGTGTGTTCTCCTCTATCGCCACAAGTCCGCCTGCCGTTGTTGCCAGCTGCTCCTCACCCCAAAATGCCCCGCCCACACCCTCCATCCAGCCAATGTATTTGACCGCTCCTGAGATCAACAAGATTAGTCTCCGGTCTGACGCTGGGGTGCCCAGCCCAATCGTCACACCTCCCCACCCCCCCCGTGCACCCTCTTGGATATAATGGACACCCAGACCACAACCACCCTGTTATTGACAGAACCAGATGGGGCCGCAGCGGCGATCTCTACGTCTGGGACTGTTGCCCCTTCTCCGGCCGCCGGTCCTGACGCTCCTCCCACCCTCTATACGTTCCCTCCTTCAGAGCCAAAGGCCGTGCCCAGCGACAGGCAGTCCCTTCCAGTAACCTCCATTCCCTTAATCCCCACTCAGCTGATTAGCTCACATCCCTCCTCTGCAGTCTTTACCGCTGCCCGTCTCCATGATGTGAACAGGCTTAAGCGGCTCAAGTCCGTCCAACAAGGTACCGGCGACAATACGGCCGCCTCCGTCTTTCCCCACTCGGAAATGTATGTCACTCAACTTGCAGACGAAGCCACCATCCCCAACCCTACCCCCTCCACTCCCTTGAGTCAAGTGGCCACGTCAGATTCAGTGGTTACACCGATCCACCATCAAGCCACAAATCGTAAGACAGAATCTGATGACGGCATTATCACGATCCAACCCAGCCCCCTTGTGTCCCCTTCAGGCCCCACCCACCCGCCACTTCCCACCTCCCTTGCAGGGGACAATGCCCTTGATGCTACGGTTGTGCAGACGGTTGCGCAACAGCTCAAAACCACAGCCGGCATCAAGGTAAAAGAGCATGTCTCCCTGCGATGGGCCGCCACTCAGCAGCTACAGCGTCATATACAGACCTTCATCCTTGTTGGCTCCCTGCACATAGACATGCAATTAGTCAAGCGGGAACTGCTTGACACCAGACAGCAGCTGGCTTCCGCTCTAGCTAGGATTAGCGAGCTAGACAGCCAAATTCGAGATACTGCTGTAAAAGCCAATAACACGTGTAAGGTGTCGGATAGCGAACTGACCGGCCTGCACGATCAGGTGCACCATATTGAAGTTCAAATTAGCCGCCTGTCATCGTGCAAGAAAAGCCAAATCCACACCATACGTGACATCAAGAAACGGGTCAATAAGATTATGGCCCCTTCACCCTCCATCCCCGTCCACCCGCCGCAGTCTCCTACCACCGAGCAGAGTGCTAAAACCCTTGAGGTTTTGCCACCGCTGTCCATGTCTGAAACTGGCCCAATACCTGTTGTTGTCACCCCCAGAAACGACTGTGGCTCAGATGGTCAACCCCTGCACCAGAACACATCAGACCGTGCCGTCAGTCGCACCAACCCTCCCCGCCGTCAGTCGCCAGGTGAACACCTTGCCACTCGCCGTATCCAGTCGGACACTACACATCTCGTCATTGGCTGCTCCACGCTAAAGTACATGAAGGGTGGCAAGATGGCGACTTCACGGCGCGAGAGGGTCCAATTAATCTCTGTGTCTGGCCTCAAAGCTGCAGATCTTGCGGACTGGATGCAGCGACAGACTGAGGCACCCCATGTACAGGTGGTCACTGTGCATGTGGGTGTAAACGACTGTAAGACTGGCGAAGTGACCAGCCGCCTGTGGGACCAACTACTAATGCAGTGCAGGCGCGTGTTCCCTCAGGCCCGTCTTCACGCCTCCAGCATCCTGCCTCCCAAGACATAGTGTGGGCTGACACTTCCCATAGACTTGTCCAACGCTAACCTATGTCACGCCTGCCGCAAGCTTGGGGTTATGTTTATCGAAAACACGGCCACCTTTACAACTGCCGGTGTCCCGCGTCTTGCCCTCTATCGAAAAGACGGGCACGACCTGATTCATCCCAGCTTCAAGGGCATGACCCGACTTGCGGCCAACTTCAAACGGGCGTGGTCACAAAGCAACGACCAGCCACGCGGCCCGCCACGCTCTCCGCGCAGCATCTCAAGTCCGGATGCAGCACAGGGGAAGCGGTACTGTAAGGTTACCACTAATACCAGACAACGTAATGTGCGGCAGGAAGCTTCCTCTGGCTCCGCGTGTGACGCTGACGTCAACGTTGCGTCATCCTTGCCACAGCAGCCCCCCGGTTCAGCCGCCACAGCAGTCCTTTGATGTCTCTCAACAGACGCGCGCCGTCAATACTTCCATGGCCGGGAATGACGCAATATTCTGGCCCCCATCATCTCTCCCCATGGCAGGAGTACGGTGCACACTGGTTGTCTCCCTCAATTCGCTACGATCAGCGTGGCGAATCGAGGGAGATAACCACTGTAGCGGGGTGCAACACCGATCCCCGGGTGTTTGGACCGCCACAGCTCCTACCGCAGTTCTACAGTTTTTACGGTGGCGTGCCGCAGCAACCTTACATCACTATGACAACACACCCCCCTACGCCTTATCCGTCATTGCATCAGTGGCCGTTGCCTAGCCGGGTCCACGACTTCTAAATTGACCTGACATTGATACCGTATTTGTTTACCAGTAAGTGTAAAAGATAATAATGTTCTTTTCGTTAAACTCTCTGCCAGCAGCCACGGAATCTCTGCTTCGTCTGACATAACCGAGTTCGGGAACAAGCCGTAAAGCATGTTCATGTACTGTTCTCATAAACCTTGACTCTCAGTGACTCACCGCCATAGACAATTTACGGTAGTAGTGGAATTAACATTTCACACCGGACTCTATAGATCTCTATTACTTAAAACACTATCACAGTGCTTGTGCTCCTGCCGAGACAAATATACTGTCGGACATTCTGCATCACGTGCGCACGCCATTATTGACTGTTGTGTTAAGGTCAGACATTACTTCTGAAACGTGTGTTCCTGTACCATTTTATTTCATATGCTTATTTTCTTTTTTCATTTCAAGTTCTTTAACTTACACTTCTAGTCTTTTAAGATGTCGAGTAGCTCATTACAATTTTACAGTTTACACGTGGGACATCTAAATATCTATCATTTGCTGAATAAGATTCCCGATTTGACCGTCCTTCTGACTCAACCCTCCCCCTTTCACATTTTTGGAATCACGGAGTCGCGATTACATTCTGACATAAGTGATTTGTCCATTTCGATACCGGAGTTTTCTGTAATCCGGCGCGATCCTGTACGTCCTCAAAAAACAGGATTAGCTGTCTATATTCATGATCCTATTGCGCACTTTACACGCAGAAGAAAAGACCTGGAATCAGACTCTGTTGAAAGCGTGTGGGTTGAGGTGAAGACAAACAAATCGGCCCCTTTGCTTGTTGGATTTGTCTACAGAAATCCGTCTGCATCATTTGAGTGGTACGACGATTTCTTACAAATGGCGGACACCGTTAACAATAGCAGCTCTGATATTTTACTGCTCGGAGACTTTAATATTAACATGTTTTCCCCACACCCTGCTTGGGAGTCTACTATTACTATGGTAGGCCTCAAGCAGCTCATCACATCCGCAACTAGAGTTACGCAGACGTCTGCCACTCTAATTGATCATGTATACACTTCCAACAAGTCAAGGGTCCTTAGCTCTCGTGTTCTTTAAGTGGCGATTAGCGACCACTATCCTGTGTGCTGTAGTTGGGCTCTGAAGGTGGACAAGCTATGTCGTAAAAACCAGCATACCACTATTCATTACAGGTCGTTTAAACACTTCAATCGGGACGCGTTTCTCGCAGACCTGAGCGGAATCTCTTTTCAGTCAGTTTATAACTATGATATTCCTGAAGAAGCGTTGGCCGAATGGTACAGATTGTTCCTTGATGTACTTGACAAGCACGCGCCACTACGTGAGAAGAGAGTCAAACACGCACAGTTACCTCAGTGGTTAAGTAAGGACATTAAAGACGCCATGGCCCTCCGAAATGAGTTGAAGCGGAACAAAGATTATGCTGCCTTCCGCAAGCAGCGTAACCGCGTAAAGTACCTGGTGCTCGAGGCCCAGAAAAAACACTTCCAGCGCTTGATGGATAATAAAACTGATACCGTATCTGTCTGGCGAGCCCTCAATGCCTTTACCAAATCACGTCAAACACCACCATCCTTGCTGATACTTTTAATCAACATTTTCTGTCTGCTGCCGACTCACTTTTGAATGAAAGTACTAATAACTTAAACCAGCCGACTATTTCTGTAAAACTAAAACATTTTTGCGACGAGAGACTGGCGCCAAACGACTTTTTTAGTATTCCGTACTTAACTGTTTTCGACGTAGGCAAGTCTATTAGTCAGCTGAAAAATAAACGCTCCCTTGGTCATGACGGCATTAATAGTTTCTTTTTAAAACTGTCTGTCCCCTATGTGGTCGAATCTTTAACATTTATCTACAATTCTATAATCCAGCAAGGTACTTTCCCAAGAAGCTGGAAAATAGCTAAAGTCATTCCGTTGCCTAAAACTAAAGACCTCACTGACCCCAACAAATTCAGGCCAATTTCACTTTTATCAACTTTGTCAAAGCCTATAGAAAAACATGTCCACAGGCACCTGAGTCACTCCCTGGAGACACATAACTTGATTTATCCGTTGCAGTCAGGCTTCAGACTCCGCCACTCTTGTCACACGGCTCTGTCTCATCTGACCAATACCTGGCTAACTTCAATAAACAACGCTGAAATGACCGGTGCGGTATTTTTAGATTTTTCTAAAGCTTTTGACTTAGTCAACCATGAACTGTTGCTACAGAAGCTGTTGGCATACCACATAGACACAGATTCCGCTGCCTTCTTTAAATCTTATCTAAGCAATAGATCTCAGTATGTTTTTGTCAACGGTAAGCGTTCCTCAGAAGGTATCATCAAGCATGGAGTACCCCAAGGGTCTATTTTAGGCCCTCTCTTGTTTTAAATTTTTATTAATGACTTGCCCTTGTGTATTTCACAATCAAATGTGCGATGCAATTTGTTTGCAGATGACGCTACTCTCAACGTGTCGTCGGCAAAAATATCTACAATTAATTCTTCTTTGCAACATAGTCTATTAGACGTCTTAAATTGGTGCCGAGACAACTACATGATACTTAACCCATCTAAAACAGAGTGCATGCTAATCACTACACGTCAAAAGCACCAGCTAAACCCACCGCCACTTAGCCTTTCCCTTAACTGTCAGCCCATTAAACAAGTTAAGGAGCGCCGGCTGTTAGGCGTCATTATAGACGATCAATTGACATGGCATGCGCATGTAAACAGTGTGTGCAAAATTGTGTTCAGAAATCTATTTCTCCTTTCAAAACTTATTTACTTTACGAACTCACCAACTAGAAAACTCTTCTTCAGCGCTCACATCCAGTCCCACATTGACTACGCATCTACAGTCTGGGACGGGAGTAGTGATGCGTGCTTAAAGAGGCTTAATTCCCTCCACCGGAGGGCAGCCAAGCTAATCCTTCCTAATAGCAGAGACAGCACTGACGAGCGACTTAGGGCCCTTGACATGCTTCCGTTACGTAACCTCTTTGTGTTCAATAAGGGCGTGTTAATGTTTAAAGTCCGAAAATCCACAACCCCGCGGTACGTCTCGGATTTGTTTAAGGATGCTAACACACCATACAAGACATCAAGGAACAAACTGTCAGTACCTAGGCCACGACTCGATATATTCAAAACTAGTCTGTCATACTCAGGGGCCAAACTGTGGAACTCGTTTCCGGCCAATATTACCGAAGCATCTTCATTGTCCACCTTCAAAGCAAGACTATTCCGGCACTTAATTGAGCCGCCGGACAAAGCGCACGCGACTACTGCGTTCTGAATAATGACTGTTATTAAACATGCAGTGTGTGGGTGCGTGTGTATGTGTGTGCGTGCATGTGTGAGGAACAGTGTGTGCGTGCATATTTGTTTATGCTGGTGTGTGCGTGCATGTGTGTGTGTGTGTGTGCGCGCGCGCGCGCGTGTGTGTGTGTGTGTGTGTGTGTGTGTGTGTGCGTGCGTGCATCTTGCGTGCATGTATGTGTGTGTTGGGTTAGTCAGGAGGAAGTAAAACGTCTAGATAATCTTGACGTTTATGCTTACAGTTTTTGCGTTCAATGTACCGAATGTAGTCTTATCAGTGTGCAATGTATACTATATGTGTGTTTATTATGTAGTAGTATTTCATGTACCGTATGTAATGCATATTAGCCAGACTTGGGTCGGGACTGTGCTTCGTCTGACGCGGGCGTTGGTTGAAGGCCCCGGACATACATCACGATACCACGTTTGTCCCGGCCTTTAATCCAATGTGTGAACCGTAGCGGGGTCTGACCTAACTCTGATTTACGTACTTCCGTGTGTGTGCGTGCGCGCGTGTGTGGGTGAGTGTGTGCAAGCGCGTGTGTGTGCCGGCGTGCGTGTGTGTGTGTGTGTGTGTGTGTGCGCGCGCGTGTGTGTGTGCGTGTGTGTGTGTGTGTGTGTGTGTGTGTGTGTGTGTGCGCGTGCGTGTGTGTTTTCATGTAGTTTGTAGCAAGGACAAGAATGAAAAAAGGTCTGCGCACCTATTCTTTTATCCTTGGAAAATAAAGTTTCATTTCATTTCATTTCATTTCTCTCTCTCTCTCTCTCTCTCTCTCTCTCTCTCTCTCTCTCTCTCTCTCTCTCTCTCTCTCTCTCTCTCTCTCTCTCTCTCGGGGAGCTGGGTGGCTCGGTGGTAC